>CM066343.1:108471256-109671256 GCA_033807585.1 Hydrophis major
AAAATGTTTAATGTATCTGCCATACAATAACTCAACACATTTGCATAAATTTTCATTCTGAAAGCTTGGCAAGTTTTCAAATTCAAGGCAGTCTCTTCATGCACAAGCATTGATTCAATTGTTTTTTTCATACATACATTAAAATTTTTCATCCCAACTATTCCAATCAGTCATCAGCTATTATAAAAAACGTAACTCTTCTAAGTCAACAACTTACTGAACCATACTGGATTTCACATACAAGCTTGTTAGTGTTAATCTACATTGTATTTCTCATTATGTTTTTAAACGATATTAATTTCACAAGAGATAACATGCATTAAATTATCAGGTAGCTAGTATATGTCATTTGACAAAGCAGGAGCTATTTCATTTAAAAGTTTAGCTCACCATATACGTTAACACAGTAAACTTACCAATACAAGATTTTGAATAATCATGTGCTTCCGTGTCTCATTTGTTTCTCAAAGCAAGTCTTACTGGAGGCACATCATTTATTTAAATTATTAGTAGTCACACTGACAATTAAATTTCTGCACTTGTAGATACCCACATGTTGCAGCACACTAGTAAACAATGTACAGAACTTCTTTGGCACAATAAAGCATTTCCTCATACTCCTCAAAATTAGAGGTCCCTGTAAGTATGAATGTTTTACACAAGATTGTATTAATATACTCAACCATTGCCAGTAATGCTGGAAAATAAACTCTTAATAGAATTGCACTTCAAAGTTTAAATCACAAAGCTTCAAAAATTAAATAAAGTTTACTGTTACCATAGGTATTTGGCCCTCATTTTAAAATTTTATTACAGAATAAATAGCAAAAAATAGATTTGAATCAAAAAATTGCAAAATATTTAAAACATTTATATGAAAACCTAATGTAACATTTTCTTTAGAGGTTTTAGAATGAACTACTATAATTGTAAATATTTTCTTTGCAGATTGAATCTAGTGGTTAAGAATATTTTTCCTTTATACTGGAGTTTAGTTTAATTGTTAGTTGTTTGCTGAAAACATGAATATTGTTATGGAGTTGATGTGTATCTTTGTTTTCAAAGACAGTTATTAAACAGTTTTTTAGGTTTATGGAAACAAAAAAGAAAGCATTTAAAAAAAACCTAGTTGACATTTTATAAGTCTTAATGATAAATTAAGGAATGCCAATTGAATGCAGACACAAAAGTTTCTTTTGGTTTAGACTTGTTCAAGAAGGTGTTAGTCCAGGACTTGTAATCTCTGTTGTAGGACTTGCAAGATATTCACTCGATTTCAAGCTGGTGAGAGATTTGTAACTTGCAACTGATGTCAAAGAACCACAAAGGCCAAGTAAGGAAGGAGTGTCTTCTTTCCCTATTGAAGAAAGTTTTAACTTTTAGTTTAATAGTAGTAGTAAACACATTATGAGATGTTCTGGGCAGGATTAAATAGTTCTCCTTTCTCTAGATCTAGATAGTGGTTCACCCAAACCACTGCTATTTCAAGAAAGAAAACAGCATTGTGTACTTCACATTCTTCTTTCAAGCTCCTATTATATGTGCTGATGAGTATATAAAATCATACATTGCAATGTCCTACCTGCAAATGAATACTTCAGTTTCAATCATAACAATATAAGAGCACACAATAGATACAAACTCAAGGTTAACTGCACCAAACTTGACTGCAGAAAATACGACTTCAGCAACAGAGTGGCCAATGTTTGGAATACTCTACCTGACTCCGTGGTTTCTTCCCCAAACCCCAAAAACTTTAACCTTAGACTGTCTACTATTGACCTCACTCCCTTCCTAAGAGGTCTGTAGGGAGCATGCATAAGCACAATTGTGCCTACCATCCCTGTCCTATTGTTTCTTTTTATTTTTTCTATAAGTATCTATCTCATGTATTCAAAACTATATTTATTCTTGTACCTGTATCTTGTAAGCGATTGACAAATCAGATAAATAAAATAAAACAAACAAACAAATAAATAAATAGATCTTTCACCCAAACCACTGCTATTTCAAGAAAGAAAACAGCATTGCGTACTTCACATTCTTTTTTCAAGCTGCTATTATATGTGCTGATGAATAGGACAAACTCATGGAGTTTCCCCTGTACGCAACATGACAGAATCAGAAGCAAATCACAATACCAAAAATATGCCTATATCTTTCAACTTTTTTCCTATTTTGCCTGTATATTTTCAAATCAGCACTTTTGCTGAAATACCAGCTCTGCTATATCCAAATAAGCTTAGAAAGGTTAAATATTTATTTATCCTAGACAACCCATGACTCATTGGGCCATTATTTCAAAGATCTTTCCTTTCCTAAATAGAGAATCACCATGGGCAAAAAAAAAAACCAGTGGGAACAGGAGTGACTTTTAACTTCCTGGTATCTAGCAGGACTACCAGATTCTGTAATTTGTTCCCTACCATCTGTCTGGTAAACTGGCAAGATTCGTTTTTCTTGCCATGTCCATGTATATACCCGAGCTAGACTATGTTGTTCCTGTATGTCATATATTAGAATTAGAATTCTTTTATTGGCCAAGTGTGATTGGACACACAAGGAATTTGTCTTGGTACAAATGCCCTCAGTATACATAAAAGAAAAGATACATTCATCAAGAGTCAAGAATCATAAGATACAACACTTGATAATAGTCATAAGGTACAATAACCAATCAAATCATACTAGGAAACAGTCATTATAGATCATGAGGATACAAGCGACAAAGTTACAGTCATATAGTCACAAGTGGGAGGGGATGGGAGATAAGGAGTAATGAGAAGAAGAAGAATAACAGTGCAGACTTTGTAAATAGTTGGACAATGTTGAGGGAATTATTTGCTTAGCAGAGTGATGGCAGTCGGAAAAAAATTGTTCTTGTGTCTAGTTGTTCTGGTGTGCAGTGTTTTACAATGTCAAAATTTCATTTTAATGCGTGCCGGTTAGTCTATATTCAAAGTGACAATAAAGATAGTCTAAGTCTACTGTAAATTCTAAGTCTTGCTGCTTTGACTGTAGCTGACTATCCTTCAGCAGTCTATTGTGGGATTAATCTATCCAGCCTCTGGTGGGCTAGGATGGAATTTGTCTGCCTGATCTCCAGTGGCTAAAGAAGGGGCTGGTGTACTTGATCTCCAGAGGGCTAAGGCAAGACTAATCTACTGAATCTCTGGGCAGGGACACAGTAGCAGTACTGAAGACCACAAATTTGCCATTTCAATCCAATGGAAGTCATGGATCCTAGATTTTGAACTCATTCTGTAGGTTAGCCCATTTGAGGCACCACAGTTCAAACACTGTTGTCCTACGATATACTGTTTCACCCAGTTAAAATTTATAGGCATGAATATTTTAATAGTATATAATAAAAAATTTAAAAAGTTAAATAAAATTATTTTTAGTGATGGGGAATTTCTAGCCTCAACATTCTTTACAAGATTCCTCAGCTTTACTCTAAAGCTGCTTCCCCATTCCACCAAGCAGAGCTATGTTTAGGTTAGGGAAAGAAAAGAACATCTCAATGGTTTTTGGTGATGAGCTAACACAACTACAGTATTTTATTACATAAGACAGAAAGCAGTGTCAAAAGTGTTTCAGACCAGTCCATTTAAAATACCAGACTTACATTGAAATTTAGGTTTATTTTATTTTGTTTATACAAACTGTCCAGCAATTCTATATTTTACCATAAGATGGAGTTATATTCATTGTTAAAAATATTTTTTCAATATGACAGCTTCATATTAATTTCAGATCCTGCATTATAATCAATACCAGGACAAATGCTGAAGGATTGCAATTAGCTCTCAAAATCAAAACTGAACAGATAGCAAAGGGATTAGATAGATAGAAATCTTGCATAGATTTGTATTATCTATGCAAATTATATAAATTATACTGTTCTCCAAAAAGTAAGAAAAAGCAGGGATTCCATATTCTAAATACTGTCTGAATAAATGTAACTATATTATTCTATCACAATATATACATTAATATCATTACAAATCAAGCAAGTTTAGTTTCAAACCTTCATTAGGGACCAGAAAACATATAAGGTAAACAGATTACAAATCATACATTTATGCTGTCATTTATACTAAATTCATTCAACTGAATTTAAGTTTGAATTGCAGATTTGTAATTCTCAAGCTATATGTAGAACAATTGTATAGTCTTAGGTATACCTGGAAATTAGTCATTATACACAGATATTTGGGATTATTTAACTTACCTTCACTAAGTAAATTAAGTCCATCTTGCTTCTCATCTGCATCTGGTGGATTACCTGGATCCAGGGATGTCTGAGAAAAGCTTACATCAGCAGAGAGCTGATCCAGGCTGTGATAACTCTTTCTGCAATATCAGTGATAATTCATTTCATTCCTTTTGAACTGATATGCAGGAGAAATAACTTTTTTTTTCACAATTTTCTAATTCCAGTATATCTTTATATACAACTATACATTCTTTAAATTATGCCCCCTGCCTGTCTCTCAAAATGTGTAATAGAATATAGTACATAAAATTGGAAAAAAGACCATTAATACTATACTAATTTACCTTGAATCCAGTCCATAAACTTTTTTAAAATCACACTTTTAAATTTTTGCTTATGTTTGATTCTGCATTTTGTATTATTTTAATAGTAGTATATTTGCTATTAGTGTTGGCTTATTTTATGTACTTGAATTTTGTTTGTATATAACTAGCTACAGACTTATACAATATATTGTTCCAGTTGCTATCAGCTCTTAGTATTTATCAAAAGTATCTAGATAATTTGACTGAAATACTTTTTCTAATAATATTTACAAAAAGTTTCAACAAAATTTCTGTGTTGTTAATATATCATTGTATATTACAGTAGGCGGTACCATAAAAACATACATGTGTCATATTCAAAAATCCAGGATACAACTAATGCAAGAGACAACTAGTGCATTATTATTTATGCCTTTTATATCATTTGCCTTTACTGCATTGAATTTCTACACTGTTACAATTGGATGACGCTGATGTATTTAGACCTGCAATTTTGTTATATGTACTTCTCTCTGTGTGTATGTATGCACTCAGAGAAACACAAAACTGAAAGTGAATTATGCTAACTGTTTAAAATATTTTGTCTTTAAAAATCAAAGTACTAATTTATTAATCAACATTAAATATGCATTTAAAATAGGTTAATCCAGTGAAATATCCTCATTGAAATATATTAAATTCATAACAACATAGTAAGGGCTGAACTTTACTTTCAATATGTTGAATGTGTAAAATTGTGGAAGGGTCATTGGCATATATGTTTGGACCCGCTCCATAATGGCCTCTTTTTGGCTTAATATTAATAGATATCTTAATAGCGTATTGGGAAGATAAATGAGATACAAAGATACTGATGTAATATTGAACTATTTTCATATATTTGGGATTCAAAAATATATGGACGACATGATTTATCAAGCATGAATGATAGCTAGAAATTATTGAAAATACGTTCAATCCTGATGAAATATATTCATTTTCTACTATTAGCTTGTTTGGTATTGCCATCTAGACAGTGTGATCCACATTTTTTCTTGTGATCAATTTGTTCTTTAATAACTTTAATTTATTTTATCATGAGTATTCAGAAAAATATTTCCTACAATTAATTTTGTTCTAGTTTTGTTTTTTCTTTACTATAAGCAATATTTTTTTAAAAGCCAGTCTTTCTAAAGGATATATGAATTTTAAAACCATTACGACCAAAAAATTAAAACTTTAAACGCAGTGAATATAAACATAATCAGATCCAATTTCTTTAAACCTGTATGTTGCTTGGATGCAAAAGGCACTATTCGAGCAAAGGATTACCCAAACCAACATCTCATTTATATTCAAGTCTTTTTCCCATTCATAGTCCTAAGTGTAATTAATCTTTAATATATAAAATGAACAGAAAATAATAAAAATAATAATCACAGCTACACTATCACTTCCTTACCAGTCACATGATATTATTTTAACCAATTGGAACCTACTGGTACTACTACTTCTTTCCTTGTTGTCTGTCTTGTTTTTGCCTTTCACAAAAAGGAAGCACATGCCATGTTGCAAAAGCAAAGATTATCACTTATCTCCTTTCACAACAAAAAATATGTTTTTCACAAAATATTACATTAAATATAGTTGTAAATTATTTCAATTATTTTTCTTTGAAAAGCAAGATTTAATGAGATAAAACATAACTAAGCTGTCAAATATTTGATTGTAATACCAGCCCTAAATATTATAAAATCCATTCATGACCAATATAAACTTCTTGGCACTATGTTGGCATAAGTAGAGGGTTAATAATTAAATGGAGTTCTTTAAATCTAACAAAAACAGATGAAGTTCTTATATATTATCAACATATGGTTGTCTATGGAATTCAAAACTACTAGATGGCTAATCTAAATTATTTAAATAAAGTTAGACACATTAATGGAGAATAGCTCTATCAATAGTTACAAATAGCTATATATTATTTATTTTTTCCAAAATAATTCTAAAGTGTGGCAAGACAGTTCAAAAGGTGAACTGTCCCCTACATTGCCTGTTTTGAGATTTTCTAGACGCATGTAATCTTCAACATTGCAATACAAGAAACTGATTTAGATAGGTTTTGAGCCTTATTGATAAGGGTTTCTTTTACTTTCTTACATATTAACCAAATCAAAATAGAGTTCCTAAGTTTCAAGAAATGTTGAGAATCTCCCAAAACATATATGCATAAATAAATTGCTAACATTATTTAAAACTATCTTTAAATGTGTGTCTTAAAAAAATATTTATCCACACTTTCATATCATCCAACAAAATATGGTAAGCAGTAATGGCTGAACTGCAGTTTATTGATGAGGAAATCTATATTTGTTCCAAAGAACTCATGGAAAACAAGTAGCAACAAACTCTAAACTATGGTTGAGATAGAATACATCTGAATACGACTACAGTTTTGGTAATTTTCGTAATTAAAAATCAAATATTCATCTTGATATGCATTAATAATAAATAACCTCAAGTTAAACAGTCAATAATATTCTAATGGGAATTTGTACCCAAATTAAATAGGAATACTCTTATAAGCATGTTTAAATGATCTTAATTATTCTAGTGTACCATATATATATTACCCCAAATAATTTTTGTTCCAACAATTTTAGAAACCCTAATTGAAGATTTTAGCATACTATTAATATTTGTTCCAAAGTTGAACTATTGCTCAATTAATCAAATACCAGTATTCTCTGATGCACAACATAGTACAATATGCTTAATTATACCTCAACACCGTGTCAGGTTGGGCTAATATGAAGTTGTTAAATTTTGAAAGGAAAAACAATGCAAATCTGATGTAAAATTTAAAGCCTATCAAAATCTTAATGCTGAACAAAGTATAGAAATCTATACTAAATCTAGAGTTGGGCTATCTCTCTACAGTTCTTTTTTTAAATAAGTTTTTATTAAATTTCTATTGTTTCAACATAAAACATCATAGTTTCAGCAACATTCTTGACACCTATACAAGTTCTTATCTTAAATATCTTAACACATTGTATTTATATTTATTTAATATTAATTAATAACTAGCTATAATCGTTATTCCTATATTCTTATATAATTTACAAATTTACATTTTACTTTCTTAAGGCTTCTTACAGTTAGATTTCTTGTCGTATTTTTTAGTTCTGTTTGCTAACCAATCATACCATTTATTCTAAATTAGGAAGTATTCAGAATAATCTTTTTCTTTCAATTTCAACATTAACATATTCATTTCAGCACTTTCTGTTACTTTTGTAATATCAGTTCTTCTTTAGAAGCATTGGGAGTTTTCCGTACCTGTGCAAAGGCTATTCTGGTGGCTGTTGTGATATGTAACAATAAATATTTTATTTCTTTTAGTATTCTATCTTTAATAATTCCTTAAAGGAAGGTTTCCGGTCTGAGTTCAATCTGATAACCAGTAATTTCTTGTAGCCAGTTTTTAATTTGAATCCAGAATGCCCTGGTCTCAGGGCATAGCCACCACATATGATAAAATGTACTGTCAACCTTCTTATATTTCCAGTATTTTGAGCCTGTGTTAGGATAAATTTTTGCCAATCTCATTGGGGCTAAATACCACCTGTAAAACATTTTATATATGTTTTCTTTGTATGCTGAGGATATAGTTAATTTATAATTTTTGTTCCATATTTTCTCCTTTTCCCCATTTTATATTGTATGCAAAATTCTGAGCCCATGCTATCATTGTAGCTTTCACTGTTTCCTGTTCCATTTTAAAGTCTAGTAAGTATTTGTATATTTTGGGCATGAATTTTTGTTCCAGTCCTATTAAAAATATTGTCTAGTTGGTTTTGCCCTTTATCAAATTCAAAATCTTTTTTAAAAAAATTATATTTATTTTGGATTTGCAAATATGGCCACCAGTCAATTATAATTCCATTTTCCTTTAGTTCATGATTTGATTTAAATTTTCCTTGACTATCTAATAGTTACCCATAGCTTACCATTTTCCTTAAATCTAATCTATTTGGGTGGATCATGGCCTCTATGGGTAACAGCCATAGTGGTATTTCCATATGTTTATTTTTGATATTCTTCCATGTTGTAATCAATGAATCCCTTATTAAATGGTGCTTAAAATAGGTATATATATTACTTTATCTCTCTACAGTTCTTAAACATTATCTTTGATTCAGTATGTTTCTAATTATAGTTAGTAAAGCCAAGCTTGGAAAAGATTCACATAAGAAAAAAACATAGAATAGGCAGTATCTGAACATCTTGTAAGCCTTCCACTATGTTTGCACAGGTTTGATATATTTCTCAAGGACAGCCATTGTCACATGCAGTGCTCTCAAAAATTATGCAATGTCAAAATAATTTGAATGTTAGTTTTGCTTCCCATCTTCTAATGTAGCAGATAATAAATTTTCTGAACAATTTGCATGGGCAAGCAAAATTAACAAAAACAACCTACTTACACAGGAAGTGGTTTACATTAATAGTAAATCACTTTGTGCACATTCAATAGTGTAAAAAATGTATATTGAATACTATATAAGCTATTTGTATTACAGTACTCTAAATGTGTTTTAGGGTAATGAAATATTTATCACAAGTATTTCTGCACTGTTTTAATAATTAGGCAGCTTTTGTTTGTCTGCTGAGATTTAAAATTCTGATGGATGAGATATGCGTGTGGAGGAAGGTGAATGAGATTTCTGGGATTTTAGAAGCACTGCACAAATATAACAACTTACTCATCCCATTGCTTATTTTGCTTTCCATAAAGCAGCGTATCCAAGGCAACAGCATTAACATCCAGAGCTCCTGGGGAAGGCCACTGATTGGTGAGATGGGTAGTTAATTCTTGTCTTGATCTTAAATCATTATTCTTTAGCACAGTTCTGTAAACACATAGTGAATTTCATGCCATTAAAAGTAATATCTTAAAATAAAGGAAGAAAATAGGCTGTTCTTGAAAGGTTTTCCTGCTAGCATACTAAAACATTTTCTCTCAAGAGATTTCTCAATCAAAAGTTGGCTCTTGAAGAACAAAACTAAATTCACATGACACTACAGTATGGGATGTTTTTTTTTTTTGTATTATACAAGAACAGATGATCTGTCAATGACAAATATGGAAATAAACATAATAAATTAAAACAGCTTACATGATTTACCACATTTGTCACTAAGCAAACTACCAACATTGCTAATCTAAGTGCTAATTTATAGAAGAGCCCTCTGTTTCTCTCCTTTTTTTCCAAAACCTAAGCTTTATTTCTGAATCAAGAACAGAACGTTCAAAACAACTTCAATAGCTGATGTGAAGTAATGAAGTACCTATTCATATTTATTTCAAATGGGATGGGGAGAGAAGAATTGCAGGATTTAAATGCTGCTTTGTACAAAAAAGTTGGTGCAGTAAAATTAAGATGTACAGGAGTTCTATATGGGTAATTATGGCAGAAATAACATTGTTTGGTGCCCTAATATTTTCTTTTTAAAATAACAATATAATTTAATCCAAACAAATAGGCTATATCACATTGTGCAATGTTATTCTTACAAATTTGAAAAAAAGTTTAAATATTTTGGGAATTGTATGTATGTGTATATGCATTATTAGATATACACACATAAATACATACACAAACAGATGCATCACTGTTTCATTTCTATGAAAAATACATTGAGCTATATGTCACAAAATCTAAAGTAGGGAGAAAGGTACAAATAATTTTTCCCAATCTCATGACTGTCACTTTAGTCAGAAATATCAAATCTCAGTATGAGTCTCAATAAAGGCTGTCACTTGGGAAAGATTTAGAGTGTTTATAACTAATAGTACAACCACAGCTTTATTACTTACCAGTACTATGAATTCTCCTATTGGGTAATCTCCTTCACATATCCCTCTCTATGGAATGAGTTGTGATCACCACCTTGACGACTCAGATCTGTTGAAATTTCAAATGTCATGGATGTGAGCCCATGTGGTGTGTTAACTGTCTTCTAATTTCATGTTAGTAGATGGTGTTAGAAAGTCCCTAAAGCAAGCAAACTAACACAAACACAGCATGCTGAGGAAATCTGAGTTTGCGGATTTATGGAGGAGATAACAATAGTAGAATTCACGTTACTGATACGCAGTCTTTCTGCTAATCATGGTTATTTACCAGGCTGTCACCCTGGGACAACCTCCCCAATAAGAATGAAAAGGGAAGAGTGTGACAAGTGTAAAAACAATCCAGTTAGTTTTGGGTGCAATTAAATGTTCTAGATTAACTTCATATATTATAAATGGCTTCATTAAATACCAGTTACATCTAAATCACTATTTTTATCTATGTTACCACAAACCAATTTATTTTTCTCTCAAATAATGACCGAAATAGTTTTAAAACTCTTGAAACATTCAAATGTTCAATTTGTAATTCTAGGGAAATGTCCAAATCAATAACTAGAGAACTTTTGCATCTAATGCTTTAGAATTTCATTTGATGCTGTTTCAGTGACAATTCCCAATTTCAAAATATTTTACACTTTTTACTTTTAAAGTAATATAAATAGTAGCTCCTTAAATAAATTCAGATTAATTATGTCCATTTTCTTTCTGCCTTATATATTTGAAAATATTATAATTTATTATAATTTATATTATATTATTAAATTATAATTTCTTATACAGCTATTCTTACAATGTTCTATCTAGAATAGGCATCCAGTCTTCATGAAAGATCACAGACTACAGATTATAAATAATATAAAATGGTGCAAGTAGACTGCTATCAAATACAAGATACTTTGATGCTTGCACTGAAAGGTCTACACTGGATGCTAGTTGCCTACTGGCCCAATTAAGATTCTAGTGCTGATTTGTAAACCTCTTATGGCTTGATTTCTGAGAAATCACCTCTTTTTTCTAAATCTGTCCAATGACTTAGATCTCTAGAAGATGCCCTCTGTGACCAAAATCTGTGTTGTACACGGGGAAAAAATCCTTTTATGTAACTGCCAAGCTATGAAATGCTCTTCCTGGCGAAGTCCATTTCCTCCCGTCTCTCCCAATATTTAGAAAAGTCATAAAAGATACAACTTTTCATTAAGGTTTCATCATAAGCTGATGCTGATTTTGTTTTTATTTTATTTTATACTTTTGTTCCAAATCACCTTTAAAAGTTCATATAGGTACAAAGCAGAATTTAAAATCAGTCAATCAGTCAACCTTACTCAGAATTTAATAAAAGGACAACAAGGGATCATTTTGGACAATTTAAAGTTGCTGTAATGTAGTGGTGTGCAAACCACTAATGATAAGTTAGCCCTCAGTTTAATTTTTGTAGGCTGTTACAATTTCCAATATTACACCACAAAAATATTTTTTGGTAAAGAATCAGTTATGAGCAGCTAATTTTTGCTGTTTTTTCCTGAAAGAAATCAAAATTCTGAAATAATGTCCGCATACTACCTAAATTGCTTTTTGTATGTATTTGAAGTACATATATGGCAGGTGTTTAGTTTTTTAAAATTATGAGCTTTATGCCAGAAGAGATCTGTGTGTTTGAATATGTGTTTGGGACTTCATCAGTTTACCTTTAGAATTCCAATTAGAATATGCAACTGCTATTTAATTATAGTTTATTTGTTCAAATTTGATAATTATCATTTGTTACATAAACAAAATTTTGTACTTATATTTTTTTTTTATAAAAAACAAGTACAGACCAAGTTTAAGCAATGTTTATCAGGAGCCAGTATAGTGATGAAGGATAGAGAAAAAGTAGGGAGAGTCCACTCTCAATCCCAGAAACTCAATGAGTCTTTTGGAGTCATTCATTCTCAATCTAACCTTTCTCACCGCATTGTTGTCATGGAGAGCAAGGAGAAACTCTACTTGAGAGATATACATCATACACACACACACACGTGTGTGTGTATGAGAGAGAGAGAGAGATGTATTTACAATAATGGTAAAGGAGGCTTACAATTTGTGATCAAAGTTACAGTTACAGCACTCCTATGATCATGATTACATTTTGGGGAATTGGCAACCCATTTGTACTTATGACCAGTTGCCAAGTGCCCTGTCATCATGTGATTGTCCAAAAGGTGGTTTTTCAACAGGCAATTGGACTTTCTTGCTTTTCTTTGAAGACATTTCACTTTTCATCCAAGAAGGTTCTTCAACTGGCTGGATGGTGGGGAATGGATTTATATTTCTTGCAGTCAGCTGGTCATTTGCATTCTTTTATAGAGTCATTGAGGCCACTTGGAGGTTTATCTGTGTCCTCAGGATCCCTTGAGTAGTGCAAATGGGTGTAGAGCCTTCTTAGAACCGTTGAAAGGATTGCGTTGTACAGCTGTGTTTTCTGCAAGATGTTTTCGGCCCTGTGTCTCTTCACTGCTGAACACAGGCATAGACAGCCTATGGTTCCCGTAGTCTGCATTTTTTTTCTGGAAATCCATTCATACTCCTGCATCATTTGAGGGAAATCATCCTAAAGTGCATAGTGCAGAAAACATCCTGCAGAAAACATAGCTCCACAACACAGTCCTTTCAGCAATTCCAAAAAAGCTCCACATACATTTGCATTACTCAGGTGATCCTGAGGAACAGGCAAACCTCCAAGTGGACTCAACATCACTTACACCTGTAGCCCTTATAAACAGAAGAATTCTGACACTGACATCCCCTAAATTCTGTTGAAGATATTACCAAGCCTGGTAACAAAACATTTGAGGGTAATCCTGGACACATTGGAATATTACGAGGCGCACCCTGAAAAACAAATGGCTTTGATATTCTTAGATGCCCAAAAGGCATTTGATAATGTGAATTGGAGATTTATGTTACTATTATTGGAACAGATGGGCTTTGCTAGAAAATTTATTCAAGCAATAGAAGCCGTATATTATAAGCAAACGGCAAAAGTAATGATAGATGGAGAATTCACAGACTCTATCAATATTAAAAAAGGTACAAGACAAGGATGCCCATTATCTCCTTTGTTATTTGTATTGACCTTGGAAATGTTAAACAGAAATATTAGAGAAGATACAAACATAAAAGGAATGAAAGTCAAAAAGGAGGAATTTAAATTGCAAGCCTTTGCGGATGACTTGGTCTTTATTTTGGAAGACCCTTTAGAGACAGCTTTAAAACTGTTGGAAAAGATAGACATGTATGGTGAGATGGCTGGTTTGAAAATAAATAAAGACAAAACAAAGATTCTGACAAAGAACATGTTATTAAGACAAAGAGAAGAGCTGGCAGATTTATTGAAAATTCAAGTTACGAACAAAGTTAAATATTTGGGGATATATCTGACGTCAAGATGTACTACACTGAAAGAAAATAACTATATTAAACTTAAACAGCAGATAGCATCCCATCTGAAAACATGGGAAAACCTACAATTGTCATTGATAGGTAGAATTTCAACAATTAAGATGAATATTTTACCTAGAATTTTATATTTGTTCCAAACAATACCAATTAGGTTAGGTAAGGATTACTTTGAAGAATTAAATAAAATTGTGTTGAAATATATATGGCAAGGCAAGAAAGCGAGAATAAATTTAAAACTTTTACAGGATGCTAGAATTAGAGGAGGATTTGGCCTTCCTAATTGGGAGTTGTATTATCAAGCTGCAAACTTAATGTGGGTTAAAGAATGGATAACGTTAAAAAAGACTAGATTGTTGGCATTAGAAGGTCATGATTTATTACAGGGTTGGCATGCTTTTTAATGGTATAAGGGAACTACCGTATATAAGCCGAGTTTTTCAGCCCATTCTTTGTGCTAAAAAACCCGCCCTCGGCTTATACTCGAGTCAGATTCCCCTCTGAAAAAAAAATATGGTGTGGAGCTCTGGAGCTGGGCAGCTGCTTTCCTGCAGGCAAGCCCCACTTCATGGACTCCGTCCATCCTCGCTCCCATCCACCCACCCACCCAAAGCGACGAAGTCCCCCAATCGCGCAGCCCAGAACTGCCCTCCCCTCAGGGGGCAGCAATGACGCCCGATGTTTCCCGAGACAAGAAGCTCCACCGTGCAATGAAAGCACCCTGGCTCTAGGCTCAGAAAACAACGCGAGGCGAGGTCGCTTCGGCTCCGCTGAGCTTCGTTTCCTAGCTGCTTTCAGTCCGCTCGGGAGGAGGGGGAGGAGATGGTGGCCTAGAGCTCAGAAAACAACGCAAGCTGCCGCCACCACCTCCTCCCCCTCCTCCCGAGCGGACTGAAAGCAGCTAGGAAACGAAGCTGAGCGGAGCCTAGAACTCAGAAAACAAAACGAGGCGAGGTCGCTTCGGCTCCGCTGAGCTTCGTTTCCTAGCTGCTTTCAGTCCGCTCGGGAGGAGGGGGAGGAGGTGGTGGCCTAGAGCTCAGAAAACAACGCAAGGTGCTGCCACCACTTCCTCCCCCTCCTCCCGAGCAGACTGAAAGCAGCTAGGAAACGAAGCTCAGCAGAGCCGAAGCAACCTCGCCTTGCATTGTTTTCTGAACCCGCGAGCCTAGAGCCAGGGCACTTTCATTGCATGGCGGAGCTTCATCTCGGGAAATACTGGGCGTCGTTGCTGCCCCGAGGGGAGGGCGATTCTGGGCTGCGCAATTGGGGGACTTCGTGGCTTTGGGTAGGTGGGAGCGAGGATGTTGACTTTAAGTGCTGCCGACCAAGTGTTTCACAAATACCAGTGGGACTTCCATCCACCACCACCCCTCCCTCTTTTGCCTCCTTCCTTCTGATCAATCAGGTTTTCCTAGTATTTGCTCACAGCTGCGTTTTCTCTTCTGCTGTGCTAGGCATTGAACGCGGGGATTTCTGATTCCCCTTACATGCGCGTGGATATGCCACGGGGCATTTTCTTCCAAATGCCCCACTGGCAGAAAACACTGACTTTCATAATAGTGAGATCATTTCCCAAATTAATTGATTCACTAACCCAAAAGAAGATGTTGATGACAGTGGGAGGCAGGAGTCACTCTCTCCCTTGCAAGAAAAAAGCAAGAGCCGTTCTTATGATCTCTCTCTCTCTCCCCGTAATACAGTCAAGCCCTTTCCAGCACGCGGGATCCACCCCCGCCACTTTGCATCTTGCAAATGCAAAAACCCCGGGATTTTGCATTTGCAGGGTGCAAAGCAGTGGCGGCAGATCGCGCGTGCTGGAAAGGGCTTGACTGTATTACGGGGAGAGAGAGAGAGAGAGAGATCATAAGAATGGCTCTTGCTTTTTTCTTGCAAGGGAGAGAGTGACTCCTGCCTCCCACTGTCATCGTCATCTTCTTTTGGGTTAGTGAATCAATTAAACCTTTCATGATAGTGAGATCGTTTCCCAAATTGATTAATCTGTTTTTCTTTGAAATAAATATTCAAAAACATTTAATCTACTGATGCCTCAATTAATGTAATTTTATTAGTATCTATTTTTATTTTTGAAATTTACCAGTAGCTGCTGCATTTCCCATCCTCGGCTTATACTCGAGTCAATTAGTTTTCCCAGTTTTGTGTGGTAAAATAATTAGGTGCCTCGGCTTATATTCGGGTCGACTTATACTCGAGTATATACGGTAAATCACAGGGTTATTTTAGAAGGCATTATATATGGGAATCGTTATGGTTGAATTGGGAGAAAATTAAGAAACAATGTTATTTGAAAATCCCAGTTTGGTTATCAACTATTTAAGCTTTTTCGTATCCTATAACCTATAAGAAGGAACAAACAGTTAGATATGGGGAAATATTGGATGAAAAGGGTGAACTTAAAACGATGCAAAATTTAGAGGAACAAGGTATAAAGATGAATTGGTTTTCATATGCGCAAATACATGCAAGGCATCTTAAACATTCTAAAATAGAAGGAGTTTATGATAAATTGACTGATTTAGATAGGATTTTGACAGGTACTGATGAAAAAGTGATTAAAAAACTATATAGTTATTTGTTGGAAATTAAATTAGAGGAAGAACAAGTTAAAGAAACAATGATTGCTTGGGGGAAGAATTTTGGATATGGGATTGATTTAGAGAAATGGCAAAAATTGTGGTCTCAAAATTATAAAATGACAATGTCAACAGCATATAAAGAAAATTTGTATAAGATGTTTTACGGTGGCACTTTCCCCCGACAAGAATAGCAAGAATGTTCAAGAATAAATCTGAAAAGTGCTGGAAATGTCATCAGATACCTGGCTCATATTACCATATGTGGTGGACTTGTGAGGAGGCCAGGAAATACTGGACTAGAATTCGCATATGGCTGGAAAAAATGACAAAGAAATACATAGATTTGAAACCAGAGATTTTTTTATTGGGAATCTTACCTGATATATATAATAAAAACTTAAAGTATTTGATTGTAAATGTATTAACAGTGGCTAGGATTGTATTTGCTAAACATTGGAAGAGTGAGAAAATACCATTAGAGGAAGAAATTATTAAGAAAATATTGGAATGTGCTGAAATGAATAGATTGACATTTGAAATTAGAGAACAAGAAGATAAACAATTTTATGAAATTTGGGATCTCTTTTATCAATGGTTAGATAATACAATATAATAATAGAATATTTAGAAATCTAGGAAATAACGAATATATAATTTTTCTTGGTTTTGATAATATTTTTAGAATATTTTATTAAGATAGATTTGGTATGATTCTATGATCTGTTATAAAATAATTTAACTCAATTATAGTTATCTCGCTTAAGTATGAATTAGTAAAATTATAGTCAAATGATTGTTTAATAATGATATTAGGATACTTAACTGATGATTGATAATGTGAGTTATTATGTAATGTAATTGTTTTGATGACTGTGAAATGGATGCACAGAAAGGAGTGGTAAACCAACCGATACACTGTAAATTTATGAAAAATGATGATTTTTTTTCGTTATGTTTTATGTTTTGTGTGTTTTTGTTTGTCGTTAAAAGCAATAAAACTTTTATCAAAAAAAAAAAAAACGTTTGGAAACCAACCCACAAGCTCGGACAGTGAACCTTCACCTTCATCCTACTATACCTGAGCTACAGATATTTGCCATATTGCAAATTTAAATCCATTCTAATATCCCTTGTGTTGGATTTTTTTAAAAAATGAAGCAAGGATGTGATCAAGTGATAAAAGAGATAGAGACAGTTATGATTTGATTCAGAATTAAATAGAATGAGTTACAAGTCTACTATGGCAATAAAATCCAAATCTAATGATGAAGACTTTAAATCAGTGGTTCCCAAAGTGGGTGATACGGACCTCGGGGGGGGCGGTGGGATGCCTTAGGGGCGTGCTAAGAGGCAAGGGAGCTGGCAGGGGGTGCTGGTGGTGGGCCCCATGCAGGGCGCAATTCAGAGGAGGGAATCTACTGGTTCATTATTGTTCCCAGTAGTTTGGAGAAGCGGTAAAATGGGCCCCTGGCTGGCCCTGCTCCTCTCTGCCTGCTCTTCCATTCAATGCCCAATCAGTCCTTAATGTGCATGCGCAACATCACATGCATGCACAACAATCACTGACGGCCACAGTGGCACTTTGGAGAAGCAGAGCAAGCAAAGCTAGAGGTCAGTAATTTTCACTGCAAAAAGCATCCAGAAACCGTGGGTTTTTTTGGGTGCAGCTGGATTGCAGCTGCACCGAAAAAAACACGCGGCGTCTGGAAGTTTTTTGCAGTGGAAATTACCAACCTCCAGCTTTGCTCTGCTTCTCCAACATGCCACTGCGCTCAATGAGGTGGACCTGCGGGGCTGGTGCCTAGAATGCGGCTGCAGCGGCACATTGGAGAAGCAGAGCAAAGCCAGAGTCAGTAATTTTCACTGCAAAAAATCTCCAGTTGCCATGTGTTTTTTTCAGTGTAGCTGCAGTCTACCCGCACTGAAAAAAATACACAGTGGCTGCAGGCATTCGTGACAAGGATGACATAGGTTAGCAGGGAGCCCAGCAATAACAATGGCTCAGCCCTGGCTTGCCTTCTCTGGCAGCCAGCCATGGGAGGAAGGTAGTCACAGCCCTGAAAGAGGCGGTCTGTGGGGGAGGAAACAGGGAGATTAAGAGCCGGGGCCTCTGAAAGGGGAAACGGGGTGATGCAGGCCTTTGACAGATTAGGCCACACCTTCCTGTGCAGAAAATAGGTAGATAGGTTGAGGAAGGGATAGAGAGAAAGGGAAAGAGAGAAAGAGATAGAAAAAAGAAAAAGAGAGAGAGGGAAAGAGAGAGAGAAAGAGAGAGGGGAAAAAAGAGAGGGAAAGAGAGAAGGAACAGACAAGAAAGTAAAGAAAGAAAAAGGGAGGAAGGAAGAAAAGGGATAGACAAAGAAAGAGGGGGGATGGAAGGAAGGGACAGAAAGAAAGATAAGGAAAGAGAGAGAGGAAGAGAGGGAATGAGAAAGAAAGAGAAAGAAAGAAAAAAAGAGGGAGGGAGGAGAAAGTGAATGGGATATGGAGGGAGGGAGAGAAAGAGAGAGAGCGAAAGAGAAAGAGAAAGAGAGAGAGAAAAAAGGGACAAGAAAAGAAAGAGAAAAGAGAAAGAGAAAGGGAGAGAGAAAGGAAGAAAAAGGATAGAGGGGGGATGGAAGGAAGGGACAGAAAGGAAGGGAGGAAGGGAGGGAGGGAGGGAAGGAGGAGAAAGTGAATGAGATATCTAGTCCAACCACCTGCTCCAGCAGGGTTAGAAGAGTGTGTGTGTGTGTGTGTGTGCGTGTGTGTGTGTGTGCATGGCTGTCAAAACTCCAAAAACAGGTCAAGTAGCTCTGGGGAGGTCAGGCATAAATTAGAACACTTACTAAGCAACCAGCCATTAAGCAAGGACCGCTTATATTTGGTTGGCCAGTCACATGGCCACGGACATGGTCACATGACCACCAAGTCACGCCCACAAATTAGGCCATGCCCACAGAACCAGTTGTTAAGAAATTTGAATCCCACCCCTGGATGGGGGGCACTGAGGATAAGTTTGTAGCACCAAGGGGGCGGTAGACTGAAAAAGTTTGGGAACGAAGATTCTTTGTTCCAGTAAATGCCTTTTCCTCTTTTCTTTGCCTCAGAGAATCCTCCAATTCACCAGAGTCCCTTAATTCACCAGAGTTCTTTGTTACATTTGCATAAATTCAGTCCAGTAGGTATTATACTTAAATCTATTCATATGCACCAATAAAATCATGATCTTTAATTCAGTTGTCCGTAAGTTATTTTGTGTAATTGTGCACTACTAACTCAATATTTTTGTAAAGTCAGTTATGTTGTGCCTTAATTCATTTAATATGCTTTGGAGACTGCGGTAAGATTTCTGGAATTTAGATTCCCACCCTTGTTTTATAAAGTGTATGATTTTTCACACTATTCTCTCTCTGTGTGTGTGATGGGACAGTGGTTAGAAGTATTGCAAGCTAATTCTGCTGACTGCTGATTGCAGCAGTTTGGCAGTTCGATTTTCACCAACTCAAGGTTGACTCAGCCTTCCATCCTTCCAAGGTTGAAGACCCAGATTTTTTGGGATAATATGCTGACTCTGTAAACTGCTTAGAGAGGGCTGTAAAGCACTGTGAAGGGGTATATAAGTCTAAGTGCTGTTGCTGGTGCTAGTGCTCCCACATATACAGGAAAATGTACCATGATCTAAATGAAGAACGATGATTAAGAGGGACGACTTAATCACCACCACTAAACAGATCACACAGATCCAACAAAGCCACTTTAAGGAATGCAGTTGCCCCTCAAAACATGAAGCTATTTGAATAGAATCAGGACGAGGCAGAACTAAGACAAAGCTCTTTAAGTGGGGAATGGCAAGAACCTACAATGTGACTGTACAAACTATAACACATACCGTATAATTCAAGAATACCTCTTCAGGAAATTTCAAGGCACCTGGGATGATCTCATTGCAACCACATCAAAAGCAGTTAGATGGTTAGCTTCCTTAAATATTGAATAGTAAGGTCTATATAATTATCGAAATATAAGTACTGAATAATAACATTTCTCAATATATAGATGCTTTATTTAAATTAAATTTGCATATTAGTGATTGCCTGATCTCTGTAAATGCCATATGCTAAATCTCTCTCTCACACACACACACATACATACACACACACACACACGCATAAATATTTAAAATGATGCTCACAGAACACAGAAAGATCTTACACAATTCACCACAGCTTCAACAGATAAGAAACTACAGCAGCTGCCTTAAGGAACCACTTTTGTGGCCAATGGCCTCTTGATTCAGTATAGCCAGGGCCGTGTTAACAGCTTTATGGGCCCCAAGCAAAGCTGTGTACTGGGGCCCCTACAACAACTAAGCCATATAGTTGTTGCATTTATATGATACAAGGTGTCTTGAAGGGTTAACATACACAGATTAGTATGGGGCCCCTATTCTCATGGGCCCACGGGCAAGTGCCCATCAGACCCATGCATTGAGACAGTCCTGAGTATAGCACAATCCAACATTTTCAGCTCAATTTATAAGATGAACTACAGTATATTTGGTTCCAATGAGCATTCTTCATCAGGCTCAGAGCATAAATAGGACTCTCTAATATCCTCATTTAGCAAGATATACCTGAAATCACACTTACAGCATATCCCTCAAATCAACAGTCATATGTAAGTACTAATATAACTTTTTTTTCACATAATTTAGGTTGTGAAATCAGCACAACATACACAATATGATTCAAAATCCATTTGTCATAGAGCAAACCAGAGAGGTAACTAAAACAGAGGTATTAAAGACAGGCAGTAAAATAGATATAAAGTCCTTTAGTACTTGCAGATTAGGAACAATGTATTTCCCAGTTGTTTGGTACTTAATGGGTGGTGTAGAATTCTGAATTTGCTTTCCAAAATATATTTTGAGTGCCATGGTACACTGCATCTGTATCACAATATACCACTTGCACCTTTTTTTGTAGGATTATGCAACAAATAACAGTTACATGTTCTGGAAAGCTACATAATAAATTCCAGCAATATTAAATGAGCTACTGGAATTACAAGAAGGGACCTTAAGTACAGGCTTTTCAATCCTATAACTAAGCAATGTTTATTCATTGAGATTTACGTCATATCTTTAGGTAACTCCTAATAACTTCCAGCAAAAAATAATTTAAATTTCATCTTCCTATGAGATAGCTTTGAGAATATCCCTGGTAAGAGTGTCTAATGAGCAGGCCACAAGGGAGACCACAAAAATAATGTTGTATTTTCTATTAAGATTAATAAAGAGAGAGATACAAAAAATAAAGCAATAAACTTCTTAATGTAATGGTGTCATTTCTTATATATAAAGCCTCCTCATTAGATGAGAGTCTCCCCCCCCAGCAATTATATATTTATATGTAGTTATTTCAGACTATACATTTATGCTTTATTATGCATTTTTAATTATTACTTATTGTGATCTACACTGTCCTGTTATATGTTGAATACAGCAGCAATATAAATTGATTAAATAAGCAACTACACTGTTTCTCTCTTTCCCTCCTTCCCTGTCTCTCTTTCCCTCCCCCTCTATCTCTGTTACTCTTTCTTTCCTTCCCTCTCTTTCCCTCCCTCCCCGTTCTCTTTCTCTTCCTCTCTCTTTCTGTTTCCTTCCCTCTCTTTTTCTCTTTCACCCCCCTTTCCCTCCCTCCTCTCTTTCCCTCCCTTCCTCTCTTTTCCTGCCCTTCTCTCTCCCTGCTCTGGGGTGAGGGGAAGGAACCCCTGAACTGGTGCTGGATGTTAGGAATCGAAGGCTGATGAGCCCAGGAGCAGCCTGCCGAAGCTCAGCTGGCTAGTAGGGAGGCAGGGCATCCCAACACAGGCAGCTTTGACATCTGGGAGACAAGAATGAGTAGGGTCACATTGTGGCTCCATGTATTAATGGACTGCAGGAGGAAGATAGGATCCCATCTTCCCATTGTGGAAGAGTGCTAAATTTTACTGTGCTGTGCCAGGGGAGGCGATGGAGGCAAATGCACTGCCACAGGGGCAGAATGCTGTTTCGCACATTTTTCTTAGACCTGCAAATGACAGTAAGAAACATGATAGATAAATGTGATGGAGCTGGGCTGGGGCATGGCGTGCATGCCCACAGAGAGGGCTCTGCGTGCCACTACTGCTCTAAGTGAAACAAATAATGTACACCAGATAGACAAACCCCAACTTAGACCACAGAATGGGAGTGGGAGAAAAACAGATTTTAAAGGATTGTTTAAACCTTGCAAGATCAGGCTAGTTCAAACCTCCAGGGATAATATTTAATGGTACTAGGTTGAAGTTACTATAACTTGAATGCAATCAAAAGTACTCTGAATCAAACAGATTATTTCTGTCAAGCACAGGAAATCAGTAGTCCAGGCAATTCAAATACATATAGGTTTATTGTGTGCTAATGTTCCCAACAAAAATCTGTAGTATTAATGGTTAAAGCAAATTGGTAATAAATAAGAGTCACAGAATTCAAGGTGGGCTGGATTTCTTGACGACACAAAGGCATTCAAGACTGATAAAGTGCTTAACCCCTCTGTTTCATCTCCTAGATTTTATTGAATATATCAATCTTTCAATTAGAAAAGGGTAACTGCCCTCAGTGATTCTACTGGATAAATACAGAACTATATTGTACTGTATTGTATATAATTTATATATATTATAATAATACAATATAAAAGACTTCTAAAAAGTTGAATGAATGGAACTTATCTTTCTAAAAGGTTCAGAGCATGACATTCTCTTAATATCTCATTTCTAACATCCACCATACTTTTATCGAAAGGAATTACAAGTTGGGTTTTTGCTTGATAGCTCATTTAAAGGTGGGCAAATTTTGGATTCAAGCCAAGGGTAAGAGAAGAAAACAAATAATCCTGACCAATGATGGATGCAAAGTAGCTGTCTTAATTTCTTTTTATTGTGAGCATGAGATAAACTCTAAAATTAATAAATTTATTTTATAACTTTAGAGTTTTAGTTTACGTTAATTTATATTATAGTGTATGTTTTATTTTTTTATTGTATTAAGTAGCTAAATGAAGTCAACAAATCTTATGTAATAAGAATGAATATGTAATATGGTATCTTTACATTCCTTCAATTTTTCAAAATGAATAGTCACATCTTCATTATTTCTGGCAATTAAATGTCAAAATTAAAAACTACATCATGTTTTACTGAGAATAGTGCTAAAATTGTTTCAATCATCCAGTTTTCTTCATAAACTATAAAGAAAATGTGTTAAACTATGTTTACCTTTTTAAATACTTTTCATTTGAAAACTGACAAATTTCTGATAAAGAGAACAGTCCATTCCTATCCCAAGATATTCCTTAGTGAAAACTCTGAAAAAAGCACATTCCAGAGTTTCTATGGAGATTCTCATCATCCAGGTCATAGTTATACCAAGTGTGTTTTTCAAAAAACAACTGGGCTTTCTTGGCTTTTTCTTTTGAAAATGTTTAACTTCATCAGTCTAGAACTAAAGAAGCCTTTTGGATAAGAAGCAAAATATTTTTAAGCAAGAAACAAAGTCCAAGTGACTTTTAAAAAGCATATTTGGGATAAAATTCTAGAATGATTTTTAAGTAAGGAAAAAGGGAAAAAAAGTCACTTTCTGTCCTGGCCATAATTCTCCCTCCAAAAGAATATAAATTAATAATTTGTAAAGGAAAGGGGAAATGAGCGGTGCTTAGAACTCTCAAAGCTTTCAAAATTAAGTTGTACAATTTAATGAAAGCAATAAAGATTATTTAGTTGTGCCTTGGGACAAATATTTCAGGTAGAAAATATACCAATGCTTCTATTTTGTGTATTAATGTTAGTTTGGTTAACACAGTAATTAGATGCTGATGGCACCAAAAGATTAATGTTGGGTACACTTACTGGAATTGATGGTCCTTAATACGTTATATAATATTTACAATATTTAAAAATTAAACATTATGAAGAAGTGAGTTTAAAAAAATAGAATATAACTTACAGCCTTTCTACCTTTTGCAAAGAAAAAAGTTAATTTTAGTAAATGAGCAACATTAATACTTCTCAACGTTTTAACTGTACTTTTCTGTATAAAGACACAAACAAAAATCACCTCTTAATCAAGAGCACATTTAGGAAAACATCTGTACCACAACCAACTTACAACTGATCCTGCAGTTCCACAACAATGTACTCGAGTTGTTCCTTTTCCATTTTATGAGCCAGATTCATAGATTCTATCTTCTGCTGCAATGCCTTCTTCTGAGAGATGGATTCAGCCAGCTGAGTGTCTCTGAGGCGTACTAGCTCTTCTAGATAACCCTACAAACATATATCTCTCATGAACTTTTAGTTTTAAAAGAACTTTGACAACATATTTGATTTGATACAAGGGCTGGATGATATATAACCTATGAAAAAAATAATTCAAATGGACTCTATCACTGCTTACATATTAAATGCAGATATTGAAGTTGTTTGCTAGTTACATACATAGTTTCTATTTAATGCCCTAGATAGCCAGAATATATAATACATATGCACTGACAATCTGATTCTCCTTCTAGGCCTTGGGAGAAAGTGATGATTGCTCTTATTTTGTTGTTCATTGTGTAAACTGTAAGTGGTCCAGAATAATTTGCAAACAGGCAGCTTTTAAATTTTAAAAAAATAAATAGAAAGAATGCTTACTTTTCCACTCAGTTGAACCTCAAGAATATCAATTATAGAAAACTAAAGCAGAACTGGCAACCAGGCATAATAGCATTTACAACTGAGAGAAAGACTGAATGAAACTTTATGTAAGAATATTATTCTCTCTCTCCAGTCTTTTATAAGGGGTGGATTAGCAAACTTACTGATAGAATTCAAAAATGTCAAAGAACAGAAAATAGTAGAGATCTGCAACTATTCCTTGGAAATTGTCTATAGTATTGAAACAGTCCCTGTAAAACAAAACCAACTATCTTTGAAGGTAGAAATTGCACTAGAGGATATTTTAAAAATGAAGCAAACTCAGTAGTAAAAACTTAAATCAAAACTTTTGATATATTTAATAAACAAGAAAAAAGATATAACTTTAAAGAGAAATTAAATAAGTAATCAATAATGATGACTATATATATTGCATTTTGTCTATATATGTAATATGTATATGTAATAAACACTGAAATGCTTCACATTTCCTGTATACATGCCTCTTCCATAAATCACAAAGGCATGCTTTTAAAAACACAATACAAATTGGAAAGATAGAGCATAACATTTTATCTCTGATATCAATGATTAAAGACTTTACTAAGAGACAAATTTCTACATTGCTGCTAAGATTTGCTTGCTGTGCTTTTTCTTTCTTTAGGAACAAGTGATAGAATTTGAAAAAGAAAAAGATGGAAGAAAAAGAATAATTGAGCTTTCCTCTGCCAAAAGGCTTTATGGCTTCATCTCAGGTTCAATAGATACAATAACTTAATATTATCTGACTAAGAACTACGTCTTGTGTGGCCAAAACCAGTTTTTCTATTATCTTATCCCTAGAACCATAGCTAATTAATAAATATTACAATGCTACATAAAATAAATAATATTCATTTTGTAAGAATATTTTTTAAATCAGATCTTTTAATTAGGGTTATTGTAACAATTGTAATATAACAAATATTTTTAGCCACTTTATCTCAATTAATGTTTACCTTTTGTTCCAGAGTGAGGAGGTATTTCTGTTCAACCCGTTTGCATTTGTTGTACCAGCTATTCTCATCCATGCTGAAAGGAGGACCAATGTTTTCTGGAGTACTGCTTTCACTACCACTACTGCCCAGTGTTCTTAGCTCTTCCTCATCACTACTGATGCTGTCAGAACTGAGAAATCAAACTCGAAAGCTAAGAACAATAACTTGCAAAATTTAAATGGAAAAAATGGAATTATTTGAAATTGCTTGTTTTTAGATATCCAAGAGATGGATCTTATCATCATGAACTGCAGAAATTATTCTACAGCAGGGCTGTCAAACTCATGTCCCATGGGCTGGATGAGTCATATGCTGGCCATGCCCACACCTGGTTTATCGAAGGGGGGGGGAGTCGTAATATGTCACGTGATGAAACCGTGACGACACGAGTATGACACCCCTGTTCTAGAGCCCAAAAACAAAAGCTAACACATTATCCATTCGCTAAGTCTTTCCTCACTGCTGAGAAGCACGATCTACTTTTTCATGGATCAGTAGAAATTTCCTCTCCCCACTATTGAGCCTAATTCTGTCTCTATTACTCCTGCTTTAGTAACTGCTATCATGCAGATTCCCTCCAAGATAACAGGTATAAAATCTAACAGAATTTACATACTTTTCAGCTACTCTAAGATAGTGTTGAAATACAAAGGGAAAATAGCATTTTAAACCCAGTAAGGGATGAATAAGGATGGTTTAAGCTTGTTCACATATTTGTGCTATTACAGGTGTAAATGAGAAAAGGAATTATGATTCTATGATCCAGAACAGATTCTCATATTGTACAGATACTGGATGGTTACCTTTACATAGAACTGGTATATAATTATTACTTCCTATATCTTCTATCGTTATATCTATGATCAACGTATCACTTTTCTTTCTAACTTCTGTCAACTTATCTTCTATATTAAACTAAGTTTAAGAAATATTTTCTTCTACCAGTAGTTGAAGTAAAGAAAGAAAAACATTACAAGATCATAGAATAACAGAGTTGGAAGGGACCTTGGGGTCTAACCCCCTGTTCAAGCAGGAGAGTCTATTCCAAATATTAGCCTCTACTAAGGACCGAACTCACAGCCTCCTGATTGTGAGGCAAGAGCACTACCTCTAGATCACATATTTATGTGACCAAACAGAGAAATGGAAGGTAGGGAAAGAGAGTTCTAACAGATTTGTCTGCATATATATTAAGGCAGGAGTACACTGGCATACACAACACATGCTGGTCTTATAGTGTATCCTTGCATATGGTGTAAGCCTTGCAGAGAATGTCTTTATCTATAGGATTGATGAAAAAAGCTAATTTACACTAATATTTATAATAAATACAATGGCCACAGGGAAATGACTTTGAGGAGTCAGTCCTTCAACCACTGTGTTCTATGGTTGGCCATGAGAAAACAATTCATTTGTGATACATGTCATATTCCAATAAAAACATTTTCAATGGCATTTGGAACTCCTCCTTCCTTCATTCTTTCCCTTCCCAATGGAAAATGTCACAAAGTATTAAAAACAATATGTGAAATAAAAACAATGCAAAAATATATATTATAAGAAAACTTTAAAGCACAGATGAACTTTACAGACTGAACAGATACCTTTGGGTGAATTTCAGATATGGTGTATAATCTATCACAGCTGGATAGTTGCCATCCAAAGCTTCACCTTTAAGGCAGAAACTGATGCGGAGTGAGAAATGAGAAATTAAGAATATTAAAACATATTAGTATTGAATAATATCAGCACTTAATTCATTTTTTCCACAAAATCACCAATGCAAAACTTATGTAAGAACAAATTTTAACATGAGAAAATTCAACTTTAAATGTGGATTCTTACATACCCAGCAATCAAAATGTCATTCTGGAGTTTTTTAAGAACATTTTTTCAAAATATTGTTTTTTATGATTTTATATGTACTGCAGCAGAATTCAATACGTTTTCAGGAAAGCAAAATATTTGATCCTACAATCTTCATAGATAAAATAAAGAGAAATGACAACAAAGTTGCCACTAATTATCACTAAGCAGCCGCAGCTTATAAAATAGAAGGCTTTTAATCTCCGATTGAAATCCTTCATATAGAATAATTTTGAAATGTAATTATAATTTATAATGCAGCTCTACATGAGCAAGTCTTGGGTGAGATCCTGAAAGATAAGCAGGATCAGAATTGGTCAGTGCATGAACAGGAGACTATCAGGAAATACCAAAACTATAGGTTATATGTAGAAATAATTAAAATTCTAGAAGAAATAAATGGAAAACTAGTTTTGTGATATTGCACAGAACAACACATGGATATGCCTATGTCATCACAAGCAGTCAAACACGTGTCCACCCTAGATGACTTCAAATCATCAGGACCAGATGGATTACACCCCAGGGTTCTGAAGACATTGGCAGACATGATCTCAGAACCACTGAACTATATGTTTCAAAAATCCTGTAGCACCAGGGAACTGCCAGAAAACTGGAAAAGAGCTGATATAGTTTCCATCTTCAAAAAAGGGAAAAAAATATATCCATGAAACTACAGACGTATCAGCCTGACCTCAATATCTGGGAAAATTCTGGAAAAGATAATCAAGCAATGAATCAGTGAACACCTAGAGGCAAACAAAGTCAAAGCCAATATGGGTTTGTCAAAAACAGATCATACCAGACAAATCTTATTGCATTTTTTGACAAAATGACAAAATTAGAGGACCAGAGAAATAGTATGGATATCAATTTACTTGGCCTTTAGTAAGGCATTTGATAAAGTAGACTACAACCTACTACTTGATAAAATAGAAAATCATGGGTTAACAGCATCACCATCAGAAGGATTTGTAACTGGATGACCAACCACACTCAACATTTAGTCCTCATTGGAACTCCATCTACATGTAGGGAACTATGCTGTAGGGTATTCCGGGGATCTGTTTTAGACCCAGTACTCTTCAACATCTTCATCAATTATTTGGATGAGGGGATAGATGGGGAATTGATCAAATTTGTAGATGACACCAAGCTGGCAGGAATAGTCAACCCTCCAGAAGATAGGCTTAAGATTCAGAATGATCTTGACAGACTTGTACATTGGGCATTATTTAACAAAATGAAATTCAATGGTAAAAAACTAAGGTTCTACATTTAGGCAAGAAAAACCAAACACACAGGTATAGTATAGGTGGTACCTGATTCAATACTAGTAACTGTGAGAGGGATCTTGAGAGTCCTAGTGGACAATCACTTAAATATGCGCGTGTGCTGCAGCTTCCAAAAAAGCCAACAGTTCTAGGCTATATTAACAGAGGGATAGAATCAAGATCATGTGAAGTGTTAATGCCACTTTATAATGCCTTAGTAAAATCACACTTGGAATACTGCATCCAGTTTTGGTCACTACAATGCAAAAAAGATGTTGACACTCTAGAACAGTGGTTCTTAACCTTTTTGAAAGAATTGCCCCCTTGAGCCATTGAAGAAGTTATCATCGTCCCCCTCCCCCAACATAACCTCTCAATCACAACACAGGGAAATCATTCTTCTATTTATGCAAACACGTTTTTTGTTTTCTTTAAAATTGTCATCAGGACATATTGATGCAAATAATTTATTTCCAGTCTTTTTCCCATATCTCAACTGTGTGGAGAATTTTTTTTTTTAAATAAAGTTTTATTTGGATTTTCACACATACAAAATACAAGTAAAACATCTTTTTTGAAAATAGCATGGTCCCGGGTTGAACTTCTTTATACAGACACAAAACTCAATTTCATGTTCCTTTTTGTATTCTATTCCACATCTTATACTATTTTACATTTTCTATATAGTTTTTCCCCCCTTTTAATTTTCTCAATTTTATTTTGATTATCTCATCTCAATTCAAATCATTATATTTATACTTTTGTCTGTTCTGTTTCAATTTCATATTATCTTTTCTCATTAAACAAATTTTCTTCTGTAGTTACTAATTGGTGTATGACACCTTTATATCTTTAAATTACATCCATTCAACTCTTATTCAAACTTCAAAATATACCTTAAGGTTATGACCTTCAATATAATACATAATACATAACTTCCAATCAAATTCTGCTTGGTACATTCTTATAATGCACACTATATTCTTTTTTTTAAAAAGTGTAAATATATGTAATTATAAACCCTCATTCCATTCCAGTTCAGTTCTATCATTAATAATCATTGAAATTTTAACATTTTTAACATTTCTTTTCAATTAAATATCATACTTCCTTAAAAAACACATATAATCTCCATAATTAATTTTTCCCTTATTTCTCTTCACATGTTTTATAAATCATTTAATATACCTTTTATTACATTTATTAACAAGCATTCCACTGAATTATGGTAACTATTTTATCAGACATTTTAATCATACATTGTTTCATATTTTCTAAAATTATTTCTGTTTCTAATATAACCATACTGTCTTATGTACCTTTGCAGAATCCCCTTTTCCATTAAATTTTCACCATTATCTCTAAATAGGCCCTGTTTCTCTATATTTTGTTTCTGTCCTTTATGACTTCTTTTCCTTTCTTTCTTCCCTCGCATCTTCTCCCTCCCCTTTTTACCCCCTTGTCTCTCTAGTTCTAATTCTCTCTTCTGCATTTCCCTCTTCTGTTGCTTTCTGATTTTATACTTATTTTTCACTCTATTTTTTTTTTTGGAGTTATTTTTCTCAATCTTAAACTTTCCATTGTCTTTCCCCCCTTTCCTTTTTCCCCCCGATCTAAGATTACTTGTTCATTAAAGATGGCTTCTTCTTTGTCGCAATCTTCTTGTTCTGCAGGCATTTCTTGTTGTTTCTCATAATTCCAAATCTCCGTTTCCAAGAACTGAAATACAAAGCTAAAAGAACCTCTCCCTTCTTGTGCATCGTCTTTGTACTTTTTAAGTTCCATTTTCAGTTCTTCTAAAAGTGGAGCCATTTTAAACAGTTTTAAACAACCACCCAATTGATTTTAGTCATTCAAAATAATAACCAAGAATCCAGAAATCATCAAGTAATCCAAATAGTCCCGAGTTATATCTTCTTATTTCTTTTTCGACTTTCTCTTCCTGGGGTTTTTGTTGCGATATTTCAGTTAGAATGTATCTTTTGGAAATCTTGTTGAGATTTTGCTGTAAGTTCTTTTTTAATTCCAGGCAGTCTTCTCCCTTCCAGATCCTTCCCTTTTATTCTCTTTCTCTCCTTTCCTGTTTTCAAAAGCTTTTAATTATCCAGAAGTCTTTATTATCCCTTTGACTTATTTTCAGCATTAAATGACTATTGATGTCAAAGTGAATTTTTTTCCAATTTCTTACTTAAGTCTCTTAGCTGCCAGTATAGGAAAAGGAGAAAAAAAAAACCCAAATCTCTTCCCTTTTCTCTCTCCTTCGCAGGTTAAAAATCTTCTTAGGGAACAATATTATTGTTTTTTAATAGTTTCAATTCCAGACTACCTTATTTGTTGCTTTTGCTGTTTGACCCGGTCCACCAAAATTTTCTCTAATCTTCCTCCTGCACATTCTTTTCGAGTTCTTCTTTGTGGTGGCATTTCTGATCACCGCTGCAACTGCCTTCGGGAAAGGGAGCAATGGCCAGCTGGGGAGGAGAGATGCAGCTCTCCTCAACCCTGCAGGCAGTCTCCCCCTTCTTCACCACGTCTACGGGGTGGCTTAGCCCCGAAACCAGCCAGCTTGGGGCACTCCAGCGGCGAGCATGGATTGAAGCCTTGCAGAGACAAGGTTTCGGTCTGTCGCTGAAGAAGCTCAAACCGGAAGAACTGTGTGAAAAATTCTGATGCCTCCCATCATTTTACTCCCAAACTTCATGATATAAGTATTTCATTATTATTTATTCAAAACACTTAAATGCAATGACCACTGAAAACAAAATTCAATTGCAAGAAAATGAAATACCCCCCCAAAACCAGTAACTGGGGGGCAATATAGCCCAGATTAAGAACTCTAGAAAGAATACAAAAAAGAGCAACAAAGATGATTAAGGGACTGGAGGCTAAAACATATAAAGAATGGTTGCTAGAATAGGTATGTCTGGTTTAATGAAAAGAAGGACTAGGAATGACCTAATAGCAATGTTCCAATATCTAAGGGGTTGCCACAAAAAAGAGGGAATCAATCAACCTATTTCCCAAAGCACATGAGAGCAAAACAAAAAGCAATGGATGAAAACTAAGAGAGAGAGAAATAACCTAGAACTAAGAAGATTTTACCTGATGGTTAGAATAATTAATCAGTGGAACAATTTTCCTCCAGAACTTGTAAATGCTCCAACACTGGAAGTTTTTAAGAAGAGATTGGACAATCATTTGTCTGAAATGGCATAGGGTTTCCTGCCTGAGCCTTGAAGGTCCTTTCCAACTCTGTTATTCTATATTCTAAAATTTTACTTCCATCAAATAAATAAACACTTTTACTAATTTTAAATATGACATTTTGACATGATAGTCAAAACCTTTATTGAGTTAATTACAAAATCAACTATATTTTACTAAATAAAATTATAATTTCATTTTATTTTCACAAGAATGAATACCTGAAATCAATAGCATTGAGTCCAAGCAGCATGCCAGCTAGCATATTTGCTTCTTCTCCCAATACAATTGCTCCATCTTCATAGAATCTTCTAGAAAAAGATTAAATTCTAATAAATATATTCTCAATTATTTAAATAACATGCCAAATACTCAAGTTATTGATGGTGGTTAATGCCAACAGCTACCAAATTTTAATTTATATTGCTAAGAAAACTATTATTTGTACACTAATTTAAATGAACCACTCTATTTATACATATCAAGGATACTATGCAGTGGTGGGATTCAAATTTTTTTACTACCAGTTCTGTGGGCATGGCTTATTTGGTGGGCATGGCTTGGTAGTCATGTGACTGGGGTGCTGGGTGGTCATGTGAGTGGGTGGGTGTGGCTTGATGGTCATCCGACTGAGTGGGCATGCTGGGTGGTCATGTGATTGGGTGGGCGCGGCCAACTTGACATCACTCACGTCAAGGGGTGCCTTGTTGGCCTCTCCTCACCTCAGAGATACAATTTCCCTCTCTATTTATTCACTAGTACTGAACATCCAAAATACATTATTTAATCCTATGTATATATACCATATGTGTACATACATATTACACATTATAGTGTGTGTAAAGGCACACAAAAAGATACATTATCTACTCTACTGTATGTGTATGTACACACACACACAGAGCTCTTCTAAAACTATACACATTCAATCTCACTGCATTTGGAAAAACACACCTATAGTCCACTTTCTGCCACACATTTAACTATAACTTCTGTACATTAGAACATTGCATATGCCTTCAGATTTACTTCCCTAGCCTGCACATGACCGTTAGGCCCAGGAGATTTCATGGATTGAGTAAAATGTGGTGAAACTCACTTAACAATGCTCTTGCTTAGCAACCAAAATTTTGGGCTTAATTGTGGTCATAAGTGAAGGGCTATCTGCCTTCCTCTGCATGGCAGCCTTGTCCTAGTAAACTGCCAAATTTCCTCTCCGTTAGAGGCACCAAAATAATCCAGAATCCAGATTATATAAGGTCTCCTGCTGGAGCAGGGGGTTGAACTAGATGGCCTCCAAGGTCCCTTCTAACTCTGCTATTCTATGATTCCGTAAAGATCTTCTGCTGGAGCAGGGGGTTGGACTAGAACAGGGTTCTTCAAAATTTCTCCTCCAGTCATGTTAGCTCAGGAATTCTGGTAGTTGAAGTCCACAAGTTTTAAACTTACCAAGTTTGAAGACCCTTGGACTAGAAGATGACCTCCAAGATCCCTTCCAGTCCTAGATTCCTGTGCTATTTCAAAGAGTCTTCTGAAGCCAGGATTTGTGTCCTTCCTTTCTCTCCTTTTTTTCTCTCTCCCTCCCTCCCTCTTTCCATGTATCCATCTGTCCATCCATATATCTTTCACTTTCTCCTCCCTCCCTTCTTCCCGCTCTTTCTTTCTTTCTCTCCCTTCCTTCCATCCCATCTTTCTTTGTCTATTCCTTTCTTTCTTTCTTTCTCCCTTTTTCTTTCTTTCCCCTTTCTTTTTTGTCTCTTCCTTCTCTCTCTTTCTCTCTCTGCCGCCTCTTTCTCTCTCTTTCCCTCCTTTTTTCTTTCTCTCTCTCTTTCTACCCCTTCCCTTCCTCCTCCCTCTCTCCTTCTAAAGCTAGGAGAGGAGATCCACCTGAAACAAACACACATATGCTTCCAAGCACTCACCTGAAACAAATACACACACACACAAACTTTCAAGTGCCTGGCAAGATCACTCCTTACAAAGGTTCTTCCTGGCCAGTCTCCGGTCCCACGTTGCCTGGAAACGCCGGCAGGCAAGGCTTCTGGGCCCAACAAAGGAGCTATGGGTGGGACATCCTCTCCTCCCGCTTTTAGGGAAAGAAAAGGGCTGGGAACTTAAAGCGAGGCATGTGCTGCAGCTTCACACACCCTCCCCCCACTGGCAGCTCTGGGCTAGGGAGGGATTTGGCTTTCCTGACTGCCTGAAACTTTACATTTCTCCTGCAGCTGGTGGCAGAGGGAAAGGCAAGCCAGCCAGGCCAGAGCCTTTGCGACATGGCTCCATGACAGCCCACATCTCATCCCCTGCCTGGATTCTCTGGCAGTTTCTGGGGCTCACCTGCTGGGAGGTGCAGGGGGAGGTGACCAGGAACCATGAGGCTATTTCCAGGACAGCCACCCCTACTTCACCAAACGAGCATTTTGGCAGTTGTAGGGGCGGCGGGGGAGCTTCATTTGTTCAACTTCTACCTATCCCACCATTAGCCACCAAAAAAAAGGAGGAGGTTAATATGGCCTAAAAGAAACAAGAGTGGCAGGGAACATGCGAAAAGCAAAGCCAGAAAGCAAAGCCAAGTCCACACTCGCGCACAAAGCCCCTCACCTGCCCCACATGCTCACCCCCCCACTCCCACTAACTGTTTCCTTGGTTCCCCAACCTTCTTTCCACACAAACTTCCCTGTGACCCCACCAACGAGCTGTTTAGTTACAGCCTCTTTGGGCAATGAGGAGTGTCGAGGATACCCAGAAAGGTGGGAAAAGGTTGCACTCTCACCCTTTCTCCTAGCACTCACCCACACCTGCGAGTACCCTAGTCCTATTAACCTGCCATTCTCTTAAAACTGAGCAATCCTACTTTCAGTGAAACACGTCTCTCCCTGCCAGCCTGCATCTCATCCCCTGCCTGGATTCTCTGGCAGCTGCTGGGCCTCATCTGCTGGGAGGCGCAAGGAGGGGTGACCAGGAAGCATGAGCTATGTCTGAATCGTCCCTCAGCCAGCCGCCCCTCCTTTGTTGGGCCAAGCATTTTGACAGAGTGTGGGCCGCCGCTGTAAAAGGTCCATGGGCTGGAAGGTACGACTGATGGTGGGAAGGAAGATTTGCTTTGGAGAGGCTTAACTACCTTTCAGATCCTACTCTGGGCTGCTGCCTGCTCGACCACCACCTTGCCTTGGGTCCCGCATCAGCTGGCGATAAGGGGACATGCTGCTTCCTGGCCAGCCAGCCAGCAGAAGGGCAAGCAGACGACCCTCGGGGGAGGCATTTTCTCTCAGGCCTCCCACATGGAAGGCGCCACAGAAGTCAACGCTGGGCCCAAAAGGCAGCTGAGCCTTGCCATGCCCCTCCTGGAGCCCTTTGGCTGATCACAACAAACTCAGTGTGGGTCTTCGTTCCCCACTGTCAGCATTAGGGCTCACTCACAGCATTCTCAAAGTGGCTGCCTGCACTCTCCCAAAATACTGCAGGTTGGCAGTCGGGAGAGGAAGGGGCGGCAGACAAAGGTTGTGATGCAAACGGCATAGCATCATGCTCCCTGGTCATCCACTCTCCCCACCCGCCCCTAGAAGAAAGGCCAGCAGATGTGGAGAATCCAGGAGTGGGATTTGGGGGTTCTCTGAACTGTGCAGAATCCGAGCTAGAGGATCTCCCGAACCCCTGTGAACCCACAACAGCCCACCCCTGTTTAACAATGAATATAAATACACATTTTCACTTTATTCCCTTCCATGCAAGTTATCATTTCCTAATTAAATTTGATAAAGAACAAGAACTGGGAATTTTAAATAGTGACTTTAAAAAATCTACTTTATTTAACAAAATATTTAATACCTGGTTGTTTTGAAGTCTCTCAAAGCTGCCGAAATATATTCAGACAAATGTTTTTCCATTAGTGCTACTCTAATCCAAGCCCTTCCCTGAAATCCAAAAATAATGATATAAATATTATTAAAAAGAAATCTGATTCAATTATTCAGTCTCTGAAACCCAAACAGAATAACAAAGTTATCATACTTCATTGTATTCATATTTATTTCTGTAGAACGCAATGGCTTGACTTTTATTGTACTTGCCAAATTATTTTAACTATTTTGTTTATTTCTATACCCATTTCTTAATTATCTGGATAGAAATATATTCACATATGTATTTCAAATGAGGCAATTATTTGAATGAAATAGTAGAATAGAGTGTATCATTCAGAGAACAGTGGGAACAGGTCATATTTTAAACTACTGTATATTTTTATGTTTTATTATAGAACCAACAAACAAGAAAAATACAGACATATTAATATAATGTAATATAAGATTAATAACTATAATAATAGAAAACTGGAGGGGAAATAATGGGGAAAATCATAAATATAACACGTGCATACCCTTAATCAAACTGGTCAAAAGTCTTCATTGAGTCTTTCTTAAAAAAATAACAATTCACTTTTTTCAATTATTACATTTTTACCTTTTTTTCACTTTTATATCTTGCCTTTTCATTTAAAACTCTCTGGGGGAAAACCCTGAATGTAGCAAAATGTGTAATATAATGTTTTATGTTATATTAGTATTCTGAACAATTCTTCATAAAACCTCACTGCATGTGAAATCAAGGTTGTTCATCAAGTTGTCTCCATTGTCATGTTCCTAAAATGCTCCAATTTCTTCAAGATTAAAATATCTTGAACAAAAAATAGTTATAACTATTGTATTTTAATAAATTTTTCAATAAATAAGAACTAGATGAAAATATTCTATTTCTATATTTTATCTATATGATTTTCAAAGTCTGTAAGTATATTTCTGCATTTCAAATATTTACATATATGTTTACTTTAACTAGTTAAACTTAAGGCTAAGCAAAGGCCTTCTACTACATTTCTTTCTACCAGTACATAAATTTTCAGATCATACATTTTTTCTAATATTTGTAGAATTATAAATGCTCATTCCTATCTAACATTATCAGAAGCTCATATAAATTATAGTTCCCATTTACATTATATTTATTCATTTTAGTGAACTGAACATATTCAATTACATAGCACTGTAAACCAGACCTGTATTCACAGTCCTTCGTTACAGCAGTAATAATAAGCTATTATTTTATTTAGCATAAACACCACTAATTTTTCCACTGTTCAGTACTGCAAATGGAACTGTGCTTCCTTTTTGACATTCCTTAAAATTTTATTCTTGGCTTATTCGGAACTTGTAATTCTTCAGCATGATCAAAAATGGAAAGATTCCTTGTACGTCTGATTACATTTGGCCAATAAGGAATTCTACTGTACTCTACTTTATTCTCTTTTGAACAATACAAACACATAGCAAGAGGAATGTTAAAATTCTCACCCTAGCTCTTGAAGAGGCAACATTTTCCATATTCTCAATGCTACAGATGCAGTTATATGAAACCTTGCGACAAGCCACCTTAATATAATCCCAGAAAGTACGAGGGTTTTCATACCCAAACCAAGTGATTTGACCTGAAAAATCAGAGAATAGAAAGAGATTAATCATTACAGTAAAGTGTACATATCATAAAATATTTATAAATTATATGAAGTGATTGTTTGATGAATTATAAAAACCAAGGTGTATAAAACAAATGTCTTTAAACAACATTTAAATTATCAACTTTGGGGAGCTAATGAGCATTTAGAATTTTGAAATTATGTTAAACCACTCTTAATAAATGGCATCTTGTAGAAACAACAGTCCTATACAAGAAAGCAAATTGGTAGACTGTGTCACATTCCTCAAGACTCTCAAGAGTATTTTTATGACTTTGATTTGCCTTTGGAGGATTAGTCTATACAGTCTATAGCCTACTATTATTTTTATTTTCTAATAATCTTTCAAAATTTCAATTTGCAACTTAGTTATGTTCAGCTGGCAATAGAACTTCAATTCAGAAAAAGACTAATTAAAAATCCTAGAATCTCAAAACTTATTTATAACAAACATATATAATTACACCAACCTAAATCTCATTATATTTGCAAAAAAAAGTATATTCTAGAAGATGGTCTCTTCCACAAAACATGTAAAATTTCATGTACCAGATTTTATGTACCTTTGAGCCGATGGCTTAGAATTTGTTCCAAAATAGCTGCAAAATTATTGAATTCAGGATAAGAATCATCAATAGTTTCGAAGCATGAACGATCAATCAGTGTCTTGATAGAAAACCTAAATAAATAAATATATATATATATATATATATATATCCATACATACATACATACATACACAAGCTTTGAAGCATTTATATATAAATATATATATAATTTTTATTTATATAATACATTATAAATACAAATATTTACACACATATAAAATACAAACAAAACACAACATAAAAAAGCAAAAAAAGGTCAAGAATCAAATGGATGAAGGTGAAAAGTGACACATTTATAAGAAAGGTGATCTATAATTTTTCAAGAACAGAAATAATAAAATATAACAACCTCTGTCTTAGTTTAAATGTCTTTATAACATTTTAAATAGTAGTATGTAATATTTAAAAAACCCAAAATTCATGTATTCTTTGTTTTACTTGGACTATTTAATTACTGTATTTAATATACAAACATATTAACTATAAACAAATCAGAACCATATATATAGCAATCCACAATACTTCTCTAATTAAATCCAATCTAATACTCAAATCTCAACATCAAAACTTCATTTTTTCCCTTTTTCTCACAGAAATTCTCAATGGTCAGTTTCTAAAAACAAACTGATCAAGGTATCAAACTTGGTATCTAATAACAGATTGTTTATGCCCTAATATAAGCTAAAATGTAAGCTAAAATGTAATTTCAGAGCTGTATAATTTTTCATTACAATATTTACAGTAATATGAAGATGTTAGTTTATCAAAGGTTTTATACTAAAATTGTTTGAAATTAATGTTTTCATCATATTGCCTTGAAATATGTTTAGGTAAGTCTAGGTAACAAATAATTTCCAAGTGCTATATAAAGCTAATTTGATTCCTGTAGACTTTACAGTATTTCTATCCTTTATTTCATTCATAATCTATAATGTGATTTCATTTTATCATAATGAAAAAATATAGCATTTAATGAAAATAAGAATGAATGAAACTGCAACCTTGCTGCACCTTCTACTTATTTAACATGGTTTAGGGAAAACATATTTTCACATTTAAATAGTTTTTCTAAAGTCACACCTATCATTGTGACATACTCATGAATAGTTATGAATAGCACTGCTCAGTATTTTTCCTATTGGCCTAGGTTTATCACATTAAGCAGAAGATTTTATATTCTTTTAAAATAAAGTGTTAAAAATCTATGAACCCTTTTAATTTTTCAATATTTCTATATAAATATGACCCAAAATGTGGCTTATTCTCCACACAAAACTTAAATGAGATAGAGAATCCAATTAAATAAATCAGTCAGAAGTATTCATCTTCATTCATGAAAAATATTATACTTGTTCATTGATTTATTTTATGAAGAATTGCGCTGAAAATGACCCAAAGTGACATATTTATTTGCAATAATTGTACATAAATATTTCTGATAATTGTTGATCAGTCCTGCACATGGGCTTGAAAGCCTTTTTATCTTACAGAACAGCTTCAATTCAAGAATGTTTGTGGGTTTCCTTGCACAAACTGCTCACTTTAGATTTTTCCATAACATTTCTATAGGATTAAAGTCAGGACATTAATGTCGCTATTCCAAAGCATTTTTTTCTGCTTTAACCATTTTTGACTTGTGACTTGTGTGCTTTGGGTCATTGTCTTTTGAGCTTCAATTCAGACATTTGCCCCAACATTTTAGTGTAGAATTTAGTTCAATCAGCGATGGCAAAGTGTCATGGTCCAGAAGCAGCAAAGCAGACTCAAACAATGATCCTGTCACCAGCATATTTCAATATTGGGTAAGGTTCTTATGCTAAAATGTGTATTGGCTTTCAGAAAATGTAACACTTTTCATTCAAGCCAAAAAGTTCTATTTTGTATCATTCATCCACAGAATGTTTCCTGTAGAATTTAGCTTATTCATTATCCTGAAGTTCTTTGATACCTCCCAGAGGATAATAAACTTCACTCTTGATATGATCGTGTTTCTTTGATCATTCCTGGGGAGAGTTAACAATAGAATTGAATTCTTCATTTGCCTGATAATGAACTAATAGAAATCAAACTCTTTGAAAACAGTTTCATTTTTTTTCCAGGCTGGTAAGTATCAACAATTATTTTGGAGGTCTTCAGAAATCTTTGTTCATGTCAGGACATATTTCTTTATATGGAAGGTCAGATTTGGAGACAGAATAACCACAATGTTGTTCTTTAAATAAGGCATGACCTTCCGCACACTGTATCATCCCATACATTAAAACACCTCATTCTAATTTCCCCTTCAAATGAAATGATTATTCTAAAGCACACCTATTTTTGCTACACATAAATATTTAGCAGTAATAGAAGACAATATTACATGCAGCTCAGATTTGAACTGTGGAATCTTTAGTGCTCTCTGAGTTTTCTTGCAGACATTTCATTATCAAACTAAGGAACATCATCAGTGCTGCAAGGAATTGGTGTTTGTTCTCATTTTTTATATACTAATAATGGCTTGTCTGTCAATGTTGGTGGGAGGCTTCTTGGTTAGGCTGTTGTTTAATGTTAGCTTGTTTGTCTCCATTGGTAGTTCCTTGATTGGGATATTGTTTACGTTTTAATCTTGGTGTAAATTTCTGCTCATAAGCAGGTTAATTGCTGATGAGGAGGCTTTTATTCCTTTGGATCATTTTTTTCAATAAATTAATCAAAAACATATTTGTTCATTTATCTTTTAAATTAAATTCTTTTATCTAGTTTTAGAATTTGTTTGGAGAATAGATCATGTTTTAAGTCATATTTATGAAGAAATATTGAAAATTCCAAAAGGCTCACAAAACTTTTAAGCAGGACTGAATGTTGTGACTGGAAGGATCGATCCTGCTGGGAGTTTTGACTCTGATGACTCTGAAGATGAAGGTTGGAGCCTGCTGTGAATCTGGAGTCTGAATTAGCAACTGATCCACAAAATGAGTCAGAGGCTTCTAGTGGGGAAACTGACAGATCTTGGCTTGACACTAGAACTAGGAGACGATTGAAACGTCAATCTGAAGGGAGGTGTCAAGCCAGATATTGATTAGAGAGACTGACACGCCCATCCAGGTGATTGAAAGAGGCGTGCTGACTCTCAAACTTTGCTTGGAAGCAAAGTGTTTGATGAGTCCAAAGGATATGTGTGGAGCAGCCCTTGTGATTTATGGACAATTCTGAATTATCAGACAGATTCCGGGAAGTCTGCCAAGGACTGGAAAAAAGTACTGTTAACCCTTTTTAGTCTGGTTTTGTTCTTGTTTGAATATTTTGAACTCTGGAACTTTGTATCCTCACTTGTGAATATAGGTGAGACATAAAAACTGAGTGTGCATCCTAGGGGGCAAAATATGTATATTTCCTTAACCCACCAAGACTTGCTTCTGAGAGATAAAAACAACATGAGAAAGCACAAAGTATCTTCATATGCCCATCCTTTTCCTTTTTCCTTCCTTCCTCCCTCCCTCCTTCCCTTCCTTCCTTCAACAATAAATCATAAAGTGGACTTGACTGGTTTTATTAATAATGAGAATATGAAATATATTATTTGAAATAGCATATAATCCACAAGGATCTCTTATAACAAGTTTCTAAAGCGTGAAACTAAATTAAGAGGATTCAAAGGAAGACATATTATTATATCAGTATTTTGTAACTCTAATTTAAATAGTAGATGAATAACATAGATCAGTGGTCACCAATCGGTGGGCTGTGGATCACTGGTGGTCCATGAGAAAATCTTGGTGATTCCTCAAAGCACCCCCCCCAAAGCAATTAATCCGGGCTGTGCAGGAACACAAGGCTACGCTGCCCACATGGCCTGTGGGAATACAAGGCTGGTGTTGATTGCACTGCAAACAACACGAGGTAGTGAGGGGAGGGGGGAGAGGGGGAGGGGGAGAACTTATCCCACACGCCTCGCCTGGCTACTGGGCTACTCTCCCCTTCCCCCCCCCAGCGGCAGTGGTAAAGTTTCAGTGCTTGGCTGGCAGGGACCCAGGCATGGCAGATCGTCTGCTTTTGGCTGCATGCAAAGAAAGCAGCAGAAGTCTTCCTTTCTCTCCCCCAAAGTCTGCCAGAAATGAGTCTTTCTGCTCCAAGGCATCCTGCTCCAAGAGGCTGCACCATTCTGGCAGAGTTTGGGGGAAAGAAAGACTTCTGCTGCTTCCTTTGCATGAAGCCAAAAGACTCTCCCCACTCCCCAAGAACTGAGCTGGAGATGGTATCCTGCGATCCCCAAAATTGGTAGGAAAACGGGGTGGGGAATTTTCCTGCAAACTTTTTTGGGGATTTTCCCAGGTTCTCTGCTGCTTCTGGTTTTTCTGCAGAGAGCCTGGGAAAATCCCCAAAAAAGTCTGCAGGAAAATCCCCTACCCCGTTTTCCTACCGATTCATCGTTCTTTACTTGGGATCACAGGATACTGTCCCTCTCTCCCCCCCCCCCAAGGACTGAGCTGAAAAGTAGGTTAGTGAAGAAATTTGGCTGCCTTGAAGGGGTGGGGGAATGTGTGTGTGTGTGTGTGTGTGTGTGTGTGAGTGTGAGAGAGAGAGAGAGAGAGAGAGAGAGAGAGAGAGAACATCACTGAAAGATCATCTCTCTCTCTCTCTCTCTCTCTCTCTCTCTCTCTCTCTCTCTCTCTCGTTAGATCATCTCTCTCTCTCCCTCCCTCTCCCTTCCTGCAGCAGCAGTTTCAGTGCTTAGCCAGCAGGGAGCCAGGACATGGCACATCGCTTGCACTTTTTGGCCAGAAATGAAGTGGCCCGGGGGCCAGGCAAGGCGTGTGGGGAAGAAAGTAGGACACCCCTTGAAAAGGTGGCCTAGCCGCTTTTTGGGGGGTCAAAAGAAAATAAGGCCCTGCCTTATTTTCTAAGAAACAGGGTAGAAGGTAAGACCAAAAAGACCATAGAAATATTTTATGAGTGGACACATGCCTGGGATTTTTCAGGCAATCCTGACAGTATTAACTTTCACTTTTAACCAGTCATATATTTTTCCTTCATTATTGTATTGTTTCTCTAAAAAAGAGAACCATTAAACAGGTGTAGTTGGAATAGATCTGCAATAGCTTTTAAATCATAGTACTGTTCTAAAAGGACTCTGGCTGGAATCACTAAGAATAGTGACAATAATGTTGGGAAAGTGAAATACTTGGAAGTACTTGATAAAGAAAATATCCATCACTATGACAAACAGGCATGATGATGAAACAAGGGTCTATGACTCTAAGTATTGCTAGCCTTCCTAGTGAGATGCTGTAGCACACATGATTGTAGCACACATGTAGCACACATCATTGTCACTGGAACTATGCTATTCATTTTTGCCTTAATCACAGAAAATACTCCATGCCATCCATTTTGTCTTGCTTTAAATAGACTTTTACCTATCAACATTGTCAGCCTTACTTAATACGAATTAAGAATGCATCAGCTGAATTTGCATAATATCTTTATATATTGTTATTTATTCAACCAACTTTTTCAGTTATAAATTGGTTGTATTTGCATCACACACTAGATTACCACATTAAACCTAGGTTCGTAGAAATCCAGTTATAGTGGTAAGAGGTACAGGGCAAATGCTGTTTTTTCTTCATAATGGGAATTCATCACCACTATAATTATTTTTATATTCTTCTACAAAAGCTTCACCTCTTTTTCTGGATTACTCAGGATTTAGCATCCTAGCACAATGCAATGGCAACACCTCAGTAATATGGAAACCTACACATTATTGGGCCTCAGTAATATTAATGGGAGAACACTAACGAATCCCACAGTTTTACACTAGAAAGAAATATAATACTAGAAAAAAGCAAAGATAGGTCATCTCCTCACTGTTGTCAAGAAAACTACATAAACACAATATATATATATCCATGAAGTCACTCATCCTAAAGTTTTAAACTATGATGGGTTTCGCTACAGACCACTAAGTCAAAAAAAATCTAATTGAGATATAATTACTCATAATAAGGCATGAAGCTCTGGTCAGCAGGACATATAGAAAAATATGATTTACTACAGGAATATTTCTGAAATGACATTTTTAGTATATAAAAACGCACAGGAGAAGCAAGATAGAATAAAATGTTAACCAACATGACAAATTATGTGCATAAATCTTACTCCAACACAAGAAAGGGACATTTGTTTTCAGATTTAAGAAGGTATAAACAGGAAAGAATTCAGAGGCTGAATGAAAACTGCAGTGGTAAAGAAGAGAGATGAGAAATTCCTTAAAAGAGTATATACAAAAGTTTTACAAAAATTAATTACTCCATTAGCATTTTTAACATTTGCAACAGTGCTGCTTTCATAACAAGATGGTGAATAACTCCTAAAGCAAAAGCTAGAAAACATATTAGTAGCTATAATTCAGAAAGTAAAAAGTTGCAAAATAATCATTCCAGTTGCAACAGGCAGTAACATTATGCACACTCACTTTACCAGAAAATCCCAGTGACAACACAAACTCCAGAAAACATGGACAGAATAGGATGCTCAGGCATTTTTCTAGGTAGAAATGCATTAGTACCTTTTTTTCCCAGGATGTTTTTTTTTTAATCTCTCCACATATTTTCTGGTGGTTCCTCATCCAAGTATGAGTTATATTAAACCCAGCTGAGCTTTTTCAATACAAGTCAAACTTCGGGGAATATACTGTATATATGCTGTATATACTGTATATAACTGTATATAATATACTGTATATAACCTATTATTTTCATGTATGTACTTGTACAACCACACATATCCTCAGCTTGTGAGCTGGAAAGCTCACAGCCCAGGTTCGAGACCTGAGTGCCATGTGATGGGGTGAGATTCCATTAATTGCCCTAGATGCTGCCCACCTAGCAATTCGAAAGCATGTACATGCAAGTACCATTTCAGTGGGAAGATAACAGTGTTCCCTGCACATAGTCATGCTGGCCACATGACCACAAAAATGTCTTTGGACAATGCTGACTCCTCTGGCTAAAAGAATGGGAGATGAGCACCGCCCCCTAGAGTCAGACACAACTGGACAGGGGAAACCTTTACCTTTTTTATATATATAGTATTAGTGTTGCTGTGTGTGTGTCTCTGTTTGTACACAAACACACACAACAACACTAATACGTAAATATAAATTATGTTCAACTCTGCTTACCTTTTTTCCACCAGAGGCAAACTTCAGGGAATCTATCTATCTATCTATCTATCTATCTATCTATCTATCTATCTGTAAATATTACTTTTTTTGCATTTTAGCTGTAAATAAAATGGAAATGTGTGTGTGTGTGTGTGTATACATACATTTTTTTACATTTTGGATGGATGGATGGATGGATGGATAGATGGATGGATAGATAGATAGATTGATAGATGGATGGATGGGTGGGTGGGTGGGTGGATAGATAGATAGATAGATAGATAGATAGATAGATAGATAGATAGATAGATAGATAGATAGATAGATAGATAGATAGATAGATAGATAGATAGATAGATAGATAGATAGATAGATAGATAAATTAATTAATACACATGCAGCTAATGCCAAAGGGAGCCAGACAGGGAGCCCAAATTACCTGCAGACGGTAATGAGATTCCGTCTCTCAACGGCTGCGTTGCGGGCATAAATGGTCTTCCTGCGGGAAGCAGCATTGAGACCCCCGAAGTTGAACGACGCCATCTCTCCGGCGAGGGCAAAGCAGACTTGTCAGCGCCTTTGTTCCAGAGGAGAGGGAGAGCGGCAAGGGGCTTACTCGGCCGCCACCGCTTTTTTTCAAACCCAGATGCCACTTCGCGAGATGGATAACTTTCTTTTTACGAGCGAGTCACGGGAGTTCCGCGGCCGTCACTCAGCCGCCCCCTCACCTCCCTCCTCCTTTAAGGATGAGCTCCCAGCCGCCGAACGCAGTCAAAGGCCCTCCCCCCCCCACAAAATTCCTTGCAGCAGCAGCAGCACAGCAGCAATAACAGAGACCGCAGAGCACCGGCTTCGCCAGCCAATCCAGAGGGCGAAAGGGCGGGCCTTAAACGGGGATGCGTTTCTGAGGACCGGCTCGCGACTTTTCCCGCAACGGAAGCGCCTGTCAGGTAAGCAGAAACCGAAGTAGATCGGGGGTCTTCGGATGGTCTGTGGGCGGGGCTAGCGTCTTTCCCAACACGAAGGGAGTATTCTAACGGTGGTTGCTTCTCCTCGTGTCCAGGGTTCGTAGGGAAGGGTTCTGTTAGTGCCCGAGTCATTGTTTTGGAAAATCTGCAATGAGGGCGTAGCGGCAGAAATCCATCAAACATACGGAGAGGAACCCCAAATATATTCTGCTTTATGGTATGCAGCGCGGAAAGGCCACCGGGAGAGTAAGAGATATACAGATCTAATACGGTTATCGCTCTACAGTTTTCTGCGTGTACCCAATATTGCAAGCCTGTATTGCAATAGAATAGAATAGAATACCTTTATTGTCATTGCATTCCACGAATACAATGAAACTTGAAAGCTGCTCCAGCACAGTGCCCCCAACATCACATCACAATCATACTACAGAGTATTTAAAATAACAACAACAACAATAATAATAAATAGGACTAAATCACAAATGCACTGTTTGATTCAAGACAAGCCTTGGAAAAGAAACTGATTCTCAATCTATTAGTCCTCATTTTAAGACACCCATAATGCCTCCCTGATGGTAATAGATCGAAATATGAATGTCCAGGATGAGAACAGTCTGGAGATTTTTAGTGCTCTAGAGAGGAGTCTAGTCTTTGCAATCTCTTCCAAAAAAGAAAGAGAGCAACCAATGGTGTTTTTTGTGCTATGTTTATAACTCTCTGTAAGGCTGTATACATAGAAAAAATAAAGACCCTCTCATTTCTGTTCCACAAGGATTCTTAGGTAATTTTCTTCTGTGATTAAAAAAAAAAAATCCAATCCAGCCCGCAGTCATGAGATCTCCTGGTGGTCTCAACCAGTGTTAACCAGTTCCTGTTTAGATTTTTTTTCTCCTATTTCTTTCTTTTTCTCCTTTTTTCAGTGTTTTTTTCAGCCAATTTAGGTACTATAATAGATTCAGGTTCTTAAAAAAACTGGGATCCCAGAACCTCAAAGCATTAACCATATTTATTCTTGCATATAATTTGTAGGCAAGAATCCTGCCTAATTATAGACACGTTCAGACATGTAGTTGCATACACAGAGAGATACAAGGGATTAGTCAACCCCAACCAATTTCTCTGCCACAAAGAAGTAGAGTCTAGAAATTGTTATTTGTTCTTATATTCTTCCTTTCAGAGCTCAAGGTAAGACACCCTACAGACTATTTCTCTCTTCACCAACTTTCCAAGTGGAAGTTTGCAGCTTTGCTCCGCATTAGGAAGGCTTCTCACTGGGTGGTCGAATGCATCAAGAAAGACACCAGTCCGGTTCAATCTTGGATGAGCTGCCCCGATCACGAGCTCGGGAAGCTCTTTTATTAAAAACACACAGTGATACGTCACAAGCGGTGAATTCTATCCAATCATTATGTTACATGAGTAAAAATATTAGTGCACACATAGTAACATCCAATCACAGTGTTATATATTCATTTTAGCACAAAATAGCCATTCAGCGTTTGCAGTCCAGTTATCAGCCCATGATAACTTGTTGATTGATGTTCGTTGTTCATGGTACGCTTTCAGCCTAAGTGAGGCCTAGCCTGTACCGAAACTTGTTGATTCATTACTGCATCTCCTCTGTTTTAGTTTTATATGGAGGAAATTCTTCTGGATCTTCGTCACTGCCCATGCGAAAATCTGTGCGAGCGTACGCATCAGGGTCTTCTGAGGGTATGATCTTGTACAGAGGTTCCTTTTCCCAGAGGGCATTAACCTGTGCAATGGCACGCTTTTCAGCTAATAAAGACAGACTATTGGTGATAGTGCGAATAAAAATTGGTAACACACATGGAAGAATAACGCATCCTGAAGCAATCATACCTATGAGAGCTACTATAGCTTGTAATCCTGGCAGTTTTGGGAACCAGGAACTAAAAATATTTTTAAGATTAATACCTTGCCATACTTGATTAGGATTATAGGTTAATTGTCGCATCTCAGTTGTTAATTGTGCTACTACTTTGCCAACCTTATCAATTTAAAGACAACAATTCGTGAGATTGAATCTACCACATACCCCTCCTTCTTTGGCTAGTATGTAATCTAAAGCTAAGCGATTTTGGTAGACAGCTGTGCGTAATTTGTCTGTAGCAGTTGCTAGAGTGTTTAGAGCTTTGTCTATTCATTGGCCTGCTAATTCTAAAACAGCTTGTAAACAAATGATTCTATTAATCATATACATGGGAGTTCTATATCCATAGGACCCATCTTGGGAAGATGTTGTGTCATTGAGATAAGGGAGGAGGGAGATATTGAATTTGACAGCTGTGGTGATAGCATTGTCAGGTGCTGTCCAAGTCTGGTAGGAGTTATCCCATATACCTAAGCAAAGGAGGTGTCCTACTGGAGTGGACCCATTTCGGGAAAAGCAGTTTCTACCAATTAAGTTGGTGATAATTATCCAGATAAGTGGAGGATCGGAAGCTGTTCTAGTGTTATGTTTCCTACAGAAGACATGTTATTGAACAGTGATGGTGAGGCTTCTAAGGCTTGCCACGGCCATTGTTCTCCTGTGGTGGTTCCCCCACAAACAAAACAATTGGTTATTGCAAGTTGTTTTGCAATTTTTTCTGCCATGCCCATGAACAAGTTTTTTGCAATAACACTGGTATCAGGGGCTTACCGACCAGCCTAATGATGTTTCCTTACCTTCATATATTATTTCAGTTGTTATGGTAGTGTAAGTGTTTGGATCCGATCCTGTGCCATCAATAAGTATCCAAAGCAGGGTGTTGCCTGGAGATGGTGATTTCTACTTATTGTCTGTGGTAGACCCTGATATTTGTTTGAAATGTGACAGATGATTGCAGCCTGAATACCCTCCCCAGTATAATCACAGGCACAAGACCAACCCGAGCACTCGATGGAACCTCCACAAGGGACCCATTGATTGGGATTCCCTATGGCCCAGTTAATGGGTATAGGACACAAATATTTATGATTGTGGGCGTATGTTGTTTTCCAGTCAACCGATCCGCATGAATGTCCCCCTGGTTTAGAACAAGCAACACAAACATCAAAGATTAAAACAATTGGGTTAGTACCATCCTTGAGCATGATGGTGTGGTTTAGGTAGATAGTACATGGTCCCGTTGTTTTGACAAGTTTTTAGGAAGGCACTTCTGCGGTTGTTGGGTATGGTAGATGAGAGTTAGATGAATGGAGCCTGCTTGCGTGGTTTTGGTCAGGCAGGGTGTTCAAAGGTATTGATCTGGCGTGAAGTACGTCACTCGAGACAGAATGGAGACCTTGGAGGCACGGGCAGCAAAAAGGAGGCAAGGCAACGAGACGAATCATGTTGATACGTCTGCAGGTGGTGATTTTTCTATCTTGGGGTGGTATGGTCTGACGTGTCTTCCAGGAACCCACAAGACACGATCTGGAAGCTGGATAGCTGCGTAGCCACGACTCCAGGTGAGGAGAGCAGCAGGACCCTTCCAAGTAGGGTCTGGCAGTTGGCAGTAGTATACCTGTGGTTTGGGAGAATCAGGGGAAGGGGGGGAGGAAAAATGTCGCTCCGCTGCCGTCGTAGCAGGGGTGCCGGAGAGATTGAGGAAGTTGAGGGTATAAAGACAGAGATTAAGGGTGTCTTGCATTGCCGGGAGGCCAAGGGTTTTTTTCCCTTTGATCAAATGTCGTTCTAACACTGTTTTTAGTGTTAGGTTGGCTCTCTCTACCAGAGCTTGTCCTTGACTGTTGTAAGGAATTCCAAATTTGTGGGTAATTAGCCACTTAGCGCAAAATTCTGACATGGCTGTGCTAGTGTATGCAGGACCATTATCTGTTTTTATTTCATTTGGGTGTCCCAACGATGCAAAGGTGCGAATGCAATGGTTGATGACATGTTTGGAGGCTTCTCCTCTTTGCGGGGTTGCCATTATAAACCCTGAATAAGTATCAATTGTGACATGCAGATACTTCCAGGGGGCAAACGGAGGAAACTGAGTAACGTCCATCTGCCATATTTCACAGGCTTTCAACCCGCGGGGATTTACCCCTAAGGGAATGGAATGGGTTTCTTGACTGCAGGTGGGGCACTGCTGTCTAATGGCTGAAGCTTCGGCCATAGTAAGGTTGAAATGTTTCATGAGAGCTTTAGTGTTTTGATGGAAGTATGAATGGCTCTCCCAAGGAGTTAATGTGTGTGAGATCATGATACCTGCAGCTGCTTGATCAGCCACATCATTGCCTTCCTGGAGGATTCCTGGGAAGGGTTGGTGGCTAAAATGACCATATCTAGAGGAGTATTGACAGCAGCTCTGTCTACCCATATTTTTCAGACATTCTCTTCTATTTGAGTTATTGCTTGAAGCTGAGGTTGCTGCAAGGATATTATGTCAGCAGGCTTTTTTCCCCAGGTAAGGGCTTCGAACAATGGAGAAAGAATATCAGTGGTTAAAGAGAGGAAAGGTCGAGCCCAGTTTATGGTACCCAGATATTGCTGAAGTTGAACCAGGGTGGGTTGAGAAGGCAGAGACAGAGAGGGAAGTGAAGGATAGGCAGTAGCAGAAAGCATTTTATAGCCCAGATATGCGTATGGAGTTAGTACTTGCACCTTTTCAGGTGCTATGTGCAAGCCTCCTTTTGCAAGAACGGCTTTCAGGAAGGAAAATGAAGTACACTCTAGTACCAACATAGCTGTAGCAGCCACAGCCTGCACACACACCGGCCATCCTCTCACCACCGGCTCCAGAATTTTGCTCAGAAAAGCGATGGGCTGGTATTGCCCCCCCTTTCTCTGGTAATTCGGTGAAATCAATCTGTGTTCTCTGGAAAGGCCAGCCCACTAGGGGTCGCCCTCCCATTTCTTTTTTCCTTGCTGCTTTCTTGTTTACTTTCAAACATATACCTTTTCCAGAATTCCCCTCATTGCATTCACAGAAACCACCTTCACCCCTTCTCCTTCTGCACACATCCTTCTTTTTCCAAGCAAACAGCTCACATTTCTGCGCAGACCATGAAGAAGGGAGCCCTTTTCTATGACCTCCCCTTCTCCTGTCAAGACTGCAAATCCTGATTTCCTCTTTCCTTCCTCAACCCTGCTTGATCCATCCACAAACCATCTTTCCCCTTCCTTCAAAGGAGTCTCTTCCACATCCTCCCTCACCTTTGTCATCAGATCTACTTGCAACAAATGATCATGGTCCTCAGCTTCCCATCTTCTTCTCCCTGCCATCTTCTTCCTGTCTTCTCCCTTCTAGGAAGGAAAATGAAGTACACCAGAAATTGTGGAAAAGCAGAACGATAGGGTAGCAAGACATTATTTACACAGTGTTGACACATGGTGGGGCTATTGAGCATACCTAAACAGGTTCTGTGGTTTTTAATTGTAGCCGCAGTGGAGTTCTAGCAAAAGATTCCATTAATCAATAATGAGTTTTGTGTTAAGTTGAGACATAAGATCACGGCCCCACAGGTTAGTATGTAATGGAAGAACCAAGGGTTGGAGATAGGCAGTGTGAGAAATATCAGAGGAACTCACCGGTAGCCAGTGTTTGCTACGGTGAGTGTGCTGAACTTCTCCCACTCCCCTAACAGCTGGGGCAGTTTCCAAAGGCCAATCGTCCGGCCACTCAGCTGTCCGGATGACACTTACATCAGCTCCAGTATCTATGAGACCTGAAAAGACTTTGTTACAAATTGTGAATTGTAACACAGGCCTGGCTTGTTCCACTGTTTGATGGACAGTAAATGCCCATGCATCAGCCGTTTTAACAGGCACCGGAACAGCGGTTGCTACTAATTCTCCCTTGCTAAATTTTGTGGGAGTATTTCCAATTACTGCCATGGCCACTGAGGAAAAGTCATCGGAATCTCTCAGAAACGGAGAAGCAATGATTCCTTTTGCCATGAGATCCCGGATGGGATAATTTATGAGGGGCGTCATGGCAGGAGGGATTGTTTTCAGGCGTGTGGGGAGAAAGTAAACAGTGCCTGGAATGTCAATTTCCATATCTTCTGAGGCAAATAGTTGGAAAGATATGGAGTCAGCCTTGGGAGCGGGGCTGGCTGATCGCCCCCTTTCTAGTTTCCCTGTGGCTGAGGAGTGTTGCTGCTGCGACATTGGTTTGCCCAGTGGTACCCTTTCTTGCACCTTGGGCAGATAGTTTTAGGCTTGGTGTTGTTTTGTGTATTGTCTCTGGCTCTGCATTGTGCTTTGAATGACCTGGCTTCCCACAATTGAAAAAGTTGCCGGCTGGCCTGTTTTGAGAATTTGCTTGCTGCAAGTCCATGGCCAGATGCTCCATATTGTAAGAGACAGTTCCCACGATTTTGCAAGCCTTAAGATAGTCCGAGAGGGAAGCCCCCACTCAGGCAGATAGAGGCTGCAGAAACCTCTTGCAATCCTCATTTGCATTTTCAACAGCCAGTTTCAACAGAAGCTCTTTACGGGCTTCTTCATTTGAGATTTGTCTGTGAATGGCTTTCTGAGGTTCCTCTACGAATTCAGCATAAGGCTGATGTGAGCATTGAGTAATTTTTGAAAGAGATCCTACAATGGTGTTAATGAAGCCTCTGACTTATGGTGCCTGGATGCCGAACATGGCCACAGCTTGTTTTAAATCTCTGATTAATTTCATGGGTAAAGGTTCAAGTCCATGATGACGTGTTGTTGATTGATGTTCGTTGTTCCTGGTACGCTTTCAGCCTAAGTGAGGCCTGGCCTGTACCGAAACTTGTTGATTCATTACTGCAGAAGTTGAGCTGAAAGTAGGGTTGCTAGATATTCACTGAGGAGGATTTTTCGTCCTTTTGTCCTCATGTTTTCCATTCAGGAGACATAGCTTTAAAATCAGATATTATCCAGTTTTTTAATGTATTTTTTTAAAATAAGACTTTTTCATAACAGTACTCATTCAAATTTCCTTCTTCAGAAAACAAAATCCACCGCCTAGCTTTACATTATTTATTTCCAGCAATGGGCTTCAATCCTACCCCATCAAATCTAGGATCACTGTAGCTTGTAGATCACCTTAGTCATCATATATAATGATGGAAAAGTAATGTCATATACCGTACATATAGACCTACTGGTAAGGTGTTTTGTTTTGTTTTTTGCAGTTTTTGCTGTAATCTTGTCAAGGAAGTTAGCAGTGTGTTCTACTCCTCCACCCCCATTTGTCCCCTTCCCAATTATCTGTGCACTGTCCAGATATCTAGTCATCCTAGTTGTGAGAGAGTCATAGAATCAATGTTGATGTCTCTGGCAGTCATAAACCTGGGTGATTCTGCCACTCTGATCAACATGCTAACTCAGCACACCTGGAGTTTATAAGAGAGAGAAATGTCCCTGCATTAGGCAGGTTTATAAGAAAGAGAAATGGGCCTGCATTAGGTACAAAATTCTACTATTGGAAGTAGAATTGGAGGATAGTACTAAGCATACCCTGTAGTCTAATTTGTGTCACATAAAGAACCTAACTATCCAATGTTTGAGTTAAAATTCAACCTCAGGTTAAATGGCTACTGTACATGAAGTGGTTTTGAGAGATCTTTCTTATCTTAGGCAATCCAATATCACAACATAATATAAATAGCAATAGCACTTAGACTTCTTTGCAGCTTCACAGTATTTTGGTAGTCTTCTCTGAGTGGTTTACAGAGTCAGCATCTTGCTCCCAACAATTTGGGTCCTCATTTTACCACCTTGGAATGATGGAAGGCTGAGTCAACCTTGAGCCGATGAGAATGAACTGCCAAACTGAAGCCAACAGTGGGCAGAAGTAGCTTGTAGTGCTGCTTTTTAACTACCGCACCACCATGGCTCATAAATCATTATAAAATGCAAGGATCAGCAATATAGCCCTGAATTAGAATCCGCAGTATTGTAGAGTCAGACATCGACTCTCCAGATATTGAAGTACAACAATTGTGTGCAATCCACCTTTTAGATAGATTGTAAACTGTTACGGCATCTCGTTATATGTATTTTCAGTTCTGTAAACTGTAAAATAAAATAAAACAAAAATATAATAAAATAAGCAATTTGTTTACCTATCTAAGGTCAAATTGGATAGTGTTTCTTTTCTTTAATCAACATATCAATGAATTTATATTTAATTAACAACTACATACCATATTCATTTAGAATCATCATTCTTGATGAAGAAATCCATTCTGGATTTTAAAGCTTGACTTCATTGAAAAAAATATAAAGATATTTGGATTTAGCCCTAGCAGCTATAGAAATTCATTTTAAAGGTATTTTAGTACTTCTTTTCAAAGGTTAATTCTAGTTATCATTAAAAACTAAACATCTGGCATATGAAAGAAATAAACAAAACAATGATACTCATCAAGTATTCACTTAAATGGCTTAGAATAACAATTAGATGTTTGATTTAGATGCAAGGACTAATTTGAGAAAGAAAAATATGATTTCAGAATAAAGCATATTCTTTCTGATTTCTGATATCTTATTTCTGACATAAGTAAATCAAATAAACAATAAAAAGCAAGTTAAAAAGATATAGGTTCATAAATGCATATGATTCTGCTTTGGATTTCAGCACAATCATATAATATACTCATAGTTCATGATATAGCAGGACAGGACAGTGCAAACCCAGACATTTGCAGCTGATTCAGCAAGCCGTAATTTAGCAATCCATGAAATAACATGAAGTGATAACCAAATTATGCATTCAAAGGTACTGGGAACTACCAATGTTATTTCCAGTGATTATTAAGTTATTAATCCTGGCATGTATATTTGCCTTCAATCACATGCATTATAGTACAGTTTAAGAATTTTACAAGAATCAGGGGTGGGATTCTAGCAATTCTAGCGATTCTTTGCACTTATTTGCTAGAACTGGTTGTTAACATTCTAAGCAGTTCAGAGAGCTGGTTATTAGAAGAAATTACTGGCCTAATCTTGTAAGGAAGGCAGGAAGGAAACATTCTGGTGTTGCTTACAGAAACTGCCTCTCTGTTAACCCTTATTACATTCTTGGCAGGACTAGACTCCCTGTCTCTGGAACTTCTCTGGAATTTTTTCCCTTCCTTTGCTGGTACTTTGCTTGTGTGGAGTGACCATTCAAAGTTAAAATGGCACTGAAAAAAGTGACTTATGATGATTTTTCACACTTACGACTGTTGCAGCATCCCCACAGTCATGAGATGCCAGGTGAGGAGATGTATGTCTCGATGTGAGTGATATTGAGTTGGCCATGCCCAGCCAATAACATGACCACCAAGCCACGCCCACCAGCTAAGCCATGCCCACAGAACCAGTTGTTAAAAAATTTGAATCCCATCCCGGACAAGAATATACCAAAGTAATGATTTCCAGTTTGCAGGGCTTCGGCGGTAGGCAGGAATCCGTGATTGTGCGCAGTTTCTGCCTGGACTCGCTGCTGGAGTGCCCCAAGCCAGCTGGCTTTGGGGCTAAGCCACCCAGTAGAGGTGATGAAGAGGGGGGAGATCGCCAACAGGGTCGAGGGGAGCCGCATCTCTCCTCCTCAGCTGGCCAAACTCCCTTTCCCGAAAGCAGTGGAGAGGTGGTCAGAAATGGCCACTTCAAAGAAGCATTCAACCAGAAAAGAAAGTGCAGGAGGAAGATAAGAAATGAAAGTTTTGGCTGACCGGTTGAAAAGCAACAACTAAGGTACCCTGGAATTTAAATTTTACAAAAGATAACATCACTCCCAAAGAAGAGTCGGAAGCAGCGAAAGAAAGTGAAAAGGGAAAGTTTTTTCTTCTTCTCTCTCCTTCCTTATACTGACTGAATAAGAAATCGGAAAAATCCGCTTTGGCATCAATAGGCAATTAAGCTGAAAATATAATTAAATGCTAAAGAGACAATAAAGATTTCTGGATACTAAAAAAATTTTTTTTTCTATAAGCAGGAAGGGAGAGGAAAAGGATGAGGGCAGGATCTGGAGGGAGGAGACTGCCTGGATTTCAAAAGAATCTAAAGGTAAAATCTCAATAAGACTTCTAAAAGATACATTTTAACTGGAACTTTGCAACTAAATAGCAACCCCAGAAAGAGAAAGTGAAAAAAGAAGAAAGTGTAAAAAGAAACAGCTTGTGTGTATTTGGATTGCTTGGTGACTTTTGGATTTTTGGTTATTATATTTGAATGACTAAAAACAATTGGGTGGTTGTTTAATTTTTTTTTACAATGGCATCACTTCTGGATGAATTGAAAATGGAACTTAAAAAATATGTTATTTTCTTCTGGCATAAAGGAAAGATTCAAAGAAGAAGGGATATTGTACCAGTATTATAAGGAAGTAGCGGAAGATATAGAGCAAATGCACTACGCTATTAAAAAGTTGAGTACAATTTTTGCATTGGATTTTGAAACCCCAGTTATGGCATGAAAAAAAATGTATGATTAACAAGATGATGTAATTAAGCTGTGAAATTCTGGGGTTACAGATTAATCAGATAGTTCAGATGCAGTGATGAGTCATTAAAAAGTCAAAAAACAAAAATGTCATTATACATTGTAAATTAAAAGAATAAAATATGGAAAAAGAAGTTAAATATTAAATAAAGAAGTATGGAATTTTTGGATAAGTACTGTCTCAGTATTCTGTTAGAGGAATTCTTAATTCCTGATAAAGACATTTTAAAATATGGTTTTCTTTTATATATATGTTTCCCCTCCTCACAGTCTACATATTGATACTGAAAAAAACATTTTAAATTTTTATCAAAAAACATATTTCCTTTTACTCATTTTTCTACTGATATAATTAATCTGTACTTGTTATTTCTAAAGCAGCATCTTTAAGTGCTCATCAATAGTTTATCCAGAAGGTGAAGTGAAATATATACAATGCTTCCTAATCACCTACATATAGGCTGTTGTGCTAATGTTTCCAGATAACAATTATTCCTTTTTTAAGTTTTAAGCTAAAAATTGGAGATATAAAAGGATTTATCCTTTGTAGAAAGTGCTGAAGGGTGGGAGGATAGTTGCTACAATTACCAGATATCCTGTGCTTTGTGGAATGCCCTGTTTTGATATTATATTGTGAAGTGTTGGGAATTTAGCCAGGCTAAAAATTACCAAGAGACATTATGGTTCAATAATTCAAATATTAATTTAACTGAAGTATTTAAATTTCACCAGTTTCAGTTCCATTGTCTTAAACTTTAAATGAGTTTTAGATAACTAATTACATATTAAATACAAAGTGGTTTCAAATGTTAATAATTTTTTTCTTTGCAAGTTTAAAATATAATTGGTGGACTTCAACTTCCAGAATTTGCCAGCTAGTATGTACTATAAGATCTAGTTTACTGTGGAATAATAATAAACCTATCAGCAAAATACTATTTCATTTTTTAAAAATCACTATGTTTTTACCGAATAATTAAGCTTACAACAATTGTACATATACTGTATGTACACAGGTGAGATTCAGCCGGTTCTCACCAATTCACCTGAACCATTAGATTAATTGCTTATGCAGTTTGGAGAACTGGCTAAAAATAAAATGCAAGATACTTTTTTTTTCTCTCTCTCTTCCTTCTGTTAATAGCTCTGGGAAGAAAGCCAAGAACCACTTAACAGTTGCAGCTGGAATGCAGCTGATACCCACTGAATCAAGTCAATAAACAATAGAAGCTGACAGAATTAGGGCAGGGAAACCCATCAATCAACCATCTAGGGATAGGATTAACCACTTCTATTCAGAAAGAACAAACATTTTCATTCTAAAGTGTATTCAGTAACACTTCTGTGATCAGCTGATACTCCCTGGAGTATACCTTTTATAGCTGCTGCAGTGTTGACTACTTCTTTTTTCTTCCTGGGGGAAAAGATACAGGAGGGGACAATGATGCAGCTTGATCATACAGGCCATGAATTTAATGCATGTGTGGTCCAGCCAGCTGTATTGCTTCTGCTGTGAAGCACCCAACTAAGAACATAGAGAACCTAGAATGATAGAGTTGGAAAGGTTAATTGATTTTGGCAGCATGCCCAGGCTTTCAATTAGCTGAGTGGCTGCTCTTAGTTTCCGTCTCAACTGCTGTTTTTGCTTTGTTGTTGACTTTTTTTAAAAAAGGGGAATGGCTGTTTTAAGTTTTCTGCATTGTTTTAGTGGTTCCTGGCACTGTCCTTTTGGGGTGTACTTCCCTCACTCTTTTTGAAAACCTCTAGTATGGAGCACCCACAACTTCTGAAGTCCCATCTTAGCTTGGTTAGAAAAAACCGTCCAAAATTCTTCCTATTCAACATAGTGAGGGCACAGTTTTATGAGAACAAGACTAATACATATTATCCCATGCTTCTGTTATAGGTATTACCACCAAAGAATAAGTAATAAACCTTTGCAAGATTCATGGCAAATAATATCTTATAGTTTGACTATTGCTAAGATAGCATCCCTCATCTAGTTGGGAATATTATTTAATCACCTCTATGCACAATCTATGAGATATCTTTCAGAACCAGCTCTTTGCCCAACCTATGGTCATTAGTCACAGTCATAGCTATCTTTTAAAAGGAAGACTCTGTTCTACTAGAAAATTATAGACCAATCTCACTGTGTTACATTACCTGTAAAGTTATGGAATCAATTATAAACTAATCCATTACCCTCTACTTAGAAACAAACAACCTGCTTTCTAACAAGCAGATTCAGAAAAAAAATTGTGCTGTAATCTGCAACTTCTACACTGCAGAAAATTTGGGCCACACATCTTGACCAATAGATGCAATTTACATAGACTTCTGTAAAGCCTTTGATTCAGTGGTGCACAACAAACTACTGTTGAAACTAAGTTCTTACGGCATCCCTGGAACCCTGCACAAGTGTCTAGCTGTTCTTGTCAAACAGGCAACAAACAGTCAAAATAGGGAGGGCCCTATCAAATCAGGCACCAGTTAACAGCAGTATCCCCCAAGGCAGTGTTTTAGGGCCCACACTCTTTCTGTTTTACATCAACAATCTATGCAGTCATATTAAAAGCAGCTGCATCTTCTTTGCTGATGATGTAAAATTATTTAACACCATTGATAATGCTGCTGCCCTACAAAGCAACCTTGACTATGTGTCAGAGTGGTCGTGCAATTGGCAACTCCAATTCTCCACTAATAATTGCTATGTCCGACACATTGGCAATAAAAATCAGAACACCAAATACAAGTTGGGTGGCAACTATCTTGTAGACGACCCTCACTCTATCAAGGACCTTGGGGTACTCATCTCAAATGATCTAAGCCCCAAAGTTCACTGTAACAGCATTGCCAAAAAGGCTTTAAGAGTTGTTGAGCTACTTTTGCAAAGCTTCTTCTCCGGTAATATTGTATTGCTAACTAGAGCATGCTAGACCAATTGTTGAATGCAGCTCATCTGCCTGGAATCCACACTATATATTGGACAATGAAATGATTGAGCAGATTCAGAGGTATTTCTCGTGAAGAGTACTCCACTCACAATAGAATCCCTTATGCCACCAGGCTTGAAATTTTGGGCTTGAAAATCTGGAACAGCGTCACCTGCAATTCGATCTAAGCATAGTACACAAAATTGTCTGCTACAGCATCTTATCTGTAAATGACTTCTTCAGCTTCAACCACAATAATACACGGGCAAACAATCGATACAAACTCAAGGTAAATCGGTACAAACTCGATTGCAGAAAATGCGACTTCAGCAACAGAATGGTCAATGTCTGGAACGCTCCCTCCAACTCCATTGTTTATACCTCAAACCCTCACAGCTTCAATCTCAAACTGTCTACTATGGGCCTCCCCCCATTCCTAAGAGGTCTGTAAAGGGGATGTGCATAGGGTCACCAGCATGCCATCCCTGTCTTACTGTCCCCATTTAGCTATTTACTTCCTTTGTTCATGTTTATGCTCATACTTATATCTGCTATCTTGTACATGTTTGACAAACAAACAAAGAAATCATTAATAGTAAAATGGAAATACAGGTCCTCATTTGCTGACCATAATTGAACTGGCAATTGTCACTAAACATAATTATACAGGGAAATGTCTCATGATTACACAAATTTATGACATCCCCTCCAGTTGCAGTTAAGCAAATCACCTTCAGTCGAGAAAGCTTTCTGCCAGCGTCCCACTGACTTTCTTTGTTGGAAGCTGCCTATGAAGGTTGAAATGACATCATGTGACTGCAGGACATTTCAATTATAAATGTGTATTGGTTGCAAAATGCCTGAATCACAATCACATGGCAGGGATCCTTGGAACCGCAACTTTAAGCCAAAAACCTCTTTGAACAGTAGATGAACAAGTGGTTAGTAAGCAAGGACTATCTGTAAAATATTTTGTGTAGATTAAAAATATTTGTATAGGTACAAGGTTTTAGAAATGTTTTTTTCGGTGACAAATACAATATCTAGGGGAAAGAGTACAATTAGAATTGGTGTTTATTGCCATCCTGATTAAAGGTTAATATGTGACACATAGATTTAGTGCCACTATATTTCTTTTCAAGTTCATTTTCAAGTGTAATAAACAAGATTTACTGAACTTCATATACAGGTCTGTAAAGTTCACATACTGATTAGCCAAGCTGTATGGATAATCCTGCTGAAAATATAAAGTAACATCAGATTTGTTTTGTTTGAATTTTTCTCCTTTCATAATAACTAGTAAAAGAAAAATAAATGAAAATCAGAAAAAGCATTATTAAGAAAGGATTTATTTGCAAATTATACTCTTCCAACTCATAGAAGGAAGCATTTCTTTTTTGAGATTGAAATCTTAGCCTGAGACCCTCTACTCTGGCTCCAGCTTTGACTTGACACATACCGCTTATTAAAACAGGAACAATAGTGCTCCCTACATGTAGCCTTATGTTCCTGGCCAATTTTTATTTCAAAATTTTAACATTTATGTTTTTGCACCATACTTTGAATATGTACAGAATGCTTTGGTTTCAACATATCTGATATGGTGTTAGCATCACTTGGTACTCAAGAAACTCAAGAAACTTTTTTTGAAACATGATAATTCATTTATTTTATTATTTCCATTTTGCTTTTCATGGGTTATTCTGATTACATCATTTTTTAAAATTAAAGTTTATTATAGAAAATATAAAACAATAAGGGAATACAGAAGGGAAAAGAAAGGTGAATAAAGTAAAAAGTAAGAGGCATGAAAGAAACAATGACATCCAATTTTTTATATATACACATATATATGTACACACACACACACACACACACACATTCTTCTGAATTAAAACATAAATAAGGCCCCAATATATCTTTGCTTTATCACAAGTCAACCAAAAATAAAAAAGGGCCTTTACAATTATATTTGCAACAAATCATTGAAAAATCTTTATACATTTTTTAAAGTTTCTAAGATGTTAAGTACCAACAATACATCATTTTGTAGAAGTTTTCTTTCATATTATAATTCAGTGTAAATTTCAATCCATTCATCCCTATATTTTCCCACCATTCAAGCATGATATTGTAACCAGAATTCTTAGGTCATTGAATCATGTAAAGTTTAGTACATTCAATTTCAATTTTAATTTCAACATTAAATAAACCTTAGCAGTAACACGTTTATCATTGGCACACAATATAATTTTAAATTCAGTTTTCTTCAAATTCAAAACCATGGCTTTTCTTATCAATGTTAAGTACAAGTTAAATCTTATAACAAATAGCACTTAGACTTATATACCACTTCCTACTGCTTTATAGCACTGCCTAAGCAGTTTACAGAGTTAGCAACAATCCTGGTCCTTATTTTATTGACCTCAGAAAGATGGAATGCTGAATCAACCTTATGCCAGTCAGGATCAAACTTGTCTATTATCTTTGTTCAAAACATCCATGACTAAAATTTAAAAAATGGAGACAAGGAAAGAAAAAGTATTGGACCTCATATGGCTTAGTTAATTCTCTGTTGACAATAATATGAACATGCTGAGATGCCTAAATCAACTTCATCTTAAATGAATTTCTTAGGTTCTGATTATATCATTCAGGAATTTACTTTTTTTGAAAAAGGTATTAATTATAGGGAAAAGATTTCTCTATAATCTAAATTATAGAGCTCTCTAAAGATTAATCAGTTAAATTGCAAAGGAACAAATGATGAGGCATAAGATAACTCTGAAAATAGAACAAGATTGGATGGATTATATGATTTTGTATACTATACCATCTTATAAGAATTCTTCCAATTAATATAATATGATTTTACATAATATATTTTATGGAAATTGATCCATATTCTAATTTGTGGTTACTCAGATACTTCAAGGTATAGTTTCACTATACTTTTTCTTCACAGTTTGATAGATACAGGTTTTCACGAGCTATAAGCCATAATCATCTCAATTATGACACATCACAGCTTGAATTATCTTGCTTTGCATGTAATGAGTCTATCTCATATATTAGGTTCACCTTTTAAGTTGCATTACTGAAATAAATGAACTTTTGCATGATATTCTAATTTTTCGAGTTTCACCTGTACCTCTAATGAATGTTTTCCCAGAGAATAAAATATGCACTTCAGTACTGCCAACCAAATTCAATGTTACAGTGCATGATACTGGATGATAAGTGTCAATAAGTGGTACCAAAGACTTGGAAGTTACTCTTAATGGATCAATTAATACAATAGCCACATGGTTTAAGCAGTGCCATAAGATAGACAGTTTTAATGAATACTGATTTCCATTGATTATATGGCCTTTTTCTTCTAATACAATCTTATTTAAAAATATTATAAACCCAGGAGAAGGCGGAGCTTCATTTCGGCGATACACCTGTGATCTCGGGGCTCTGAAATCGCAGCCGATATTTTTGCCCCTGGTCAGTCCCAACGGACCTAAACCATCCTGTAGAGATGGTGATCATGAAGGGCATAGTCCCAGGATCCCAGGGATATCGCAAAACCCCTGGTTTGATCCAGGAGAAGCCCTTTTGCTGGCGGCAGAGAGGCAGCCTCCATAGCTGCTGAAGTCGGGACAGCTCCAGAAAGAAAGTGGCTGGAAGTGAAAGTGTGTCGGCTGGGTGAGAAACTTCTTATTTGTTGTAAATTCGCTGAGATTTGAAAGGGCACTCTGAATAGAGAAGAAACCTGTGAGATTTTTTTTTTTTTTTGACAAAAACTGTATGAGCGGCGTTTTTTAAAGTGATGTCAAATTGAGGCTTGGATTTTTTTTTGTTTTTCTTACTTTTTTTTCTTGGGACTTCAGTGTGACTTTGTAGGTAACCGGACTGAATTTTCTCTTACATATATTTTTATGCTCCTTTTGATTTTTTAATTTTCTTTTAGGATAAGGCTCCCTTTGGCTATTTTTTCTTTTTATAAATTTTTTTTTTTTCTGGCTGGGGGGGAAAGAGTATTAAGAAACTTTGTAACACTGCCAACTAGAGGCTTGAAAATATTTTATTTGAATTGGAGAGAATTGTAAGAAGACTCCTTCTCAAGGACATTTCAATGTGATAAGATAGAGGGAGAGCACAGCAAAATATTATTACAGGTGTTCTCCTGGACTCTTATCAATATTTTAATGCTTGAGGCTTGGTTTTGAAGCTAGTGGAGGAGAGAGTCATAATAAGAGCCCTGGACAACTAAATAAAGTGCAGTATGCTTTCTTATTTTTTTTTCTTTTACTTGTGATACTCCTACTCACCAGCCTTTTTGTAAATTTTAATTCTAGTAATATTCTTATTTTTGCTTTTTATTTCAAAGGGAGCCTCAGAGCTTTTTCTTTTTTTCTCCTTATCTTTACTGGGATCCTTTTGCTTTTTCTATCCATGTTTTTGGACCACTCTGTTTTTTCTTTTTGATTATTGAGACTTCCCAATTGGATTAAGGTGTGAAGAACCTGAAGGAATTTCTTCCTTTTTTCTTTATTTTTGTTCTTTTTCTTCTTAATCAATATTATTATTTTTGGGTTTTTTTCTCTCTTTCTATTTTTCATTTTTAATGGTGGATTACTTCGTAATTGGATTAGGGTCTAGAAGAACCTGAAGATTTTTCTTCTTCTTTTTTCCTCCTTTTTCTTCTTTGGTTTTCGGCTTTTTACTATTGGATTTTTCCATTTTGGATTATAATTGGCTATTCTACCAGTTGGATTAAAAGCTAAAAAGAATTTGAAGCTTTTGAAACATTAAAATGAGCAGGAAACCAATATCATCTGGTGTTTCTACTTCTACCTCTGACTCCCCACCAGCTGGAGGACAACGTTTAATTCAGACAATGTTGAAGCAAGATAAAGAACAAGAAAAAGTGACTTTACAGATGATTATGCAAGGAATTCAAGATCTCAAGATAAAAAGAGACACTATTGAACAAAGAATAGAGAAGACTGATGAAAAAGTGGAAAATATTAAACAAATGATGGTGAAGTATGAGGAGAGATTCCAAAAAATTGAGAAAGAAGGTAAACAAAGAGAGGAGAAGATTGGAAATATTGACAATAGATTAACAGTGGTTGAACAAGATAAAAATGGGATGTTGAGGTGGGAGATGGAAAGGTCAGAATTTTATCTTAGATTTCAAAATATAGAAGAAAAAGGACAAAATTTGGCTGCGATAATGATAGAAATTTTGGCAGATGCTTTGGAAATTACAGAGGAAAAGATGATGGATGGAGTAGGTGAGGTATATCGAGTTTATACAAGATATGCGATGAGAAATAAATTACCAAGGGAAGTCCATATTAGATTTACCAAAAAATCCATTAAAACACAAATACTACAAGTGGTAAGAGAGAAGACATTGAAATACAAAGGTAAAGAGATTGTGGTTTTAAAACAAATACCCAGAAGAGTGACAGAGATGAGAAGAGAATATCGATTTCTGACCAAAAATATTATAAACCCCATTACATTCAATAAAAATTGCTCCAAAAGCTCCCTATACTCTATATGCTTTTATTTCTGACTAATAAGATACTTTAAGATCTGTTTTCCTGATTGTTGTTATATTTGCATGTATCTTTTCTTCTTTTCACTCCATCCATTCTCTTCTTATCTCTTTCATCCCTGCTTAGTTTCTGAATAATTAATCGAAAGCACTTCCTCAAAATAATGAAAGACAGTCAATTTTTTCCAGCTCAACTCCTTTTTTTGATGTATTGATTATTTGTTCTTCATGTATTCTATGAGTTGTCAATGGAAATTCTCAGTCATCCAAGCTGAGTTGCCTGGAAGCTAAATCATGGCAACTGGTCTTTTTTTATTGTAGTGTGAAACATTTTGCTGCTTAATAAATATTCTTCAGTCTGAGCAAGTTGAGTTGGGAACTCTATACATATATCCTCCAGGGTGTTTTAATTCTCATGTAATCTGAATAGACTTGTTAAATGAGTAGGCAGAGAATCTTGTAAATGTTCCAACTCCTAAATATTTTCCCCTAGGTAGAGTGTAAGTGTAAGTGTAGCCTTAGTTGGCCATCATTCCTAAGTGTTAAGTGAAGTTGTCAAGTGAAGACAACTTGAATCCAAATTATAATCATCTTCAAATTAGACTCAGGAACAAATAAATCACAAATACAGTGCCCAGAATGTAGGTATTATCCTCTAACAATAGCTCTAGCTGATCAGCAAATAGGATGCCACATTTTTTCACAACCTGAATTTTCTGAGATAACTTCAACTCCAAATTAGATCATGCTACAATAATCTGATCTGGAGACAATGAGGGCATTCTTATAAACCACTTTTTCAAAAATGGTCACAAATGGCATGTCGGACAAAACTTGGTGAAGGCTTCTCTCACCACATATTCTATCTGCTACATAAGCAGAAGCTTTAAGTTCAGAAGAACCCTCAAGGTACAGATCAGTTTTTCAGAGGGAGCGTGGACCTGATATGAGTTTATTTCATCCCTCCAATCTCTTAGAGCTTCCAATCACCAGAGTATCTCTTGTACAGCCTTGGGTAGAGATTATTAAGCATAGATTATTCCTTACCCCAGGCCAACCCTTGATCTTCTTCAATGGTTTTATGTGGTTATTGAACCAGAGAAGACCAAGCTCTATGGCATTCCATACAAGAGGGGACAAGGACTTGATCACTCTTTCTCTTTGATTACTCACTGAACTCTCTGCTCTGAAAGAAATGGAACCATTGTAAGATAGTCTCCTCCCACTTCAAATCTCACAAGGGATAAAGGACACATGCTTGATTATAAGAGGTTTTATAGGGTTGCGGAAACCTCACCTCCCCAAGCTTGGTTGGGTTTTCTGCTGTGATCAGCTTGGACGTTCTTATTCTTTACCCAAGAGGCCTGTAATAAGGCATCAATTGAACACAAGCAATTCATATCACAGAAATCAATGTGACACAAGTCTAAAAACCTGAAGAACCAAATGAGACTGAGGATTATGAGAGATGAAATCCAATGATTCTGGAGCCAGAAGGCAATAGGTTAGAAAAGGATGTTATAAACTGATCACATCATGAGCTATAATATAACAACCTCATAAAGGCTAAAGACATTGTAACTGCTATAACAGAAGAGCAGAAAAAAAAAATTAATATAAAGTTTTAAAACCATGTTAAAACCCCTGGGAGTCCATACATAGGTACCAGCCTGGGACAGAAAATAGGTCTGGATTCTAATTCAATGCAAAGCACAAATCCAGTGTAGAATGAGATAATACAAACTGTTTATTAATCTCACTTGACAACGAACAGAATGTATAATTTGTCCACTGTCTAGTTTAAAATTCTCCATTAAGCTCGGCCTCCAATATATAATTTAGGATCTCAGTAGTTCAGTTGCACTGTGTACAAAAAGGGGGGGAAAGTTAAAGCTGCTAGCACTTGCCAAACAAATAAATCCCACATGCTTGTAATGTAATGGTAGACAAAACTGACAGTGAAAATGATCAACCAATGGAACACCTTGTCCTCAGAAGTTGTGGGAGTGCCATCACTTGAGATTTTCAAGAAGAGATTGGACTGCCATCTGTCAGAAATAGTGTAGGGTCTCCCGCTTGGGCGGGGGGTTGGACTAGGTCCCTTCCAACTCTGATTATCTGTTATTTGTTATCTGAATCTGGTAGATATTATTCCTATCATCCAAATTTCAGTTAAGGGAAAATTGAAATATGATGGGAAAGGATTGGAATACAACGTTTCATCATGATTCTTTGTAATGTCCCAGAACTTTGTACAAAAAGTTCTTTCCTAAACCAGGAAGATTGGAGACCAGGCAAAAGTTGTCTAATGTAGCAAATAACTGGCACCATTCCCTTTGCCAAGACTGAAGAAACAATCATACCATCCTTCCCCCCCACCCCGAATTTATAGGTTGCAGTATTCATATTAAATATGAATACTGCAACCTATACATTGAGATGGGCAAGGGGAATATTTCCCCTTTTGGAATTTATGTTTAGACACATCCCAGATGACATTACAAGACTTTCTGCTGCCATTGTACTGAAACAGGCCAGGCCAGAGGAATGTCAGCATCTTTTTCAGCAAAATCACTAAGTGGCTCAGTGGGAGAACCTTGCGTTTAGGGGACAGATTATCTGAGGACTATTATCAGATGACATTCTGTGATACAATAAGAGTGAGAAGTACTGATTCTTTACTTCCTGGACTTTTCCATTCTTCTCTACCTTTTCTCCTTTCTTCACATACCTGACTTCTTTTTACAACATGCAGTTGTAAAGACTATGCAGTCTTTCCACTTCAAGTCAAATAGAGCATCAGAAATTCAACAATCTGTAATAGATTCATCCTATGGAAATCTTTTACTCTCTATTTAAGAATCTACCAATGAGGATTTCATAGTGACAAAAAGCTCTAGAATGGTGCTGCCTTCTCAGTGCCTTTTTAAAAAAGCCTTTATAAACTGGGTACTAGTTGTGGGCTTCAGTTGCTTTGTGCTTTCTTTTAGTAATTGAAAGGGGGAAACATTTGCCAACTTTTAGGCTTGCTTCTGTCCATATGACCTTAGAAAAGTCATGAAGGGACCACGATGGCAATTGGTACTACTGATAACTATCACCCTGACCTTTATAGGGCTGCCTAATCTGATATAAGAGGCCTGGTGATGGGAACAAGAAGTCTTCACACAATCATTAAACAAGCTATGGCTTAGTGCAACATTTGCATTTGCTTTTCTGCAGATTTGAGATTGGAGAGTACTCAAAGAAAGGCTTGTTTCAATTTGTCATGTTCCAAAAGTAAGCTTTGTTATAACTCATGAAACACCCAACATAAAAGAACTTCTTGAAGAAATGAAACAAAAACTTAAAAAATATTTTTTTAGCTCCAGGCTTTTGATTTCTTAATGACTTTCAACAATGAATTCCAACACTTAAAAGCAAATAATCAGAAACAGATTTCCCATTGTACAAAAAACAAGCACTTACAAGGGGCAAGGTGTGAGCTAGGGCCAAACATGAAAGTCTATGTGATTGTAGTCACATTTCCTCCCTGACAATTATCTACAATCTTGACAAGAACTATTGAAAAATACATGGAAAGAACACATGCTGGTCATAGCAGGGGTGTATCTAAAAACAATGCCCTACATTCAGTAATATATTTTATTTATATATTAAAAGTTGTCTACTCCATTTAGAGACTAAGAAAGATCCCAAGGTGCAAGCAATCCAGCATAAAAACACAGTAATACACAATTTTTGTATGATTAGTTTCAAGAAATCTGAATATTAAAAGTTATTATATACCCACTCCAACAATTCAAGGTTTGGTTTTTGAAATATTATAGACAATTCTATTCAGTGGATGTTGCACACATTTTCTTTAAAGATAGTAAAATTAAATAGGAATCTTCACTGGTAAGTAATTTTAACTGTATATCATAATAAATATTGCTACAAATAATCCTTGATTTAACAATCTTTTGTTCAGTGATGATTGAAATCGCAATGGTGCTGAACAAAGGGACTTAACGACCTGTACATGAAATTATGGCTACTGTAGCATCTTCATTATAATGTGAACAAAATTTGAGGGCTTGGCAATCTGTTTACAACCAACCATGTGGATTTTGCTGCCCCTCCTGTCTATTTTTCCAACTATCCCATCCTGCTAGTCTCTGGGATCATTTGGCTGGGATCCATAGGCCTTGGACTAGCTTCCTGTCCTGCTAGGTCCCACATTACCTCCTCCCACCATACACACACCTCATCACATTTCACTTCAGTTTTCCAAAAATTGCTTCAGAAAAGAACAAAACAATCCCACACATGGCCTTCCTTTATAGATGTGGCATAATGCCATCCCAAAAGTAGGCACCATTTTAGATGACACAATTCTCAGCTTGCATAGCTTCATTAAAAAGGAACTTCACCTTTCTTCCTTTAACTGATAAAAGTTCAAAGATTATCTAATTGTATAACCATTTGAGAGGTTTATATTAGTATGTCATAAAGGGTAATAAAAGAAGCCTGTTTAATCAAATATTTCATAACAAGTATTGGTTAATATTTATCTGAAGGAGAGAAAGCCTTAATATTAAGCTTAGAATTCAGAGGATTACATGATTCCATAAGAATTAATTTCCCAGGAAAAATAACAAAAGGGATATTTGGAACTTTTGTTTCTCAACATCTGGAAAATCACAAGTTTTCAAATCCATTTCATTCCCTGTTTACACAAAACACATAATATTGGACTAAATATAGTCATCTATCAAGAAATTTCTGAACATTTAAAGAGTACTCAATTTTATTTTTACATGTCCTACTTTATTCAAGATGAAGTACTCTCTTCATTATGCTTTTAGGACTGGAAGTTTTATTATGCAACAATATTTGCATAATTGTACAAAATAATTGTATGAAACTTTATTATATTGTAGTAAGTAAGATTTGAGAAGCCTAGGTAGACTGATTTGATATATTTTCCCATAGGTTTTGCAGGTTTTAATGTAGCAATTGTAATTTTTATTTAGCAAAGTGCTAAGGAAGTTCTAATTCATTCTGTATAAAAGTTGTTAATCAGACCAATTTGATGTAGTTCCTATAAATATGTCTGGATTTTGCTATACTTTTTTGAAAAATCAGATACAGGTTGTCCTCAATCTAGGACCACAATTGAGCCTAAAATTTCTGTTGTTAAGTGAGATATTTGTTAAGTGAGTTTTGCCCTATTTTACAACCTTTCTTACTGCAGGTAAGTGAATAACTGAAGTTGATAAATTAGTAACCTGGTTGTTAGGTGAATCTGGCTGCCCCATTAACTTTGCTTGTCAGAAGACTGCAGAAGGTGATCTTTGGGATACACCAATGGTCATAAGTATGAACCAATTGCCAAACATCTGAATTTTGATCACATGATCATGAGGATGCTGCAAAGATTGTAACTGTGAAAAATGGTCATGTCACTTTTTCAGTGCTGTTGTAGCTTTGAATTGTAACTAAATGAATTGTTGTAAATTGAGGATTTCCTGTATATTTGAATTGCATCAATGACCTTTCCATAAACTATCTTGTTTTATTTTGTTTCATCTGTTGTTTGATCTGATTGATGACCATAACAACATTTCTACACTATAATACACTACAATCATAATTATGCTGTGGAAGTAAGGAAATATTTGATACAATTTCTATACAAGAATTTATTTTTGTCAATTAGTAATAGCACTTAGACTTGTATACCACTTCATAGTGCCTTAACAAATAATTTTGGGCCAATTATCTCTATCAGCCCAACCCACCTCACAGGCTTATTGTTGTAGAAAAAAGTAGGAGGAAGCATAATCAACAACACATGAACTCCAAGAAAGAAGGGAGGCAAATAACTAGGTCAATTAATAAATGTCTTAACAAGAGATTTGAAATGGACCATAGCAACATTGCTTTATCCCTGTCTTTTCTTAAGGTTATTTTTTTATTCTCCTTTTATTTATTTATTACATAATTTAGCTCAATTTTCCCTCCAAATATTTATTCTTCTTTTGTTCTTTATTATGTGTAGAAAAATATGTTTGAAAATGATTGTTCCGCTATACTTCTACCATCCACACAAACCCTCCCAAGACATTAGGACATTGATTTTCTGATCACTATTTGGAGAAACAAGTGCTGATCTTCAAAGGCATAAGTTTAATGTGGGGGCTTTTTTTTCTTTAGGGAGGAATTGGAGGGCAAGAGTTCATAAGAGTTCATTCAAAGTTTGTAAAATACTAGTTATGGCAGAGGTGGAGATCAATTAGCATAGACTTAACTTTCCAGAGTAGAGCAAGGACGAAGGGGAAGGGCTACTGCTTTCACAATAAGCGGTTCCTTTATAACAGTTGGGTATATCTGAACAAATTCTTTCGACTAATCTACAGCCTCTGATCACACCTCAATCCTTAGGCTCTGAATAATTCAAAGACAAAAGGTAATTGGTATATCCAAAAGAGTAAGTCTGTGTTTTTATTTTTTTCACTGAATTATATTGACTGCACTTAACTACTGTGTTTAAAAAGAGGGGGAAAGATAAGATATCTAAATAAACTGTTGTCCTAAGAGGATCCTGATATTCTCTCCTCAGCTGAACTTTCAGTAGCCAAGAATCACACTTTTTTCAAGTTTGGGCAGATGATGTTCCTATTGTTAACAAAATGAGCTATTGACAATGTCAGTGTCAACACTTATGACTGCTGGAAATTAGGAATTATAAAATTGTAAAAAAAACTTTCCATCTTTGCTGTTACTAGTTCCTTTCGCTTTTTAAAAAAATTATGTTATTTTGTCCATCGCTTCTCATTTTTCCTCTGTGTAAACCACTGTCCAATAAACTAAAGAACACCCTCTTACTTGCTAACATTATAAATTTGGATACAGGTTCCTGAAATAATATCCAACATTCTGATCTTTTAGGATTGTCCAACCACAGAAAATGTATAAATGTATGGAGCAAAAGCATCCAAAATAATGTTTTATTTGATCAATCAAATTACTGAATAATGGTTTTTAATATTATTTCCATTGTTTAAAAAAATTCCTATAAATTGTAAGTGTTTCATTCTTAGTGGCAACATATTCCTTGCACAATCAGTTGGTTTACCATTTAATTTCCTAAAAAATTTATTTTTTCTACAGGTAGAAATGGTTTCTGAAAAGGAAGGAAAGAAACATATTAATGGAAATGTTAATGATGAGAATATTGTTTTTGAAGATGCTTCTGGAAGCCAAAAGTAGGTTTTTCAATTTTAATTGGCTGCTTTTTTGCATTTTCAGTTGATGCATTTCTCTGCTTTATGCTGCACAATTCTTTCTTTATTAGAGGCCAAACATCCATTCAAAATATACCATTTTTCAGAGCTAACTTCTATATTCAACAAATTTGTTGTAATCATGTATTATTAGCTAAACACTAATTATTTATTATTATTAAATTTGTTTGATGTCCATGTTTAGCATTGCAAATTTCTTAGTATACCTTGTTATTTATCTTCTGTAAAAGGACATTGGGCTTTACTGAGCTTTCATTTTAGTTCAGTGACTTTGATTATTTTTTTCTCTATTTCAGTCTTGCTGTGTTTATTTTTTTCCTTTACATTTTTTGAAAGTTTTGTTGAAAATTGCCTGCCTACAGATTTTCAACCAGAGAATTGTTTTTTTTCAAAAATGAAATATTATTTAAGAAAACCTTGTGTTGCTTACATTCTGCATCATCATTGGCTTCTGACAAACTGGTGAAAGTGTACAAATATAGCTAGCTATTTATATTGCATTCATGTTTGTTTTTGGTAGCTGAGGACATTCAGCGGGACAAACATATCAGACTTCACCACGTTTGGGCACTCCTATCTATTGACCCTATTTGTAGATAGGCATAGATTGAGCAGCTGTTGTTTTTTCTATCATATCCCTCTGGGCTAGGGCAAAATATTCCCAACTTGCACAATACACACAAGAGTTTATTTTATTTTCTTATTGAAACTAAGTTGGTTTTAATAAGTTAATAAGTTGTCTGCTTCTGTTATAAGTATACACTCCAGGATCCTTATATTGGTGTATTCACACATCAGTTGATAAATTGTAGTTAATTTAAATCCTAGCTGGCTCAAAGGTCAAAATGAGTTAGTAGACATATAATGCTAGGCAATTAAATTATAAACCACAATTGCTATATTCACTCAGCACAAAACCAAGGAAAACATATTATAGCACAATATGCCTGGCAAACTTAGTTATCAAAATAATAAGAAAACTTAAATGCTTTTCTCCTGCTTGACAGTGTTCATGGAAAAGTTTCAGATTTAGGGAGTTATAAGTATTTGAGATTGATTTCAGTGAGTTTTAACTACTTAGATGCTTATGGTTTTATTTCCCCAAAATAAAAAAAAAACAAGTTAAATTGAAAAGGATCAGATTTCAACATTCTCATGTTTCAATATTGAATGAAATCAACATCCATATTTGATGTAATAGTTTGAGAATTATTACCTGGGCTAAGAATACATAAGTCACCCTGTAGTGGGGTGGGCAGCAAATAAATTTAATAAATAAAATACATAAATCAGTTATACATAAGTATCATAACTTAATGTACTAATAAGTAATTATTTATTTGAATCTATTATGACTTAGGTCAATTGACAGAGAATCCTGAACCAAAGGGGAAAAAATTCAAAAATAAGCAATAAAATAGCATCATATAATAATAATTAATATTAAAATGAATTATGAGAAATAAACATTTTGAGGTTCAAAATAAAACATAGTTCCTGACACTGTTACATTGTTTCAAATATTATAGTGTGCTATTTCTGAAACAAATTGATTTTGATTCTTTTTATCATGCTAAATTAACATTATGAAATAATAAGATTTTAAAGCATCCCAGTTGGGATCATTAGCACTTTCTTTTTCAGTGACACTTAAATTATGAGAAGTACAAATTATGTTTCTTGCTTATTATTTTAACTGTATAAATATATTTATAGGAAAAAAATGAAATTTGACTACATATCATTTTATAGGGAAAAGAAAAAAATCAAGGAAAAAATTGATATGGTTAGCCCATTTGCCGTGGTAAGTTTTAAAATTTAGTTGTTTTATTTTGTCTTCTTTTGTTGCCCTGGAGCCAATGTTGATTTCTATTGACTGCCTGGATTAATTCTTGCAGCTTTCTTGGCAAGATTTCAGAAGTTGTTTGCCATTGCCTGCTTCCAAGAGCTGACTTGCCCAAGATACTCCCGAGGCTTTGTGTTTTAGGCAGGAATAAAGCTCTCAGCCTCATATTTCTAAGCTGATGTTTTAACCACTACATGAGACTGGTTCTGTTTTAAAATTTAAAATTAAAATAGCAAAACTTTTAAAAAGTGTGTGTGTGTGTGCATGTTCAATAAAGCTAAATAAGAACATTCATTCTGTGAATACTATGTGCAATTTGTTAATTTGTATTCAAGCTGCTTTTTAAAGAAGGTACTGGATAACATTGTTTTAAAGCAGGGGTCCCCAAACCCCAGTCTGTGGACTGACACCAGGTAACTGGGCTGCACAAATAAGCAAAGCCCTATTCGTCGGATGCAGGCAGCCTATGAAATCATGTTCCCTCTGGTGTACAGAAAAAACTCCCTTTGTGGAACTGGTCCCTGGTGACCAAATGGTTGGGGGCCACTGTTTTAAAGTATTAATATAAACCATATTATATTATGTTTGCCTAATTAATGTAAGGATATGAAAAAATAAAAGGTCAATGAATGCTGCTTGTTAGTTGTGAAATTATCTCGTAGATATATGTGTTCCAGTTAAATGACAGTTAGCAGTAAGTGGACAATTTTTTGCCTTGTGGATCATTTGCTTTTCAGTTTCGTTACTCCGATTCCCTGGATAAATTATTAATGATAGTGGGCACTATTTTTGCAGCCCTTCATGGGGCTTCCCTTCCAGTTATGATGATTGTTTTTGGAGATATGACAAATACCTTTGTTGGATCTGGAACTATAGGTAAGAGGAGTCAATAATATCATGAAAAAATGCAAAGCCAGAGAGAATTGAAGCGTGTATCTTTTAAAGTGGATCTCTAAGAAAACTGCCAAACATTTTGTAGCCTGTTGATTACTGGCATTGGATAGCGAAGGATTTACAAACAAGAGCATTTTATTCTTAAATTGCTGACAAATGGTTGTCCAGAATGGCATAAGTAAGAAGTACCAAACTCGATTTCATTGAGGGCTACATCAAGATTGTGTTTGACATTGGGGAGGGCAGGGGGCATGGCCAGGGTTGGTGTGCCAGCTTGACATCACTCGTGTTGTAGGCACTCCAAGTGTTGTGTGGCGGCCCAAGTGCTCTGCCAGCAAAAACGGGCTCCTGCAACCCTCTGCCAGTGAAAACAGAACTTGGCAGGGCCACAGAACTCGGCAAGGCCATTTTTGTTGGCAAAGGCACCACAAGCTAGTCTTTGCTGTTTCCAGGGTGGATCTGTGGCCCACATCTAAACACCCTACAGGCCAGATTCAGCCCACAGGCCTTGAGTTTAACAACCCTGGTATAAGGTCTTCTACGTGGGCAGTGGATTGGACTATAAGACCTCTAAGGTCTCTTCCAACTCTGTTATTCTGTATTCTGTATATTGTCATCCATGAAAGACATACTGCAAAAGAAGAAATTTAGACAAATGTACATGATAAATGCAATAAATTAGATCAATATATCTAGCACTAGTAATAAATGTTATATACAAATTAGAATCATTTACCAAAACTAGAGTGACCATAAAGAATAATGAAGCTTGTAAGCAGTGATGAAAACATAGGAAACCAGCCTTGTGCCAAATTAAACTTTGGAATCCAATTGTACAAGGTCATATTCTGAAAATAGTTGGATCAAAATAAAAAATAGTTGTGTGAGCCACTGAAAATCATATACAGGCCCATTAAATAGTACTGTAAAAAAGATCAGCACTCTCAAATAATAATATTCATTAAAAATAAATATATACATTTAAGGACAGAAGTTAACATTTTGTAGCTAATCTGGGGGACTTTTCTTACTTCTTATTTGTTGCCAAATATTTATTTAAAGGATACATCTATTTTAGAATTTACACTATATTTTTAATATTTTCTGTTACCAAATGGCAAGAAATCATACTACCTATATAGGACAAATGTAATCAGAGTTGATTCTAAGGGCTACATAAAGTCCTAATCTTAGTTCAGGGGTGTCAAACTCACAGCCTGCAGGCTGGATGCATCACACACTGGTGATGCCTACCCCTGCTTTAGCAAACAGAAAAAAGTTGTGAAACATCACATGGTGACAACATGATGGTATGAGTTTGACACTCCTTCCTTAGATTGCCCCACAACCTTAGATCCAACAACATTTTAACAAAACTAACCCCTAAAACCCCTAAAGTATTCTCCAACAGAACTTTTCTGAGCTTTATCTTGCTATCAAAGGGAACTAGGTTTACAAGAGATAGTGTAATGCTCCTATTTTCTCTAGGATAACATGGCTACAGGTAGTCCTCATTTAGCAACCACAACTGAGAGAGGCAAACTTCATTTGTAATCAAAACAGTTGTTAAGTGGGAAACATGTAAATTGCTTTTCCCCACTTTCCCCACTTCATAGTTAGCAATAAAGGAATTAATGTTTGTTTACATTGATTGGAGAAAGGAATTACAAGAGAATAATCAAGCACACAATGAGGAATGTTTACTCTCTTCCAAACTCTTCCTTCCCAATCTCTCTACTCTGTGAAGGAAGAAAGAAAAATGAATCAGGCACAGGACAAATATATATTAACTGACTGTAATGGTGAATACATGACAGATAGAGAAAGATATTGCACAGTTAGCAAATGTGCACCTTAGTCACAAAGTTACTTTTTCAGCTGCATTATAACTTGACATGGTCACTGCATGAGGCACTCAATAAGCAAGGTCTATCTGCAGAGCAAAAAAGACTAGAATCACAGGCCAAATTGGTAACATAAATAGGCACTTCTTCAGTTTTCTATCTTCCTTTGAATAATATATTCCTACATATTTTTGCAAATCATGATGTGCACAGTCATTCAGAATCTTACTAAAAGAAATAAATATGTTTCTTTATTAAGAACAGAATTGGAGGAATTGGCACAAGGAATCTTATCAAGCAATTTTTATCTTGGTATAAACAAATTTATACAGTTTTAAAAATCTTTATAATCTTGTGACTGGGGATAATTTTGTGACTGGAGATATTGTTAATTTCCCCTTAATATTGCCTTTACCTGATATAAACCATTTTTTCTTCCTTCTACTTAGATAATAAAACTAATCATTCCCAGCACTTTGAGCAACTAGAAGAACAAATGACAAGGTACCTTAAATTAATACATATAATTGTACATTATATATTTGACATGTTTATAAGTGTTTGTGTATATAGTGTAATAAAAAAGATTTTTTTTAAAACAAGGATTAAATAACTTTCTATAATAAAGTTTGTAAGTTTGGATACAATGCAAACAATGAAGAAGCCATGTTAGTCTTAAGGTCAGTTATTGATTATAACATTCAGAAAACAAAAATGAGAAAAAGCTGATTAAGGTGATGCCTCATTATGTCAGTAGTCCACAAGTCCTTATCTGAATAGATGCACTTTAGTTAGCTAAGTAAAGTAAGTTGTGGTGCTCATTAAATAATATGACAGCACAATATATGAAGATCAGATCAATTGTTATCTGTCCCAAGTAGAATAGCTATGCTGTATATCAATTATTATGAATGTTGTAGTTTGGAGCGGGAAGGCAGTTATTCGAGGGTCTGATAACTACCAATGTTTTGGACTATAACTCAGATACAGCATGTTTAAACTCTGCTTCAACAAATCTGGAAGTCATCAAGTTAGGAAATAATGCCTTAGTGTATATTCTGATATGGGTGACAATACAGAATCTAGGGAATTGGTAGAAGACTGCAATTCTATATTTCAGGGAACTACATTTATGCAAAAATGGGACAAAAGAGGCTAAAATTGGCTCTGCTGAAGCTGCTATTTTTCCCTAGTAAAGGAACATGTACTAGGGGGTGTACATAAAGGCATTAACATGCCTATCGTCCCTGTCATTGTATTTTTTTTTTTAAACAAATTTTATTAATTTTACAGAAAACACAATACACAAACATACAAAACACAAAACATAAACAAAACTAAAAGATCTTTTCTGAAGGTTGTCTGATCCCGGGTTAAAACTCTTCACACAGACACAAATTCAAACATCATATTCACTTTATATATCCTTCCATATCTTATTATCATTTTCTTTTTATATATATATATATAAACCATTTTTATCAATTTTATAAAAACAATGCACAAAGAATCAAGGCATAACAACTTATAAATTCTTTTCTAAGAAAAAATAATAAAAGAAAACCAATAGAACATAACAATTCCAAATTATAGTATCAATACTTTATCTATTTAACTTCATATCTTATCCCTGCTTCTCCTTTTCATCCAAATTATTACTTGTTAATTAAAATTTTATTGCCTTTTATCAATATACAAAATCCAAAAAAAAAAAAACCATAACAAAACCTTTATATATCCTTTCATATCTTATTACCATTTTCAATAACATTCTTTGTCTGTTCTATTTCCAACTATCCATTCATCTTTTTTCTTTTACTATACTTCTCCTATACACCAATTGGAGTAACGTCTATAACTCATTACCCTAACTTAAAAATACTTCGTATAACAATTTTTCTTGGGATTCTGTTTAAAAGATTCTAAAATTACACAATGAATTTTATACTCTAAATACACATATAAAAAACACAATCTTATGTACCCTCCAGAATCCCTCTTTTATCCTAAATTAAATTCACCCATTGTCTCTGAATAAACTTTTTTTCTTTAGATCTTGCTTCCCCCCATTGAGGCTTCTCCTCCCCCCCTTTCTCTCTTGCTTATTCTTCTCCTTGCCCTTTTTACCCCTTTGTTTTTCCTCCTCCCTTTTCTTACTCCTTTTCCTTTGCTTTCTAACCTTGCCTCCACCTTTCCGCTCATTTTTCTCTTCTTTGGTTGTTTTTATAATTCTTAAAATCCCCTTTTTCTTATCCTTTTTCTCCTCCTCTCCGGAAAGAACCCATTGTTCATCAAAGATGGCTTCTTCTTCCTCTTCTTCTTTGTCCCAGTCCTTCTGCTGCGTAGTCAACTTTTCATAAGTACATAATGCCATTTCTAAGAATTGAAACAAAGTGCCCAAAGTATCTTCCTTTTTATATTTTTGATATTCAGTCTTTAGTTCATCCACAAGCGATGCCATTATGAAAAGAGAAACTTTTCCCAAAACAACCACAAGTATTTTTAATCAAAAATAATTCAAAAAAAATTCCAAAAATTAATACTTTTCTTCCTTCTTCTCTTTCTCTCTCTGGGGTTAATGTTTAATCAAAGAGGTCCAATTACCATATATCTTTCTTTGGGATTCTAGGCAATCTCCTCCTTTTTCAGCTTCTGCTCCAATTTTTTTTTCCTCTCCCTTCCCACTTGCAATATCAATTTTAAATAATCAGAAATCCATACCTCCAACAAGGGTTTTCCAATTTCTTAAGTTTTTCAATGTCCAAGAATCCTTTTGTCCCTTAGCTTCAACTCTCAAAACAATTCACTTTCAATGTCCAATATATCCAAACATATCTGCTATTTCCATGGGGTGGGAGAGTGAAGAAAAAAAAAAAAAGTTCCCTTTAACAGCTTCTCCGCCGCTTTCGCTCTTCTTAGGGATACAATGTATCCTCCAGCAATTCAAACAGCTCAGTTCCAACCAATTTTAAAGATGTTACTTGACCCGGCTCAGACAGCACTTTCACTCTTCTCACTTCCTCCAGCGCAATCTTACCCGGTTGCTGGCTTCTTCGTGGCGGCCATTGCTGACCGCCGCTCCACCGCCTTGGGAAAAAGGGGTTTTTCCGGAGAAGGAGGGGGTCTGCGACACCCCCACCCCCCTGTCCGACTCCCCTCTCTCTTCAGCTGTCCCTACAGGGCAGCCATATCCCCCTGACCCATCTGGATCGGGGGTACCTCGACGGCTAGCACAGCAGGAATCGCGAGCTGTCGCGAATTCCTGCTGCTCCGAAGCCACGCGAAACCGGAAACCCATCCCTGTCATTGTATTTTTATTATCTTATTCTTGTTCTCATTTTTGTTTGACAAATTCCAATGAATGAATGAATGAATGAGGTTTTGCATGGAGAAGCAGATTGCTCCCCCCAGTGTTGGCCTGGGCACTCGCTTTGGACAGCAAACAGAAGAGCTTTGCTCTTTTCCTCCAGGGCCTTTGAAATTGACCCTCACTTTGCTTTTCTGCCTTAAAATCCAAAGCAGACATATTTACCTTCTGATCAGTTGAGGATAACTACCGGTATGATTTTTGTAAGAAGCTGAGTTTATATGTGGATCCAACCCCCTTGTCACAGGCCAGCCCTGCGGGAAGCAGATCCACTCCTCCATGCAAAATCTCAAGGGCTTTGCAGAACTCCAGGTGAGGTAGATTTCCTGGAGCTTTGCGTCCTTCCATACGAAGGAGGAATACAAATCTGGGAGGAGAAGCAGTAGAAAATGGGGCTGCCATTTCCAGAAGGGAGATATGGGGAGATACAGGCCCGGGAGAAAGTTGGGACCAGTGATTGTTGCCCAGTGGAAGGAAGGGAGGGAGCGAGGGAGGGAGAGAGAGAAAGAAAAAAAGAGATTTGATTCAACTTTGGAGAGTTAAACTAGGACTGGCAGTGGGGGTGCTCTGTGCTGCTGTGACTCCACTCAACTGTCCCATGGGAAACCATCAGGCCAGGGACAATGCAGAGACCCCATCAATGGCTTCCAGAGCTGTCACCATTGAAACCATACAAAGAACCATACAAGGCATGAGGTGGCATGGCAGGTGGACGAGGAGTAGATGGCAGCTGCTGCTGGGCAGGTGACCTGTGGAGTGGGGAGGCGGGGACCGGAAAAAGCCTCTCCAGCAGCAGACATGGCTGATGTGGAACAGTGATGGGGACCTTTTGTTATCACTCCCTCCTGGCTCTGAATTGGAATGAACTGGGTAAGGGATCGAGACTTCCCTCTCTACCCTCCATGGGATGGCAGTCTGTCTTGGGAGGGAAGTGAAAGGGAAGAGGTGGGGATAGATCACAGAGAATGGCCTGGCTGCAGTGGCCCGGAGGGTACCTGTGTCTGAGGTATGTGTGGCAGCTCCACCTCCTCCCCGATGATGTATTAAGCAGACTAAGCACGTGCTTAGGGCATCAGGCTCAAAGGGGGCATCACAAAGTTGAAAATATGGCTTAGTTTGTACAGTATGTACGGGGGGGGGGAGAGCACCAAGATTTGTCAGTGCTTAGGGCACGAGTAAGCCTTAATCCGCCACTACTACTCCCCATTTGCCTTGACTACTTCATAGCAAGGCAAACCCCCCAAGATCTCCAGGTGCTGAAATGGGTCAGTCTCTCTCTAGCAGCTGCCCAAACCTGCCAGAGGGAAAGGCCAGCATCTTCTGAAATGCGGCAGCACTCAGCTCTAGAGGAGAAAGGGGAGGTGGCAAGGGCACTGCAGGCAGGATGCACTCTCACTTCAGTGCCTTCCCCAACCCTCCGGGGCTCTGTTCATACTTCAGCCCTGGTCTGCCAGCTCCCCACTCATCTCTTCAGTGGGCCAGGCCAAGGAGGTGTCCCCCGCCAGCATCTCCAGGGCAAAGGCCCCTCTTTCAGCCCAGAGGAGTATCAGCCTGGCCACTCACCTCAGCGCCCTCCTCACCTTACCCAGAATGGCTGTCATGAAGCTGCTGGGGCCATCCTGGCATGGGAAAGATACACATGTCCCTCCCCTCATTCAAATTTTCTCATAGTTGGTCCGCCCCCATGCTCTGAGGTTGGCCCAATTGCTGCCATGCTTTGAAGATCTGCATCTCCACCCCATGTGCAGGCCACACTCATCTGTTTGTACTGAACACAGTCCTGCCACACTCCTACATGCTCACTGCCCCAAAATAAACCCTGGTGCTTATTTTGAAGTCCAAACAATATAAAACAGGGTCTTATTTTCAGGGAAACACAGTACCACCCTACAATTAAGGGTGGTAAGATAGAAGAGGCAAAGAAAGAAGGGTCAAGGAAGATAAAAATACAGAAGGACAGAGCTCCCAGTGTGATGTCACAACACGTTTCATCATTTTGGCTAGATGTAAATGTAGTCATATTTGCTTTGTATGTTGAGTAATACAGCCTAACATAATTAGAAGACTGACAGGAGTGACCTTTGGGACATGATGCTTCCATCCAAATGTAAATTTCTTGAGAATAGGAAGACTAGTTGCCTCAATGTTGTATTTTTAGGACCTTACTAACTATGAAATAATCTAAACAGATATTTTTTTGTCAGATCTGTCATGTTTTTTTAGTTGTTTACATTGAGTATATTTTCCTCATTATTGTCAATTCCTTTCTTAAGATTATTATAATGCTACTGACGGACATTGATTACCTTCTTGAATTAACCTCTATAATATTGTATTTCAGGTATGCATACTGGTATTCAGCCATAGGAGCTGGAGTTCTTGTCTGTTCCTATGCATACATTGCATGTTGGACACTTGCGGCTGGCCGCCAAGTCAAAAGAATTAGGCAACAATTTTTCCATGCCATCATGAGGCAAGAAGTAGGATGGTTTGATATAAATGATGCTAGAGAACTAAACACACGACTTATAGAGTAAGTCCACATTTCATGATTTTTCTTCAGCAATTAATTTAATTTATCAGTTTGGTTAAATTTAAAGTAAATCCCAATTGCTTATTTTGTGTTAGTAAAATTCAACTCTAAAAAAGTACTGTATGTATGTAACACTAGATGACAATAGGATAAAGATTCTCTGCATGGTATGCAATATATAGGAATATATATTCTATATCCATGTATATACTCAAATTTGCTATGTCAATAAAACTGAAATATGTCAGAAAACCAGCAAAGATGCATCTTGATAGTCATTTCCTGAATATTGTCCTAACAAATTTGCTCTAATTTATTTTCAGTGATGTATCCAAAATTAATGAAGGAATTGGTGAGAAAATTGGAATGCTGATTCAGGGAATATCAGCATTTCTATCAGGATTTATAGTCGGATTCACTGAAGGATGGAAATTGACTCTTGTAATCCTTGCTGTCAGTCCTGTCCTAGGACTCTCTGCTGCAGTTTGGGCAAAGGCAGGTACACTTTTGCTAAAACGTAATGGTAGTACACAATTCACTCTTTTCAATCATGAAAATGCCATCATGGCCCCCTAAAATGGTGTTTTGATTGTTTCTTTATTTCTTGAAACAATAGCAAGGGTAATATATGCATGTCCAGAGATTGTTTGTCATTATCAAAATGTTCTGGGTGACTGAGGATGGAAAAAGGAAGAAACACATTATTTCATTTCTGGCCTCTGATTGATTAATTTTGGTTTCAGATCAGTATATTTTAATCTAAAACTGTACTGAATTTTCCTGAATGGTGTCTTGACAGTATATCAAGATTATCTGTGTGTGGCACACATAAAAAGGAATAGGATTTGGTTACTCAGTCATGACTGACATCTTCACTTCATAGACCCCTTTGTGAAATTCCATATAAAATGCCATCAGAGCACACGTGTACACACAAGAAAATGCACACACACACACACACAGAAAGAGAGAGAGAGAAAGAGAGATAGAGATAGAGAGAGAGAGCGAGCGAGCACATAACTGTCCTAAAAGAGATCAGTGGGATGTCCCAGAAGCAAGCCTTTTTTTTTCTTTTACTCTTTTCTGCGGATTAGGACTTATGGCAAGGGTCTTCAAATTTGGCAACTTTAACTCCCAGAATTTCTAAGCTAACATAACTGGAGGAGGAATTCTGGAGTTAACGTCCACAAGTCTTAAAGCTGTCAAATTTGAAGACCCCTGATTTAGGGGATTACATTTCTGTATTCAGCATTTCTGATTTGCCAAAATAAAGATAATATTCAATCTGTATCTGCATTTGAGAGTGTCTTATGTCCTTTAAGAGAGGGCTTTTTGATGCTTGAAGAAAAACCACTCTGCTTTTCTCCATATTTTGAGGCACTAGCTTTCTAGTGTCAAGAATTGATAAAAAAGGAAAATAAATCTGAGCTATTTAAACATTATCCCTTTTCTTCTAATCATTCTCTCCTATAGTCAAGGCAATATGGTGCCTTTGCCTGCTATTTCATCCTATAGCTCCTTCCTTGTATTTTGCTGCTTCTGTTCCAGCAGTCAGTTTTCATTATAATTCCTTGCCACGAGAAAAATAAAACATAGCAAGGGAAAAGCAGACCAGGCATTGCAGTCTGTGATTGTATGTGGCCTCCTTTTAAGCCAAAGGCAGCTCAACAGGAGAGTGAAATATAACAATAAAAAGCTCTGCCTGTCAATGTAAAACTTCCCTAAAGAATAAGATGGATATTGTTGATGGCTGTGTAGAATTTGGCTACCTACAAAATAAACTTAGACCAGGCCCCTTGGATCCCCCAAACAGGTCAATGCTGCCAAGGAATCCTCTGAAAAATCAATATACTAGGACAGCCACATTGTGCAACACGCTCACATTCTTTAAAAATCAAAAGCAATGGAGAAAAGAAGAAAAATGCCAGAACTTATTAAGAAGAGGAGAGAAAGATAGGGATAGAATAGAATAGAATACTTTATTGGCCAAGTGTGATTGGACACACAAGAAATTTGTCTTGGTGTAAATACTCTCAGTATACATAAAGAAAAGGTACATTTGTTAAGAATCAAGAATCATAACATACAACACTTAATGATAGTCATAGGGTACAATCAACAATCAAATCATACTAGGAAACAGTTAATATAAATCGTAAGGATACAAGCAACAAAGTTACAGTCCTACAATCACAAGTGGGAGGGGATGGGTGATAAGGAGTGATGAGAAGATTAACAGTAATAGTAGTGTACACTTTGTAAATAGTTCAACAGTGTTGAGGGAATTATTTGTTTAGCAGAGTGATGGCTTTTGGAAAAAAATGTTCTTGTGTCTAGTTGTTCTGGGGTGCAGTGCTCTATAGCGTTGTTTTGAGGGAAGGAGTTGAAACAGTTTATGTCCGGGATGTGAGGGGTCTGGAAATATTTTCATAGCCCTCTTTTTGACTCATGCAGTATACAGATCGTCAATTGAAGTCAGGTGGGTGGGCAGTAATTGTTTTTTCTGCAGTCCTAATTATCCTCTGAAGTCTGTGTCTGTCCTGTTGGTTTGCAGAACCAAACCAGACAATTATAGAGGTGCAGATGATAGACTCAATAATTCCTCTGTAGAACAGCAGCTCCTTGGGCAGTTTGAGCTTTCTGAGTTGGCGCAGAAAGAACATTCTTTGTTGTGCTTTTTTGATGAAATTTTTGATGTTAGGTGTCCATTTTAGGTCATGTGATATAGTAGAACCTAGAAATTTGAAGGTCTCTATTGTGGATACTGTGTTGTCTAATATTGTAAGAGGTGGTAGTATGGGAGAGTTTCTTCTAAAGTCTACCATCATTTCTATAGTTTTGAGTGTGTTCAGTTCCAGATTGTTCTGGTTAAACCACAAGGCAAGTGGTATAACCTCCTGTCTGTATGCAGATTCATTGCTGTCTCAAATGAGACAAATCACTGTGTTGTCATCAGCAAACTTCAGTATTTTTACAGATGGATCATTTAAGATGCAGTCATTGGCATATAGAGAGAAGAGAAGTGGAGATAGCACACAGCCTTGGGGGCCCCTGTGCTGATTGTACAGGTATTGGGTGTGATTCCGTTAGATTCACCTGCTGCTTCCTGTCTGTTAGGAAGCTTATGATCCACTTACAAGTGTGTTCAGGTACTGCTAGTTGGTTTAATTTAATTAGAAGAGTGTCTGAAATGATGGTATTGAATGCTGAACTGAAGTCTACAAAGAAGACCCTTGCGTAGGTCTTTGGAGATCCAAGGTGTTGTAGGATGTAATGCAGAGCCATGTTAACAGCATCATCTGTCGATCTATTTGTTTGGTATGCAAACTGCATGGGATTTAACAGTGGATCTGTGATGGTTTTCAGATGGGACAGCACAAGCCTTTCAAAGATATTCATAACTACAGATGTTAGAGCAACTGGTCTGTAGTCATTCATGTCCTTGATGGAAGACTTCTTTGGCACTGGGATGATGGTAGAACATTAGAAGCAGGAAGGAACATAGCCCATCTCTAGTAATCTATTGAATATTCAGGTGAAGATGGGGGCCAATTGGTCAGCACAGACTTTTAAGCAAGAAGGGGTTATCTTGTCTGGCCCTGGTGCTTTTCCTGACTTCTGTCTGTGTAATAGTTCTTGCACTTCTTTTTCTGTGATCACCAGAGGTTGTGAGCCCAATGGATTGGGGCCAGTTGTAGGAGGCTTGGCTGTTGGTGTGTTTGAGATGTGGGTTGTGGAGATAGGTGGCTGTAGTTTCTTTTCAAACCTGCAGTAAAACACATTCAGGTCATCTGCTAGTTGTTGATTTCCTTCTGCCTGGGAAGGAGGTTTGCTGAAGCCAGTGATGTTTTTAAGAGTTTTCCACATGTTTGCTGGTTCATTTGTTGAGAATTGATTCTTTGACTTTTCAGAGTAGCTTCTTTTTGCTGCTCTGATCTCTCTTGTTAATATGTTTCTGGCCTGGTTCTATAGCATTCTGTCACCTTTTCTGTAGCTTCCTCTTTGGAATGACGTAGTTGCTTAAGTTTAGCTGTGAACCAAGGTTTATTGTTACTATATATTTGCAGGTTCCTTGTTAGTACACATAAGTCTTCGCAGAAGCTGACATATGATGTTACTGTATCAGTGAGCTCATCTAGGTCTGCAGAGGCATCTTCAAAAACATTCCAATCAGTGCAATCAAGGCAGGCCTGGAGTTTCAGCTTTGCTTCATCTGACCAAGTCTTCACTGATTTAATTGTTGGTTTAATGGTTTTAAGGGAGAGTTCAGGCCATGGAAAGGGGAACAAAGATGGGGCAGGTTCAAATTACTTGATTTTAAGAAGAAACATATTGTAGACTTTTTTTTGGATATAAGCAGTGTCTAATCTCACTAGAGAAACTTACATTTTAAAATGAAGCTGGTATTAGATTTCATGAAAAATTGCTCTAAATGGAAAAGTCAATTTTTTTTTCTTTTCCACAGATCCTTTCTTCATTCACTAATAAGGAACTTGCTGCATATGCAAAAGCTGGGTCAGTTGCTGAGGAGGTCCTAGGTGCTATCAGAACAGTGATAGCTTTTGGAGGACAGAAGAAAGAAATTGAAAGGTCAGGAAAATTTGTTAATTTTACACAGAATCTCTGGGGCTGCCCACATATCTGGCTAATTTCATTCTGTGTATTTGAGCCTTCCCAAAGCACTCAAGTAATAGACCAGTAGCATTCGTTGCTACATTTTTCCATCATGGTTCATAAGAATTTATCTAAATGTAAGTCTTGTCCTAATGTTGTTGTTCCAAATCTTTCAGTCTACATTTCCCATTGTCTTCAACCAACAGGGAATTGAAATGAAAAACTCTTGCAGAACTGCAAATTTGGGGAGTTTCTGCTTGCTTCTCAGTGATGCTCTACAATTGAAATGAAATAGAGTACTCTACAGTCTTTTTCTGTTTATTTTTTCTTGTTTCAATTCCTCTTGCCCATTAATGCAGGGCTTGCACTAGCTTTCCAATGTTAATCTCAAGAACTCATGATAAAAAAGGAAATTACCGTAAATGAATTTGCATATGAGTTGTACACATACACAAGCTGCTACTTAAAACAGCTGTCACCAACCTTTTAGATCTCAGGGACCACCAAACTCATAATATTAAATCCTGCAGACCACTAATATGAATTTTGACTGACGGTGGCTTGCTGACATTGATGGGAAAGTCAGTCCCATTTTCCAGAACTGCAGTAATCACAGGACTGACCCTTTGGTCATCCTGGAGCAGCTCATCCATGGCAGGCCGATGCACCCGGGTGGAGGAGCTGTTCCAGGATGACCAAAGGGCTAGTCCTGTTGACTACTGCAGCTCTAGAATATGGGACCGACTTTCCCACCATCAGCAAGCCACCCGGGCTGGATTTCCCTCCCCCTGCTGTTGGTCTTACCTTCCAGTTCCAACTCTACTCAAGGTAAGATTTGCACTTGGCTGAAGGGTGGGGGCCAATGGGTGGGCGGGCCATGTGAGCAGTGAAGCCTTGTGTTCCCGTCGGCCATGTGGGTGACACAGCCTTGTATTCCTGTGCAGCTTGGATTAAATGCTTTGGGGGGGACATTTCTCTGCAGACCCCCAAAATTTTTTTGTGGACTACCAGTGGTCCGCTGCCCACTAGTTGGCAACCATTAAGTTAAGGATACTATAGCTATAAATAGGAGAGAATAACTGAATAATAAGAATAACCAATTGTGGCCAAAATTAAATAATGTAATACTTTTGTCAAAGACTGATAGAGAACTTAGCAATAGTCATAGTGCTTAGACTTATATACAGTTCACCGGAACAATCTGGAACTGAACACACTCAAAACCGTAGAAATGGTGGTAGACTTTAAGAGAAACTCTCCCATACTACCTCCTCTTACAATACTAGACAACATAGTATTAACAGTAGAAAAACAATTATTACCAACCTGCCTTCCATCAAAGACCTGTGTAATGCACGAGTCCCTTCACATCCTGGACATGAACTATTTCAACTTCTATACTCAAAATGATACTATAGAGCAGTTTCCTGGTATGATTTGATTGCTTATTGTACCCTATGACTATTAATAAGTGTTGTACCTTATGATTCTTGACTCTTGATGAATATATCATTTCTTTTATGTATACTGAGAGCATTTGCACCAAGACAAATTCCTTGTGTGTCCAATCACACTTGGCCAATAAAGATTCTATTCTATTCTATTCTATTCTATTCTATTCTATTCTATTCTATTCTATTCTATTCTATTCTACTCTACTCTACTCTACTCTACTCTACTCTACTCTACTCTACTCTACTCTACTCTATTCCAGTTCTTTACAGCACTTTCTGAGCAGTTTATAAATGTAAACATATTGTTCCCAACAATCTGGATCCTCATTTTACAGACCTCAGAAGGATGGAATGCTGAGTCAACTTTAAGCCAGTCGAGATCGAAATCCTGGCAGTGGGCAGAGTTAGTCTGCAATGCTGCATTCTAACCACTGCACCACCACACCTCCTAGAACTTAACCATTTGGTCAGTTCAGCATAAACTCTTCATTTAACATAGATGTTATTATATGAATTAATTAAATACATGTTGCTTGTTCATTTTTCCTTGAATAAAATGACAAGTTGGTTAATTTTGTGCAAAAATATTTTTCTAGGATTATGATAAGCAAAACACATGAGTATATATTTTCTCTAGTTACATCAATATCTATGGACAAGATAATTTGATGACTTTTGTGTCCAGTGCAGTTGTATAATATATAGTTTTCTGTTTTTCTTTCAGATATCATAAAAATTTAGAAGATGCTAAAAACATTGGGATAAGGAAGACTATGAGTACCAGCGTTTCGCTTGGAGTTGCTTTCTTAATAATATATGCTTCCTATGCATTGGCTTTTTGGTATGGGACTACATTGGTAATAGAGGAAAAATACACTATTGGAGGAATCCTTACAGTAAGTGTTGACAATTAGCTGTACAACTTTATTTTGCAAAAATAAAACAACATAAAATTAATAATAACCAATTTCTAAAGTTGGGTCTTTTATGTGAAAACAATTTTACAATGCACACGTACAAATCCATTTTATAATTTATCAGTTAGAACTTTGTTCGATCTTGAAAAGCTAAATATGTAGGAGATCATCACATAGTCCCAAGGTAATAGACAGGAATAGGAAGGTCAAATGGTATCTTGGAAGAAAGCAATTGAAATCCATATCTCTATTATTGCCAAGAAAATTTTGTGAAGTTGAGGTTAACTTGAAAGAGACTACATTGTTATTAGAGATGGCTATCAACTCCCAGTCTTGCTTATGGATGTCCTGGAAACACCACCTCAATGGCAAAGGAGATAAACTTCTCCTTGAGTTGAACCATCAGAGTAGCATGTTGCTCCCTCTGCTATTTGTTGTTGTTTTTTAAATAACTTATGCAAGAGCACCCTTGCTCTACTTTTTGTCATGACAAAGCTGCTTGGACAAAATTGGATTTCTCTTTAAGAATACACTTTTGATTCTGTTTATTTTCTTTCTGCTTCTTCCATTGTGTCCTTTGTTGCAGGTGTTATGAACTAATAAAGGCGTTTAATAAAGTTTTAACAACCTTAAGTAAAAAGCAGGCTTCTAATCCTACACTTCTGATTGGCCGATAATAGCAACATCGGATTGGTCCTTTCTGGGAAGTCTGATTGGCTGTTAATGGGCCAACTCTCATTGGTTCAAGGGTTTAACACTTCCTTGTTTCTCATTGGTTAATAGGACAGCAGCCAACCCTATATAAGGGCTGCTGCTGCCCTAGGTAATTGCTCTGTTCAGTATGCCTAATAAAGAGTTGAAGTTCACTCTTCACTGCCTCGTCTCCGCTCCTTGCACCCATGCGCAGAACTTAACACTGGCGACAAGGATGGGATGCGGAGATGTCAGAACTGACTGAACACTTACAGAGCATCAAACAGAGCACGTGGCTGAAGGTGCATCGACAATGGAAACCATGTCCAGTGGCACCATACTACCCGCTCCATTTGACCCGGCACAAGAAGACTGGGACTCGTACATAGACCGGTTTCAGATGTTTCTGGAGACCAACAACTTGAAAGACACAACTATGGGGAAAAAGCGAGCAGTGTTCCTGACCCATTGCGGGCCTGCCATCTTCAAGATGGCCAAGGCACTAGCAAAACTGTCTGAGGTGAAATCCATGGACTGGGACATCCTCGCGCCCCTTCTACGGGCCCACTATGCACCCGCCGTACCAACGCTTGTCCGAAGAAATGAGTTTTATCAGAGGGACCAACGGAAAGGAGAGAGCGTTGCAGATTTCATTGCAGACCTCTGGAACCTGGGAGGCCTCTGTGGGTTTACAGACCTCGAAGAAGCTCTGAGAGACCGAATAATTCTGGGATTACCACACGGCGCAGAGCAAGATCATGGCCAAACGGCGCAGAGCAAGATCATGGCCAAAGGGGACATCGATCTTGCCGATGTCATCAAAGATGTTACTGCAGCAGAAGCAACCAGGAAGTCAGCCGCCTGAATGCGCCGCACCAACGCACGGCTCCGTCAACTCACCCACGATACCTCACCTCGCCTAGAGAGGCACACAACAGCGACCCACCACGAGGACCTCGAATGTCATTGGTCAGAAAGTGATGAGGAGGAGGTCAACCGGTTCCGGTCCGAACACGACCAAAGCAATCAGTGGAATCGAAGACTACCGCACCAATGCGCGGGTTGTGGGGCAAACCACCCGCGATCAGACTGCAAATTCCTTGACACGCTCTGCCATTCCTGTGGGAAAAGAGGCCACATCGGGAAGGTCTGTAGAAGCAAGCGACGATCCAGCCCAAGTCGGAGAGAAAACAACTACCGCCAGACCACAGGGAATCGTCCTGTGAGTCGGGAACACTTGAACCACCAATGGAACAACCACTCCTACAGAAATAAAACACTGGCCACTCCAACGAGACGGGAAGAGGCACACCAAACCATTACCATCGGTCACGCTTCATCGTTAGATGCAAAGAAGATCCGAGTGAGGGTCGCCATCGAGAACCAACCTTGCGTGATGGAAGTTGACTCAGAGTCGTCCCTCTCGATGGTTTTCTGGAAGACCCTTAAACAATTAATCCCTGCCGTCCGGCATCAAGACCTCAGAGCCCAAAGAATCATACTCAAAGATTACCAGGGGAACTGAATTCCGGTCATCGGCTCCAGCCAAGTCCAAGTATCATTCAAAAATCGTACTGCGTCATTACCGCTGACTGTTGTCAACTGTGACCGGCCTAGTTTGTTAGGCCTTCAATGGTTTGCCCCACTCAGGATCGAGGTAGCTGGCATTCACCAAACCCCTGACGATGGCAGAGCCGAGTGCATGGTCCAATTTGTTAAAAAAACTCTCCACAAGATGGACTATGGGGACATTGACAACAAACTAAACAGAATACTCTTACTTCAACACATCACCCCGCACAGCATCACCAACAAGACTCCAGCTGAACTGTTGATGGGACGCAAGCTCCGCTCCCACCTCGACCATCTCCACCTGTCCTACGTGCCAGAGAAACCCTGTGGATTTAGCGGAAAATGCCATGAGTTCAAGGTAGGTGACTTAGTCTTCGCTAAAAATCTTTCCGGCGAACCATTATGGGTCGAAGCAACTGTAACCCAAACCACCAGGCCCAGATCGTACCACATGCAAACATTGGACGGAAAGATATGGAAACGCCATATAGATCAGTTTCACTCTAGGTTGCAACCCAGTTCCCATGACTCCTTTGACTCTCAAACTGAGGGAGGAGGGATGTCGAGGGAACGGAATTTGAGATTCTGGATGACGAAATCAAAGAAAATCAGCAACCCGGCGCGTTACATGAAGAAGAATCAGGAAGGGGGGTTGCCTCACCACAGAGGAATACTTCAACGGAGGCGAGTCTGCAGAGACCAGAGGACAACAACGACAGAATTAGCGGCAACGAGTCATCCTGTGAGGATCCGGAACCGCCAGTACCAGATAAATTAAAAAACGTTCCACCGAAACCGGACTACAGACAGGAACCGGTGGGACAGCACAAATCTAACAGACAGTTGAAACAACCTGCATATCTACGGGATTACGTCACCGCACCCCTCAAACCGAACCTAGGGGGAAGGGGTGTTATGAACTAATAAAGGCTTTTAATAAAGTTTTAACAACCTTAAGTAAAAAGCAGGGTTCTAATCCTGCACTTCTGATTGGCCGATAATAATAAGCGATATCGGATTGGTCCTTTCTGGGAAGTCGGATTGGCTGTTAACAGGCCAGCTCTCATTGGTTCAAGGGTTTAACACTTCCTTGTTTCTCATTGGTTAATAGGACAGCAGCCAACCCTATATAAGGGCTGCTGCTGCCCTAGGTAATTGCTCTGTTCAGTATGCCTAATAAAGAGTTGAAGTTCACTCTTCACTGCCTTGTCTCCGCTCCTTGCACCCATGCGCAGAACTTAAAAGCAGGTTCTGCTAGTAACTGCCCTGTTTATTGGATTCTAGTTATCCTAAATCTCCCTGCCCTTTTCTCAGCATTCCACTTCAATTCCCATTAGCCCAGGCTGCCACCTGAAATATGCCTTAGCACATGAACTAGCTTCCTTTCATTGTGCAGTCCAGTATGATTATTTTTTCAGCTTCCACAATCATTCAAGTGATTAGGTTAGGACAGTTGAAGATAAACAAAGCTGTATATTATTGTTTGGCGAGGCACTGCATATTTTCTGCCTTGAAACTCTCCCAACTATCTATTTGTAGTATATTTATAGAGCATGTTTATTTTTAATCCTTTTCTTTTTGCCTGCCAAGTATTAGAGGCAACCATAGTTCTTAAACGGAAAAGGCCTGAGATGTGAGACCCCCTCATATTTTGCTCAAAGGTTTTCTGAACTATGATGTTTTTAAGGTGTTTTTAGGAAATGGTGCAGAGATATTTAATGCTTCCCTATTTTGCCAAGTACTGTATGGCATTGCAGCTTAAGATAGTAAAAATAGCATGGTTTTGCAGGGGAATTTTTGGCTTACCAAGTTCAGTAAATATTGGAGCATGCATCGAAGTAAACCGCATGTAGCACATAGGCAAATTGTAATTCTAAGAAATGACAAAAAGAATTTTCATGCTGATTGGCAGGGGTGGGCTAAATGTGATTCATAATTCCTTCTATGCAACATAGTTTTTTACAGAGGGAAATCAAAACCTGCAAAATTTGATCACCTGTCATGTAGATTTTGACCTCTAGTTTCAGAGTATTTTAAAAACTATACCATATGATCTAAAGTAGGATTAACTGCTATTTAAAATCTAAGGAAAAAAGCCAACTGAAAAAAGGAAAATAGATCTTGACGAACAGAACGAACAACCACTACCAAGACAATGGTCAGATAAAAGAAACCTGACTCGAGGCAGATCTATAACCTGAGAAAACATCTAAGATAAGATCCTCTCCAGTTCTTATGAAGATAATGGAAGGGAACTGGAAGCACATTCTTCAGAATTCTATTATTATAACCTTATGATAAATGTAGCATTTACATGAGTTTGTTTTCCTAGTTTAGTTTACCTTGAAGAGCTGACATTATAACACAAATGTATCTCCATTGTATCGTTGCCCAATCTCAGCTCCTTTCCTGAAATTATTACTGTCCTCTCCAGCTTTGTAGGAATAGTTTAAGTCCAAAATACCCCAAATTTACCGTCTGTTTTGATCTTGTGTGTCTCTTTACTTATTTAAAAATGTTGTAAACCAGCAGTATTTGGACCCCCTCCCTCCTGTCTATTGTGTCAAATGAAAACATTGACTTCAGTACAAAGACCAGACCAGCTTGCATTATTACACATCATTCTGTTTTAGTTTGTATTTAACTATATTTTAGTTTACTTTTATACCTTTATTTTTGTGTATTATAATATTTTCTTTGTTTTTATTTTACTTGTGAACCACCCAAAGTCATTGAGAGTCAGGACAGTCCACTAAATAAATAAAAAATAATAGGATAAAAAATAAAGAAATATATATTGCAATTAAAAACCCCATATAGTTACTCTTTAAAAGCTTACTTTGATAGTGCAGAGAATTAGAATTTGGTTAGACTATTTAGTTTACTTTATTATCATTGCACCTCATACAACAAAATCAAACACCATCTTCAGTGCACATCATGACCATGAAAATAAACACAAACACATATCTTTCACACTCCATACATTGAACCGAAAACGCCCAATACCGCACCAACACTGCACTATGCAGTGGAATTCAATAGAGTTACTGCCCTGTGATAGAAGCTGTTTTTCAGCCTATTTGTGCTTGTTTTTAATATTCTGTACTGTCTGCCAGATGGTAATAGTTCAACAAAAGGGTTCCCAGGATGAGATGGATCTTTGAGAATATTTTGAACTTTCTTAAGGCAGCGGGAGCTGTAGAGCTCCTCCAAAGAGGGGAGAGGGCAACCAATGAACTGCTGGGCAATGACGTTAACCCTCTGGAGTGCAGTCCCATGTGCCACTGTGCAATTGGCAAACCATACAGAGGTGCAGTAAATTAAGATAATCTCTGTTGTGCAGCGGTAGAAGCTCACCAGAAGTTTTTCATTCAGTTGTTATTTTCTGAGAAGTCTCAGGTAGTATAATCCCTGCTGGGGCCTTTTGACCAAGGCTGCAATGTGAGCACCTCAGGTCAGGTCCTCTTTTATGGTAACACCCAGAAACTTAAAACTTAATTTTTAAATTTTAATATTATTTCAGTGAAAATGGCAATATTTTCCTACAATGCAAATTTTGAAATGGTTACTTATACCATTACATTTGCATGCTGAATGAAGTTTATTCCAACACTATACTGAGAATATTCCAGAGGCAAGATTCTATCGGTTCGGCCCAGTTAAGGCAAACCAGTAGCTCTGAAAATTATCTTGGAGTGAACCAGTTTGCACCGTTGATCAGCTGTTTTGCCCACCTGCCCGCCCTGGCTCTAGTCTGTGCTTTATTTCCAGGTTTTCCAGCTTAGCTGTTTCATGCAGCGCAGTGGATTGCCACTGTTTCATGCAGCGCAGTGGATTACCTGTTTTACACACAGAGCTTGCAGCAGAAGGTGATTTGTAAATGTTGCCCGCACGTAAAGCACACATTTGATGCGTGCATACAAAGCGTATGCTCACTAAACTAGTTCAAAAACATTGTTACAGTGTTTGAATCCCACCCCTGGCATATTCACTTGCAAGCATCATTGTTTTCTGCAGTAGATATTTTTTGCTTCCTGAACTTCAACTAATCATTTTTATATTACTGTATATGGAAACTGTACAGCTAATAATGGATGTTTCTTTTTGTTCTGAAACTTTTGTTCTTGTGTGTAGGTCTTCTTTTCTGTGCTCATTGGAGCATTTAGTATTGGCCAAGTCTCTCCAAACCTAGAAGCATTTGCTACTGGCAGGGGAGCTGCATATGTAATATTCAAGATAATAGACAATGTAAGTATCCTTTTTAGAATTATGCCTATAAATGAGAAGAGCCAAAGAGTTAGAGATCTGTTAAAAGTTTTAATCATCATTGGTGAAAACCAAGTGACAAGGCCATTAGCTTCCAATGTTTGTGGCATGATTTATAGGAGAAGACCATGTAGAGCTGGGAGGTGGAATTAAGCATATCATCAGCTTAGACTCATAATGTTTCCACAAATGGTCCACCTCTTGAATTTACTTACCTGGGATCAATTTAGTATTGAATATTAGTTAACTAGATTCTTATGTATAAGTTTGAGCAATAAATCTGAACTGCAACTTAATATATGGTCCTTTGCTCCTTGGATGATTAGAACTACAGTACAAGTAGTCCTTGACTTACATGATGCTGGTTGCAGAGTATCTTAAATGCAATCACCTGTCCAGAGACCAGGCAGCCACCAGAATGTTTGAACCATGTCATAAATATCTTTGGGTGGGGGAGGAATCTATTGTAATCTATTAAATGGTTAATAAGGAATTGATTGTAGTTTAAGGATTATTTGTGATTGGCTCATGCAACAGTCCAGATTACCATTAAATAGAGGCAAGAGTTTTTGCTGCTGTCTATTGATTGGCTGGATTTTGTAGCCTTAGGCATGTGGCAAACATTTCAGATTTGTTTTTCAAATCTATGCAAACCTAATTCTTTAAATCTAGCCATTGCAAATATGGTTAATTGCCTCTTTCTAGTTTTTATTGAATAGCCATGCAAGTCTAATAGTAAAACTAACAATAACAGTAAAAGCTAAAAGGCTGTGTGCATTTCAACATTAGCTAAGAAGTCAACAGAGAAAATAGATTTGTAGTTGCATTTCTCAGTACAGTGAAATGATCAGCTCAGTTCATTGAAGATATATTTTTAGGAATAGAATAAAGTAGGGACTATTAGATGAATGATAAGAATATCTGTAGAGTGTTGTACAGTGTGACAACTAACACTAAAGAAAGTAACATTAAATCAGTCTTTGCACTTACTCTGTAAATGAATAATGTAGATAGGTTAATGTATAAGCAATAACTTTCTGGCTTCAGCAAACATAGTTGAAGAATAACAAAAATCAGTAAGAAATTGCCTAGAAAACCAAAACGGAATTTGAAACATGTATAGAGGAACATGAAGGGGAAAAAAGATATGTCAATTTTATTTTGAGTATATTTTTAATGAGAATTTTGGTTTATTTCTATAAGCTAAGCCAAGAGACAGTCCATGAAATTATTTGAAAAGGGAAATGTAGGTCAGCGACAAGGAACAATGCTAAAATGTAGTTCCTAAAGATCTAAATTGTCAGTAAACAAAGATGTAAGATCATACATTACACAGTAAATCAAAATATATTTAATTATAGTTTTGACTTGAATCAGAATTGATTAGATTTATAAATAGTAAGCTATCACTCATTGTTTATAAATCACAATGGATAGATTCAGACATTATATTAAGTTACATTATATTAAAACCAAACTATGATACTATGGCTAAGCACTGATTTTACCAACAATTTACCTTCTAGAACTTTTAGGTAATTCTCAGATCTTCTGGAACTTGAAGGTTGGACAAGGTTGTACATAATTTGCTATGTCAAACCAATGTGAAAAACAATTATGATTACTTATGTAAAAATAGCAAATAGGTACACTTTCATGTTATACATCTTGCTTACAATATTTTCTTTTGTTTTCAATCTGCAAATGAATGAAATTATTTGGATTTAATTTGTTATTTCCTTTTATGTAGGAACCACAAATTGATATTTATTCAGAAAGTGGCTATAAACCTGACAAAATTACAGGAAATCTCAGTTTCCAAAATGTATATTTTAATTATCCAGCAAGGCCAGATGTTAAGGTATCGTGAATTAAATGAGAATTTTTTTTTTCAGTACTACCATTTAAATTATAACTAATTAGTTTCAAATATTAAAGGAAAGTCTTAGTACTGTATACTTTAGAATTTTATTTATTTATTTAGAATTGGCAAAGGAATAGAAAATGGTGCAAATAAATGTACTAAGTTGTTTCTATAAAGACTTCATAGCATAAACACCATATTATTACTTTAAATTAGATTTTCCTACAGGTTCCTTTCAAATGGGCTGGAGCCACATTTGAATTTTCAGTCACCATAAAAATTCCATCAGTTACAATTTCTTTTTTATTTTTTTTACATTTAAAGTTTTTAAAAGTTTATCAAAGTATAGAATACAAAGAAAAAAAGCATGAAAAAAGTAAAAAGAGAGGGAGGGAAAAAAGAAGGGATATAGTGTAATGGGAGAAAAAGAAAAGAAAAAGGCATTGATTTCCGATTCTCTAGCACAGTAGAAGGTAACATTAACAACGCCAACATTTTGTTTTTGTACATCAGTATATACAAGGCATTTCTATAACAATAAGCTGTTTGGTTTACAAAAACAAATTCAAAGTTTCACTGTTTTTTCCACTGAAAGCACAAAATCTGGAAGCAATTTCAAAATAGAGATAAAATTAAATTTATTCTTTTTGTTTGATAAAAGAATCAGTTTAACCATCTCTGCTTCTCTGGATGTGGGGGATAATATATCATTCATTCTCATTTTTTCAAATCTAGTCAATATTTTACAAACTTTGGAATATTATTCATCATTACTGAAAGAACCTGAAGATATGCATTTACATCCATACCCATTTTATACATACAAAACTAACTTAAAGCTTTCTATCAGTACATGTATCAAACATTTAAAAGTTCATCTTAATTAAATAAACATTAAATTTAGGTCACTCACTCCAGCTTATCTTCATAGAATAGTTTTTTTCTTCTCAGGAGAATCTTATCAGATCTCTTTTCTTGAAAAAGTTCTCAGCTTTATTTATATCCATGAAAAAAAAAGTCCCAAAGTTGTTCTGTTAGACGATGTAAATTAGTCTGAAGCAAATTTTCCCAGATTAAAGTTTCCTTCACTGAGATGGCTATCAAATCCTTTTATTTCTCAAAGAATTCTTGACCTTGTTAGTATCCATAAAGCAATAGTCCCAAATTTGACCTGTTAAGAATTGTGAATTTACTTGATATTCTTGTTTTAGTTGCACTGGGAGGGTTACACTTCCACCATCGTCATAAGATCTAAACTGATGTCAGATTTATATTCTGAAATTACAGTTACGTTATTTGCATTATCTAGTATTTGTAAAGTTGACACAGTAGGTTGATAATTTTCTATCCCTAACTGTGTCTCTTGTTCTATTTTAATATCCTCTTTGTAATTTGTATATTTGGACAGATTCATGACATGATGCACATTTTCTAATGACTAGTCTGTTTAATAGCAGATACTAGCTCAGAATTAGACCACCATCTAGTGGTCAAAGACATTTATTTATTTATTTGTTTTCTTTTTTTCTGGCTAAACAGAGTCCTTCAAATTGACAGATTTCAACCACCCACAATAAAACAATACAGAGCAACTAATTATTTTAAAATAATAAATTAAAGCCACATCTTTTATCCTTAGATTTCAAGAGAAATATACTCCATGCTTCCTTATTTTGGCTACCTCTGGCAATCTTCTCCCTGTTGTTTAATAGTAAAGAAGTCTCAAAAATGGTGTTGGAAGCTTCAAAAAGGAATAGTAATCTGTAACTAAAGAGAGCCTTTTTTTAACTTATAAAGGTAATAGTCCCATAAACTGTTTAAGAAATGAAGGGCGTAGCTTATTATCTGTTTGAAAAATAAATTCCAAAACTTCTGCTTCATCCAACAACAACATGATTTCATCCCTCCCTCCCAGCTTCAGCTCACCAGTTGTTCTGCAACCTCAGCTTCTAAAACTGCTTACAAGTTGTTGCTGTTATGGGAAGATTTTAAGGGATGATTCTGATTCTGGGACTTTCCTTAACCTCAGAGAGACAAGTAGACAAAAGGAAGCATCTTTTTTCTATTGTTGAGTTGGAAAATGACAGTCCAGAGAGAGGAGATTCTCTGGGTGTGTTAGTTGCCAGATGTAAGTTACAGTTCTCCATTGGGTAGGAGTTATACTGTAGAAGCATAGCCAGACGCACCAATGGGCTGACGGGTGTGCACGAAGGGAGAATCAGCCAATCTCATTGTACACATGTTGTACTCTGACAATAATTTTGATTTGATTTAGATTTGAGTTCCAAAACCTTTTGAGACTACCAAAATAGAAAAGTCTTCTGTAAAATGTGTGAAATGTAATGTAATTAATGTTGTGCCCTGAATGCTGACTCCCTTGGTTTTGTTTTTCCAAACAAACAAAATTTCCTGTTCATACATAAATGCCAGTGGTTGAAGCAATAATAAATATGGCATCAAAGTAGCTTGAAATCTTTTTTTGCCAATAGAATTTACTGCGAGTAATCTTAAATATATTTCATTTCCATCTATTATTTCTGTATGAACTTGTGTTAAGGCTGCATGGTCTATGACGCGGGTATCAAATTCGATCACGTCACATGACATATCATGACGTATCACAATATTTTTTGCCTTTGCAGTGCAGGGGTGGGAGTGGCCTGCACTTGATGCATCTAGCCCATGGGCAATTTGACAGGCCTGGTCTAGGAGCATGGATATCTCTCTGCCATTATTTTGTGAAATAAAACACATTTTATTGTGGTTTATGATCCAGCACCTTATCCTATTTTCCTCATTCAGATATTAAAAGGTCTGAATCTGCAGATCAATAATGGACAAACAATAGCCCTGGTTGGCAGCAGTGGTTGTGGAAAAAGTACAACTGTCCAATTGATACAAAGATTTTATGATCCCTTGGAAGGCATGGTAAGATATTTGAAGACATCTAGGATACCTGGAACACATTTTATATTCAATATCAGATAACTTTCCACAGGCAGGGGAAAAAAATCATTATGCCAGAATGAGTACAGTACTTGAAGTCAAGCAGGTGGTGGCAGCATTGGAAACAAGATTTGGAATGATATCAGATACTGTAATCAGAGTTTCTTGATAGTGCTTGAGACTTCTTTTATTCACCAAATTCACCATATCAGGTAGTTCCAGGAAGAGCAGGAGATGAGGATGAAAGAGGAGATCTATATACCATTTACATTGCTGAAATGATAGCTAAAGGGATTTTTAAACACTCAAATGCCTTGTGTGTCTAATCACACTTGACCAATACAGTATTATTATTCTCTTCTCTTCTCTTCTCTTCTCTTCTCTTCTCTTCTCTTCTCTTCTCTTCTCTTCTCTTCTCTCTCTTCTCTTCTCTTCTCTTCTATTCTTCTAAAGGGTTTTTTACTTGGAAAACCTAACTTAGTTTGATATGAAGCCATTTTGCATATAATGTAGAAGGAAAATGAAAAAAAGTACTTTGGAAAACACATGAAAAGCTATTTCATTACAGAAAAGCTGTTCTAAACATTAACTTCAATCTTTCTTCAATACAATATTTATCCAGAGTTCTTGGGAAATTAAGTTATAAAGTAATACTAATAAGATATATTGATTGACTTAAATTAATATATCCTCATTTTTATTGCTGATTATCTAGCCACTTTAGTTAAACATTAAAAATTGTTTTATTTTCTAGACTGCTTTAAGAGTGGCTATATCCTCAAAAGATTTCAAATAAGAATAATAAATATTTCTGTGAGTCACACAATAGTTAATGTAAATAATGCCAGAAGAACAATTTTCCTTTGTTTTTTAAATATTTAATCACATTCTTGTCAAATAAAGAACTGAAAAGTAGTATGCAATAAAAACCTATTATATTAAAATAACTCATATAATATTATCAAGAATAGGATAAAATAAAATAACTGGTTTTATTTTGTTTTAGATTACCATTGATGGACAGAATATTAAGACCCTGAATTTAAGATATCTGAGGGAAATTATTGGTGTTGTGAACCAGGAACCTGTACTATTTGCCACAACAATCGGAGAAAACATTAGATATGGCCGTGAAAATGTCACCATGGAAGAGATGGAAAAAGCTGCCAAAGAAGCCAATGCGTATGACTTCATCATGAATTTACCTGAAGTGAGAAAATATATTGATTATTGCCTTTGGTTATTCTAATGTCTTAAGTTACAGTGCTTTATAGTGCTCTAAATTACAGTAGATATGTTGGTAACATAAAGAAGCATAACATTAGCATCACAGTTCCCAGCAAATATAGTAGTTATAACCCAAGCTGTCTAGAAGACAGGTAATGGGGAATTACTAGCCTAAGGCGATGTGTATTTTTCATTTATTTCAGCTTTATTTATTGATACTAATAGCATCAGTAAAACTATATGGAGCCCTTGAAAACCTTTGTAGGAATGGAAATGGTAATCCAAACCAGTTTTTTTAAAGTTTCCTGGTGCCATCAGAGAATAATCACAACCGATGTAATTTCACAAGCACTATGACTGGGCCAACTGGAATTATGGGAACTATAATCAACATGTGGATATGTTGACCAGATCATGGAAGATTGCTCCTGGGTTTACACACTGCTAATTCAGTTTTCCTTTAGCTTTAATTACTGTACTGAAAAGCACAAATGGTAAAGTTCTTGCTACATTGATATTCTATGTACAGCATATGGCCACCCAGCATCACAAGAGAACAAGTACCAGTTCTTGGACTAGAACTGGGGAGATCCAGATTGAAGTCTACTCGCAACCTTGGAAACTTACCACTTTGATCCAGTTACACTCCCTTAGTCTATCTTATCTCACAGAATTATGGGGGGAGGGAATTGGAGGAAGTAGATCTGCATATATCATTTTAAACCCCCTTAGGAAAAAAGGGATATAAATAAAACAAATATGCTACTACAATTTGTAAAAGAATGACTACTTTTTAAAATCCATGTATATTATATGATATGCTTCTGGGAAGTGCTTTACTCCTACTCCTAACAGTCCACAAAATATTTAAAAAATGAACTAAACAATTTCAGCTATGCCCTTTCTGATGACATCATAAAAATCAATGGATATTCTTATTCCTGATGCAGCTGTTCAGAAGGTCTGGAGCCTGGGTTCTGCTTCCCATCCCCTTCAAATGGTACCAATCAATACCATGCCATTGTTTTTCAAACTTAACAATTTTAACATGTGTTAACTCTCAGAATTCCCCAATCAGCCTTGCTTGTTGGGTAGTTATGAAAGTTGGTCCACGCATCTCAAAGTTCCGTATTTGAAAATCTTTGCACTAGGTCATTCATGATGTATTAGCAACTTTTGCACTAAAATGTCCCAAGTAGACATATACAATTAAAATAAAAGGCATTCTTGAAATCTCATGACATTTTAAGATTACCATTGATCATTGCAGGGGTTTTGGAAGCTTTGTATTATTAAGCATGTCTTTATACCATAGGGCTAATTTCATGCAGCACATTCAGCCAAAAGCAGAAAAACCTTTTTATGGCTTTAATGTAATGTAAATTTTGGTATTGTGATCTGTAAGTTATGGTTTATGGATTAGTGTTCTGAACTAAGCCCTTTAGGTTTATTTAGCAAATCAAGGTTCAACCAAATAATGATTTATAAATCAGTTGATAGTATTAACTACCAGGTTACTTGCATTATGGAGATGGGAAAACATTCCTTAAAATATCAATATTTTGTTCAGGTTTTCTTTCTTGCCATTGAATATAGGGTGTGTTTGCAGAAGAAATAGGCTTCTTCGTCTTATTCATTGATTTGCTGCTTAATTTCATTTGAACTGTTGTACCACTCATACTGATGCTACCCTTGATGACAACTTCACTACTAATTCTAAGTTATGAAGTTAAATGTGTTTTGTTGTTACTCTGCAGAAGTTTGAAACTGTGGTTGGTGAAAGAGGAGCACAGCTAAGTGGAGGACAGAAGCAACGGATAGCGATTGCCAGGGCTCTTGTGCGGAACCCAAAAATTTTGTTACTGGATGAAGCTACATCTGCTTTGGATACAGAAAGTGAAGCTATTGTTCAGGCAGCTTTGGATAAGGTCCTTAAAAATGAAAATGAACTTAATATATTAAAGGAAGGGGCAGTGGTGGGAAGCTGATAAAAAAAATCTGACTAAAACAGTGAATTGCAGTACTTCATTTGCCCAATGAGATCTTCTCTCTAATCTTCTTTGCCTCTTTGAAACCTTCTGCTAAGAATCAGCAATATTCAGTAGAAACTAATGTTGGGCTGCAGATAGGAGATATGTGAAGATCAGGTCCCAGGAGTTTTAATTCTCATTATAGCTTGATATCACTGCTACATTATTTTAATACAGTTGACTTACAAGAAATTCATTACTTGTTTGGAGGTTACATCAGTAGTACTTATTGGATTTGAAGAAGCATTCATCCAGTTGGCAATACTGCCTGAACACAATGGAAGTATTAAACGTACAGATTTGGACAGCTTCATATTGGGAGGGGAGATTCCAACAATTGAAGCTTAGAATTTCCAAAATGCATGGCTGATATGGGTTTTTTTTTTCAAAAGCTGAGGAGTAAAAAGGTTTAATATGTTCTCTAAGAATGGGAGACTTAAAACAGGTCAAAGTCCTCGTTTAATAAGATACTGGCAGCAAATTTTACGCATAGATTCACACAAGACCTTCTTTGAGTCAAGTTCGGCTTGTGATGACTTCATGAACACATTCATGCAAGTTTTAAAAAAATAAAAAACAGAAATGATTTGGCATTTTTCCCTAGATTAATTTATAGCCCAGATCCCAGCCAAGTACTAATAAAATCTACCTCTGATTAGCTTTCCAAAATCATAAGTTAAGTGAGCTATTATATTTCACAGGATAATATAATGACAAAGATTTTGGCAGTTAGCTATCTGTAACTTTTTTGAAATAGTGGTGAATTTAATATAAATATATATTTATATAAAATATAAATATAAATAAAATATAAATATGATATAAATTCTTTTTTGCCACTTTTTTCATTACCATCAATCCTGAAATATAACCAAGGAAACTTTCAGAAAAAAATAGATTCCAACCAAAGAGGTAGATTTCCTGCTTGATTACAGTCTAGGATATTTGGATTTAATTTTATGCCCTAATATCCTTCTCTCTCTGAATGATCTTGGACAAATCATTCACTTTTCTGCCTAGTGCAAATATTTATTCATGAGGTGCCAATATATCCATTGTTTTAATAATTTGCAAAAGGTTAAAGGCAGGGGTGGGATTCAACCGTTGTTACTACCGGTTCGGTGACTATGTTTTGTGCGCGCATGTAAGAAACCTTAAGCTGTGTTGCCCGGACAGCTGAAAAGCGCTGCATGGGTGCACAGTGTTTGAAAAGCCACTTTTTTCCTGCTTTTTCAACCTCAGCTGTGCTGTGCAAAGCAGCTGAGGTTGAAAAAGAAGGAAATAAAGGACAGGTAAGAGCCTGGGTGGGCGTGTGGGCCAAACAGCAGCAAACACAGAACCGGTTCAGTGTCTGCTGCTCTTCAGATCTACAGGTTCTATAGAGCTGGGCAGAACCGGTAGCATCCCACCCCTGATTAAAGGGCAAAAGGCATGAAAGCTTCAGTCTAATTATATTAAATTATATTAAATATGAAAATGAGGTAAATGAACATCTCACAGTTTTAATTGAATCTGGATATGTATTTCAGGCAAGAGAAGGCCGCACAACGATTATAGTAGCTCATCGTTTGTCTACAGTCCGAAATGCAGATCTTATAATTGCTTTTGAAGATGGGGTCATTAGCGAGCAAGGAACCCATTATGAGCTTATGAAAAAGAAAGGAGTTTATTTCAAACTTGTCAATATGCAGGTAGGCATCATTTTTGCTTGCTATGGTCCCCATAATTTTGCTTTCATTTTGTATCCAACTCAAGGATGAGATTCTTTTATGCTTTAGGTTGGAAGTCAGCTGAAATATGGGTAAAATCTGATACTTTGCATATTGATTATTTGCTATATATTATTATTTTTTATATTGAAAACAAAGCCAACTGATCAGAAGAAGATAGGATCAGAATGGTATTCATTGGCAATTTACAGCTGATGGAGGCCCTCCATTTTCTATCAGTCTCTGGTCAGTGTCATCTTCCTCCATTCTGCCATAGCCTCCTTAAAAAGCTGGATATAGCAATACTGTTATGCAGTTTACTAGACTGAGCCAGTCTCTATAGACCCACTCCTAAGCTTGTACCAGTAAAACAGTAGAACAATGTAATGGTGAAAAAGAATGACAGTGAAATAACATAAAACATTGAAAGGATGGAACCAGCCCTTCTCATGGCCTCTCAAACAGAGGATGGAACGATTCAAAATCAGGTCAGAACTCATACAACTAAATTTGTAAAAAACTAAATTTTGTGTCCATTTATTTTTCTTCTGGATGAATGGCTACTTCTTTAACTCAGTGATAAGGAAAGTTTCAAATACTATTTATCAGAAGCAAATTGAAAAAAACCCCGAGTTCCTTTTCTAGGGCACAAGCACTCAGCTATATTTTTAATTTGTTTTTCCTGAGTGAGCGGGCACGCTTTGCATTTAGAGGGCTAAATCCACTCACCATTTTCATTTACAAAAAATATTACAGGTTCCACATAGGATTTCAAACAGCAGTTGATCAATCAGGCAAATGTTTGATGCTGCTAACTTCCTACTGTAATGGCTAGTTCTGTTTTGCAGCCAGGATCATTCTGTGGTCTGAAGAATGTCTCCCTAGATATACAGAATATATTATTCCCAGATAAAAGAATAAAATCAGACAGAACCTATGAGTGGGAGGGAATAAATGAGAGGGAGGAAGAGAAAGAAAGAGAGAATAATTATTGTTTACAGTATCATTATCCATTACTGAATTTCTGAGAATAAAGCAAATTTTAAAAAAAACATCACAAGTCGCATCAATACATTTTAACTGGACTCTATGTTCCAGGCATTATTTAGAGATCTAAAATCTTTTATGTTACTTCATCCTGTTTGTTCAGGCAGTTTCCACTGAAGCTGAATCAGAAGAGTCAGTAGAAGAAAAATCCCATCTGAAAAATAACCCAGAAGATATAAGCAAAGATGCTTTTTCAAACAAGCCGAGGAGATGTTCTACTCACAGAAGTATTAAAAAGTCAGAAATGGAGGAAAAAGACCTTGAGGTCCAGATAGTTCAGCCTGTAAGTCTTTTGGGTTTAGAATTATGCATCTCAGGAACAAGTTGTAAATTGTATTTTGTTTCTATCTATTTTAGCTGGGATCTGCAACAGATTGTTCTGCTAAATAACATTTATATTTATTGTTCCAGTCAGTCAACAGAACCTGTTGTCGAGGTACTCTATCAGATTTTCCATCCAGCCATTGGTCTTCCCATCTGGCCATTCCAAATAACCATGCTTAGACTTCATTGGAGTCATTCACAGATTTTTTTTTTCTTTTTACAAGTTTTGATGCATTTTTTGTAGACATTGTGCATGGTGTTGCTGCTTTGACTGTCCCAGACTGTGACAGGAGGACAGGGTTTCAATGCAGGGCTAGGAATGCAGCCCCACCCTTTTGGCTTATCCTAGCCAGACACTGAATGTTACTTTCATAATATATATGCATGTTAGTGATGCATGCCAAACAAAATGACCTAGCATGAGGCCTAATCATCTTCAAAAGTTGTTGGTGGAACTTGCAAAGACTGTTGGGCACATGCAAACTTTTGAAATTTGGGAGGTGGGAATCAATGTTATGATATTAATTTAAAAAATTGTATCTGACAGCACACATGCACTTGCATACACATGTATGTGCATGTATGCCTGGAATCCAGTAAATAATATGCTATATTATATTTCATCTCTTTCCATATTCTAGGATGAGAATATTCCCAAGGTTTCATTTCTTAAGATTATGAAGTTAAATCGATCCGAATGGCCTTACTTTTTAGTGGGAACACTTGCTGCTCTGGTCAATGGAGCCCTACAGCCTGCATTTTCAGTAATATTCTCAGAAATCATAGGTGTGAGTATTTGATATATATAATAAATTTTATATATTCCCATGTCATCATATGATAAGTTCTGCTTTCAATATTCATTCTTACCCCATGATTTAAACCAGTATTGAATCTTCAAAAAGATAACTTTAAAAGTATGGGATAATTCTTGATAGAAATTGTCTGAAATTTAATTAATAGCTTTATAAAATGCACCTAGCCTACTGGCTAACATAAAGTTTACATCTTAGGGATCCCTCATGAAATCTCCCTCAAGTTGAGCTTGATTCTTGGCAATTATGTGAATAGTTCTATAACAGAAGCAGCACTTAGACTTACATACCGCTTCACGGTGCTTTTACATCCCTCTATAAATGGTTTACAGAGTCAGCACATTGCTCCCATCATAAAATGTTCTTCAAGCTACACAGGTGGCTTGCCATTGCCTTTCTTCAAGATTTTTCCCTGTAAAACCTGTTGACGAACTCAGTCCAATCTTGCTTAACCCTTGTTTTGTGATTATGATTGGCAAACAGTTGCCAGTGGCAGGCAATCAGTTTAGATTACCTAATATATATGTATCTACAAAGCCATCTATAGAGAAAGAATTTCATTGTTTCTTCAGGGGAATAATAGTACAACAGACATAAGCCCAGGTCTGTGATCTGATTTTTTTTTTTTTAATGGCCACAGGATTACTAAAAAAATAGTATGTGATTTATATTTCTATTTGCAACCTTCCATGCCAACTTCCCACAAACAAAATCAAGTAAAAGGTTACAAGTTTCTTCCACAAGTTTCTCCTGTTCTCACTGCTTTTTCTTCCGAGGAGCCCCACTTAGTTTAAGCTGCCTTGAGACTGACTAGAACAATGTCATGCAGACTTATTGTTGTGAATGAATAAAATGTGTTTAATAAAGTTATTTAGAGCTTGAAGTTAAGTGCAGGGCTCTGGCCCTGCACTTCTGATTGGCCGTTAATAGCGACATTAGATTGGTCCGTTCAGATGAATCTGATTGGCTATTAACGAGCTTTTCCCATTGGTTAACAGAGCTAGCGCTCCCTGGGTTTCATTGGTTGAATAGTTAATAAGCTGCCTATATAAAGAGGGCCATTGCAGCCATTGAGCTGAACTGTCACACCATGTTAATAAAGAGTTTTGAAGTTCACCGTTTCACCGGCTCATCTCCATTCTTCGCGCCCATGCTCAGAACTTAACACTGGCGACGAGGGTGGGATCTGGAGATGTCAGAGCTGACTGAACAATGAAGAACGATAACCGAGCACATGGCTGAAATGCACAATGGCGTAACCATGTCTGGCGGCGTCATACCACCCGCTCCATTCGACCCAGCGCAAGAAGACTGGGACTCCGATATGGATCATTTCCAAATGTTCTTGGAAACCAACAATTTGAAGAATGCCACTACCGGAAAGAAACGGGCGGTATTCCTAATGCATTGCGGGCCGACTGTATTCAAGATGGCCAAGGCACTAGCGAAACTGGCAGAAGTGAAGTCTATGGACTGGGATGTCCTCGAACCTCTACTGAGGGCCCACTATGCACCGATCATGCCAACACTCATCAGAAGGCATGAATTTTATCAAAGAAGTCAACAGAAGGGCAAAAGTGTTGCTGATTTCATAGCGGATCTCCGGAATCTGGGAGGCCTATGTGGGTTTGCCAATCTCGAAGAAGCCCTAAGAGACAGAATAGTTCTGGGATTGGATGCACCACACATCGAAAGCAAGTTGATGGCATAAGGCGACATCGGCTTTGCCGATGTTATCGCCGAAGCTACGGCAGCAGAAGCAACCAGGAAGTCGGCTGCCCGAATGCGGTGCAACCGCGCCCCTGTTCACCAACCGAACCATGAAATTTCACCTAAGTCAGAAGGGCAGTTGCAAACGGCCCATCACGAGGACCTCTCTTCGTCGTCAGACAGCGACGAAGAAGAGGTCCATCGACTATGGTCCAAACGAGACCAACGCCAGAGATCTCAGCACCAATGCGCTGGTTGTGGGGCAAACCACCCCCGATCAGAATGTAAATTGCTCGATGCGCTCTGCCATGGGTGTGGGAAACGAGGTCATATTGGACGGGTCTGTAGAAGTATGCTAGGACCCAGCCAGCCCTCGAGGGGGGCTAACCATCGTCAACCGACAGGAAGCCGTCCTGTAAGGCAAGAACCCGTGAACCACCAATGGAACAACCACTCTTACAGAAACAAAAACCTAAACCACCCCATGAAGCGAGAAGAAACTCACCAAACTATCACGATCGGTCACGCCTCTTCTCTTGATGCCAAGAAGATCCGAGTGAAAGTGGCTATCGAAAACCAGCCCTGCCTGATGGAAGTCGACTCAGGATCGTCTCTCTCGATGGTTTCTTGGAAGACCCTCAAGCAGCTCATTCCTACCGTCCGGCGGCAAGACCTCAGATTCCAAAGATTCGTACTCAAAGACTATCAAGGGAATCGAATCCCAGTCGTAGGATCCAGCCGGGTCCAGGTATCGTTCAAGAACCACACAGCATTCCTGCCCCTGACTGTAATCGACAGGGATTGGCCTAGCCTGTTAGGCCTCCAATGGTTTGCGCTGCTGGGAATTGAAGTAGCCGGCATTCACCGAATCTGCAGCAGCGACTGGGAAGAGGACCTCGTACAAGAATTCAAGGACGTCTTTGCAGAAAAACTAGGCAAGTACAAGGGGACCCTGATATCATTTAGCCTCAATCCCAAAATAGCTCCCATCTGCCTTAAGCCTCGTCGGGTTCCATTTGCACTTAAACCAAAGATTGACGAGCAGCTTGATAAATTGATAGCCCAGGGTGTGTTAGAACCAACCGATTACTCTCCCTGGGAAACCCCAATCATTACACCCATCAAGCCGGATGGATCGATAAGAATTTGTGGGGACTACCTGGGAAGGCGGAGCTTAGTTTCGGTGATACAGCTGCGATCTTGGGGCTCTGAGATCGCAGCTGATATTGTCGCCCCTGGTCAGTCCCAACGGACCTAAACAATCCCGTAGAGACGGGGATTGTGAAGGGCACTGTCCAAGGTTCCCAGAGATAGCACAAAATCTCTGGTTTGATCCAGGAGAAGCCCTTTTGCTGGTGGTGGAGAGGCAGCCTCCATAGCTGCTGAAGTTGGGACAGCTCCAGAAAGAAAGTGGCTGGAAAGAAAGTGTGTCAGCTGGGAGAGAAACTTCTTTTTTGTTGTAAATTCACTGAGATTTGAAAGGGCATCTGTGAGATTTTTTTTTGACAAAAACTGTTTGAGCGGCGTTTTTTAAAGTGATGTCAAATTGAGGCTTGGATTTTTTTTTCTTTTTCTTACTTTTTTTTGGGGGGGGGGACTTTAGTGTGACTTTGTAGGTAACCGGATTGAATTTTCTCTTATATATATTTTTATGCTCCTTTTGATTTTTTAATTTTCTTTTAGGATAGAGGCTCCCTTTGGCTATTTTTTTTTTTTTTTATAAATTATCCCTTTTTTCTGGCTGGGGGGGGGGAAAGAGCATTAAGAAACTTTGCAACACTGCCAACTAGAGGCTTGAAAATATTTTATTTGAATTGGAGAGAACTGTAAGAAGATTCCTTCTCAAGGACATTTCAATGTGATAAGATAGAGGGAGAGCACAGCAAAATATTATTACAGGTGTTCTCCTGGACTCTTATCAATATTTTAACATTTGAGGCTTGGTTTTGAAGCTAGTGGAGGAGAGAGTCATAATAAGAGCCTTAGATAAATAATATATAAATATATATATATATTTATATATATATATATATATATATATATATTACTTGTGATATCCCTGCTCACCAGCCTTTTTGTAAATTTCAATTCTAGTAATATTCATTAGAGGAAGAACAAGTTAAAGAAACTATGATTGTTTGGGGGAAGAATTTTGGATATGGGATTGATTTAGAGAAATGGCAAAAATTGTGGTCTCAAAATTATAAAATGACAATGTCAACAGCATATAAAGAAAACTTGTATAAGATGTTTTACAGGTGGCACTTTCCCCCGACAAGAATAGCAAGAATGTTTAAGAACAAATCTGAAAAATGCTGGAAATGTCATCAGATACCTGGCTCATATTACCATATATGGTGGACTTGTGAGGACAGAAAATATTGGACTAAAATTCGCATGTGGTTGGAAAAAATGACAAAGAAACACATAGACTTGAAACCAGAGATCTTCTTATTGGGAATTTTACCTGATACATATAGTAAAGATTTGAAATACCTGATTGTAAATGTATTAACAGTGGCTAGGATTGTATTTGCTAAAAATTGGAAGAATGAGAAAATACCATTACAGGAAGAAATTATTAAGAAAATATTGGAATGTGCTGAGATGAGTAGATTGACATTTGAAATTAGAGAGCAAGAGGATAAACAATTTTATGAAATTTGGGATCTTTTTTATCAATGGCTAGATGATAAAATACGATAATAGAATATTTAGAATGTTAGACAGTAAGGAATATTTTTATTTTGTTTTACTTGCCTTTGTTATTTGACACTATATCTATAAAGGGTTTTTAGGATTGATTTGGTATGATTATATGATTTGTTACAGAATAAACTGTTTAAAATATTGTGATCTCATAAAGCATGAATGATTAAAAGTATAGTCAAAAATTTCTTTTTTTTAGTGATATTAGGATATATAAGTTTGGATTGACAATATGAGTTGTTATGTAACATAATTGTAATTGAGACTACAAAATGAATGCACAAAACTGATGAACCAACCAACACACTGGATGTACATATGAGAGTTGATGTTTTAATGTTTTGTTTGTCTTGTTTGTTTGTAGAAAATTAATAAAATTCTTTTTTTAAAAAAAAGAATTTGTGGGGACTACCGAGCCACCCTGAACCATGCCCTTCAGCAAAATGCGTATCCGGTACCGGTGGTGCAGCACCTCCTCCATTCCCTGGGGGGCGGAAAAGTTTTCGCTAATCTAGACTTAGCCCAGGCATACCAACAACTGCCTGTAGACAAAAAAACGGCAGAGGCCCAAACGATTGTCACGCACCGAGGTGCGTTTAAATGTACCCGGCTCCAATTCGTAGTGAGCGTAGCCCCGGGAATCTTTCAAAGTTTGATGGAAAGACAATTACAAGGGATAAAAGGCATTGTCCCATACTTTGATGATGTGTTAATCGCTGTCCCTACTCTGCAAATATTACGGGATCGCCTGAGGTTGGTTCTCCAGAGATTCAAAGACGCAGGTCTTAAAATGAAGAAAAACAAGTGTAAACTCTGCACGGATCGTGTCGAATTTTTAGGATATTTAATTGACAGTCATGGCATTTACCCCACCGATAGCAAATTGAGGGCAATCAAGAACGCCCCAAAACCCCGAAATAAGGCCGAGGTCCAGGCGTTTCTAGGCCTCATCAATTTTTATAACGTTTTCCTGCTGCACAAAGCAACCGTAGCCGAACCCCTATATCGTTTATTGGACAAAAGAGCAGGCATTCCAAAATGTAAAAAAATTATTGACTTCTGACGCATTACAATGAGACTTTGCTGTTAACGATCACGTGTGATGCATCGCCTTTCGGAGTGGGCGCCATTTTGAGCCACGTTTTGCCAAATGGTAGCGAAGCCCCTGTTGCATATTTCTCAAAGACTCTTTCAAAAGCAGAACGCAATTACAGTCAGATTGATAAAGAAGCCCTTGCTATTGTATCTGCTGTCAAGAGATTTCATGAGTATGTGTACAGCTGTGCCTTTACTATAGTGACTGACCACAAACTTTTGCTGGGAATAATAGTGGGAGATAAGCCAACCCCTTCTATATTATCCCCCAGAATGACTCGCTGGTCAGAATTCTTGGCTGCCTATAATTATAAGTTGCAACACTGCCCGGGGAAGGCCATTCCCCATGCTGACGCATTGAGCCGAGCACCACTTCCGGAGACCATTGATGACCCCGCTCTGACAATGACAACGTTGCAGATCGAGACACTTCGAACACCGCTATTAACAGCCCGAGATATAGCGATGGAAACGAAACGCGACCCCACTTTAGCATGAGTCCTCAGTTGGGTCAAGCGCGGATAGCCATTGGACCAGATACCTGATGACTACGCCCCATTCAAGAGTCGAAAAACGGAATTGTTCTCCCAGAAGGGCTGCATTATCTGGGGAGACAGAGTCATTGTACCAGATCGGCTACAACGAGCGGTACTAAGAACCTTGCACGATGGCCACCCCGGCATCGTGCGCATGAAAGCCCTCGCACGTAGTTATGTGTGGTGGCCGGGCATCGACAAGCAGATCGAGGCATGGGTCAAAGCTTGTCACAAATGCCAGGAAGTAAGCAACGCCCCACCGAAAGCAATCCCAACCGAATGGGAAACACCGAGGGGACCATGGTCCCGTATTCATCTGGACTTTGTGGAACCTACCAAAGGCCATACATTCTTGTTAACAGTAGATGCCTACTCGAACTGGCTCGAAATCTATGAAATGAGGAATACAACAACCAAAGCAGTCATCAAGAAACTAGACAGACTATTTACAACACACGGATTACCAGATGTTCTGGTATCCGACAACAGACCCCAATTTACCTCTCTGTCCTTTGAACAGTACCTGGCGGACTACGGTATTCGCCATGCGCTGACTTCGCCGGCGCATCCTGCGGCCAACAGAAGAGCCGAGCGCATGGTACAATTTGTCAAGAAAACATTACACAAAATGGACTATGACAATATTGAAGAAAAGATTAACCGGATACTCCTCTTGCAGCATATCACTCCGCACAGCGTCACCAAGAAAACTCCCGCCGAGTTGCTAATGGGGCGAAGGCTCCGCTCCCACCTCAACCGGCTGCACCCAGCGTACGAACCTGAGAAACCACACGGATCCAGCGGGTGATGCCATACCTTCCAGGTAGGCGACCTGGTATTCGCCAGGAATTTTTCGGGTGATCTGTTGTTGGATCGAGGCAACGGTGGTCCAAGTAACCGGCCTAGATCGTACCTCATCAAATGTCACGATAATAGATTATGGAAGCGCCATATTGATCAGCTGCGTTCAAGGCTACAGTCAGGGATCTCCGAGTTCCCTAATTTCCAAACTGAAGGGGGAGGAGATACGGAGGAAGATGAACTTGAAATAGCGGAAAGCCTTAATGAAAGAAATGACAGCGAAATGGAAACACGTGAAGAAGAATCAGGGATGGGAGTGAGCTTGCCTCATGGAGATACCAAAAATGTTAGTGACAACGGAAATCCGAATTTAGAATTAGAGGCACCCTTTTCAACAGACAACACCCTACCTCAAAAAGACTGCAGCCAAATACCGGGTGCACAACGAAAATCAAATAGACTAACAAAACAACCGTCCTACCTCAAGGACTACGTAACCGCACCCCGTAAACGGAACCCAGGGGTAAGGAGTGTTGTGAATGAATAAAATGTGTTTAATAAAGTTATTTAGAGCTTGAAGTTAAGTGCAGGGCTCTGGCCCTGCACTTCTGATTGGCCGTTAATAGCGACATCAGATTGGTCCGTTCAGGTGAATCTGATTGGCTATTAACGAGCCTCTCCCATTGGTTAACAGAGCTAGTGCTCCCTGGGTTTCATTGGTTGAATAGTTAATAAGCTGCCTATATAAAGAGGGCCGTTGCAGCCATTGAGCTGAACTGTCACACCATGTTAATAAAGAGTTTTAAAGTTCACCGTTTCACCAGCTCGTCTCCATTCTTCGCGCCCACGCTCAGAACTTAACACTTATCCTTTAAAAATTATTAAAAGAGGTTTTCATTTTGTGATGTACTAAAAAAGTTATATTAGCTAAGCAATATGAAGTACTACATTGGAAGTGAATGAAATAAAACTAAAGCTGAAATTATTGTTTCCATAGATTTTTGCAACAAAAGAACCCAACATTCTGCGTGAAAAGAGCAATATCTATTCACTGCTGTTCTTAGCAATTGGCGTTGTTTCCTTCATCACCTTTTTTCTTCAGGTAGGTTTCATTGCTTTATTCTTATCATTTTAGATGGATTCTGAAAATACTTAGGATGAAGGAAACTCAAGGAATTTCTACCAATTTCTGCCAAGAGGCAGATCTGGACATCTGTGATCTTCAATATAGCATTCTAGAGCTATTATTAAATCAGGAAAAACAGTGGTCTTTCTCATGATATTCCCTTGGTATATCTATTTGGTCTGAATCTTGGATAAATTTCCTTATATTTTGGGGAACTGCTTTGATGCTTGCGTGGCTATTTTGAAAATTAGTGCTTTAATTCTGGAAAGGAAAACATTGTATCTGAGTCTTAATGTAGTGTATTTTAAATTATTCTACTGGCATTTTAAATTCTTCTTCGTGATAATTTAACTATCATTGAACCATATAGCACACTATTAGTCTAATTAAAATGTGGATTGTACTAATAGTCTCTAACCATATTTATCTTAGGAAGCAATTTAAGGTGGAAATGAAATGGTCCAAAAGGGGAAAGAGCTAAATATAAAATCTGTTGGACTTCGATGGAACAATTGTTTCCATGGGTAGCCACAGAATGTGCTCAGAAAAGGCAAGGTAGTGGCCACAATGGTGCTATTGGAGCTTTGTCTACTTTTTAGATGTGGAGCTTAAAAACCAGCAGGGCATAAAAAACATTTTAATTGTTATCTTGATTTTGTTTTTACTATTCCCTCTGAATGTTTGTTTTCTAGGAATTTTATTTTCTCTCCTATGAAAATAACATTGTAGTGCTCTTTCATTTGGCTTTGTGTTGCTTTTATATTTGCTGCAATCAGGTACAACATTCTTCTCTTTCAGGGCTTCAGTTTTGGCAGAGCTGGAGAAATTCTTACAATGAAGCTACGTTACATGGGATTCAAAGCAATACTTAGACAAGTATGCAGAAGAAATGTACCCGTTTGTTTTGTTGCTTTTATATTATTTCACCCAATTAGTCATGGTTTATTGTACATTCCAAAATGTATGATAATATACAAAACATTCAGAGAGTAATGTGAATTATATTTCTCAAACAATGCTTTTCCTTGTAGTGTAATATAGTATAATTTAATCATTTTAAAGTAATAGACTCCTTGGTACGTATTTTGTTCTTTTTCCAAAGTCAAGTCTAGCAATGTTTTTAAATATTAGCCTTCTTATTTAAAACAATCTCAAAATTCACCACAGTTAGAAAGTTTAATATTTTATTTTATTTTATTTGAGAAATGTATGTGACCACCCACTTGCTCACAGAGATTCTGGGCAGCTTATAAGCAGTTATTAATTACTATTAATATTTTAGAAATTAGCTGTTATATAGGGTTTCTAGTCTACTGCAGTTATTGAAACACAGTGTAGTATTGGTTAGATGCTAGGCCATGTTTAGAGAGATTCAAGATTAAATCTAAACTTAGATTATTTAAAATCATCAGTAAATTTGAATTTATCTCACAGAACTTTTGCTGTGAGGAAAAACATGGAAGCATTATATAGTATATGTGTGTTGAATCCTACAAGGAAACATGGTGTATAAACCTATATAGCAAATATTAAATGAATATACAAATGAACAATGCAAATTAGCAACATTACTTTCTGATGTCAATCAGTGGGTGTGTTGAAATATCTTTTGAATGGGTATAAAAAATTAATTCAATTGGGTAGATTTTTTTCTAAACATTCCCCATAGTAGGAAACCTATTTCTGTGAAACATTTAATGTTGTGTTTTATTGCATTAGTTTTTAAAAATTGCTCTTCAGTTCTCATTAATAACAATCCACTTTTTCTATTCATTTTTCATCATTTGGGGTATTGCTGATTTTATGGTTTTCTTTTCTTCCTTCTTGGAAAAAAAATCTGGAATTCTCATATAAAACCATTATCATAGCAAAAGGTTTCATATGTTCTGAAGCTAAAGCATGTTTGATAGATATTAGCATATTCACCCCTGATTGGTTGTTCGACGGGAACAGGAATTTAAACAGCTGTCACTGGTTAAGGCCATGGACAGCTCGGTTGTAAAAGGAGCTGCTGCGGCTGCATGTTTTAGTTCTGTAATAGCGAATAAAGAGAAGTTGGACGAGCTGAGTTTCCCGCATCTTTCTTACCCACAACCTAACACTGGCAACGGAGGTGAAATCCTGAGACGCAATGGATCAGTGAGCATGTGGCTGTCGAACCTAATGAAGAATCCGAACAATGGCTGGAACCAACATGTTAAGTCTGGAGCATGCGTGCGAATGATGGAGACGAGCCGGTAGAACAGTGAACTTCAGACTCTTTATTTACATGTTGTGACAGCTCAAACTAGAGGCTGCTATAGCCTTCCTTATATAGGCAACTTATTAACTATTCAACCAATAGCAAACTGGAGCGCTAGCTCCATTAACCAATGGGAATGGCCTGATGCTCCTGAACGGACCAATCTGATCCAGCCATTAACAGCCAATCAGAAGTGCAGGGCCAGAACCCTGCACTTGACTTCAAGCTCAAGATAACTTTATTGGTATTGTTCATTCACAACACCCCTTTCCCCCGGCTTCTGCCCATGGGGCGCGGTTACATAGTCCTTCAGGTAGGACGGCTGTTTTATTAGTCTTTTCGATTTTTGCAAGGTGCCTGGTGGTTGGCTGCACTTCTGCTGGGGTAGATCGTTGTTTAACAGTAGGGGTGCCTCTGGTTTCGAGTTCGCGTTTCCATCGTCACCAATATCATTGGCCACTCCCTGAGGTGAACTCACCCCGGTCCCTGGTTCCTGTTCCTGCGTTTCAGTTCCATCATCAGTCTCTTCGAAAAGGTTTCCTCTAATTGTAATTCGCTTTCTTCTGTATCTCCCCCCCCCCTCAGTTTGGTCATAAGGGAGTTCGGATGTGCAAGACGGTAGCCACGATCGTAGTTGATCTATGTGGCGTTTCCAAAGTCTGTCGTCAGGGCACTGAACGAGATATGATCTTGGGCCGGTTACACGGATTACGGTCACCTCTACCCACAGCGGATCGCCCAATAAGTTTTTAGCGAATACTAAATCGCCTACTTGGAAGGTACGGCATCGGCCACTGGATCCGAGTGGCTTTTCTGGTTCGTAGGCTGGGTGTAACCGATCGAGGTGGGAGCGGAGCTTTCGTCCCATTAGCAGCTCGGCAGGAGTTTTGTTGGTGACGCTGTGAGGTGCGATGTGCTGCAGAAAAAGGATCCGGTTGATTTTCTCGTCGATGTTGTCGTAGTCTATCTTTTGGAGAGTCTTTTTGACAAATTGTACCATGCGCTCAGCCCTACCGTTGGCAGCAGGGTGCGCAGGCGAAGTGAGCGCATGTCGAATGCTGCGGTCAGCCAGGTACTGCTCAAAAGACAGCGCGGTAAATTGGGGCCCATTGTCGGATACCAGAACGTCTGGTAATCTATGGGTTGCAAAAAGTCTTTCCAGTCTTTTGATGACCGCGTCAGTGGTTGTGTTGCTCATTCAGTGAATCTCGAGCCAATTCGAGTAGGTGTCGATGGTTAGCAGAAACGTGTGGCCTTTGGTTGGCCCAGCAAAGTCCAGATGGATGTGGGACCAGGGTCCCCGTGGCGTCTCCCATTCAGTTGGGGTTGCCTTTGGTGGAGCATTGCTTACTTCTTGGCATCTCTTGCAAGTTTTAACCCACGATTTGATTTGTCTGTCGATGCCTGGCCACCACGCGTAGCTTCGTGCGAGGTCCTTCATGCGCACGATGCCAGGATGGCCATCGTGCAAGGTTCTTAGCAATGTCTGTTGGAGTCGTTCTGGGATAACGACTCTATTGCCCCAGATGATATAGCCCTTCTGCGAGAACAACTCTGTTTGACAACTTTTGAATGGTGCAAAGTCGTCTGGTACTTGGTCCAATGGCCATCCGCATTCCACCCATGTGAAGACTCGCGCCAAGATGGGGTCGCGTTTTGTTTCTCTTGCGATGTCACGGGCAGTTAATGGCGGCGTGTGGAGTGTCTCGATCTGCAACGCTGTCATCGTTGGTGCAGGATCGTTGATGGTTTCAGGGAGCGGTGTACGGTTCAATGGGTCGGCGTGGGGAATGGCTTTACCGGGACGATATTATAGCCAATAATTGTAGGCAGCCAAGAATTCTGACCAGCGGGTCATTCTGGGAGAAAGTATGTAGGGAGTTGGCTTATCCCCAGCGATGATACCCAGCAATGGTTTGTGGTCAGTTACAATGGTGAAAAACTGGCCGTACACATACTCATGAAATCTTTTAACAGCTGATACGATTGCCAGGGCTTCTTTATTGATCTGGCTGTAATTTCACTCGGTTTTTGAGAGTGTCTTTGAGAAGTAAGCAACAGGGGCTTCGTTACCATTAGGTAATACATGGCTCAAAATGGCGCCCACTCCAAAAGGCGATGCATCACATGTAATGTTTATTGGTAAAGTTTCATTGTACTGCATTAGTACGACGTCCGAAGTCAGTAGTTTTTTCACGTTACGGAACGCCTGCTCTTCTTTGTGACCCCATACCCAAATTGCTTTTTTATCTAATAGACGATGTAACGGTTCAGCGACAGTTGCCTTGTGCGGCAAGAATACATTATAGAAATTGATGAGGCCTAAGAACGCCTGGAGGTCGGTCTTGTTCTGTGGTCTGGGAGCGTTTTTTATTGCTCTCAACTTGCTATCAGTAGGGTGAATACCTTGACTGTCAATTAACACGATCGGTGTACAGTTTGCACTTATTTTTTTTGACTTTCAGGCCTGCTTCCTGGAATTTTCGTAATATCAGGCTTAAACGCTCCCGTAAGATTTTTGGAGTGGGGGCAGCAATGAGCACATCATCAAAGTAGGGGACAACGCCCTTGATCCCCTGCAATAGTCTCTCCATTAGGCTCTGAAAAATCCCTGGGGCTACACTGACTCCGAATTGGAGCCGCGTGCACTTAAAGGTACCTCGGTGTGTTACGATAGTCTGTGCCTGTGCCGTTTTTTTGTCAACTGGCAGTTGCTGATAAGCCTGAGCTAAGTCTAGTTTAGTGAAGACTTTTCCTCCCCCAAGGGAATGGAGGAGGTATTGTACCATCGGCACCAGATATGGATTCTGTTGCAGGGCGTGGTTTAGGGTGGCCCGGTAGTCCCCACAAATTCTAATTGAGCCATCCGGCTTAATTGGTGTCACAATTGGCGTTTTCCATGGGGAGTGGTCAGTTGGCTTTAAGACTCCCTGGGCAATCAACTTATCAAGCTGCTCGTCGATTTTCGGTTTTAGAGCGAATGGAACTCGATGAGGCTTAAGGCGGATGGGAGCTATCTTTGGATTAAGGCTAAAGGATATCGGGGTCCCCTTGTACTCGCCTAGCTTTTCCTCGAAAATGTCCTTGACTTCGTGGGTGAGGTCTTCCTCCCATCACTGCCGCCGATTCGGTTAATGCCTGCCACTTCAATGCCGAGTGGTGCAAACCATTGCAGGCCTAACAGACTAGGCCGGTCCTTATCGATAACTGTCAGGGGTAAGTATGCCATGCGGTTCTTGAATGCAACCCGGACTTGACTGGATCCGGCGACTGGAATTCGGTTCCCCTGGTAGTCCTTCAACACGAGTCGTTGGAATTGAAGGTCTTGGCGCCGGATAGTGGGGATGAGTTGCTTGAGGGTCTTCCATGAGACCATTGAAAGAGACGATCCCGAGTCAACTTCCATTTGGCAATGTTCACATTGACTCGAATTTTCTTAGCGTCTAGCAAAGAGGCATGGCCAATAGTGAGTGTTTGATGGGCCTCTTCCCATCTTGCTAGATGACTCACGGGTCAGTTTCTGTAGGAGTGGTTTACTGGTTCTCACCTTACAGGGCGATTCCCTGTCGATTGGTGGAGATTGGCTCCTTTTGAGGTCTGGCTGGGTCTGAGGAGGCTTCGGCAGACCCGTCCGATGTGGCCTCGTTTCCCGCACTCGTGGCAGAGCGCGTCGCGGAATTTGCAATCGGAACGGTAATGGTTGGCGCCGCAGCCAGCGCACGGTTGCTGGGACTTCGGGTATCGGTCCCGATCAGACCGCAGGCGATGGACCTCTCCTTCGTCGCTGTCTGACAACGAAGAGAGGTCCTCATGATGGGTCGTTTTAAGTGGCCCTTCCGCGTTAGGTGAAACTTCGCTGGCTGGTGGTTGTGCTGGAGCGCGATTTCGGCGTAGTTGAGCAGCCGACTTCTTGGTCGCCTCCGCTGCTGTAGCTTCAGCTATGGCGTCTTTAAGGGTGATGTCGCTCTTTGCCATTATTTTGCTCTGTACGTTTAGAGCGTCTAGCCCGAGGCCTACTCGGTCTTTCAAGGCCTGTTCTAGGTCGGTGAAATCGCAAAGGTCTCCCAAATTCCGGAGGTCTGCAATGAAATCGGCGACACTTTTACCTTTCCGCTGGTTCCTTTGATAGAACTCGTGTCATCTCATGAGCGTTGGAACAGTTGGTGCATAGTGGGCCCTTAGCAACGGTTCGAGGACGTCCCAGTCCATGGCCTTCACTTCGGCCAGTTTTGCTAATGCCTTGGCCATTTTGAATACCGTCGGCCTGCAGTGCGTTAGGAATACCGCCCGTTTCTTCCCGGTTGTGGCATCCTTCAGATTATTCGTTTCCAAAAACATTTGGAAATGATCCATATAGGACTCCCAGTCCTCTTGAGCTGGATCGAACGGAGTGGGTGGTACTACGCCGCCGGACATGGTTCCACCGTTGTGCGCTTCAGCCACATGCTTAGTTGTGTTTAGTTGGCTCGGATGTCATCCAATCCCATCCTCGTCGCCAATGTTAAGTCTGGAGCATGGGTGCGAATGATGGAGACGAGCCGATAGAACAGTGAACTTCAAACTCTTTATTTACATGTTGTGACAGCTCAAACTGGAGGCTGCTATAGCCTTCCTTATATAGGCAATTTATTAACTATTCAACCAATAGCAAACCTAGAGCGCTAGCTCCGTTAACCAATGGGAATGGCCTGTTAATGGCCAATCAGATGCTCCTGAACGGACCAATCCGATCCGGCCATTAACAGCCAATCAGAAGTGCAGGGGCGGAACCCTGCACTTGACTTCAAGCTCAAGATAACTTTATTGGTATTGTTCATTCACAACACAACACGCCACCCGAAGACTGGGAATTGTACGTCGACTGATTCCACATGTTCCTTGAAGGAGGTGACCTGATGAACATTTCGGAACAGAGGAAACAAGCTGTTTTCCTCCTGCATTGTGGGCCCGCTCTTTTTAAAATGGCCAAAGCTTTCTCGGCACCCAATGATGTAAAAACAATAGCCTGGCTGGAACTGGAGAGAATTCTGAGGACCCACTACACCCTGCCTAATCAAGAGGCATGAATTTTACCGGAGAGACCAGAAGGATGGGGAGAGCATCAACGATTTCGTTGCGAACCTGAGGGACATTGCCAGGGCCTGTGAGTTCCTAAATGTGGACAAGGCGATGAGAGACCGCATAATCCTGGGACTCAGGGACCTAACACTACAGAGCCAACTCTGGATGAAGCCCAAAATAACTCTAAAAGAGGCCATCAAAGAAATATTGGCTGTGGAAGTGTCCCAGAAATCTACCGCAGGCATGAGAAAAATGAAAAAGGCACCACAGCCCCCACTGAAAGAAGCCGCTGCCATTCATCATGAGGACCTCAAATCTGAGTCAGACACAGATGATAATGAGGACGTGAACCAACTCCTCTCAGAACAGAGCCAGAGGCCAAGACGGAAAGAGGAAGGACTTTTGCTGTGCAGGATTTGAGGGAAACCATCCCCAGTCAGAATGCCGTTTCCACGATGCTATCTGCCAATGATGTGAGTGGCGAGGGCACATTGCAAGGGCATGCTGAGCATCCAAACCCCACACCAGGAGAAAAAGACAGAACATGTCTCCATGGAGCAGAGAAAACCAACCCAAGAACCGATGACACCAATTCAACCAAAGCCAACAAAACAATGTGTCAGCCACTGGAAGAAGTGAGATGGACCATACAGTGATGGTGGGCCACTCCAGCATGACAAATACATGGAAAGCCCACATTCAAGTCACCATAGAGGGTAAGCAATGCCAGATGGAAGTGGATTCCGGATCATACCTATCGATGATATCCTGGGACACCATCAAATGGCTAAAACTCAGCTTAACCAAAGACCAGCTGAAAAAACGCTAACCTTAAAAGATTATCAAGGGAATAAGATTCCCACAGTTGGTATCAGAAAATTCTGAGTGACTTCTAAAAACTACTCCGGCATACTGCCATTAACTGTAGTCAACCAGGACTGCTAAGCCTGCTGGGGCTGGAATGGTTCAAACCGTTGGGGATAGAAATTACCAGAATCCATAGCATCACTGACAGCAAATGGGAAGACAGCCTAATGGAAAAATTCCGGAAGGTCTTGACAGAAAATTGGGCAAGTACTTGGGGTCCCTCATCTCATTTAATCTGGACCCCACAATAGCTCCAATCAGACTAAAAGCAAGGCGGGTTCCCTTCGTGCTTAAACCAAAAATAGACAAACAGCTAGATAAGCTCAACGCTCAGGGGATCCTTGACCATGCAAGATGGGAAACCTCTATCATCACTCCAGTAAAGCCTGATGGGTCCATGCACATCTGGGCTGACTAAAAGGCCACCCTGAACTGCGCCCTACAGCAAAGCGTGTACCCCGTCCCAGTGGTGCAACACCTTTTACATTCCCTGGGGCAGGGGAAAGTTTTCACAAAGCTTGACCTCGCATAAGCCTACTAACAATTACTGTAGACACTGAGACAGCAGAAGCCCAGATAATAGTAACAGAGAGAGGGGCGTTCAAATGCAAGCATTTAAAATTCGGGGTCAGCGTAGCCTCGGGGCTGTTCCAGAGTCTCATAGAATGCCTACTACAAGGACTAAAAAGAGTGGTGCCTTATTTCAATGATATCAGCTAAGAACAAAGAGCAATTACAAGAACACCTGAGGGAAGTCCTAACCCAATTCAAAGAAGTGAGGCTAAAAGGAAAAAAGGAAAAATGCCAACTAACAGCCAACAAGGTAGAATTCTTGTGCTACTTAATAGACAGTGAAGGAATTCACCCCATGGAAAGCAAAATTAAAGCAATCAAAGAAGCCCCCAGGCCAACAAACAAGACAGATTTGCAATCCTTCCTGGAACGTATTAACTTTTAAAATATATTTTTACCACAGAAGGCAACAGTTGCAGAGCTGCTCCACAGATTGCTTGACAAGAAGGCAGTCTGGGCCTGGGAGCAAAAGAAAGAAACAGCATTCCATGGAATCAAAAACATAATCACATCAGACTGCGTGCTCATCGAGTACAGCGAGACTTTACCACTAATCCTAACTTGCGACCTATCACTGTTTGGGGTTGGTGCAATAATCAGCCGCATACTTCCGGATGGAAAAGAAGCCCCAACAGCCTTTTATTCAAAGACATTGTCCAAACCGGAACACAACTACAGTCAACTCAACAAATAAGTGCTAGCTGCACTCACCGGAATCAAGCGATTCCACAAATACATCTACAGAAGAAAGTTCACCCTTGTCGCCAATCACAAACCATTGCTTGGGATCATTGCAGGGAACAGAGCCACCCCAAACATCCTGTCACCTAGGATGATGTGTTGGACTGAGTTCCTAGCCACCTACGACTATGACTTAATATACCGACCCAGAAAGGACATCAATCATGTCGATGCGCTCGGCCGATGCCCCCTGCCCATTCTGGATGAGGACCCAGTGCCAGTCACATCCACACTGCTAATACAGCGGCCAACATCGTGAGAGCAATGTCTTGTGTAGTCTTAAAAAAAAAATCTGCTAATCTTTCAATAGTCAACCCAAAAAAACCTCATAAATTCATGAAAAGGAATTATAGTAATTATAATGCAGCACAACCTTTATCACAGCTTGATTCTATCTAATTCTGATCTTTTATTTAATCTGATTTGAAAAGTTTTATTTGAAAATGAATTGTTATTTGAAATGTTTTGTAGGATATCAGTTGGTTTGATAATCCCAAAAACAGTACTGGAGCCCTAACTACAAGACTTGCAAATGATGCTTCTGAAGTAAAAGGTGTAAGTAATAACACATTTCTAATCTGTTGCCAAAGCTTTTCGGCATTATCCAAAATAGAAATTTAACCATAGATTAACTATTTGCTATGGCAAATATGCAGATGTGAAGTTCCTAATGGATGTTTTAGGTCAGGGGTGTCAAACTCATGGCATCACATTGTTTTCACATGAAGCATCGTGGTTTTTCCCCCTTCACTAAAACAGGGTGGCCAGCACATGATGCATCCAAGTCACAGGCCATTGTTTGACACCCCTGTTTTAGATTGTATCAGTCAGAAAGAACAAGAAAGCGCAAAACAAATGCTTCTGAATACCTTCCACTCTTCTCCTCATAAAGAGTCCATTTACTACATTGTTTAAACGTTCTTTTTCTCCCCCTCCTCTCTCAGGCCACAGGGGAAAGGTTAGGTATGATTGCTCAAAACATCGCTAATCTTGGGACTGGAATTATTATATCATTCGTGTATGGCTGGCAGTTGACCCTTTTACTTCTGGCTCTTGTGCCAATCATTGCAATAGCAGGGCTCATTGAAATCAGAATGTTATCTGGACATGCTGCAAAAGATAAGAAAGAACTTCAAGGTGCAGGGAAGGTAAGTTTTTAATCAATCGTTCTCTTGAACAGCCAATTCAAATATTGGTGAGCAAGCTGTATTGAAACCAAGAAACACTGAGATATATAAAAGACAATTTAACGAATGCTTCTTGATTCTCTGTCAATCTATAGTAGTCTCTCTCAATTTGTTGTTCTCCAGATATTTCATGATTACATCATCCAATACTAAAGTTTACTACTAGGGATTCTGGGAATCCCTAGTACAAATCAAGGTTTCAGCTTGGACAAGATAAAATCCTGATAGAGGACTAATTAGTTGGCAAACTCCTGTTTGGGAATGCACATTGATCTTGCATCAAGTCTTGTTTAATTTGAATACCTGTTGTTTTCTTTTTTCTTATATTTGGAAGAAAATCTTCAAGACAGTTATTAAATTTATCCTCTCTCCCAGGTTGTTCTCCAGGTCAAGCATAATGCTACAACCAATGCCTCTCCCTTCATCATAGTGATTACAGTGATTCTGGCCAGCTTTCCAGGATTTAGAATGAGAATGAGTTTTCCTTTGACTCTCAATCTTGCACATAAAAACTATTCAAAAAAAGAAGCAAAAGACATTCACTGTAGTCATCAAGTTCTGAAAATCAGAACATTTTCAGATTTTGTCCAGTAGCCCTTCAGGAAATCAAAATGCAGTCTCTTGTTCCTCAAAAACCTCCACATCTGTATTAAGCCATAATTTTGGCTCGATGTTATAAATGAAACCATAATATTTGTGGCTTATTCAATAAAACATACCTAATTTTTCTATGAATTAGTATGATAAATAATGCTCTGTCAGTGCTTACAACAGATACCTGGAAATATCTGTTGTAACTGTGCTCTGGTTCCAAAATTAAAATTTGGTGGCAAATATATAAAACTATTTTGACATAGTACTAGAGTATGGTGTTTCTTGTGTTATAGTCTTTTTGTCAAGTTGTTTTTTCTTCAGGGTGATGGTAAAATATCATCCTGATATGTTAGGATTAGAAAATGCCAATTTGGTAAATGCTGTCCTAAATCTAAAATTCAAATTGGAGAGTTCATTATTTTCCTGTTAGTACCGTATTTTTCACATTTTATAGATTGCAACAGAAGCTATTGGAAATATTCGAACTGTAGTTTCCCTCACTCGAGAAAGAAAATTTGAACAAATATATGGAGAAAATTTGCAAGGACCTTACAAGTAAGATATATTAAAATGTCTTGCCAACATTTGGAAAAAAAAGACTTAGAAATCAAAAATTTTATCACAGCCTTTTCCAGTACAGTGCCTTCCACTAGTAAAAAATTAAATCTTCTATCATTCTCTAGAACAGGGGTGTCAAACTCACATAGTCACCATGGCTCACATGATGTATAAGAAGTTTTTCCCCTTCACTAAACTGGGCATGGACATGGCTAGCACGTGATGCATCTGGCACGCAGACTAAGAGTTTGACAGCTCTGCTCTAGAAGGTTCTCTAAATACAGGTTTGTACCATATTAGGAAAGATTAGCATGAATTATTCATATGGAATTTTGATAGATTTTATTTTATTGATAAATGTGTTGAAAATGTATCAGCATATAAAAAACCCAGCTTTTTTCCATTTTTTATTACAGAAATTCTATAAAGAAAGCACATCTTCATGGACTAACTTTTGGCATTTCCCAAGCAATGTTGTACTTCTCCTATGCAGGCTGTTTTCGTTTTGGTGCCTATCTTATTGCGAATGGATATATGGATTTTAAGTCCGTATTCTTGTATGTAACACTGCAATATTTGAAAAACTATTCCAATTGCATTATAGTATACTAGAATCTTCTTCCTCTTCCTAGTATATTCCCACAGATGCAGGGTCCATTTTTCGGATCATTGAACGCTATTTTGCATGGTCAGCTATGTCTCTAGAGCGCAGGCCCACAACTTGCATATCTTTGTTAATAGTGTCTTGCCATCTTTGTCTTGGATGCCTATGAGGTCACTGGCTATTGACTTCTGGTTGATAGGCAGTCTTGGCCACAGTGTAATAAGGTGCTGCTCTCTGAACATGTCCATAGCAGCGGAGTCAGCCTTCACTCATCCTCTCTATAACTGGTGCCATACCAAAATGCTATTGAATGGTGTCATTTGTGATGTGGTCAAGAAGGGAGATACTCGATATCCAACGGAGCATTTTCATTTCAAAGGCATGGAGTTAGCTTTCAGTCCCTGTTGTTGCTGCACAGCATTCAATGCCATACATTGCAACTGGGTAGATGGTTGTCTTGTAATCATAATATATAAGAATAACATATCTGAAATTGTGATTGATTAAATATTAGATAGATGGACTTATAGGACAGTTAAAGCCTCAAGAGGAAGAATAATGTTTATGTGGAATGAACAATCTGCCAGGCAGGTGCTTTAGAAATATTCTGGAACCATGTGCAGCAAAAATTAAACAAAAGAATGAATAACTTGCTTCTTGCAATAAATAGAGAGCATTACCTAATTCTTCCCTTTGACTGACTATTCAAGCAGAGCAAAGGTTGTGTATTAAGAGAAAAAAAATAGCATTCCTACATAATATTTGGGGTGTCTGAATCTGGTGATGATCAGTAAAGTTGGGGAGCCACATCTCTTGAAAGAGCAGTCATTGCTTTTCCCAACAATTGTTTAAGCATTTAATTAAAAGAGGAAATATACACAGTTCATATTTTGGTTTCACTTATAAAAAAGGCAAGTAGCTCATATTTGAGTTAGTTTTTGCATGACTGATTTGAGATTTTTGCACATGCAGCTTTTTCAGAATAGAATAATAAATCATCTATAGTATTATAGGACAGTAATGAACCTATGATATTCCACAAAATTTGGGTAGCTGCCAGCATTTACCAACACCTACCACAATTATTTTTTAAAAACATGTCCCATTCTTGTGAGATTTTTGGAGGCTGCATGAGAATGGAGTGTGACAATGGGATGTGCTCTTGTGCAGCTTCCAGACCCTCCAAAATTTGAGTTTATTTTACTTAGTTCATTTCATTAATTATTTGATGTTTCCTTATATAACGCTACACATAATTGACTGAATTTTTTACAAAACAAAAGAATATTAAAAAATTGTTTCTCTTTTGTTCAGGAGAGGGAGACAATGATACGCCAGCAGAAATAAGTTAGTCATTTTCTGAATTTTTAGCACACTGAGTCAGTCATGCTATTACTGCATTACGTCAATCTTCCATAACCTGGCCTCTTCCAAATGCATTAGCAATGTTATTCCATAAATTACCAGCCATTGTGATAACTTCTCATTAACAAGAAACAAAATAATAAAATGTAATATAAATATTATTAAAACCTGTCTCTTAATGTAATGTGTGTTTGTCCTCCTTTCTTATTTTGCTGTTCCAGAGTATTTTCCTGCATTGTATTTGGTGCCATGGCTGTAGGGCAGGCGTTTTCATTCACACCAGATTATGCCAAAGCCAAGATATCCGCTGCTCAAATATTCATGTTATTTGAAAGAGTCCCATCAATAGATAATTACAGTGAGGAAGGAAATAAGCCTGTAAGTTGATTTTTGGACAGAATTTCAACACTTGTCTTAGTTAATGTGAGGACAGTAGTTAAGAGCTATTTATTGCTATAGTAAAAAGATTAATTTGTTCCATGTTATTCCAATACATGCAGTTTAATAAATTATTTTTTCACAGGCCTTCTTTTCATGGGCACAGATAATGCCAACTATCTATTTCAAAGTATATAATGTCATATGGAACTATGCTATTGCTGCAGTAATTATGATGCAAAAATCAAGATATTGCATTCTTCACATTATTTTATTGGTTTTTCTGTATTCCAGATTTGTTGATTTGTTAATCCAGGTTTTGTTAAAACTGTTCAATTATCAGAATTCCTAACTAAAATCTAGAGTTGTAAACCCAGCACATCTGGATTGTGCAAGAATAATATGTTCATTAGAAGTCATTCCTCAATGCCATCTGCCTTCTGACGTTATAATATTAAATTACAGCTCTTTCAATCTTAGAAGGTATTAAAATATTGTTTTAATTGGAATGGTAGCTATTAGTTTTAGCAAAGAAAAATTACAAAATAATTTGCTTGCTTTACTTTTAATATGTCTCTTATGTATATGTCTACCATTTGTCTTAACTGCATGGATGTTGCTTGGATTCTAGGAAACAGTTAGTAGCAATATAGCATTTAAGGAAGTGGTTTTCAACTATCCAACCCGGCCAGATGTTCCAGTGCTTCAAGGTCTGAATATTGCAACAGGGAAGGGGCAAACCCTGGCACTTGTGGGAAGCAGTGGCTGTGGAAAAAGCACATTAATCCAGTTGCTTGAAAGATTCTATGATCCCCTCAGTGGAGAAGTGGTAAACTCATTTGGATTTTGCTTATATTGCTTTCAAAATTCAAATTAATGTAATATGTAATTAATGTAATAGATAATAAAACATTCTTACCCAGAATTGAATCCTAGGTGCCAAAATGGGGTATCATTTTATTTTTTTAATATATTGTTATTTTCCTCTCTTTTGTAATTTTTAATATCTTTAGAAAAAGGTGAGCCTTTTCATGCTGTGGTATAGGAATAAAGAGTGAGGTCCCCATCTTTTACTCTGGGTCATTGTCCTTCAAGCCTTACCTGGAGGCACCCCCATGTCAAGAATTGTGGTTAGTTGCGAAGTCATCTCCAACCCATCGCGACCCCTTAGACAACGTTCCTCCAGGCCTTCCTGTTCTGTACCATCTCCAGAGTCCATTTAAGCCTGCGCCTACTGCTTCAGTGACTCCATCCAACCACCTCATTCTCTGTCATCCCCTTCTTCTATTGCCCTCAATCTTTCCCAGCATTATGCTCTTCTCCAGTTAGTTCTTCCTTCTCATTAGGTGGCCAAAGTATTTGTCAAGAATAGTTTAGGGCAATTTAAGAAGTGATGAATTTGTGACTCTTGGGTGTTGCCTGTAGCTTCCATCCTTTTCCTAATATTGATTATGCCTTGAACTTAATCCAGCAACATCTTCGATTATAAAGTCATCTTGGGATGAGGTAAAATTTGATCCAAAAATTGCCTTTCTGCTTCATTCATTCATTCATTTCATTCAAATTATGCATTATTTTCATATTTTCATCTTATTTCTTGTGGGATTTTCTATCATTTTTGTAATGATTCATTGATTAAATGCCATTTTCAACTCTTAGCAACTAAACATAGATTTTTCCACATGATAGTCTATCCATAACCTGTTCTTTCAAGTATCCTTACCTTATACTCACTGCCACCATAACTAAGTCCATCCACTTTCCGGCTGGTTGTCCTCTTCCTTTTTTGTAAGGAAGAGTTTTCAGTATGTCTGATAATGTTTTTGAAAGCTAATATCCATTGTATATCACAAAAATTTCCACCTCTAAGCTGTATTAACTCTTCTTTTTCAGCTTTTGAATGGTGAAAATGAACAGCAGTTAAATATTCAATGGTTACGGTCTCAGATTGGAATTGTTTCTCAAGAACCAGTTCTGTTTGGCTGCAGTATTGCGGAAAATATTGCCTATGGTGATAACAGTAGGGAGGTACCATTTGATGAGATATGTAAAGCAGCCAAATCAGCCAATATACATTCCTTCATTGAATCTTTACCAGAGGTAAGTTCCTTTTCTAACATGTTCATCATTGAATTCCTAGGTATATTTCCTTGGTAGCAAAGAAACTCTTCTTGATGGTATATTGTTAAGGAATTTTTCTTGTATGGAAATTAAGCAAAATGTTACCATAAAGAATAACAGGTTGTATATTCATGACAGCACTTAACTAATTACATTAAAAAAAAACCTTTTAGCAAATTAAAATTAGAGGGTTAGAATTACCTCTGATTATGCTCATTGTATGATTTCTTATTGTAATTGGTTTATTTATTCCTCACATTTCTGTATCACTCATTTCACCTAAATGATTCCTAAGATTACTTATTATTCTACTACAAGAATTTTCACAAAAATGAGCATGAAATTGAGTTTGTGTCTGTATAAAGAAGTGTAACCGGGACCATGCTATTTTAAAAAAAGATGCTTTACTTGTATTTTGTGTGTGTGAAAACCCAAATAAACTATGTTTAAAAAAAAAGAATTTTCACACTATTGAATCTGTAGTCTAATGGTGGAAGAGCCTTCAAGGATTGGTTCACTCTGCTAAATTCTTACTATGCATAGAGGTAGTTTTTGATCTATGAGCTCAAAGTTTATGTTGCGAAGCAAGACAAATGGAGTTTTATTCTGTTTCACAGCTTTTTTTTACCACAGGTTTAAGTGAATCATTGCAGTTCTTAAATTAATAATATGGTTGTTAAATAAATCCCAATGACTTTTGTTCTGTACCTTTATTTGCATTCTTGAAACCCCGCGTTTTGATTGGTCAAAGCGTGGGGTGATCTGATTGGTTTAGCGAGCCGCGCTGATTGGCCCGCTGAGAATCTCCCGCGATTGGCGGATATGAATCACGGGAGATTCAAAGTGGTGCCATTGGCCGCGGCCACCGCGGCTTGAGAATAAAAAGCCGCAAGTTTTCCCTTGGAGCCAGATCAGTTCCGGGGGTTTAATAAAGAGCTGAAACCACAGTCACTGCCTCCTGGTCTCCTTGCCGAACGGACACGACAACTTTGCTTGTCAGAAGGTCACAAAAAGTGATCACATGGCCCTTGGACAGTGCAACTACCTTTAATATGACCCAGTTGCCAAACGGTTGAATTTAAATCATGTGACCATGGGTTGAAAAATGATCATAAGTCACTCAGTATTGTTGTAACTTCAAATGCTTACTAAGCAAAAGTCAAAGACTATCTGTACACTAATATTTTCCCTAACTATTTCTACACAAATGTATATGTTTCTACAAAGGTTCTAGATAATTTATAAGTCTAAAACAATTAATAATTGGCACAAATACCTGAAGAATTATTTACTCGAATCTGAATCAGCCCAACTTAGTGGGTCATCTGAGGGTGAACTGTATTCAGTTTCTCACTTTAGCTAGACGTTCCCCCTATCCCTGCTTTTGCCAATTATTCCTGGTCAGTACATTAACAGGGGAAGTTGCAATAATCTAATCAATAGATAACAGAGTTCAGGGTCCTGAGTCAGGAAAGGTCACAACTGCATAGTTGGCTGAATGTGTCCTGGTCATGCCCACCATTTCTTGCTTCAGCAAGATCCAGGAAAATTCTCAGAGTAACCACCTGCTTCTTCAGAAGAAATGTCATCCTATTCAAAATTGGAATTAGTTTGGAATAAAAGGCTTCTCCACAGAGAGAAGTTCCATCATGCTCAAATTCAATTAGGTTCTATTCAATATAATTGTAGATCCTCACAACTTCCAGGCATCGAAACAGGACTCATACCAAATGTCCCACTCAGCACAGATTTATATGTGTGTGTATGTATGTGTGTGTGTGTATATGTACACACACACACATACACACACAAATATATAAATAATATATATTTTATTATATTTTATAATATAATAAAATAAAAACTGGGAATTATAAATATACAATACTAGCTCAATACCTGTGCTTCACTACAAAACTATGTTTTTGGGGAGGCTTAGTTTTTGGGGAGGAAAATAAGGGGGGGAAATTCTGTCTCGGCCTACCAGCATCCATCAGTATTCATCTGGCTAGCGTCCTGTCAGTGTGTGACAGAATTGAGGGCTGTTTGGAAACTGAAACAGTATTTGCTGTGTGAGCAAGAAGGAGACAGTAAGGAGCCTGGGCATGGTTTAGCTCAACTGTTCTGTACTAAAGCTGCTTGGTGCTGTGAAACTAAAACTGAAACTAAAACTCCTCTCCACCTGAAAAGAAATCTGTTCCAAATGCAAAACACAAGCAGTGTTTTGCATTTAGAACAGATTTTTCAGGTGGGGAGGGGGAATAGAACTCCTTAGCATCAGAGCATGTGAATAATAATATATGAAGTGCTAATGGTCTGATGGTCATTTTGAAAAATCCTTTCTTAGTGAGCACCTAGAAGCCAATACGTGCCAAATTTCAAGTTTATAGGCTTTATAGTTCTGGAGATTTGTGATGATGCGTGAGTGATATTTCGTATGCTTGATCCTGAGCCCACAGACTAACAACTACAATTGGGATAGGGATTTCAACAGTAAGTCATTGTATTTGTAAGTTAAGGCACCCAAGTGACCAGAGTTGATTATCACCAGTTTTATAATGGTTGTTAAATGAATCTATTCTCCCAAATGGGTGCCTAAAACTGGCAAAAACTATTGGAAACTTGCAAAAATATTGCAATTTCAGCCATGTCGCCATGGATGCTTGCAACATCATAATTGCCATGCATCTGAAACATAGTCATGTAACCATGGACTTAGGGGGTGGAGTGGATGGAACAGTGTAACATTTTACGTTAGCCAGAAATGTTTTCCAAGTCCATCATAATTTCAAAAGGTTGTTAAACAACCAGTCAAGGCTTATCTATAATCTATTTTAGCCAGAGTTCTTTGAACTTGATAAATGCAAAAGTTATTATGAACTATGACTAACAACTGCCAGCTGAACTGGAAGTATTCTTTCATTTTTCCCAACTGCCATAAAATGATTGAAATGTCAGCTCACTATCTACAGACTCTTGGATTTTGAGGTATATATCCTTGGTACATGGCTGTTTATGTGACATTGGTAGGATTAATTAATTAAGCTTTTTACTTCTTGATAAATTCTACTCTTGCTAAATTTGGAGCATTGGCAGACTACTAAGAGACTATATTTTAATTGAGATGCTCCTCTAAAAGAAAGAATTGTACTTCAGAGGGAGAAAGCAGGCATTTTACATGCATAGAATCCTAGCTTGTTCACTGGAATGAACTAATTGAATTAATGGATATATCATTATTTATTGAAATAATGTTGATTATGTATAGAAATACAATACTGCTGTTGGTGACAAAGGAACTCAACTGTCTGGGGGCCAAAAGCAGCGCATCGCTATTGCCCGTGCTCTCCTCCGCCAGCCAAAAATTCTGCTGTTGGATGAAGCAACCTCTGCTCTTGACACAGAAAGTGAAAAGGTAACTATTTTGTCACTGCAGAAAACATAGGCTTCCAATTGGAAAGATTTCAGAATACAGCATATCATTTGAGGCGGATCATACCTAAATAGCAAGCAAATGAACAAAAGTCTCAATTTTAATTCCTGGTTATTTCAATTGAGCTGGAAATGTTCCTTCTTCTAATTGTTATGGATGCTATTTAAAGAACTTGATGAGTTGAGATGAGATAAGATAACATCTTATTAGCCTTCAGTGTTGGATTCCTGATACGCTGAAGTTTCGGAATGGAGCCTTTTTGGCAAATGGCAGGAAAATGGGAAGGGGGAGTTTTCTGCCTCTCATCCTTCTCTCAAGCTCAACACAGATGGACATCTCAAATAGGCTCCTTCCTGAGTTTTCAGCATTGCAATCCTGGGATGTGCATTATTTTCTTGAGCAACATTTGATCACTTGAAAGGAACAGGTTGCACCGGAGAGAAGGAACAAGAGGCAGCTCCTGGCCCTCATTGGCTCAACTGATCCATGGGCCCGATTAAGGGGCTGAGCATCCAGGAGGTGACCAGGGAAGGGAAGAACTGCCTCCTGTGCTGGCCATGCCCACCCCTTCACTAGGGCTTATTTTGGGGGGGTAGGGTATAAAATAGTTAACAGCTAAAGATGATTGTTTTTTTATGGTTGCTCATTATATAGTTAATTCAATAGTTCATTTTAAACAATGAAAAATTATAGTCAAAATTACATATTCTCAGAGAATAGAAGAGGACTTTTTATTTATTAGAATATATTTTTTCTTTTCAATAGGTTGTTCAGGAGGCTCTGGATAAAGCCAGACAAGGTCGTACCTGCATTATAATAGCTCATCGTTTATCAACAGTGCAGAATGCTGACATTATAGCTATAATCCAGAATGGGAAAGTCGTGGAACAAGGAACACATCAGCAGCTACTGGCTCAAAAAGGAATTTATTATTCACTAGTCAATGTACATGCAGGAACAGCTCATGTATAAATAAGAAAGTGAACATTACTTGAATTAATTTGATTGCTGGATTATGTGGCATTAAATTGGGTTGACTCTTAACAACTGCACAGATGGATTTTCAGCAGAATTTTGTCCTTCAGGTCTTCCATAGATGCATTGATTGCAACAGTAACTGAAAACATTTGTCTTGCTGCTGGTTGCCCTTGTCAGGTCCTTAAGGACCAAGAAGAATACATGGAATTACTTCTGAATAGTTTCCTTTATTGTTCCTCATCTACAGGCAGAAATCTTGCCAAAGAAAAGCAAATATTTACATCACCATAAATATATTCTGGGAATTGCTAGGGAGGAACTATTTTAACTCTTCCTCCTGATCAGACTTCCCATGCTTTGCTGACTCTTTGCCTTTTGGAATGCAGTCTCTAATCCAGATTACATTCCAACACAATTCTCTTCTTTCCTTCTTTCCTTTCCTTCTACCTTTCCCAGCATTATAGGCTTTTTAAAATAGAACTAGGTCTTCATATAATATATGAAAAGTATGATATTCAAACCTGATCATTTATTTGTGCCTTGAGAAAGAACTCTATTAATTTCTTTCATGATCCAATTCTTTTCTATTCATGATATTCTCAGGAATCTTTTCCAACACCAAAGTTCAAAAACATCAACACTCTTTTTATTTTGCTTCTTCAAAGTCCAACTTTCACATCCATAGAGTGTTATAGAGAAAATATGATCTGAACATTTCTGATTGTTTAGATATACACATCTTTTCTCAGGACGTCATGGCTATTCTAGCAATGCTAGTCCAAGGAGTATTTCCTGGCTACTGGTTCCTTTATTGTTGGCTGCTGGTTCCTAAAAGTGAGAAGTTGTCACCCCTTTACTGTTTTCCCAGCTTCCTGCAAGATATGCTCCCAGCTTCCTGCAAGGTATGCTCCACAGATCAGTTCAATAAATAAGGGAAGGATACACAGTTTTTACTCACTTCTCCCCAACCTGGAGTCAGTCTGTTTCATCATGTTATCTCCAGATTGTGGGTTCCCAACCAGTATTTGTGGGGACTAGCAAATACAGAAGATCAGAGGTGGGATTCTACCATTTCTGACTGGCTCTGTAGAACCGATAGTTCTGAAGAGCAGCAGAAATAGAACCAGTTCTATATCTGCTGCTGTTTTGGTCCACCTGCCCACCCGGGCTCTTACCTGTCCTTTATTTCCTGCTTTTTCAACCTCAGCTGCTTTGCGTGGCACAGCTGTGGTTGAAAAAGCAGGAAAATAGGGCTTTTTCAACCGCTGCACACCTGCACGCAGCCCTGCTCAGCTGTTCAGACAGTGTAACTGACGACGTTCCACATGCACGCACATGCACACGCAAATCGCAAAACGCAAAATCACCGAACCGGTAGTTACACCAGTTGGATCCCACCTCTGCAGAAGATGCTATTCACATTCTTATATTAAGCAAGATAGGCCAAATTTCTAAGAAGAATCACCAACATTAAACATCTGTTTGCTGACTAAACTGAGTATTTTATATCTTGACAGCTATACTGATGACTTTTATCACCATCATCTTCCCCATGAGGTGATGGATTAAGAAGTTTCCTTTGTGACCATACAATGCAAAATGATGTACTTCAGGTTTTAAATGTATATCTAGAGCTTGAAACTTGTATTTTGGAGGAGGGAAAGAGATATTATAGACAAGCTTTAAAAGCAAGTGTTGTTTCCAGTGAAAAGAGACAGTTGCTAATATCTGTTGAATGTCATTAAAAATAAAGCTTCAATAACAGTGAGTGTTGAGTCATTTCTAGGAATATACAGTTTTTAAAAATCACAACCTGGTTTGTGTGTGTGTGTGTGTGTACATACATACATACACACATACACACACACACACACACTAGGTGATAACCCAGCGTTGCCCAGGTATTTATTTATTCCAATCCTGTATTAGACAGGAAAAGGAATGAATTATATCTATAGTGTCAAATCAAAGTAACTTTATTTACAGGGTTTTAAAAGTATAAGTAGAGTATACAAATTATAAAGGAAGATGTAGATGTAACAGGTATATCTCTCCTATAGTGTAGTCAGGCCCCACAGTGTTGTACCGAATGTCTAGATGTAGCAGCTCTATCTCTCTTATCTTTTAGTCAGGCCTCATGCTGTTGTACTGTCTCTGAAGTTGTACATGTAGTATCTTTCTCATGCAATGTCGCAAGTCTTCTATTCTGCTTCTTGGGAGTTTCTTATCTATGCTAGTACTTCATTTTTGTAGCCTTTCATTGCACTTGGCCAATCGCCTGATGTTTCCTTGGAGGCATCTTGAGCCTGGGCCTGTTATCACAAGCACTGTGGTAAGAATTAGAGACCCAATTGCTCTGGCCAACAGCCATGGAAAAATTCTGCAGGGAACAGTCTTTGAGATGATTGTCTGCATAAGCAGGCAACTCCTCCGACATCTTGCCCTCTTTGCTTGAAGCTGAGGGCCCTTACCAGAGGGAGCCCCTTTTTTTATAAGAACCAATCCCCTTTACCAGAGGGAGCCCTTTTGTGGAGTACTGTGAAGCCATTACCATGGCAACTCCACTGTGCTGTACAGTAGAATCCCTTTTAAGGTGTGCGCACATGCGCGCGTGCACACACACACACAAATACATGCAAGGCTATCCTCTAACTGCTCCATTTTGTTGTTTGAAGTAAAAAAGAAAAGAAAAGAAATAGAAAGATTTGTATAATCTGAAGAGAAACCAGAGTTTCTTGTTTGAATGTGCCTTGGCTTCCACCTACATCCCAAGTGGAAGTTAGGTCAATCAATCAGCATGTAGGATGTGCATCTGCACAAAATGTATGCTTGAGATTTGGGAGACATGTGTGTCAACTCATCTGCAATCATCTGCAACCTATGCTTGCTATCAACTTTGCAGCATAGGATGCATTGAACCTACACACAGTTGCAGACAAGTTTAAATCAAGCTTTAGTAATAGGAAAGTGTTCTATCTCGGAGAATGGGCGCAATAATGGAGATGAGACATCGAATAGTGACTCCAACTCTTTATTAGTGACTTCGGGAAAACAGCGCAACACGTATGGCAGCAGCAACTCCTTTTATAGAGCTGGCTGCTGTCAAAGCGTCCAATGGTTTAAGTTTGCTGCGCTTGGAACGTCCAATCGTGGCAGCCCGCTAACTAGCCAGTCGGATCAGTCCGGAATGACCAATCACGACCCCTGTTCACAGACCAATCAAATATGCAGGATTTCGAGCCTGCTTGTGAAAAGCCAGTCAGGTTTGCAGGCTTACGAGCCTGCTAGTTTGGAACACCCCTCCCCTCTAGGTTTCATCTCAGGGGTGGGGTGATGTATTCACGCAGGTAGGCAGGTCTTCGTACCTGTCTACCTGACCTGCATTGTTCAACCGGCCTTTGCTCGGATTCTGGTTCTGGTGGACTGTTTAATGGTGACGCAGCTTCTATGCTGGGTATCCTTGGAGGTGACTCGGGGATGCCTTCAACGTTTCCCTCGTCCCTTTCATCTGGGTCCTCTGGACTCGCTGAACCTGCTCAGCTGCTGTTGCCTGGAGAGATGACCATTTGCCATGGCTCCTCTTCAGCAGGTGAGTATGCTGGGCTTGATTGTGCGGACTGTGGGTTTGCGTGTCTGGGCCCAGATATTAGTTCATTTCCAAAATCCTCCCCCTCTGGTTTCAATTTCAGAGTTCAGGGAGGGGGTAGTTGTCAGCCTTGAATGCAGCTGGTTGATGTGGCATTTCCACAATCTTCCATCTGTGGTTTCCAATCGGTAGGAATAGGGGCCCGTACTTTGTGTTATCTTGGCAGGGACCCACAATGGGTCACCTGTAAAGTTCTTTGCGAATACGAGGTCTCCTAGCTTAAATGTGCGATGTTTGCTGCTGGATCCCAGGGGCTTTTTTGGGGTGTAGGCAGGGTGTAGGCGGTCCAGAAGTGATCTAAGTTTTCTGCCCATTAAGAGTTCGGCTGGACTTTTGTTCGTGGTGCTGTTCGGTATACTATGTTGGAGAAGGAGCATCCTGGTGACTCTGTCGGGGATGTTTCCTTGGTCCATTTTGTTTTCATGAACTGAACCATTCGTTCAGCTCTGCCATTGGCTGCTGGGTGAGCAGGTGATGTCAGGGCATGATGTATCCCCTGGTCCGCTAGGTATTGTTCAAATGCGGTAAACTGCAGGCCATTGTCAGAAACCAAGACATCTGGAAATCCATGCGTTGCAAACAGTCTGTTCAGTTTTTTGATGACCGCTTCTGTGGTGGTGGTCTTCATCTCGTTTACCTCAAGCCAGTTCGAGTAGGCATCCACTGTTATTGGAAAAGTATGTCCCTTTGTAGGTCCCGCAAAATCGATGTGGATGCGGGACCATGGACCCCTGGGCGTTTCCCATTCTGTCGGTGGTGCTTTTGGTGGAGCCGCACGTGTTTCTTGGTATTTGCTGCAGGTGGCAACCCAGGCTTCAATTTGTCTGTCCATACCTGGCCACCAGGCGTAGCTCCTCGCCAGTGCTTTCATTCGTACGATGCCCGTTGTCCATCGTGCAGCACTTCCAGGACTCTGCATTGAAGTTTTTCTGGAATGGCTACTCGGTCTCCCCACAATATGCACCCTTTTTGGGAGAAAAGCTCTGTCTGTCTACTTTTGAAGGGTTTGAATTTGTCGTTGGGTTCAATTTCTGGCCATCCCCTCTCCACCCAGCTGAGGGCTCGCGCCAAGCAAGGGTCTTTTTTTGTTTCTAACGTGATATCCTGCGCAGTTAGTGGGGGTGAGGGAAGCATCTCAATTTGTAGCGTGGATAGCTTAGGAGCTGGGTTGTCTAGGAACTCAGGTAATGGTGAACGGTTTAAGGCATCAGCATGGGGAATGGTTTTCCCTGGACGATGCGTTAATTGGTAGTTGTAGGCGGCTAAGAACTCCGACCATCGTGTCATTCTTGGTGATAGTATGTGGGGAGTTGGTTTATCCCCTGCCAAAATGCCAAGCAATGGCTTGTGGTCTGTGATTATGGAAAAGGATCTCCCATACATGTATTCGTGGAACCTTTTAATTGCGGAAACAATAGCAAGGGCTTCTTTATCTAATTGACTATAGTTCCTTTCAGTTTTAGACAAAGTTCTTGAAAAGAATGCAATAGGTGCCTCCATACTGTTTGGTAGAACGTGGCTCAGGATGGCTCCTACTCCAAAAGAGGAAGCATCACAAGTCACAGTCAAGGGTAGTGTCTTGTTATATTGGATTAACACTGCATCTGATGTTAGGAGGTCTTTGACTTGCTGGAAAGCTTGCTCCTCTCGACGTCCCCAAAACCAGGAAGCCTTCTTGTCGAGGAGCCTACGCAGGGGTTCAGCAACAGTCACCTTCTGGGGTAAGAAGATGTTATAAAAGTTAATGAGGCCCAGGAAGGCTTGGAGGTCTGTCTTGTTTCTAGGTCTTGGAGCATTTTTAATAGCTGCTAATTTCTTTTCGGTAGGGTGAATACCATGTTTGTCAAGAAGATAACCAAGAAATTCAACCCTCTCAGTGCTTAATTGGCACTTGTCCTTCTTGACTTTGAGTCCTGTGTCCTGGAACTTTTGTAGGACAGTTCTTAGGCGTTTTTCTAGCTGACTTCTTGTAGGGGCAGCTATCAATACATCATCGAAGTAGGGTACAACTCCTTTTATGCCCTGCAGCAACCTTTCCATCAAACTTTGAAAAATGCCAGGTGCTATGCTTACTCTGAACTGGAGTCTGTTACATTTGAACGCACCCCTGTGTGTGACTATTGTTTGGACTTCTGCGGTCTTTGCATCTACTGGCAGCTGCTGATATGCTTGGGCTAGGTCAAGCTTCACGAATACTTTTCCATCCCCAAGTGAGTGGAGAAGGTGTTGGACCACAGGTACTGGGTAGGCGCTCTGTTGAAGCACATGATTCAGGGTGGCCTTTTAATCCCCACAGATTCTCAGGGATCTGTCAGGTTTTATGGGGGTTACAATTGGGGTCTCCCATTGGGCGTGGTCGATGGGTTCTAGTACACCCTGTGCTATTAATTTGTCCAGTTGCTCGTCAATTTTTGGTTTGAGAGCAAAGGGAACTGGGCGTGGCTTTAGACGGATGAGTGCGATATCAGGGCAGAGATTAAACGAAATGGAGGACCCCTTGTATTTGCCTAATTGTTCGGTGAAGACTTCTTGAAAGTCCCGGATGAGGGTTGCCTCCCAGTCTTCACTTACAGTCTGGTTGATGCCTGCCAATTCGATTCCTAATGGCGCGAACCACTGTAATCCCAATAAATTGGGTCGGTCCCTGTCAACGACGGTGAGAGGTAGAGTTGCGGTATGGTCTTTAAACGAGACCTGGACGTGACTGGAACCAGCAACCGGAATTCGATTGCCTTGGTAGTCCTTTAATATAAGTCTCTGGGTGCTGAGATCCTGGCGGCGGATGTCAGGGATCAGTTGCTTGAGAGTTTTCCAAAAGACCATTGATAGGGAAGACCCGGAGTTGACTTCCATGATGCATGGTCTATTTTCAATGGTGACCTTTACCCAGATTTTTTTCGCATCTACTGATGAGGCGTGGCCGATGGTGACGGTTTGATGTGCCTCTTCTCGTCTGGTATTGGTAGCAAGCATTCGGTTTCTGTTGTACTGGCTCCACTGGTTGTTTGGGCGGTCCTGGTTTGATGGGTGGTTGCCCGCTGTCTGCCGGAAACTATTTTCATTCCTCTTGGGCCTGGAAACTCATTTACTTCTGCAGACTTTGGCGATGTGGCCCCTTTTATCACAGGAATGGCAGATGGCATCTAGGAACCTGCAATCTGCTTGTGGGTGATTCCCCCCGCATCCGGCGCATTGAAAATTGGGTTTATGACCTCGCTGGTCTCGCTGGTCGTGCTCTGATCTGGGTCTATTGACTTCTTCCTCCTCACTTTCCAATGAGGACTCGATGTCTTCATGGTGGGCTGTTGTTGTGTGTCTCTCTGAGGGTATTGCGATGTCACTGGCGAGTTGGCTGTTGGACCCATTCGCTCGGCGCATTAAGGCTGCTGACTTCCTGGTTGCTTCTGCTGCAGTAGCATCTGCTATGGCATCTGCGAGTGCGATATCTCCTTTCACCATAATCTCGTTTTGGATGGTGAGGTCTCTTAGACCCAGGACAATCCGATCTCTCATGGCTTCTTCCAGATTTGCAAAGCCACATAGTCCACCCAAATTTCTTAGGTCAGCGACAAAGTCCCCGATGCTTTCGCTTTCCCATTGGTCCCTCTGGTAAAACTCATGTCTTCTGATGAGGGTTGGAACTGCTGGGGTGTAATGAGCCCTGAGAATGGGAGCAAGGGTGTCCCAATCCATAGTTTTGACTTCAGCCAGTTTCGCTAGCGCCTTTGCCATTTTGAAGACAGCGGGTCCGCAATGCGTTAGGAACACCGCGCGTTTCTTGCTAGGTGTAGCATCTTTCAGATTGTTGGTTTCCAGGAACATTTGGAACCTGTCCATATATGAGTCCCAATCTTCGTTTGCTGGATCAAATGGAGCGGGTGGTATTGTGCTGCTGGTCATTCCGCCGTTTTCTGCGCGTTGTCAGCCACATGCTCTGTCAATACTTCGCGAGTGCTCAGTCAGCTCTTATCGTCTCCGCATCCCATCCTCGTCGCCAGTGTTCTATCTCAGAGAATGGGCGCAATAATGGAGATGAGACATCGAATAGTGACTCCAACTCTTTATTAGTGACTTCGGGAAAACAGCGCAACACGTATGGCAGCAGCAGTTCCTTTTATAGAGCTGGCTGCTGTCAAAGCGTCCAATGGTTTAAGTTTGCCGTGCTTGGAGCGTCCAATCATGGCAGCCCACTAACTAGCCAATCAGATCAGTCCGGAATGACCAATCACGACCCGCTGTTCATGGACCAATCAAATATGCAGGATTTCGAGCCTGCTTGTGAAAAGCCAGTCAGGTTTGCAGGCTTACAAGCCTGCTAGTTCGGAACAGAAAGTTTATATCACACATCTCTCAGTGACAAACAGTCAGCAATAACTTTCACAAAATGGAGGATGAATGACTAATCCATGCTAAATGATGAAACAATAGACAAAGAATCCTATGTTAAAGATTCTTAAGATAGACCAGCTTTAGCTTTGCTAGTACAACATAGTCTAGCAAAGAGGTGGGCAAACAATGGCCCGCAGGCCACACCCAGCCTGTTGGTCTGTCCAATCTGGCCCGCCCCTGAAAAAAAATCACTGCCATTGGTCTGTCCAATCTGGCCCGCCCCTGAAAAATAATCGCTGGGCGTGGCGTATTGCCCTGTGCCGCGTGGCCCCCAAAGCTGCAAAACAGCACAGAATGATCTAGGGGTAGGAAAGAAAAGAAATTTGCAAAGGCCTCGGCTGGGAGTTCGAAATTGCCTTTGAGTGTGACCTCTCCGAAGGTGAGTCCCCGCCGATCCCCCTTTTTTTTCCGGGGCTTCCAGGCTTAAACTTTGCAAAGGCAAAGCTTGCAGGCTGGAGCGTCTTCCCGCCGAGGAGCGGGAAGGGTTCCGCCCAGCGGGCGGGGCGGACTACTTGGAGCCACCTAAAGCTAGGCCGCTGCTGGTGGAGCCTTACCCTACCTTGGTGCCCCGTTTCCCGGCTCGGCGGTCCTGCTCGGGCAGCACTTTAAAAGCCTGCTCCCAGAACCTGAGCAACTTCCCAGCAACTTTCGGCTTCGTTTTAACTCGTGGGCGCTCGCGCGTGGCCCCGAGCTGTGTGGCGGAGGGGAAGTCCAGCGGGCGGGCGGGCAGGCGGGCTGCTTGGAGGAGGTGACCCGGCAGTACTCCGGGCTTCCCCTCCGCCGTGCAGCTCAGGCAAGGCGTGAGCTCCCACGAGTTAAAACGAAGCCAAAAGTTGCTGGGAAGTTGCTCGGTTTTCCAGGGCTTCCAGGGCTTTGCAAAGGCAAAGTTTGCAGGCTGGAGCATCTTCCCACCGAGGAATGGGAAGTGTTCTGCCCAGTGGGCAGGGCGGACTGCTTGGAGTGGGCTGCCATGCAGCTCGAAGCAAGGTGCGAGCGCCTGCGAGTTAAAACTAAGCCAAAAGTTGGATTTTCCGGTTTCGCGTGGCTTCGGGGCAGCAGGAATTCGCGACAGCTCGCGATTCCTGCTGTGCTAGCCGCCGAGGTACCCCCGATCCAGATGGGTCAGGGGGATATGGCTGCCCTGTAGGGACAGCTGAAGAGAGAAGGGAGTCGGACAGGGGGTTGGGGGTGTCGCAGACCCCCTCCTTCTCCGGAAAAACCCCTTTTTCCCAAGGCGGTGGAGCGGCGGTCAGCAATGGCCGCCACAAAGAAGCCAGCAACCGGGTAAGATTGCGCTGGAGGAAGTAAGAAGAGTGAAAGTGCTGTCTGAGCCGGGTCAAGTAACATCTTTCAAATTGGTTGGAACTGAGCTGTTTGAATTGCTGGAGGATACATTGTATCCCGAAGAAAATCGAAAGCGGCGGAGAAGCTGTTAAAGGGAACTTTTTTTTTTTCTTTACTCTCCCACCCCATGGAAACAGCAGAAATGTTTGGACATATTGGACATTGAAAGTGAATTGTTTTGAGAGTTGAAGCTAAGGGACAAAAGGGGTTTTGGACATTGAAAAACTTAAGAAATTGGAAAACCCTTGTTGGAGGTATGGATTTCTGATTATTTAAAATTGATATTGCAAGTGGGAAGGGAGAGGAAAAAAAATTGGAGCAGAAGCTGAAAAAGGAGGAGATTGCCTAGAATCCCAAAGAAAGGTATATGGTAATTGGACCTCTTTGACTAAACATTAACCCCAGAAAGAGAAAGAGAAGAAGGAAGAAAAGTATTATTTTGGAACTTTTTTTAAAATTATTTTTGATTAAAAATACTTGTGGTTGTTTTGGGAAAAGTTTCTCTTTTCATAATGGCATCGCTTGTGGATGAACTAAAGACTGAATATCAAAAATATAAAAAGGAAGATACTTTGGGCACTTTGTTTCAATTCTTAGAAATGGCGTTATGTACTTATGAAAAGTTGACTACGCAGCAGAAGGACTGGGACAAAGAAGAAGAGGAAGAAGAAGCCATCTTTGATGAACAATGGGTTCTTTCCGGGGAGGAGGAGAAAAAGGATAAGAAAAAGGGGATTTTAAGAATTATAAAAACAACCAAAGAAGAGAAAAATGAGCGGAAAGGTGGAGGCAAGGTTAGAAAGCAAAGGAAAAGGAGTAAGAAAAGGGAGGAGGAAAGACAAAGGGGTAAAAAGGGCAAGGAGAAGAATAAGCAAGAGAGAAAGGGGGGGAGGAGAAGCCTCAATGGGGGGAAGCAAGATCTAAAGAAAAAAAGTTTATTCAGAGACAATGGGTGAATTTAATTTAGGATAAAAGAGGGATTCTGGAGGGTACATAAGATTGTGTTTTTTATATGTGTACTTAGAGTATAAAATTCATTGTGTAATTTTAGAATCTTTTAAACAGAATCCCAAGAAAAATTGTTATATGAAGTACTTTTAAGTTAGGGTAATGAGTTACAGACGTTACTCCAATTGGTGTATAGGAGAAGTATAATAAAAGAAAAAAGATGAATGGATAGTTGGAAATAGAACAGACAAAGAATATTATTGAAAATGGTAATAAGATATGAAAGGATATATAAAGGTTTTGTTATGCTTTTTTTTTTTTTTGGATGTTGTATATTGAAAAAAGGCAAAAAATTTTTTTTTAATTAATAAGAAATAATTTGGATGAAAAGGAGAAGTTGGGATAAGATATGAAGTTAAATAGACAAAGTATTGATACTATAATTTGGGATTGTTATGTTCTATTGGTTTTCTTCTTTTATTATTTTTTCTTAGAAAAGAACTTATAAGCTGTTATGCCTTGTGCATTGTTTTTATAAAATTGATAAAAATGGTTTATATATATAATATAAAAAAGAAAATGATAATAAGATATGGAAGGATATATAAAGTGAATATGATGTTTGAATTTGTGTCTGTGCGAAGAGTTTCAACCCGGGATCAGACAACCTTCAGAAAAGATCTTTTAGTTTTGTTTGTGTTCTATAAAATCAATAAAATTTGTTTTTTTTTTAAAAAAAAAACTAAACCAAAAGTTGCTGGGAAGTTGCTTCGTTTCAGTGTTGCCAGACGTACGATAATTATCGTATTTGTACGATAATTTGGCCCTCTGTACGATGTACGATCAATAATTCCCAAAAAGGTCAAATGTACGATAATTTTACATTTTGGCAATTTAAGAGCTAGTATTTTACCTTAAGAGCTAGTATTTTACCATACTGTACTTTTCGTGGGTTCATGCAACTTCATGAGTCTAGATCACGTGTGTGTGCGTACGCGCGTGTAGTTTGTGCATACGTGATACACGCTCGTTCACGAGCTACGTACAAGTACGAGTACGAGTCGAGTCAGCTAGTCGTCACGCGCGTCAGGCCCATTGAGGTAGTTTATTGCTGATCGTAAGTTTTGCGGGATCGTATCTTGTGGCTTCATGCCTTCAGTTCGGACATTTTCCACATGGATATATGCCTACAGTTGGTACTTCCTGTGAGATATAGAGTTTGCTATATGTACGATAATTTTCTCAAAAAAACGATAATTTTGAGTCTCGGGTACGATAATTTTACATTTTGAATCTGGCAACACTGCTTCGTTTTCTGGGGCTTCCAGGGCTTTGCAAAGGCAAAGTTTGCAGGCTGGAACGTCTTCTCGCTGAGGAGCGGGAAGGGTTCCACCCAGCAGGCGGGCGGGCTGCTTAAAGTTTGCTCGGGTGGCACTTTAAAAGCCTGCTCCCAGCACCAGAGCAACTTCCCAGCAACTTTTAACTCGCGGGCACTCGCACCTCGCCCCGAGCCTCATGGCAGCCTGCTCCAAGCAGCTCGCCCCACCCGCCAGGCGGAACCCTTCCTGCTCCTCGGCGGGAAGACGCTCCCACCTGCAAACTTTGCCTTTGCAAAGCCCTGGAAGCCCTGGAAACCCGAGCAACTTCCCAGCAACTTTCAGCTTCCTTTTAACTCGCGGGCACTTGTGCTTGGCCCCGAGCTGCATGGCGGAGGGGAAGCCCGGGCTGCTTGGAGGAGGTGACCCAGTGGTGCTCCGGCAGCAGCAACAGGCAATTCCGCCCGGGCTCCGCTCAGGTGTCCGGCTGGGGCTGTCAGGAGTTGCTACCGCTGGCGCAGCTCCGTGCGGCTCCAGTCCCGTGTTGCCTTGGGAAGGAAAAGGCAAAACCAAGAGCTGCTGAGCCTGAGCCTCCGGTGCCGCTGCTGCCATTGCAAAGCACCGCCTCAGCTCTTCCTTTTTGCCTTTCCCTTCCCGAGGCAATGCGGGACTGGAGTCGCGTGGAGCCGTGCTGACGGTAGCAACTCCTGACTCAGGGGGCCTCTGAAGGGAGGGGAAGGAGGAGAAAAGGGGGGAAGGGGGGGCGATTCCCAAAAAATCTTGTGCTGACCCGGCCCATCTGTCAAATTTTAAAAGTCAATGCGGCCACCGAGCCAAAAAGTTTGCCCATCCCTGGTCTAGCAACAGTAATCTCACTTACAAAGGCAAGATAAGGGCAATGCAGAGGGAACGGGAAGAGCAGCTTTGCCTTCCAAGTCAGATTTCAAGGCAAAGCAGCTCCTTCTCCATCATCCTTTTAACCCTTAATCCTTCATTGTATGTTCTCCATCTCACTGCACCACACTCCTGTTCCCCCCTGTTCTTCCATTTAAAACTTTTTTCACAAGGAAACATAGAAACTTCAAAGAACAAACTGTGGCTGATCATCCTGTATTGAATTAAAGAGGCCATGCAGAAAGGCAGAAGGGAGGGAAATGCTGCTTTGCCAAGGTCAGTGTACAAATGGCTGTTCCATGTGGCCAGTAACTACAGCCCACAATACTGAGTTCTGCAGATTTCCAAAAGATAAGCAAGGCATTGTGAGGGGTGGAAATGTCTGTGGGGACCCCAAGGATAGGAAGCAGAGCATGGGGGTATCTCAGGACGGGGAGGCCCAAGGCAGGCATCCTTGAGGCTCCCCATGCAAGTTTATCAATGCCTGCACTCACCCCTACATATGTTTAACATATGCATTGGGGCAATCCAGGATGAGGGCTCTTTCACCTAACAAGTTTCAATTAAGGTCCTCCTGACTTATGATTGAAATGGGCCTGTTCCATTACTGTCATAAATCGAGATTATCTGTATATGGTTTCAATGTGGAATGAGACTGGCAATCATCCAAATTAAAACTTGCACATCCATTCTATTTTTTCATGCACAATCTACTGTGATTCACAGTTGCTTTATGTGCCAATCCTTCTTGCTATCCAGTCTCTTGGTCATAGCCAGGTGAGGTTTGTAAGAATTAGGGGACTGCTAGGAAAGGCATGGAGCATAAAAAAAAACACCCCACAGTAGTGGAAAGAAAAAGAGGAACACACACACACACACACATACACCAATTCATTTGCTCCCTAGACACGAACCTAGAAATATGGAGGTATCTATCATGTTTCTCCTTTTCACACAGCTGTCTGTTTCAAAGCTCAAAATCCCTTTACTACCAATGCCAAGCAGGCAGAGTCCAGAAGGAGCACCCCAGGACAAAATGGTCTGGTGTAAACTTACCCTGTCTGGGTCCCTGGCCAGTTACTTTCAAGACTCCATGCTGCATGCTATATTGTGAAAAGAGTAATTTGGGGTTCCAACTTGAGCCAGGATTGCATAGGAGCAAATCAAAATAAAATTGACATGCTGAGAGGAAAGGATATTTATTCTCAAAAGCAAAGAGATTTTCCTGTGGGGGTAGCTACAAAGAAAATAGGATCCGGAAAGATTGTTTTATAGGAGACAAGTGGCTAATATAAAGCAATATAATATTAAATGGGAGGCAAAGCAAGCAGCCCATAATAGAAAACTTTCTAGAATGGGGACTTACCAGCCAAATATCTTCACCTTGGAACAACCCAGTGCTGTTAAGAAACCAGATGGGTCTTTCCATTTTGTCCAGGACCTGAGATGGAGAAGCCACTCTAGTAAATAATTTAATCAGTCCTAATTTTAGCTGGCTGGGTTCAATTAATTCCTGGTTAATTTACTGTTTGCTGTTCATTTTTATTATCAATAAAATTAAGAGAAAGAAACTACGACTCTTGCATTTACCCTTTTCACCCTTTCTGAGAAAATTATTCTTCTCCTTAAAAAATTTCTCACTCCACAGAACAAAATATTGCATAGCTTGAAGCATGATAGCAAACACTACACAATTTTTTGCTTCTAACAGTGTTGATAAATTAACCCCTCTTCCTAAATATGTTTTCTTTATGATGTTACAAATAGACAAAAGGTATGGTTATAAGTGACAACTGTAAATAGTGTAGCAATATATAATCTCCAATTGCAAAAGTTTCTTAGAAAAGCTGGTAAGTGATAATAGCAAAATCCTTTAAACTCAGAACAAACATAAGAATTAAACACTTCAAATTGTAGATACACACAAGCAACACAAAACAAGATGACCCAGACTGGATCCTACACACAAGCAAATACAAAACTCAATTAACACAATGTAAACATAATTATAATGTGCAGTAGCAATTAAAATCCCGTAGATGGTGCACGCAGCATACTGCTGTGCCTAATACCTACGTGGGCTTCTTTGCTTTTTGCATGATCTCACTTCCTATTTTGGGCTGGTCCCGTGCCTGGTACAGTGATCTCACCTTACTAATATCACTTCTATTTTTAAGAATTGGTGGTGGGGAATTCACTAATCCTAATGCTGTATCTATGGTCTCGTTCAGACTGGAGCTGGTTGACCTCCTCCTCATCACTTTCTGATGGAGATTCGAGGTCCTCATGGTGGGTTGCTGTTGTGTGCCTCTCTAGGCGAGGTGAGGTATCATTGGCGAGTTGACGGAGCGGTGCATTGGTGCGGTGCATTTGGGCAGCCGACTTCCTGGTTGCTTCTTTCTGGTTGCACGAGGATGTCCCAGTCCATGGATTTCACCTCAGCCGGTTTCGCTAGTGCCTTGGCCATTTTAAAGACGGCAGGCCCACAATGGGTCAGAAACACTGCTTGCTTTTTCCCTGTAGTTGCATCTTTCAAGTTGTTGGTCTCCAGAAACATCTGGAACCGGTCTATGTACAAGTCCCAGTTTTCTTGTGCCGGGTCAAATGGAGCGGGTGATATGGTACCGCCAGACATGGTTTCCGATGTCGATGCGCCTTCAGCCACGTGCTCTGTTTGGTGCTCTGTAAGTGTTCAGTTAGCTCTGATGTCTCCGCATCCCACCTTCGTCGCCAGTGTTAAGTTCTGCGCATGGATGCAAGGAGGGAGACGAGGCAGTGAACAGTGAACCTCAACTCTTTATTAAGCATACTGAACAGAGCAATCACCTAGGGCAGCAGCAGCCCTTTTATAGGGTTGGCTGCTGTCCTATTAGCCAATGAAAAACAGGGAAGTGTTAACCCTTGAGCCAATGAGAGTTGGCCCGTGCCAATGAGAGTTGGCCCGTCAACAGCCAATCAGATTTCCCAGGAAGGACCAATCCGATGTTGCTATTATCAGCCAATCAGAAGTGCAGGATTAGAACCCTGCTTTTTACTTAAGGTTGTTAAAACTTTATTAAACGCCTTTATTAATTCATAACAGGTGCCATATAAATGTGTATAATAAATAGAATAAAGCTTGGGACCATTTATCCTCAAATTGTAGCGATTTTGTGTCGATGGATATTACTTCTTATTTAACTGGTGGACGCCAGCTGAAATTGTGATGCTCCAAGATCCAAGCTTTCCTAATTTTAACACTACTGGAGAATCAAACTCGTGCGCTCTCTAATGAGAATGGTGCTTGCTTGTTTTGCAGAGATAGATTGCAGTTAGCCTGTCATCCGACAGAATTTAAAATTAGGAGGATCGGACTTGTCAATTCCTGACTGAAACGACCTAATAGGTTGGGTAATGTTTTTCAACTTGAGCAACTTTTACGATATAGGAACTTCAACTCCCAGAATCCCTCAGCCAGCACGCGTCAACTGGAGAATTCTGGGAGTTGGAGTCTTTCATATCTTAAAGTTAGCCAGGTTGGAAAACGTTGCCATGGACAGAGTGAGGGTCGCAGTTAAACCCTAGCCCCCATCCAGGCCACTAAAGCCGAGAACACGGCATCCGTAACCTCCGTGGGCAGTGGAGAAACTTTGAAAGTCCTCCCCGCACGCGCCTTTTTGGTCTCGCCAAAGAAGGCCTGGCCGCCAGTCGGTGCTTCCTCCTCGCCTTCCTTTCGCGTGAGTTTAAATGAAGCGCAGAAGTGGAGGAGGAGAAAGGGAGGAGTCGCTTGCTTCTGCTTCAGCTCCTATTTTGACTCGGATAAGACTTGACGAGCGTGGTACGGGGCAGGAGACAAGGTGAGGTCTTTGAGCAGCCCGCGGGGTCTGACGACGAGGTTGGGGTGGGGGGCGTTCCCGAGAAGCGGCAAACTGCAATTTGAGTGAGACTTGCGAGCGGGGAAAGACTTCGGCGTGGGGTGGGACCTCTCCCCTGTTCTCGGCCCTAGTTCTCCAGGGCCCCTTTCGCTGAAGGAGGGTCGTTATTTCTCCGCTTTTCTCTCTTGCCAGCTTCTGGGGACTGGACCTGGTAGAGCGTCTTCGGTTTGTTGGAGACAAAAAACGCTTTGCACGAAGACTGAGAGACGGAGCTTCGTGCTAGTACATAGAAAAACGCTGGGCGTTGTTGAGTAAATAGAAACTTAACTAAATTAAAAACTTAGCTCTCTTCCATTGATACATATTTACTTTGGAAGAACTAACTATAAAGGACTCGCGACTAGGACTTCGGGCACAGCTTGCCTTAATAATATGGGAGTTTCCCTTATGGAGTAGAGCAGTGGGTTGTTTTTTTTTTTTTAAATAATGCTAGCATTCGAGTTCCCCCTTCCCCCAGAAGAGCCTTTCCTGTGGGCTTTGCAATCAAAATTATTTCCTAGTGTTAAAAAAATGCAGTGGTATTAAAATCTCATTAAACATTCGTGAGAAGTGGTAAACCGCACCAAATTTGAATACTCTAGTCTACCTGACTCTGTGGTTTTTTTCCCCAAAACCTTTAACCTTAGCCTGTCTACTATTGACCTCATCCCCTTCCTAAGAGGCCTGTAGTACACCAATAAGTGCATAAGTGCACCATAAGTGCACCAATGTGTCTACAGTCCCTGTCCAATTGTTTGTTTTTATTTTTCTGTAGTATCCATTTCATATATTCAAAATTATGTTTATACTTATACCTGTTATATTATGATTGTTTGACAAATAAATAAAATAAAATAAAGCAGCAGCAAATGTGGGTTAGTTTTAATTTTTAATAAGGTAAATATCAATGGTACATAACCCATGCAAACCAAAGCTCTTTTGGAATTTTTTCATAATTTTTAAAAGTGGGAAAGGGATCCTGAGAGAAAACAAGTTTAAGAAACTTTCTCCTGAACCGACTCCCTAAAAGTTCGTGAGATCAATTGGGCTGTGTGGGTGGGGTTTATACTGAAATATCATTCATGAGGCATTTCAGGTGTGTTTCAACAAGGCACAAAGTGGAGGAGCTTTAAATGAACACCAATCTTAGTAGGTGGGGTTTTTTGTGTGCATGTGTGTTTTTCCCCCTCTTTACAGTGCAACAATGTAGCAGAATATGTTCAGCTGTAGCATCACAGGTGCATTTCCTAATTCTTCTGGAAAAGTCCACCTGAACTTTTAACAGTGCCTTGATAAGCAGCAGTGAAATTGGGTAGGGCTGTTGAGTGCATTGCTGGTTAACAAAGGGAATGGAGAGAATTGGGTTCAAAGTTTTTTTATGATATAAATGCAATATATTGCTGAAAACACTATGGCACATCCTTAATTTGATCATGTAGCACATGACTCGGAGACAAAAACCAGAATGTGCACATTATTACTCTATAATAATTGTAACTTAACTTACAGTCTTCTAAAATTTTAAAGTATTGTCTGTTTTCTTGAAACTGCTAATTGTAGAGGTCTGATCCCACACAACGCTGTTAAAGATGATTAATTATGATTATGTGCAATCAAGTAATTTTTGACTCCTATTGACTACAGGTAGTCCTCTAGTTACAAATGCAATGGAACCTGTCCATTCTGTAACTTGAGAATTCGGGGGAGTGAATATTGTATCTTGAAGTCCCTGCTTTTGCCCACACGAATGTAATGTGTGGGTCAATGTGCAGCTTGTTAAATGCACATGAAGTATCTTAGGCTGGGAAAGGCCGTAGGGGGCCTAGTGAAAGGACAGGTCATCTACTCTAGACCACCCAAAGCCTCCTCTGACCCTCAGATACCTCATTCTCCCTCCCCTGGGGTCCCCACAATTGATCCCCCTCCCATCCTACTGCACTGGGTGACTTACCTTATGAAAATCTGTCTCCTCTTCAGCCTGCTTCTTTGCCTGCTCTCTCTTTTCTCGTCAGCAAATGGCTTGAAGAGGCCTCTGGTGCTGAGAAAGCAGCCTTTTGGGGCTGCTTTCTCTGCGCTGGAGGCCTCGTCAAGCTGATCTCCAGCTAGAAAGCATCCTTGGAAAGTCACACACAGCCTTTCTCATCAGCAAAGCACTTGAGGATTACGTCCCTGTGGTCTTTGGCAACCCCTTGCAAGAAGCTTTTGCCAGTAGAAACAGGACTTTGGAGGAATGTACCTGCTCCTTCCAAGCTCCACTGGTGCCAACAAAGGCTTTTTGCAAAGAGCTGGCAAAGCCTACAAGAATGCAAACTCCCTCTGGCTTTGGAAAGGAAATGGCAAATGGAGAGAAGGCGTGAAGGACCAAAGCCTTCCCTCCATTTGCAGACGTCCTGGCCTCAATTAGCAGAGAAAAGAGACCTAAAATGTGAGATTACATGAGATCAGTAGCACGAGGTCTCATGCTACTGATCTCATGTGATCTTGTGGTATGTTAGGCCTCTGTTCTCTGTGAATGCAGGCAAAGAAACTATGATAGAGAGGAGATCTTTGTAAGGTGAGTCTCCCACTTCAGGTGAAGTGCCTGTGCAGACCTGGGTGGGGGAATAGGCGGGGTGAACATTGCAGAGCCTCTGGTCATTCGTAAGAGTGAAAAACGGCTATGCTACTGCAATATTCATAATTTTGGGATTTGTTCATAAACACTATGGGGCACTTATCGTGTAACTTGGAACAGTCACTAAGGAAACATTTTAACCCAGGAATTACCTGTACATAGTTAGATTTTCTCAAATATGGTCTATCTCGTGGACCTGTTCTTTCAAGTTTACTAACAATGCATTCATTGCCACTGTAATTGATGCATTCATTGCCACTGTAACTGAGTCCATTAAACACTAATAGAATTAAAGCAAATTTTAATTATTGTATAAAAAGCTGAACAGATGGAGCGTGAAAGCGATGTAAACATAAATTAACTTTTCTTCCTGTTTTGTTATACATAAATATTCATGATGTAAAGACTAAAATATAAGTAAATTGCAGAAATACAAATGTCAAAATGAAAAATATTATTACTTGCCATAGGTCAACATAATGGAAAACCAGTTAACTGATTCTTCTGAAGAAAGTACATTTCAATACCAGAGTTCCTTGCCTTCACTGCCTGTTCCTCCTCTTGATGAATCCCTAACGAAATACCTTGATGCAGGTATGTATATTATAATGCTTTCATTGACTTGAAGATTGCTTTTGATTCTATCTCTAGAATATGGCTGGGGAGGAAACTAGCCATCTTTTCTATAGATCTGTGCCTTTTGCGGCTGATAATAATATATGAGAACACTTTCACATTTCTTAACTGTATCGTCACAGGAAATCCCACTGTCTTAATTTCAGGAATGTATTCTTGCACAATTTTTTATTTAATTTTTATATAGACTCTGCAATTAAAAATTCCATTGAAAAGTGGGTTTTACTCTATAATGTTAGATAACAATTTCATCTCCATTCTCTATGCAAAGAAACTTTATTCAGATTTTTTAAAAAAATATTTTAATATTAAAATTGTTTTAATATGTTTGTAATGACTTGAGAGTGACCATTCCTAATCCTCTTTCCTCTTCCTATTTTCCTCACAACAGCAGTCCTGTGAGGTGAGCGAGAGTGACTAGCCCAAAATTACCCAGCTGGTTTTCAGGCTCAAGGAGAGACTAGAACTCGTAGTCTCCTGGTTTCTAGTGGGGGCTTTCACTACTAGACTAAGCTGGCCCTGAATGAAGTCATTTTGTCATAGTCTAAGATTTGCAATGGCAAAGCTGTGAATCCTTGCAACATATTGTTATGAAAAGTTGGAAATTAATTATTTTAAACCTAAGATGGTTTTAATTTCTAACTGTTGTAGTAATTATTGTAAATGGAAAATTGCCAAATTTTGTTCCAGCTGTTGCTAAAAGCTGTTAATCTGTGCTGGTAAAGATACATGTTCTCTATAAGCAATCCGCTCCAAATTTCTTAAGATCTCGTGTGTTTCATAATGTGTGCCTAACACATTCTTTCATTTGACCTCATATCTATAGAGTCCTGAATGGGAATTTGCCAATTGAACACATATTAGAATAACAGAGTTGGGAGGGACATTGGAGGTCTTCTAGTCCAACCCCCTGCTTAGATAGGAAACCCTACATCACTTCAGAAATGCTGGCTAAAATAGGATTTATGGGGCAGGTTCCCAGTTTAGTTTTAGAAAGCAAACATTCAGTTGTTAAGGAGCTAACTGACATACAGTACATGTTCATGTTGCAATGTTTATCTTACAAACCAGTTAAAAAAGATAAAATGCTGAGCTTGTCAGTTGGAAAGTTGACAATTTGGGTTCAGGACCTGCACAATAGGTGAGTTCTATTATTTGACCCAGCTCTGGCTTGCCTAGTAGTTCGAAAGTGTGCAAATACAATTAGGTAAATAGGGGGAAGAACTAGGTTACAGCGTTCCATGGTGTATATTTATGCTGACCACATGACAGTGGAAGTATCTTTGGACAATGATGGCTCCTTTGGCTAAGAAATGGAGATAAGCATCATTTTCTTGAGTCAGATATAACTGGACAGGCGAAACTTTTACTTATATGATCTGAATCTATTTCTGTTGAGAGCTAGAAATAAATTTCAAATGATATGCGATCTCTAGAAGTTTTGTTTTATAGTAAAGATAAAGCCTTAATGCTACTTGAAGTAGATAAGTTAATGTGTTTAAAACATATTTTCAATCATTTATATTGTGCAGTGAAACCTTTCCTAAATCAAGAAGAGTATCAAAGAACTCGAGACATAGTCAGAAGATTTGAGAATGGCATTGGAAAGGAGCTGCATAAAAAATTACTTGAAAGGGCTACAGTGAAGAGAAATTGGGTATGCTTTTAAGAAAGCCATTTTTCCCAGTCACTATGTATAGTATTAAGAATATATTGACAGTGTTCACACACTACATAATGTGGGCTTGTTGGTTTGACTTAACATGTTTGTGAACTTGCAATTGACATATGTAAGCCAGGCTTTATTTATTATAATCCAGCCACTGCAGTTACTGTAGTATTTCAGCAAGCCTTGTCTGAATAGAGTCCTGTCTCGGTTCCAGTCCTTATGATAGTGAATGTCAGAGAGGAAAAAACACATTATCAGAATTTAATTCAAGAGCAAACTTTGCTTTTACAAATAGCAAGCCTCACTAGAAATATTTTCCTTTGAACAGATTTGAACTTATTTTAAGTTTTGCTTGATTTCATATCTGTTCTGAAGTGTAGGACGAAGGTTCGCTGTACCAAATGCTTTCTGCTGTGCTTTTAATGTCAACTGTGGGATAGAACCTGAACTTAACAAATAACCAAATTAAGGATTTCTTTTGCTGTTAATTGCTTTTTCTTTTCAGTTGGAAGAATGGTGGCTGAATGTGGCCTATCTTGAAACCCGTTTACCAACACAAATCTATCACAATTTTGGAGGACCAGGCCCCTATATTGAACATTGTTGGCCAATTAAAGAAGGGACTCAGCTAGAAAGAACAGGCATAAATGTTTGGTACACCTTGAAATTCTGGGAACAATTAAGAAAGTAAGAAATACAAAATCACAATAGTTACGTACGATTATTTGTCATGTTATTGTGAGTTAATATTGCTATCATAAGTTTAGAGTAGAATTTTATATCTGGTTAATTGGTGCAGGTCTCCAAAAACTCACATTTATTTTAAACATCTATAAAATTAAACCATTGGAACTCTAATAGGGAAAAAAACTGTCATCTTTGACATTAAAGTTTCTGAAATAAGTGCCATTGCTTTTAATTAAGCATAATCATAATAGCCTGAGAGTATAGTGAGCATTTCTGTAGTATTTTTAAAAGAATAAGTAGTTGTGACTTGAATGTCTATGGCAGGGGTGGGATTCTACCAGTTCGCACCTATTCTCTAGAACTGGTTGTTAACATTCTAAGCAGTTCAGAGAACCGGCTGTTAGAAGAAATTGCTGACCTAATCCTGTAAGGAAGGCAAGAAGGAAACATTCTGGTGTTGCTTACAGAAACTGCCTCTCCGTTAATCCTTATTAAATTCTTAGCAGGACTAGACTTCCTGTCTCAGTAACATCTCTGGAGTTTTTTTCCTCTCCTTTGCTGGTACTTTGCTTGTGTGGAGTGACTGTTCAAAGTTACAATGGCACTGAAAAAGTGACATGACCATTTTTCACACTTATAACTGTTGCAGCACCCCCACAGTCATGAGAGGCTAGCCGAGGAGATGCGTGCCTCAATGTGAGCGATATTGAGTTGGCCACACCCAGCCAATAACATGACCCACAAGCCATGTCCACCCAGTCACATGATGACCAAGCCACACCTACCACCTAAGCCATGCCCACAGAACCAGTTGTTAAAATTTTTGAATCCCACCCCTGGTCTGTGGAGATTATCAGTCATCTAGGTTATAGTTGTCCTAAAGGTGCTTTTTCAAGAGGCAAATTTCTTTGAAGATGTTTCACTTCTCTTCCAAGAAGCTTAATGATGAGTGCCTTGTCTATGTCACATTATATGGAAAGACATCATAGGCTCTTCGAATATATAATATTGAAACATATTGAAATATAGCATTTGCTTAGATCCTGGTTATAAACGTATGCTTATCCATTTAGCTTCAATAACTTACATATTAATTATCTTACAGGGAAAAATTGGCTGTACATAGATCTGGCAATAAACCCCTGGACATGGATCAGTTTCGAATGCTTTTTTGCACTTGCAAGATACCAGGCATTGTTCAAGATTCCATTGTTAATTATTTCAAAACAGGTAAATGATTTTTTTCTGTATAAAAGAAAGTGGTTTCAATGTAGTGTATATAATGTTTATCCCATATATATGGATAGTCAATAGGTATATTTAGTTGGCAGTCTGAATCACATTCCTGGAAGTAAAACCTAGTAGAGTTTAGACACCTTTAGCATTTAGACTTATGTATCACTCCATAATGCTTTACAGTAGGCATTGTAAACAAATATAAAATAAGGGTTTATTGGAAATGGTCTCATTACAGTACAGACAATATAGTTTGGGCCAAGATTTAGTATATAGTATGAATACCTGGAAACAAACAGTTTGATTCCTTAAGATAGCTGTTGTGAAAAATACTAAAAGGGCTGAAGATTTTTTTCATGCTTTCCTTCAATAAAAATGCATAGCAGGGTAATAATATTTGTGGGTCACTAGGCAAGTTGCTTTTACACATTTTACTCTAATTTGTAATGTGGCCCAAAAGTATGTTGGCTTAATTTGCTCTGTCTCATTCAAGGTGCTATGGAGACCATTTTAAATAATGATCTTGCTGGCAGCCTTTGTAACAATCTTGCCATTCCATTCCTACAGTGATAACTGTTCAGTAGAGTGGTGAGCGCCTAGACCTTTTAACAAGTGGCAGTTGTTGTGGACGGACATGACTGCAACTTGCCCTATGTATAATCACCAGCACCATCGCACAGTGTTAGATGCATTGTGGTGAACAATGAGCCTGTAACAGGAATAATGTGACCCTCCAACAAATTAAAAACAATATAAAAGCAAGTCCCCTTGTCGGTACAAGCAATGGACAAACTATACTGCTAAAAATATTATCGTCTTGGTGAAATTAAGCTGTGCAGAAATTTAGAAAAAATTTTATTTAATTTTTTAAGTCCTTAAAGGTGTATTTGGAACCTCTCTCACTAAGGATTGAAGGAAACTCGTGTGGTGCAAAAAGTGTGTTAATCCAAAAGTTTAACATAAAAGTAGTCAACAAGAAATTTCCAAAAATTATTAGAAAAGGGAGTATGCAAACCAAGTTCATTAAAGGTGCTGACCAGGGTTTGAGCAGAATAGTTATTTTCTCATAGAGCTTTAAACTCCCCAGAGACTTGTGCTGTCTTGTGATCTCACAAAGAGTGCTGTCTAGAGATTTCGGGATGGTCTCAAGGCCTTATTGCCATGTGTAATGGGGAATTACTTAGAGCCAGTCTGCATGCTGGCTCTTCATTCTGCTGTAGTTTTTGGCTCCACAGTTTGCTATTTTTTCCCAGAAGCCTCTGGTCATACATTTTCAAAGAGGTCTAATGCTATAATCGTGTATTAATAAGGAGCCCATATAAAACCTGACTTGCACTTCTGAAAGTGCCAGTCAGTTATACGGGCAGTTCTGTGAAGAAGCCAGGTACCATGTTAGTTCAACATCACAAAGCAAAATGGCAATGGAGGACACTGCTGAGTGAAGGGCAGATACTACTGTATGTATGCTGCAGTCAATAGGAGCTGGATATAATTCACATGTGCAGTAAAGTTTTTATTGGAATAAGATGGGAATACCACTTTATATCAGGACAACTAAATACAAAGTTAGGCAGCTTAAGTTATGGGATATGGATAAAAGACATAATTATATGGATAATTCATAAAATTGTTAACAAGCCATCTGCCATTAGGAAGATGTGGATAATTACTGAGAAAGATATCTGATATCTCCCTGCCTCCAATAGTTAGAATTTCAGCTGCACTGGCCCAGTACTTCTTAGAGCAGGGATCTTCAAATGTGGCAAATTTAAGACTTGTGGACTTCAGCTCCCAGAATTCCTGAGGTAAGATGACTGGAGGAGGAATTCTGGGAGTTGAAGTCCACAAGTCTTAAAGCTGTCAAGTTTGAAGACCCTTATCTTAGAGCTTTGCTTTGAGACTCATCCTTCTAAGTTATAAACAAAGGGTGTTATTTTTATATCTGCTGAAATTTTTCAGAGCATTAACGTGATTTTTTTGTTTTTGTGTTATGTATATACTACATTGCTGTATGTGTTAATATTCTTAACACAGCGTTCTAAACCACTCCCTGTGTTTCATCTACAGTTCATAAATCTGAATTCAGCTCTGTCATTTTGTAATCTATGAGAAATAATGCCATGGAAAATTAATAGAGATCATTTGTACAATGATCCTGTATTCATAATCCTTTACTTACATTGATGTTGTACAATATAATTACATTACATAATACTACATTGTGTAATTATTATAAATATTGGTTTGCAGGTTAAGAGAAGAGAGTTTTTAAGCAGTCATCTTTATAAATATGCTCCTTTATGTTGCTTTCAAAAAAATTGGTTTGCTTTAACTTAATTATTGTAAGATGTTTCATATATATTGCGGTACTGTTGATGTTAAAATTGGGCATCAGTGAAAAAAACAATAGTCAGCTGGTTTGCCCCTTTTGTAAACCTACATGGATCTCCTAAACGTGTTACATAGTAATTGTGTTCAATAGTGGTCCCTAACTTTCTGGCTTGGGGAGGAGAGGATGGTTCTATACGAATGGCAGGTGTGTGTGTAAGACTGCTCAGCTCCATTTGTGCAAGCAGTGCCATATATACGCCCACTGCTTGCACAAATGGAGCTGTGAGAGCCTGCCACTCACTCAAGTGGAGCTGCGCTTGTATACTCACCCACCACTTGCACCACATAGTTCCAAATGGGTCATGGCTCGGGAATAGGGGACCTACTTAGAATCAGAAAGGAACATTCATTAAAAGCAATAAAACTTAGCTGGGGGGTGGGAAGATGTAGGTTTTCTGATGAAAAAGCCCTGTTTTTATACATGCTGATATTTTTATTATCAGCCAAATCCTGAATTACATTCAGTTAGTTTTGTTTCTCAATTTATACAGAAGTATACAAAATATGAACCAAGCCATCAGCTATTGTGTAAGTCATTTATATAGCCTGCTGTAATTCTAATAATTGTAAACCATTTAGGGAGTCTGTACTAAAAATGGTATATAAATGTAGTAAATAATGTTACTTATCCTTGCCCAGCAAAACCAAAACTTGCAGATGATTAATCCTAACCATGCTATGTCTGTTTAATTGAATACAGTGGGATTTAGTTTTTAAATTGGCATATAAAGCATTGAATTGTATAATGATGCTTCTTCTGCGTTTTGTTCAAAACAAGTTTATTTGAACTCCAGTCCTGGCTTCTAAGTGTAAAAGTAATTTTATAGCACCCCAAATTTTCAACTGCCCTTTCATTTCACCCGGATTGTTGAGAGCAATATGCTGACTCTGTAAACCGCTTAAAGATGGCTGTAAAGCACTATGAAGTGGTATGTAAATCTAACTGTTATTGCTATTTGTACTTGTATTCAATAATAGTTGTGTTCGCACACAACCGAATCAGAATTTTGAACTTCTTATCAGAGCACTGTGTTCTGTGTTTACAGCCTATTTATTCTGTTTGCTTCTCTGATTAGTGTGTCTGTCATTACAAATATAGACACATGCATGCACATATGCACACATGCAGATGGAGACATTATGTGCTACATCTGTTTACCCCAGCTTAATGCTCATGGTTTTAAAAGACCCTTTTTCGTGGAGTGAAAAACATGTAGTTAAACATGAAATTATATGGGGAGGACAATGGCTAAAGCTTCTTCCCCACTGTACCTGTTCAGAATCTCTTTTAGTTCTGCTATTAGCTGTTGAAAAACAAGTACATTTTTTCTGCGATCCAGTCCTCAATTTAATACTGCGATTGGGTCTGGATTTCTGGCCATAATTGTTAACAGTTGTAGGTCAAGTTATTCCCGACCTGATTTATGATACTTTTTTTTGCATGGACATGAAGTGAATCACCATGATAATTAAGCGAGTCCATGGTTGTTGGGTATACTGCAGTCATAAGTGCAAAACCATTCTTCTGAATGGCCATTTTTGCTGGAAACCAGAAAAAACTGCTGCAAGTTGCAGCTATGTGACAGTGGACTCTGTAGAGGTGAGCCAATTGCCAAGCACCTGAAATGCTGTTGTGCAATCATGATCTGTGTGTGCCATATTTCACGACAATCAGAAATGCTTTATGGACTGCAAAACATCTGTCCTATTACACAATCGGTCTTAAGTTGAGGACTACCTGTAACAGTGTTTCATATGTGTGCAGATAATTACCATCCTGCTAAACAATGAAGATACAGCTCATTTGAGATATAAGTCTCCAATATCCTGGCCTACTTAGCTAATAAGAGAAAAAGGTTATTGTGCATGACCCATCTTCCTAGAAAGCATTTTATGAAGATTATACAAATTTTTGTGTTAATGAATTAAACGTTTTCTTCCAGAGAATGAAGGTGAATGTCCATCTCACTTGATAGTGTTGTGTGAAGGCAGAATTTTTGAATTCGATAGTTTAAATGATGGTCATATTCTGAGCCCACCAGAGCTTTTTAGGTATGTTTAGAAATCATTCTAAAAACAACCTGCTAGACTATAGATCTTTCTATACAAATTTGACATTAAATATATTTATACTGATATTCCAAATATGCTCTACAGAAAGAAGTAGTCAATGAAGATTGATGGAATTTAAGGGCTTCTGTATAAAAGATGCTGTGTATTCAGTTTTGAATTTATATTTAAGATTATTTCCATTTATACTTAAGTATAGTTTTTATCAATTTTTACTCATTTTGTGGTAAATACATTGTTGCTACATTTATAGCATTTTATAGCTTTGTTTTATTAATTTCAATTAAATGTCAGTTACACTGTTTTTAATAGTTTTATGTGTCCTTAATTTCTGGAATGTTTTTCCTATTATTGCCTCCCACTCAACATATGAGGGGAAAATGACAAGTCAGCTGAGAATCCCAATTGAATGAAAGGAATGTAATACTTATAATTCCCAACTTCCTAAAATAATTCTATGCTTCATTAAACAAGGACACATCTTAAAATCAAGATACTATTGTGTGATCGTTAAACATATTTATTGAATTGAAACCCTAAATATGGAAATGAATGGGAGAGAGAATGCTGTATTGTTTGCTGAAACACCATTTTAAATTCAGTTTATTGGTGACTGGATTTGCATCTCCCACACAGCAAGTGCTTATTTCCCCACCCTTTCAAATTGTCCAAGAGTATAATTACTGTCACTCTGTTAAGGAAGAATGAAGAAAAATAGGGATGTACTTGGAGAAATTGTGTTGCAGTTAATAAGCTTTCCCCCCCCCTCATTCTTTCATGTATAGTATATATGCACACTTCCAACTTTTTTTTTTAATTTTTATAATCTGAATGTTCTCTGCATAGAATATCAAAGAAGATCACTGTAGCTAATAAAGGACACTAATACTTCTAATATTTGATAAATAACTTCAGAAGAGATGAATGTTTAGTTTAATAAATAAGGACCTGGAAATTTTATTTATTTTCAGTCTTCATTATCTCAAATGCTGGCTTAACAAAAAAATAAAAAAGATGATAGTTTGCATTGTCTTACATGATAGTTTGCATTGGAAATGCTAAGTATTTTTTACTTGGTATTTATATTATTTGTAGACAACTTTCCTACATTAAGAAGAAATGTGAGAATGAACTTGAAGGGCCAGGATTGGCTGCCTTAACATCTGAAGAAAGAAACTCATGGGCAAAGGTTTGGACTTTTTTTAAAAGAGATATTTGGTGCAGATTGATATCCTTTATTTTTAATAATTGTTTTGTTTCCCTCTTACAGACACGTGATTATCTTATCAGACTTCATCCAAAGAATCTGTCTCTGTTGGAAACAATACAGCGTAGTTTATTTGTAATATGTCTAGATGATTCAAAGCCTCAAGCTACACCTGAAGATTATACAGAGGTACTGACCATAATTTGCCTTGTTATATTACAAAGGAAAAGGATTTGGAGTGATCCAATGGCCTGCCTTCTGTCAAGAGGCTTGGGGCCATTTCCATACCACCACATCTGGAGAGCCCCAACTTACTTCCCAACCTATCATATCCAAGAGATGCAGGCCTGCTCTTCATACCACCAGGTTTAGGAAGCTTTGGTCAATTAAAAGGCCGCTGATACACCCAAATTGCCCCATTTATCTTTGCAGTTTTTTGCACCTGCTGACAGGCGTGCCATCCTATGCAAGGCTTGGCCTTTCTACCAATGCTGCCCTATGTCATTCTGCAATGAGGCACCAGTTTTTAAATTATTTGGAAGTCTTGAGTGGCTTGCTACAGGGCCCATTAATGCGTGGAAACTTGCTACAGCCTGGGAGGCTCAGCTAATTATAGGCCAAGCTTACTTTCCACCCCTTCATGCCCAGGAGGCCTTGGCTAGTTATAGGACTCAACACCTACTTGAAGGAGCCTTCTGATAGGAGGTTCACGCTTTGCATAGTGTGGGCACACCTATCAGAAACTGCAGAAAAACTGCAAAGTAAGTGGGTCGGTTTGCATTTGCTGGCCAGCCCTGTTACCAGTCATGGCCTTCTGGGCCTGGTGGGGGAAAAGGCCCCAGACTTCTCAATCTGCAGCAGTTTCTGCACACCAGTAGGCTTTGTAGTTGGCCGAGGCCTCCTGGGCTGTGATAGGTGTCCTATGGTGAGGGACTCTGTAACAGCACCTCCTTCCATCTGCATTGTACCCCCTCCTACAATCCTTACCTCAGATTCCATCTACTCAATGACACACAAGATTGCTTAATAACCACAACTTGAGTGTAGTCATTGGGGAAAGTGTCCTGTGATGTCTCACTTTGGTCAACAACTGAGATTCTGGTCTCAATTGTAATCATAAGCCAAGGATTACTAGGAATCTCAGTCAGCTTCTATAAGATATTTTTACTTCCCAGTCTTGCCTATAGCCTGGTATTTCCCAGTGGCCTCCCATCTAATAATCAGTTCCAACCCTACTTTGGCTTTTCATGTTAGCCAAAGTAATTTGAGTGCTATCTCCCTGATGGTTATATGGGAAAACATACAGGGAAAACATAGTTTCTGGGTACACCAAGAAACTATTCCAAGGAACTAAGTCCACCTGGACAATTATTTTGATGGGTTATGAATATCTTGTTACTAAACTAACAATGCATGTCATTCCAGAAATCCAAGTGGCAATGGACAGCTTGACATCTGTTCAAAATCTACTGACATCTATTGACTCCTTCCCTTTTAAAGATGTATGAGATTGCAGTTTTATGTCAGGCTTGCATCTGTAATTTTCTAAGCGCATCATAATAAATATGGGTGAAGCCTAAGCAGATTTTGGAAGTTTTGAAAATTAAAATATGTGCCTTCAAAGTTTATTTATTAATTTTCCTCTTAAAATTTTCTAAAGTACTTCCCTGTCTCAAAAAAAGCGGCCTCAGTATTCTATATGTGCTTCTTGGGCATTTAGAGGGTATTGTTGGCTGCAGGCTACACTGTTGCATCCCTAATTGGTATCTAGAGACAGCAATTTTAAAAACAGCGATCAAATTGGCTAACTTTTTTGGGCTCCTGTGCCAAAAATTGTGTGCACGCTTGCATGCCAGCACCCAGAAGGCAATGTGCGTCTTCCCCCAACACTCCCTGCGCATGCACGTGCAATCCCCACTATCATCGCCCCCTTACCTGCACTGCATCTCACAGCTGCTTTTCTGCTGGTTTGAGGCCTTTTTCGGCCTCCCACGGGATTACAGGAAATGACGAAATGGGCCTATTATTCGCCTGCACAGCCTGCAGAGGCTTTTTCAAGTCTCTGGGAGGCTGAAAAGGCCTCAGACCAGCTGAAAATCAGCTGTGAGGCATGCGCATGCTCATGCGCAGTGAGGTAAGTTCGCCTGCAGCTCGCATGCCAGCACAAATGGCTCTACGTGCCACCTGTGGCACACATGCTATAGGTTCGCCATCATGGCTGTAGAAGGTAGTATTGGAGGTGAGGAACCTAACGGTAGATGGAGATCTTGCTCTCACACTTCACCCTGCAATGATGCCAGAAGACATGAAAAGTAGGATATCGCTGTGAGCATTTTTCTGTCTTTGAAGGGCAAATGTGACAGTTTTTTCTTTCAGAACTAATAATGCTAATTCTTGAATTAGATCACCAGATTGGCACTCACAGGGAACCCAACATTGCGGTGGGGAGACAAATCCTATAACTTCATTGCCTTCTCAAATGGTAGTTGTGCATCAAACAGTGATGTGAGTTTGTATCTTTTGTATTTCTCTCTCTTTTGTTTTGTGATTATATAAAAACATTACAACCAGCAATCTTAAGAAATTTCTGCTTGTTTTAATGTAGCAATAAATGTATTTATGAATAGCAACTTAAAAATAATTTGTTCATTCTGTTACTGTGCTACACTTTTAATTACTAGAAAAGAAATATTGACATAACAAAATTATGAAGTAACCCTTCTAAAAAAAGATCATTGAAAACAGGAGACATGTGACATGCTGCTGGATTACAATTTCTAACAGCCCCACTCAGCTTGACCAGCAGTAAATTATGGTTGTAATAGAAAAATAAAATAAAATGTGATGATTCAAATATTTATTGCTCCATGGAGTAATGTTTATTTTATACATACCTTCCAGCATGCTCCTTTTGACGCCATGGTTTTAGTGAGCCTCTGTTCTTACATTGATTCCAAGGTTTTTGAAACAGAAGGGAAATGGAAGGTATGCTGTAAACTGTAGTTCCATTCTTTTCCAGTTGATAAAACTTCCTTCTTGTGTCAGATAAATTAAATGGTTCTCTTTTTATTTCATACAAAACAGGGATCGGACAAAGTACGCAATATTCCTTGGCCTGAGGAGCTTGTGTTTAATTTTGATCAGAAGGTGCTAAATGATATCACTTGTGCAAAGGAGAAATATTACAAGCAGGTATGCATGTACATTTTTGAAAGTCATATATTTGTGCTTGGTGTTAGTACATTCTTTTTGTTTCCATTATATGACGCGAATGAGGATGAAGCAAAAGAGAACTCTTTTTTATGCACAGCCGGTGACTTTTTAATTTGGTTTGCCATCTGCTTGTACTGCAGCCCAGATCCATCCTGAAGCATTTCATATCAGTTCTTCAAATGTAAGACACGGAGGTAGATCTATGCTTTTTCCCCAATGTCCAGGTGATAAGCATGATTTAGGAATACCAGTTTGCATTGCTATAAGCCAGAGGATTCTATCAATAGTATGGTAATAAGCATCACTCAGAGTTTCTAAAGTCTTGATTCTTGAATCTTTGCTAGATATTATAAGTTTTGTGTAATTCAAAATATAAAATTTCCCTCTATTGGTTCTCTGAAATTTCATTATTTTCCCTTCTCAGATGTCTGACTTAGAGCTTGTGAATTATGCTTTTACAACTTTTGGGAAAGTACTGATTAAGAAACACCATCTTCATCCTGATACATTTGTCCAGATTGCTCTCCAATTAACCTATTACAGATGTCATGGACAGTAAGAATAATTTTTAAACATGTATTAAAAAATTTAATTGCATTAAATAGATATGAAGTATAATTTATATAGCCTTTGTGGAAGTTTACAAATAGATGGAAATTATTTTCTCATGTTTGCACACTTTACATATTCCTTAGAATTATCAAATGCTTTATGTTTCTTCCTTTCTTCTTTATTTGTATATTATTTTGCCATCAGTAGACTTAATCCAAAAATCTAATTTGTTCATTTCCTATCTTTTTGCTCTTCCTAAATGCACTATTCTTCATGTTTGTATCCATTTATCTAATACTTTGTATTTCATTATATTATCAATTTTCTCTGCTTAAAAAACAGTTTAATAATAAGGTATCTTGCTAAGGCCAGATGAAGTAAATCATCATTTTTTTATGTAAGGTTCAAAAACTGGAGTGAAGTTACTTTGTTTCAAATACTTTTTGGTAAAAGTAATTTGCTATATCCACAGACAATAGGGCTTTTACATATCTATTCTATGAGCAGTTAAAACAGTTGAGGGATAAATCTACTATTTGTTTTCTAGCCCTGGTTGCTGTTATGAAACTGCAACAACCAGACAATTTTATCATGGCCGGACAGAAACTATGAGACCATGCACCATTGAAGTAACTGAATGGTGTAAATCCATGCTAGACCCTACAGTCGCTGTGAGTATTCTAGTCAAAGAGATTGTGACTTTTTTTTGTGTTCAGTACTAACACTTATAGAACTCCAAAAATTTTTTTACTCATATATTCAATAGGTCAAAATTTAGTGGAGATAAATCCCATCTTTCCTTGATAATGATACATCATTTCATAAACTGAATTCATAGTTGTCATCATGGGAAAGTTCAAATACTGAACTGTTCAGTATGAAATAAAACTTGCAGTATATTCCTTTTGAAATAAGAAATAATCTCATCCTCATGGATATTTTAATTCCTCTTTAAAAGCAGTTATATTTTACCATGATATTTTTGTTAGATTTTTTTTTAACTCGGAAATAATGTTTGTATTAAATTTCTTGATTCATGTTGATTGTGCATGTACAGATTATGCAAATTATACTTGGCAAAAAGTGGCTTCCCCTTTCATGGTTTCTGGATATGTAGAACACAATTTTAGATACATATTTGGGATATGATCACATTATACTTCTGGATCATCCTTCACATTTCAAGAGCAGCTTTCTCTAATCTGATTGGGGTTCAACTCCTAGTAAGAAAGGCCTAGTAGCAGGTGGTGGTTATTCAACTGAACGCTATCACTCTCCTTCTTATCTTCTATGCCAAACAGATGGAAGAGAGGCTGATAGATAATAATTGAAGCATAGAAGGAACCAAATGGCAGCTGATGCATCTTGGCTCTTTTTCCTTTTCCTGTTGTCTTTTGCTATTTTCTGAAATGTTTAGATATAAGCAGTTTGGGTGGAATAATTATGTTTTTCTTATGTTCTGCAGCAAGGCCAAAGAAAACACCTAATGTTAAAAGCATTTGCAAGACATAATAAACTGATGAAAGAGTGTGAGAATGGAAGAGGTACATTTTTTTAATCGTGCAGAAGCAAAGAGATACAGTCTCAAAATATCAAAATAATCTTTCATGTAATAGAAGAGAGTTTTTTTTAATTTACCTATTGAGAGTAATACTATTGTTTAGTTTTAATTATTATATGACAAATATGTGTTTTTTTTCGAACCAACCTCCTCCTTTAAAAGTATGGCTATGGGTAAACTTTGATCTATAAGTAGTTGTGCATCCTGGCATTAATACTTTTCTTCATAAGCTGTGGTTTGTTTTCATACCTCTCCAGTTTTAATTATAACAGTGCTGAGTAGAGTCATAGCTCTATTGTACACAATAAGCCTCCAACTGGCATCATTTTTCCTCCAGCACAATTCTCAAACCATCCATTCCACTACCCTCAGAAGTTCAACAGACTGAATGGAATAAACTCTGTGCTAGTCACTGAGCATTTTTTCAGTTAATTTGTATTTCTCAAACAGGTTTTGATCGTCATCTCTTAGGCCTCCAACTCCTGGCCAGAGAGCACAGCCTTCCAATGCCTGAACTCTTCTTAGATCCTGCTTTCATCAGAAGGTACTGAAAAATATTAAATTCATGTTTGGAATTAAATCATTCTATACCAACTGAACATAAGGTTTTACAGGTAGTCCTCAATTAGCAACCACAATTAATACAAATAACTGTCATTGAATGAAGCATTTGCTAAACAGCGGCTGTGCTTATGATCTTCAGTTTTCCTGTGCTTTATAGACAAAAGTTGTAAAAGGTGGGATTGGCGTAAAGCTATTTTTTCATCACCATTATGAACAGTTGCTAAATGATGTAATCACTGAACAGGGACAACCCATATTGGAGTTGAAAAGATATAGATAAGTAATTGTTTAGTGATGGGACAAATGTTTATAGGTCCAGCAGCTTCCAATGATTAAGAAATTGTACTTCTTTTAAATTATTGTTGTGGAACAAGTAATTCACTTTTTCCATTAACAAGTCTTCCAGAAGTCATCATAATACCAGTTTGAGCATTGAATCCTGTTCATTTATTCCAGTGAAGTTCCTTAATGTTAGCAGAGAAAGCAGGTCTTATTTTTTACATATCTTCTTGTTTTGTTCTTTTAATTTGCAGTGGGGGAGGTGGAAATTTTGTTCTTTCAACTAGCCTGGTAGGGTACACAAGAATTGCAGGAGCTACTGTTCCAATGGTAAAGCATGGTTATGGCTTTTTCTACAGAATTAGAGATGACAGGTAAGAATACCACTAACATTATTCCAAGTAAAAAAAGTGAAACCTGTTTTGTGTGTCAGTGTGGGAGTGACCACTCCATATTATTTCAGTAATTAAAACTTGACTTCACATTTGGCCTTTTAGGCATTCTTAACTTTCTTCTATATAGTTTTAAATATGATTATTCTTTCTCCTAAAATATCTTATCAATTCTGTGATCTACTCTATCTGTGCCTTCACATAACTAACCTAAACTGGTGACTTTCTGTTGTATTAATGTAATAGGGCGATTAGTACACTGGTTTATTAGGATATTGTGAATCCAGAGAGTAGGGTTAACTCCATAAATCACAGTTTATGTAGACCCATATTTTACTTTAAAAATTCAGCTTCCTAACAGGTTTATACATTCCATAGTGCTAATTTCTTGGCTTTTTCTTTATTTCTGCTGCTCGTATTAGGAATAATATGCTGAGTAATGTTTTAGGGGTATATCATAACCAAACTTTCTGAAAAATACTAGTAATAAGACAAAGTACTTTGTTTTACAACATTTTAAAATTTTCTCTAATCTGAAGGTAATTATTTTTTCATATTGTTGAAGTTCAACGTGAAATACATCTTGAAGAGATTCTTTCATTCCTATTTTATAGCATAAATCCACCTGCCCATGATTAGAGTATGCAGTAATTGTGTCTTGTAACATTGCGATTACTTAGCTGCCCAAGACTGTACGTATACCCAACTGAAATTCTGTGCTGATTTTTTAAAAATGGCATTTATCTAAATATTAACAAGCATTCAAGTTTTTGAAAGAATAAAGGGGTATACCTTAAAACTCAGTTGATTATAAACTGAATGAGATTAGTATAATATTGAATGAGATTAGTATAATATTGAATGAGATTAGTATAATGTTCCATCTTTTCTCTGGTAGGATTGTTGTTGCCTGCAGTGCCTGGAAGTCATGTCCAGACACAGATGCCGAAAATTTATGTAAGGAATTGTTCCAGTCTTTTCAAGACATAATAAAAATAATATCCACAGCCCAGATGTAGAAAAAATATTGGAGCTCCAGTGCTTTTTTTTGTAGTACCATATATATTGAAAATTCGAATATGAAAGCCTTACTTAAAAGGAATGATTGAAGTGGACATGGTATTTGACAGTTACATATAAGCTAGGTATAAATCATGCAAAATTCTACTGCAATAACAATGCAATTTTCTTGGAATAATCTGCAATTGCAATGCAAAATAAGATTAGAACTATGCAATGAGTTTAATTTAACTTCTAAAATGCAAGGTTTATTGAATTTTTCAATAGAAAAAAGTTAATTATGTAATCTTACTAGCAATAAAGAATGCAAAATCATACTCAAATGAATTCAATGTTTTAAGTTAATGTTTTCAGAAGTACATGGGGGACACTTGCTTTCATTTACTACAATAGAAAGTTGTATTTTGAGCAACCATTGCAGCAATCATGTTTTCTTTCTATATGAAATGCATATCATGGCTTTTTCTTGCCTTCAAATGTAATCAAGGAAAATGTATTAGAATGCTTGTGAATTTATTTCAGGTAACCTGAGGTTGTTCTTTTTTTTAATTTGATGGGGTTGTTTAAATGCTTCTATAAACTGGAAGAAATGATAATCAAAGATACTGTATTTTCTTGCCATTTCAAATGTGCAACTCAGTATGATTCTCAGGACAACATGCATTCTTTGTATCATAAATGAGAAACTATGAATAATGCAATATATTCTTGAAATAAAGCCATTCCAAAGAGCAACAATATGTATATTATTCATCTATGCTTACTTACATTGTTCCATTATGGTGGGAGGGCAGGATGTAATCTTAATTATTCTGCCACGCAAAACAGTTAACAAGCATTCAAAAGTTTTTGAAAGAGTAAAGGAGTATACCTTAAAACTCAGTTGATTACAAATTGAAGGAGATTAGTATAATATCACCTAAGTTAATTTAACTGACTCCTACAAGTTTGGCATTCTTTTTTTTTTTTGAAACAAATTTTTATTAATTTTAAAGATAAAACAACACATCATTAATCATTAAATACATAAACACATAAAACCTCTTAACATTGTAAATCCTTACAAGTCAAACAAAACATTATTTTTATACAGCATAATTCCAATTTATCCCATCTCCATATGGACACACAAACATCTTTCAGCAAGTTTCTCATTTTTTCTCTTTACTCCTATTCAATTTCATTTCTCTTCCATATTTATCCATTTTATAGTCATCATATTCTTTTCTTTCTGGCTTGTATAAATTATTCTCGTCTAGCATTCCTCCAAGGTTTTATTGATTCTTTCCTTTTTTTTTTTTTATAAAAAACAAATTTTGTTAGTTTTACCATAAGCACAATATACAAACATACAAACACAAAACATAAACAAAACTAAAAGATCTTTTCTGAAGGTTGTCTGTTCCCGGGTTAAAACTCTTTACACAGACACAAATTCAAACATCATATTCAACCCATATCTCCTTCCAAATCTTATTATCATTTTTTTTTATATATATATATAAAAACCATTTTTATCAGTTTTATAAAAACAATGCACAAAAAATCAAGGCATAGCAGCTTATAAATTCTTTTCTAAGAAAAAATAATAATAATAGACCAATAAAGCATAACATTTCCAGATTATAATATCAATATTTCATATAATATTAACTTCATATCTTGTCCCTACTTCTCTTTTCCATCCAAATTATTTATTAATTAAAATTTTATTGCCTTTTATCAATACACAAAATCCAAAAAAAAAAGCATATATATCCTTCCATATCTTATTACCATTTTCAATAACATTCTTTGTCTGTTCTATTTCCAATTATCCATTCATCTTTTTTTTCTTTTACTATACTTCTCCTGTACACCAATTGGAGTAACATCTATAACTCATTACCCTAACTTAGAAATACTACATATAGCAATCTTTCTTGGGATTCTGTTTAAAAAAAATTCTAAAATTACATAATAAATTTTATATTCTGAATATACATATAAAAACACACTCTTATATACCCTCCAGAATCCCTCTTTTAATCTAAATTAAATTCACCCATTATCTCTAAATAAACTTTTTTTCCTTAGGTCTTGCTTCCCCACATTAAGGCTTCTCCTCCCCCCCTTTCTCTCTTGCTTATTCTTCTCCTTGCCCTTTCTACCCCTTTGTTTTTTCTCTTCGCTTTTCTTGCTCCTTTTCCTTTGCTTTCTAACCTTGCCTCCATCTTTTCGCTCATTTTTCTCTCTTTTGGTTGTTTTTATAATTCTTAAAATCCCCTTTTTCTTATCCTTTTTGTCCTCCTCTCCAGAAGGGACCCATTGTTCATCAAAGATGGCTTCTTCTTCCTCTTCTTCCTTGTCCCAGTCCTTCTGCTGCGTAATCAACTTTTCAAAGGAACATAACGCCATTTCTAAGAATTGAAACAAAGCGCCCAAAGTATCTTCTTTTTTATATTTTTGATATTCAATCTCTAGTTCATCCAGACGATGCCATTATGAAAAGGGAAACTTTTTCCAAAACAACCACAAGAATTTTTAATCAAAGACAATCAAAAGCAATTAAAAAAAGAAAAAAAGTTCCAAAAGTTAATACTTTTCTTCCTTCTTCTCTTTCTCTTTCTGAATTAATTTTTAATCAAAGAGGTCCAATTACCATATATCTTCTTTTGGGATCCACAAAGACGTTCTAATCAATCTCCTCCTTTTTCAGCTTCTGCTCCAATTTTTTTTTTCTCCCTTCCCACTTGCAATGAGAATTTTAATAATCAAAAATCCATACCTCCAGCAGAGATTTTCCAATTTCTCACATTTTTCAATGTCCAAAAATCCCTTTGTCTCTTATCTTAGCTTTCAAAACAATCCACTTTCAATGTCTAATATATCCAAATATTTCTGCTTTTTCCGTGGGGTGGGAGAGTAAAAAAAAAAAAAAATTCCCTTTAACAGCTTCTCCGCCGCTTTTCGCTCTTCTTAGGGATACAATGTATCCTCCAGCAACAAATAGCTCAATTCCAGGCAATTTAAAAGGTGTTACTTGACCCGGCTCAGACAGAACTTTCACTCTTCACACTTCCTCCAGCACAGTTCTTACCCGGTTGCTGGCTTCTTCGTGGCGGCCATTGCTGACCGCCGCTCCACCGCCTTGGGAAAAAGGGGTTTTCCCGGAGAAAGGGGGGGTCTGCGATGCCCCCACCTCCCTTTCCGACTCCCCTCTATCTTCAGCTGTCCCTACAGGGCAGCCATATCCCCCTGACCCATCTGGATCGGGGGTACCTCGACGGCTAGCACAGCAGAAATCGCGAGCTGTCGCGAATTCCTGCTGCCCCGAAGCCACGCAAACCGGAAGTCCCCAAGTTTGGCATTCTTAATGTTACATATTAGCCTGCATCCTGGATTCCAGCTGCAGAACTTTTCAGCTAATGTGGATCTCCCTTTTCTTCTTTCCCTGTGAAGGGATTAATTATGATTTGGTATAAGCTGTTATAAGGGGGCCAAGTTATGCTGCTTTCCTTAGTACATGCCCATTTTGGTTTGCACTCTGTTATTACAGTTTACTAGTACATATTAATATATACTAGTACATTACTAGTACATATTTGGATTGTTGCAAGTGCCAGTTAGTAAGAAAGGTGACTGGCCCAGCTGATTTCCATGCCTCAGGGAGGACCAGATCCTGGGTTATCTCACTCTGAACTCACCATTATCACACCATGCTAAGGCAGAGTTTGTATGCCTTCAGTTATATTGGATTTTCATTTCTAAAGACAAGAATTCTTCCTCACTTACAAAGTTAGATAAATATTCACAGGATTAAGGCAGAAATTATAAAAATCCAGGATTCTTATTACAGAATTGGTAGTGTCACTTGACTTGTCATCACAGGAAAGGGAAAAAAAAGAACTGCTATGCATTTTAATTCCTGAAGACAGGAATCTAACAAAAATCATGATTTTGCCATGTGGCAGAAGGGAAATCAAGTCAATGGAATATGAACACACACACACACACACGGATTTTTTTTATTTATTGCATTTTGAGATGATGAAAAGGTGTTCAGATATTTGTGTAATTCTAAGACAACATCTAGCTGATTCTTTGGGAGACAATCATCTATGCACAATAGTGTGTTGAAACAACTTTAGAAGATGTAGGTGGTAAGTATATAAATCCTAATCTTTAGTCTACTAGACAGACTGTTGTTTTAATTTTTAATCTTGAATTCACTAAACTGATAATCTGTTGATGACCCAGATTGTGCCATCCTGTAAATTCCTCACTTTGCAGGCACACATTTAAAAGATATAGTATAATATATATACTAGTATACATGGCAAGTATAGTATACTATAATATAATATGCAAACATTTTAGAAAAGGCAAATTGTTTATCATTTTCTGGTAGATTGAACAGGATGGAACAAAGTACATGAACCAGAAATGTTATAATTGTAAGCATTACACAATAATGATAACTAATGAGAATCAATGATGAGAACAATCTCCTTACAACAGATTGTGTCTGGCTGGATCACAATGTAGTGTGTAACACACAGGATTTATCTTCACATCCAATTTCTAACCTAGCATTCTTTTTAAATTTTGTAGAAATTTTGAATCATTAGACGTCACTAATGTCACGTGTAAGAAGATATGTGGACAGTTAAGGGTACTTTTCTTTCACAGGCCATGATTATTACTGGGTTTAACTATAAATAGTTGTTAATCAGCAGAAACTAGTATAATTACAGTATATAGGATCCAGAAATCAATTCTAGGCCCAGATTCACTGGCAGTACAAGTTCAGTGTGATAATATACCATTTTATCTAATATGGAACATGTTATAGATAGTCCTTGACTTGCAACAGTTCATTCAATGACTGTTCAAAGTTACAATGGCCTTGAAAAAAATGACATTATTTTTCACATGACTTTTGCAACATCCCCATGGTCACGTGATCAAAATTAAGGTGCTTGGCAATTGACTCGTGACAGTTGTGGTGTCTTGGGGTCATGTGATCACAAGTAGAGTCAAGAGGGAAACCAGATTCCCTTAACAAGCATGTATCTAACTGAATGGTTTCACTTAACACTGTGACAAGAAAGGCTGCAAAATCGGACAAAATTCACTTTAATAGCTTAATAATTGCAACAGAAATTTTGGGCTCATTTGTGGCCTTAAATCAAGAACTACCTGTACTTTTCTATAATGTATAATGAACAAATTGGCTATTCTAGAAACAAAAGAAGAAAAACAAGACCCAACAAAGGAGCAATGGAGAAACTTTTCAACATTACCATGCTCTCAATATGGCTATCCTTTAGAAGTGGAATTATAAAGACAGAAATGGCACAGCTAGAATTCATTAAGCTTATCATTAACAGACTTAACAATATTTCTTGCAAAACAAACTTGAGACCAAGATTTCTTATCATACTGACATATAAGAACCTCATAAATGCAAAATTATGCTTCATCCAATATCTTTTTTGTTAATAATGAATTAATCTGTAATTGTCACTGTTTCACCTGCCATTTAATATGCCACTTTTTTATGAAATACTGCTCTTAACAGCAATAATCACCATGTGTGTATTATAATACTATTCTTTCAGAATTATGTTCCACAAACATCAAAAGCAGCAGACAGTGAACACAAAGGGTTATGCTATTATAAATGTTTAAGACTTTAAAGTACCACAAGACTGTCATTGGAATAAGTCTAAAATTCTGGTGGAAACAAGTTATGTATTAAGATACAAAATGTATTGTAAACAATTAATGCCATAATGAGTAAAATGAAATTGTTACAGATTAAGTTTTAGGCCAGAACATTAACATTAAAAACATAGTTTTGAAAATACCACGAGCTACTTGAAGATGAAGTATTTAAGGAAATTCTATATTCCATATTTCTGGATCATTTCATTTGCTATAGAAATATAGGTTTTCAAAGCATCATCTTTTGATATACCTGGAATGAAAAATTAGCAGTTACTACGGTGTCTTACTTTTTATCGGGGGAAACCCCCCTCCCCAGTATTATTTACAGTAAAACTAACCTTTCTTCAGATTCCAAGCCTCCCATTTGGCTCTGCCTTTCAAATCCAACATCCCAGGGCACTCTGTTGAAGATGAAAATATAATCATTAAACCTGTGTTCTTGAAAAGCGCTCTCATACTCAATTTTTCCTAGATGTTTATTAAGTACCAATATTAATGTCTCCAACAGTGGCCTGTTTGTAGAGTCCATATAATTCCTTTAATTCATCATCGGTGGGCTTGGATTTTAATTTTTTAATCTTTTCTGCAACAGCCTCAAAGTCAGCCTGATGAGAAAACAAAACAAGACAATAATTAAAGAAATATGCCATTGTTTTATGTATCAATGTGATATATTTCTACACTTTTTACTCAATGCTTGATGCTAGATGTATGGTAAAATATTCCTGTTTTTCTAGTGCATACCCTATATTTTCCCCCTTTTTTTGCCAGTGTAAGAATTCCTTCCAGCCTTTGAGCTGGAGGCCATGCATACAAAACAGGTTTGTACATGTAGAGAATTGATGTTAAAGATAAAGAAACTTTCATTACTGAATAGCAACTGGCAAGAAGCAAGCTCTAAGTTTGGGATAACAATTCAACATTCATTTATTAGTTGAATTTATAATCCAACATTTATTAGTTGAGTTTATAATCCAGCTTCTTTTTGTCTTCATTTAATCACGATTGAGAGCCACTTTGGATTCATATTTAAGTGCAATTGTAGTGATATTTCCTTAGGCTAAAAAGAAAGTGAGGCTCCATGATTTAATCCTTGATCCAGCTGCCGTCACAGCTGGGCTGCTCTATATTCTCTGCTAAAGCACATAAACACACAAAAGAATGCCTTGACAATTCCAGTCATGGCACAGATGGAAGTAAAATGTAAATTGAGTTGTCCAATATTTCATTCATTGTAGTGCTAATGAACCTGTGTTAATAATAACAAATTATATACAAGACATCAGATTTTCCAGATGACTAGACAAGCAATAGTAAAATCCAGATTCCAATTTAGTGTACCAATTTAGTGTAAAGAAATCTATAATAGAATAGAATAGAATTCTTTATTGGCCATGCGAGATTGGATACACAAGGAATTTGTCTTGGTGCATATGCTCTCAATGTACATAAAAGAAAAGATACATTGATCAAGAGTCAAGAATCATAAGGTACAAGACTTAATAATAGTCATAGGGTACAATAAGCAATCAAATCATACTAGGAAAAAGTCAATAAAAATTATTAGATACAAGCAACAAGGTTACAGTCATACAGTCATAAGTGGAAGAAGATGGGTGAAAGGAAGGATGGGAGGATTAATAGTGATAGTAATGCAGACTTAGTAAATAGTTTGACAGTGTTGAGGGAATTATTTGTTTAGCAGAGTGATGCTGTTCAGGGAAAAAACTATTATTGTGTCTAGTTGTTCTGGTGTGCAGTGCTCTATAGCGTCGTTTTGAGGGTAGGAGTTGAAACAGTTTATGTCCGGCATGTGAGGGGTCTGTAAATATTTTCAGAGCCTTCTTTTTGACTGGTGCAGTATACAGGGTCTCAATGGAAAGCAGGTTGGTAGTAATTGTTTTTTCTGCACTCCTAATTATCCTCTGAAGTCTGTGTCTGTCTTGTTGGGTTGCAGAACCAAACTAGACATTATAGAAGTGCAGTTGACAGACTCAATAACTCATTATTATGATAATTTATAGAAATACAGAGTATTTAAAAATGGAACTCTATGATGAAGCAAAATGCTATTAATAGTAATTATTCATTTGCATAATTTATATCCATTATTTATATCTTCTGTTTATTTTGTCCCAGAAATCCAAAAAGCAAGAAAGACTAATCAGTTGTGGAGGTTAAGTACCATGAAATCATAAAAGTCATAAAATGCTGCTCTGGATAAGTGATTCACAATCAAAGGTTCTGGGCACAGAACAAAAGGCTGGCTGAAACAAATGTTACCTCCAATAACAGCTTCTGAGATTATTTTATAAAGTTCCCAGCTCCACCCAGCTGAGCTAGTATTCATGATAGTTCCATCCTCCAGAGAGGTGCTTTTTATGGGGAAATCTTACCCTGCAATCCTCACCATTCAACCTTTTGTTCTCTACCAAGTGCCAGTAGCACATTGAAGGGGATAAAGATCAGCAACCAGAATTTCAGGATCATTAGATGTTGCAAGGACCTATTTAGAATCAGATGTCAAATTTAAATTGCTTTGACATGATTATATGTTTACAGGGTATTAGAATGAAATAATAATAAAGCTGCCATTGGCTAAGGTCATATTATCTTTAACCAAGCCTTATCCTCAGTGTTAGCTGTCAAGAAACCCTTTGCACATTTCACAACAATGGTGCTGAAATCTCATAGTCCAAACAATTTGTTAAAGGTTATGCAAATATGTTCTATTGCTTTTTGGGACGAGGAGGGGAGGCTTCAACTCTGTGTTGATTTCTGGTGCTGGCCTGGACATATCCTTGCAGATTTTTGGGGCAAGATTTTGGGAGTGGTTTGTCATTGCCTTCTTTCTAGAGCTGAGAAAAAACGACTGGCCCAAGGTCATCCAGCTGGCTTTGTGCCTGCCTAATGCAGGACAAGAACATTGGTTTCTTGCTCAATATCTTTAACTACTACACTAAACTATTTCTTCTATTGCCACAGTATTTAAAAACCACTGGATGAAGGAGTTACAACAGCAGCCTTCCAAATATAAAATAAAATGCTGGATTGAGTTTGATTCTTAGGGAATTGGATATAAACCTGCAGCTTATTTGATAACAATTACAAAAGTGGTTTTACTGCCTACTTCAGGGATTTTTTAAAACTTTCCAGCCTACCTTATATTACTCTTATGTGGTCTCCCATCTTAGAATGCTTAGCTACAGATGTTGCCCACTCCGAAGAACATTGCTGTTTATTCCTAATTTTATTCCTCATACTACTTTAATACTCTTTCAGGGAAAGTCCAGACATTTGCAAAGAAGGAGCAGGTATTATGTGCACTAAAGAACAAGACCCGGTTGCAAGGAGTGCAATTGGGAATTATCTTTGATTTTCTAGAAGCAAGTGAAATACTGTTTATTTACAACTTTGCCAGATTCAATTAAAGGAAAAATCCATGCCAGCAGTGTAGAAGCTTCTAAGAAACCAGCACAAGACAGGGGTTTCAAAATGGAACCACAGCAGGGAAGATGCTATAAGGAAAAGTGACCAGTGTTGGTGGTTATTTAGCTAAGAAAAAAGTGAATATAAGATCTGCCTACAAATACACATGATGTGGAGCAGGGAAATAGAACTTCTCTCCCTTTACACAATACACAGTACTAGATGCTGGATGAATCTGGAAACAATAACTTTTTCACTGAGCATTTAATTAAACAATGCAACTTATGTTCACAAGAAGCAGTGATGGCCATCGCCCTGAATAATTGGGGAAAAATTACATCAACATAAAGACAGCACAGTTATTAGTAGCTATTAATCACAAAAGAGATGTGTGGCTCTTGCAATCAGAAACACACTGTCTCTCTTGTAAGGAGCAGGAATAGAACAGAGTATTGTCCAATTTCCAATTTTCCAATTAGCAGCTGCCTGGTTGAATTTAATAGCTTTTGGTTTGATCATTTAGCATGGGTTTTCTTATATTCCTTTATACATGAACCTAGAAATGAATTGCAATGATCTTATGATCACCCACATTCCTCAATTCATTTAAAACTAGGCCTCTAATCCAGCTGATAGGCAAATCCTTGCTTTTATAGCAAATTCAAAATTTTCATAGCAATCATGTTTAGTAAACACTTATTATCAAACACCTGCCTTTTCTCCACGAGACTCATTACAGTACACATATTCTCAATGGATAGCTTAGCCTCCTGAAGAACATCAACCAAATTCTCTGCAGTGAAGCTGCCTGAAGAAATTATAAAGTCACAAGCACTTAAACCTTTCTAAGGATCGTATTTATACTGTACATAGAAAAAGTTTGAAGTCCCATTTCTGTGCTCATGCACAGTAAGGGACAGAAAAGAAAAGAAAAAGTGAAAGAGCAAGTTCATTTTAAATCAGCAGAGTTTGCTTGCTTCCTTCGCAACCAAGAAAGAAATTTCTGCACCCAGAAACAAAGCCCTACATTGTTTCCGCTTCAGTAATGGATTCGCAGTCCAATTAAACACTCTGAGAGTTCACCAGTCTTTGCCGAGTTCCAAGAGACTTCCCCCAAATTAATGAAGACAGAATTGGAGTAATAACTTTTCTCGCCACTTTTATTCCCACGAATATCTCTCTCGTGGTTAGAATCTGGTTCACTCACTTAACTAAGTTAGCCCGGTTCGCACATCACATGGGAACTTGTAACTGACCGTTTCGCATATTAATAGGGCAGATTCAAATGCGTTTGGCCAGTCTCTGAATCAATGTCCCTGGCCAACGCGACGACGCAGACTAAAGGAAAAGTGGGTTTTTACAGGATGAACCGAAAATAAGCCGATTTCCAGCAAGTAAACGATCCTCCCCCGCTTCGCAACCCCCGTTCACGATCTAGTTTTTCATGTGCAATTAAGCCCAGAAACCGCAAAGGTAAAACCAGCTCTCCTTCTTCTTTCTCCTTGTCCCCCGCTTTTTTATTTCATTACCTGGAGTGTCATGTTGCTCCGTGCACCGAACACCTGCCCTACCACGAACCAGCAGCAGAATCGGCACTCCCCCCCCCCGCAGCCCTTTTTTATGAGCCCGGGCTGGCCAGTTTTGTGACTGGAGCGGGGCTTTGTGACGTCATTCCAAGGACTGTACTACTCAAAGCCAACTCGGGATGAGAGGGACTCGGTCTGCAGTATCGAAGCAGGGAAATGCAAAGCAGGCGCCAGAGCCCGAGGAGGCGCGAAGCGAAGCAGCGGTGGAACCTCGCCTTCTCTTCAGAAGTATTATTTTGCAGCCGCCAGAATCTCGAAACTAGAGAAATAGGGTCAGATTTCAGCGCATTGGGATTGCTGCAAGATAAAAGGCAGCCTCCTTGCAGTGTGCAATGTCTCGGGAGCCACGGTTGGTTCCTTTGGGCTGCCCTCCGTTGTGGGGGATAGTCGTCAGAACAATAAGATTCGATCGTCACAGCGGTTAGCTTCCTATATAAACTTCGTGCCACCGAAAGGATGGACATCTAGTAAAAGTCTTGGGACTAAATCTGTCAAGGGATGAGAAAGGTCGTGTTTACTAGACCCTTTCGGTCCCCTGTCTACTAAATTGGTTCAATTCAGCTAGTATGGTTAGTTGACTTGACTTTATTTATTTGTATCCCACCTTTTATTATTTTTAAAACAATTTAAGGAAGGGAATACGTTCAGCCCATCTTTTTCCTGCTATTCCCCCCACAACACCCCTCTTAAGTGAATTAGGCTGAGAGAGAAAGGTGCCTTATGCAACTTTGTCCACAAATGTCTAAATCAGAAAAGTATTTAAATGCAGCCTTGGAACCAGGGAGCAATGGGTCCAGCCACTTTCATATTTCATTGATTGACAGCTAGAAAAATTGCAAAATGCTTTTTCCTGGATGTTTTTTTAACCCAGAATTAAAATGAAGTATAATAGATTAGAATAACCCAATGTGTCTAATCACACTCGGCCAATAAAGAATTCATTCATTCATAAAGTAGACCATTTCAATCCTCCCCTTTTCCAGTTTTTTCTATGTTATTAATCTGAAAAGAATAAATATGAATTTGAAAAGAAAACTTTAGAATTAGTTGACCTATTACCATTTTAAAAAAGACTATCAGAAAAATTCATTAGGGCAACATTCATTTTAAAAATAAATTATTTGAAGAAATTGTATCTCAGGTAAATACATTAATCAATATTCTATTGATAGAACTCTGCTTGACTATTTTATTGAATTGGGAGATTTTGCCCTTGGCCATTTTCTTAACACTTATTTTATACTCAGAATTAATAAGCACATCCTTTGTTTTACAGCAGTCCTACCTACAGTTTGCTATTAATATATAAACTAGATGGGTTAGAGTGAAGCACTGCAATTTCTGGTGTCCCCTATTGATTTCAATTGTAGAAAATCAACTCTGAAAATGTAGTTGTGTGCCTATGGCATGGTTAATTGAAATTAGTGTACAAACAATCATTGCTTGTTTCTTTTGCTCAGCAAATTTTAAGGGACTCCTTATTACATCCTAATCCAGTTCTCTATTTAATAAGACCAAATGTGCATATCTAATCTCATCCCCAATATTCTAAAGGGATTTTCCACACTGCTGTTTAAATTGCTTGCCTCCTGCATATAAACTAGAAATGAGGGTGGATTAAGAGTGACTTTTATGGGATTCAACTCACTTGTGTTTTGGCTATGATAATGATCTGATGTTCATTACAACTTCTGATTAGTAGATTCCTGTTTCTTTACCCTTCCCAAACGAATTAAAAGGGTGGGACTGCAGTTTGATTTTTTCCCCTGTTACTTGGGTTAAAAGTGACAGAATTATTCTCAATGTCACCTAGGAAAAATAAAAAAATAAAATAAAATGCAGCTTTTAGTGACAAGGAGGAGAGCGGTTATTCTTTCCACAGTAGGAGCAATTGATCTTATTGGAATGAAGTTGCCTATATTAATATAGCAGGAGGCAAAACAACCCTGCTTAAGCCTGTACAAATGAGAAAGCGCTATAGGTTGTCTCATTTAGGAATTGCCTTGTTTACAGCAACTATTTGCAATTATGATCATGATGAGAAAGTAATTTTGCAACCAACTTATTAGAGCCTTAGTTGTGTCTGGAATGTGCTTGGGAAACTGAAATCCCAAGATATCTCATTATCTTCAAGTGAAATCTATATGCAGGAGAGGAAGCCACAGGATGAAAAAAAACAGATTAGACCCAAGTTGGCAAAGCAGTGCGACAAGGTTATATATTTTCCCAATATTTATTCAATCTATATGAGATTATATAGTGAGAAGTTGGATTGGAAGAAGTAGATTTAAAAATAAACTGCAGATGTAACATGATTGTGTAGCAATACAATACTTGGAAATGATATTCAGATGTCGGAATATGTTTGTACTTAAAATAATTCAAGCAACAGTGTTCTGTGTGATACATGAATGTGTAGCGTGAATGTTGAATTTTGAAGAAGCAAGATATTGATGATTTTGTAGTTTGGTTTTGGGAAACCAAGAAAATAATCAAGCAGATAATGGAACCAGTCTATCCAGATACTTTTATCCAAGGTACAATTGGGCAGGGGCAAATAGTATTTTGGACTCCTTTTGAAAAAATACAACTTTATAATGCTAAGAAAGATAGCAGGAAAGAGAAAAGGGATTGATCAGTAGCAAAGTGAAGTGGACTTGTTTGAAGCATTGATGGGTCCACTATTGAAATACCTCAAGAGCTAGATTGGAAACATCCTGGGAAAGGTCTGTCACTAAAAGACAACACTAAATTGATGACACATAAGGACCAAAAAGAACCACCAACGGGTCATGCAATTTAGAAGGCCTTGGCAAAATAAGATAATTTACCATGAATCTAATTCTGCTATTTGTTTCTTCCTTATTGGGAAAAACTGCTTGGAATGCCAATTTCTTGGCCAGCAAAATTTATCTGCTTGATACCTGTGCTTCGCTACAAAACTATGTGGCCAGGCTTAGTTTTTGGGGAAGAAAATAAGGGGGGGGGGAGGAATTCTGCCTCTGCTTATCAGCATCCATCAGTATTCATCTGGCTAGCATCCTGCCTGTGAGACAGTTGAGAGCTGTTTGGAAACTGTTTGAGCAAGAAGGAGAGCAAGGAGCCTGGGCATGGTTTAGCTGAACTGTTCTGTACTAAAGCTGCTTGCTGCTGTGAAACTGAAACTGCACTCCTCTGCTTGTGTTTTGCATTTGGAACAGATTTCTTTTCAGTGAGGAGTGGGAGTAGAACTCCTTAGCATCAGACTGTGTTAATAATAATATACAAAATACTAATGCTCTGATGGTCATTTTGAAAAATCCTTTCTTAGCACTTAGAAGTCAAGAGGAACATACGTGGCAAATTTCAAGTTTGTAGGCTTTACGGTTGTGGAGATTTTGTGATGATGCATGAGTGGTATTTTGCTTTTACAGATATAGACTGAAATCTGAAAAGGATTGATGCTTGAAGATCCAAATCGTTTTCCTACCAAAAAAAGTATTTTGAATTGCTGCAGAGAATATAGAATTTCCATTCAACCCAATATTTTACTAGTCACAGATGCAAAAGTAAAATATTGATACCAGCTTCTAGCCTAAATCACCATTTCACAGGAGTTAGAATGATAGATTAAAACATTCATTTCCATTTCAAAATGTTGACTAGATTTGTGAATTTTTATTCAGAATTGATGTGGGACATGTTTTTGTGTGAGATCTGGAATCATATTAAATTAATCTCCTGGAATTTTTAAAATCATTATTTATTCAATTTGTTTGACCACCCATCTCATCTGAGCAACTATAGACAGTTCACAATAGATAAAAATAACCCAATAAAAACAAATTAAAAAATCAATGAACAAAAATATAAAAACTATCTATAACTTGTAAAAAATCATGATCAACAATAGAATTCATCATGCCACAGCTCAAGATATCGATTGTAAGAACTCCCCTCATTGCCAGACCCCAGGCATGGTAGTAGAGCCATGTTTTTAGGGCCTTCCTAAAGATTGTTGTTGTTAGTTTCAAAGTTGTGCCTGACTCATCATAATCCCATAGACAACATTCCTCCAGGCCTTCCTGTCCTCTACCATCCCCCTCCTAAAGATTAGCAGGGCCAATGCAATGTTATAGCAGAAAACACTTTTTTCCTTGTCTCACTGGTGATATGCTAGTAAATGGGACCAGTCTGGTTCTTGATGGCAGTTTAATCTTAATTGCATCACTAATTGTGATCGGTAAATATCACTATTTGGGCTGGCAAGAAGAAAGCTACTGATAAGAGTTATTCTATTGCTCAGGATAAATTTGGAAGTGTTAAGAGCTAATCGAACCTTGTAAGAGTTATAATTTCTATATGGCTTCTTATTTACTGTTTTTACTTTGTAATTTATTTTTTTTGGAACTATTAGCAGCATGATTTTTATTTAAAAAAGCTTGTTCCAGGAACGGAGAACAATCAACCTATTGAACAGCTTGCCTAAGTTGTGGGAGCTTCATCACCAGAGGCTTTTAAGAAGAAATTGGACTGCCATTTGTCAAAAATTGTGTAGGATCTCCTGTTTGGGCGGGGGCTGGGCTAGATGACCTACAAGGTCCCTTCCAATTCTGTTAATCCGAAAACTCTGTCCTGGCTTTTCCACCGTCCTTGCAGTTCAAGCAATTCTGCGGTTTATGGCCACTGAGGGGCGCTCAGGAGAGGCGTGAATGCAGAAAGATTCCGACAATCTGGAATTGATCGGTTTTACGAGTCCGCCCCGACGCGGAGAGGCGCTGGCGAGGCGAGCCGTGGGCCTAGCTTGACGCGTAACTGTCTTCTTCCGCTTCCTGCTCTGCTGAACGCGGCGTGGAAAAGATGCCCTTGCGACCGAGCGTTACTTTTGAGTGAGCGCTGCTGCGCTTCTATCGGCCGAGCGAGAAATCGATCACGCTGCTGGAGTTTCGAAGGGAAGCGGGTGGCGGGCACTTCCCGGAGGGTTCGAGACACGTGAAGCTGCAGGCTAACCAGGTGAGCGAAGGCGCAGGAGGTGTATGTAGCGTTGCCTTTTGCCTGTTTCATTGATAGCAAACCCAGAATTCCCTTTAAATCGGATTGGAAGAGCTCCATGCAATAAGCCAGAGCTCTCCAAACTTGGCAACTTTAAGACCTGTGGACTTCAACTCCCAGAATTCTCCAGCCGGCTGGAGAATTCTGGGAGTTGAAATCCACAAGTCTTAAAGTTGCCAAGTTTGGAACCGCCTGCAATAAGCTCTCCTTTAAGGAAAAAAAAAAAACTTACTGGGCGGTTATCTTTTCCTTCTGTATATAACAATGTCTACTATTGCAGCTTTAAGGAGCGTTTCTTTCTTTTGATTTGTATCAGTGTCTGGTTTCGAAAGTTGCACAACCTGAACTTGCTTTGTGCTGGGGTTTCATGTCTTTTATTGTCTGTCAGCGTTTAGCAGAGAAAGGTGTCCCAATATTCTGAAACTAGAATAGGATCTTTTATTTTCGGTGGGTAGTTAGAAGCATTTAGGTGGCCTCAGCGGGTGGTAAGAGCTGGTTCGCTTTGTTAAATCTATATATCAGTATTGATTGGAAATTGGAGGAAAGAATAGCAGAAACTTTAGGAAACGAGGGGGCGGGGGAGGAATCTGGGAATGGTAAAAGCATCAAAGAAGTTTCCATATTTTCGCCAAAGAAGCATGAGTATGTCCATGTAGTCTCTAAAGGTTGATCTCAATGCTCTTTATCACAGAAAGCTAAAGATTGGCTATTTTGCATGACTGCTGGACAAACTTGATGATGGGTCTTTTAATTAATATCAGTTCCTGGAAACACATAGATAAACATTCTATAGGATAATCAGTTTTCAACTTGGTTCTTTAGGTTGCAGTGTACTAGTAGATGTTAGGAGCAGGCTCTGCCAGTTCCAGTCTGTTTCTCTGTGCTGCTAGCTTCTTAACAGTTGATTTGGCATGCTGGGCATTGTGGCTCAGCTCTGCTGGTAACTGGCTGAGCAGTTTTTACAAAATTTAAAATTTGACTTTCATGAGCCAGCTCCAGCACATCTCTGCTTTTAGGTCCTCCAGTAGGTCAACCTTCATTTCTCTAATTAACCATGTTCATTCCACTTTTCCCACTTTATATATTTTTCAAGGGAGGATAACAAGCCTATTTTAATATGTTGTATAAATCCAGGCTATTTGGATAGTTTATATTGTGAGAACCTAAACCATCAGGTTACCGATCCACAGGACACAGCCATTTTTTGACCAAAAAGGGATTTTTGTTCAGGAATACTTCACTATTGTTTCCCATTATTTATCATTGTTTTATGTGCATGCAGTGCACATGGTTGGAACACATAGTTTGTTTGGCGGCAAGTAATAGCAAGAATTGTCTTGCAACAGGGGAAGGATATGACAATAGTTGGCAGACAAGTTGGCACTTCTCTAACCCTGTTGGTTTGTACAAGTTTGTAGGTGATCTTCGTTTTTCTCTAGTTTACTTTTTTTTTTCTACAATTCTATTTCTACATCTATGAGAGATAAAAAAAACTCTTCATTATTGAGATGATCTAGTTCAGGGGTCTCCAAGCTTGGCAACTTTAAGACTTGTGGACTTTAACTCCCAAAATTCCTGAGCTAACATGACTGGAGGAAGAATTCTGGGAGTTGAAGTCCACAGGTCTTAAAGTTGCCAAGGTTGGAGACCCCTGATCTAGTTCTCCGCACCCCCCAATATTGTAAGCAGAAATGAGTTTGGGAATCTACTGGTTCCAAAGCTCTCTTGATGCTACAGCCCTTCCAGTCTCTGCTGGGATTTCCTGTTGATTAATTGATGTATCATCAAGTTTGTATCATTTTAGTTAGACATCTAGCATGATCTCTTCCCAGCCTGGTCCTTCAGGTTTTCCAGCAGTGCTCCCATTGCTGATGTAACCAAATACACCAAATATGTAACCAAATATTTTGCTTCTGTCTTGCCTCATCTTTTTCCTCCCATCTTTCAGACTTTTCAGGAGATAAGATTTGCATAATGCATTCAGAATATGGTAATTTAAATTTACTTATTTAAGTGTCCTCAAGTGAAAATATTAACATTGTTGTAGGCAAATCATTAACAATACTGTAGCTACTTGGGTGTAGCTTTTTTTCCAATACCACAGGCATATTTTTCACCTGTAAAATTACAGCTTCAGATTCTTTTAATAGCATAGAATGAAGTAATTACAAGAAAAGCAAATGGGACATTTCATTCTTTTTAATTGGTGCTACATTTTAAGCAAAATACTTAACATCTTTTCTCTTGTGTTCATTTCAGATTGAGTTCAAAGTGTAAGCACACCAAAATGTCTGTTCTGCGGGGGAAAGGATCAGCCCGTAAATCCAAACAAATTGTGAAAACTTCTTTGAACAATCCATATATTCCACAATGGTGTACACTGCCAGGAGAGGATATGCATTTTGTCTTGCAGACCTTGGAAGAAATCATGAAGCAGATTGGGTTTAAAAAGATAGAGGATCAGAAGAGAATGAAACCCACCTCTAGAAAAAGGCGAAAGAAGGAAGAATGTTCCAATTTTCCGAGCAAATTTAATGAGGACAAAGGGGCTGATGATCCAAAAGCACATGGATGGTCTGATATGCAAATCAGGAACCAGCTTGCTATTGGGATCAACGAGGTAACTAGAGCCTTAGAAAAAAATGAATTGTGTCTCGTACTGGTATGCAAATCTGCCAAACCTGCCTTGCTAACATCTCATCTGATTCCACTCAGTGCAAGTCGAGCTATTCCAGCTGGGCAAGTTCCACGTCTCAGTGAAACATTAGCCCCCGTGCTTGGATTAACATCTGTGCTAGCTTTGGGGTTTAAAAGAACTGCTGATGTGTTTGCAAAGGTACTTGAAGTAATTATTCCACGAATTCCTAGTTTAGATCTGCCATGGATACAGCATGGAACTGGACCACTTTTAATAAATGATACTAATGTTATGACTGTTCCAGCTACCGAATTCACTGAGTCTACCCCAGTAGGAAGTTCTCTCGGTCACAAGTGGAAACTAGCAGATAGCAGCCCACTCGCTTCACCTACTCTGCAGACACTTAAAGTTAAAAATGTAGTTCCCAACCCCCAAAAATGCCGCAAGCTTCCCAAAACTAAAAAACGTATTTCGAAGTAATGTTGATTGCTAGAGTTTGCATTTCCATTTGCCTAAACTGATGTATAATAATGTGATATCACTAAAAGCATTTTTTTCCAAAGGTTTTTTTAAAAGGTGTACCCATGTGGAAGGGGCCATTTACTCAATATATATAATGCTTAAAATAATTTCCTTTCTCCTCCATTCTTGTTATTTCTTCCCCTTATTTTTTTCTTCATTTTTTATTTTATATTTTTCTTCTGCTTTCCCTTAGCCAATTTCCAGCCAGTGAAGAAACAAGAGGAATGTGTTCATGCATGCCAACAGAAAAATTAGTTCATTGTATAAGTAGCCTGTTCCAGGTGATTTTTATTAAGAATTATGAATTCAATAAATATAACTTATTTATCCTGGCTATAATTTTTTGGAATGTGGCTTCTGCAGTAGATACACCATGGAAATATGTATGTGCTCTACAAGTGTGTACATGTATATATAAAATTTGTTTCTAGTGATATTTGTAACCTTAAGTAGGCAAGATGGAAAAGCTGGCCGTTGTACATGATGTTGGAATAAAAATCATATTTAGTTCATGTTTCCTTCTACAGTTAATTAGGATGGCCTTTCCTAATCTGATGCTCTCCAAATATTTTGGGTTACAACTTTCATCTTCTCCAGCCTATATGGATGTATCATTTTAAACAGAATACCTTGGTTTTTGAAGTAATAAATATTTTAGGTTAAACATAATTATTCAAAACAAAATAGTATGAAAGTGATACATTTATTCAAACATTCATTGGTGCCAATAAAATTCAAGAACTGTTAGGATACTGTAACTGAAAACAGCTGCACATTTGACAGCACAGCCTTTTTCTGTTTAATATTTTTTTTCTTAAACAGTTGATTTCCATCAAGTAGAACATGCAGAACTGAGCATAGATGCATTTTGCTTTTAATAACACAAATTACTTTCTTTAGTGTATCAGATCAGTTCCCTGCACTAAGATAGAGAGGCATTTGAGACTCGAGACTTTTGGATTAATAGCTTGTGAGGTGCACTGGTCCAGAGAAGCAGATTTCTAAGAGGAGGACACAGTATTGTCATATTCAGATAAATACGTTATTAAATCCAAGCACTAAAATTGATCCTAGTTGTATAATTAAAATAATTGTTTGGAATAAACTTCATTGAGTTGCTATAGAACGGGTGTTAGAAATAGGAAAATTGGAAGGAGAAACAGGATAGGGAGTATAGAACTGTGTCCTTTAAAAAGGTGTAAGTTATTTTTAAGTACAGATTTTTCGCAACTAATGCAAAATCCAGAATTAGTGCTATTGGGAGTTTCTGGTAACATTTCAAGTTATAATTCCTAGTTTGTATGCAACATTAGCTTTTGGAAAAACTTGTACAAGAGTCCGTGCCCCCATTAACTATCTAACAATAGGAAAAGAGTGCAAGCTTGAGATTTGGCAACTGAAATAGCAATTTTTGATTTAGGATGAGTGAAAACACACACTCTTCTTTCTAAGCTAGGCTATTGGAATCTCTTTGAAAATTTCCAAATTTGGAAATGTAGAAATATGGTTTCAATATTTGGTTAAATTGCTTGTTATACTATCTAGCAAGGCTACTAATAAATTAGGATCAAACGTGTTGATTAAATTAGGATCAAATGTGTTGATTAACACTTTTGATTAGGATCAAAAGTGTTATCAAATGATAACACTTTTTCTTCAGCAACCTTGTACTTGATGAACCTACCTTTAAAATATGTTCAGGTCACTATTAAACATGTACAACTCCCCTTCCCCACTTCTCAAAAATGTGATGGAATCAATATATTATTTTGAAATATGGAAAAACAAGAATTATTCAAGAAATATTAACATTTAGATGGCCATTTCCCACACGTGTCAAGCCAGTCCATGGGGGTTGACATATCACTTGCAGCCAAAAATCAAACAAATGATATTATGGCTTGACACTATGTTCAAATGAGGCTGTTTTTATTGATGGGAACATTCTACAAGTTGCAGTCCAATGCATTGGGAAAATGCCAGTTGGAGAAGGGCAAATAAATAAGGAAGCAAAAATGCCTCAAAAATTGGCCAAAAGAATATTTTGTTCTCTACAAACTGACAATAGTTTTCCAACAAACATGGCTTACTGTGATGTGTGAAAACAGTTGATAAATCTATATATAAACAGTAATTGAAAATGTGGGTGTATATGCAGTGCTTTACCACATCTAACCTGAACTCTTAATCCAAAGGGAAACATATCTGACCTGGTTCATGCATTTTGCTAAACTATCATTTGTTATAGATATTATGGTAGGTTGAATTCGCATGACACACTAAGCCAAACAAAACCATATTAAGGTTTACCATAAGATATGAACCAAGACATTTTGGCACATATAGCTGCCAACAAAAATGCGTTCGCAGGAACATATACAAATGTGTACTATGAAACCACCTCTTTCCCCAAACCAGAATTATATTGCTACTACTAGCAACAAATTTACTTATTTACAGAAACATATTTTTCAGTTTAAAATGTTTTCTTAAAAAAACAAGTAGACAAAAGGAATATGTGCAATTCTGCAAAAGCTTTAAAACACATTCGTCTTAACACATCATAATAGTAGTAATATATTCTCAGTTTCATGTACAGGCTGCTGTTCCTGAACCATCAAAAACAGTGTTAAATTTTTTCCCCCCGGAACTGTAAGATTAAAAGAATACCATATTCTCAGGGGGGAGGATATCAACATGTGCATTCAGCAGTGCTATACTATAATCAAGTCACTGATCTATTGAAGATCAAATGACAAATTTGTATTTTTATTGATTTGGCAGCATTTATGGAAAAACATGTACTAGTCCAACTAGCATATGTCTGTTCCACTCCACATTACAAAAAACACCCCAAGTCTGCATGTTTTCCTACTAGTTATATTCCCAAAGCTTTTCTCTTGATGATGACATCCACATCATGAAAAAGCAGAAATATTCAAAATTGGCTCCTTCATTTCGTTACATTGATAAACATACACTACCACTTAATAAATAGAAATGCAGCAGTTCAGTCACATTACAGTAAAGTATTTGTACTCTATTCCACCACTGCAACTTCATTGTTGTACAAAAAGGTCTTTTTTATTTTTATGCAGGGAAACAAAGAAAAGTACCCTTTGCATCAAGATGCAAGCTAAGCATTTAAAATTAAACAAATGTGCTTTATTTCTTTTTCACTGACAAACAGTAAAAGGTTCATAAGCATTTTTGTTCCTATTCAGAGTTGAAGAGCTCAGAAATCTTCACTTCTTGTAGCTCTTCCTCCCCCAATGTTTGACTGATTGATTTAAGTTCATCAGGCTTTGTGCTCTGGCTCCTCTTGAACTGTACGGATCCAAGAGCATCCAACAGCTCAGATGATGACTTCCAAGAATTATAAATATGTGTCCTTTCACCTTATTGTAATACAAGGCCAACCTAGAAAAATGATAACATGGATGTTACTGCAGGTAACATGCTTAGAGGATAGTGTGGCACTTAGGAGCACTATAAGCATTCTCATAAGGAAGTATTGCCACAGGGAGAAGAATGCTGTCAAGTTGACCAAATGTTTGTTATTACAAATATGGGCAATGATAAAATACTCCATCATATTTCTATTTGCCCCCCAATTCTCACTTCCAACTCCAGGTGGGGGACTTTGGGGGAGCTATATGCAGTGAGCCTATGCCTACTTGGGGGGGGGGGGGCAGGAGAACTTGCCACTGCCAACTCGCTGCGAGACAATTCAATACAGCATTAAAAAAGATTTGCTTTTACACACAGTGTGTTTTCTTAATTTGAACAAAGCCTGGGTCAGATCGGTTCTGTTCTGACTCAGGCTTCATTCAAATTAAGAAAACACGCTGTGTGTAAAAGCAAACCTTTTTTAATGCAACGCTGGGAATTGCTTGCATTCCCAGCCAAAACTCATTAAACACAATTGTCTGAGATAAGAGCACACCTTTCAGGGTTGTAAAAGGCTGCCAAGAAACAGATGTTCACTTAATTAGCAGATAAACTGACAGAAGTTCCAGCAAAGATAAAACATACTCTACAGGGCTTCAATGAGGAATCAGAATCTAATGAACTTCTTTGCTTCCTGCAAAAAGCACATCACCGAGGGCTGGGCTTTATCCTTATGGGAGGGACAATCACCTCCCAGCCTTACTCCCGACTCGCTCCTGCTGCTTCAGCTGCTCTCTCCTTCTAGCAGCCCTGCGCATACGCGCACTGGGAACAAGGGAGCTTGTTCCTCCCTGGGTTCCTCTGCCTGGCTGCAGCCAGACTCCAAAGGCTCCAAAGGCAGCACCTCATTTTCAGACAGTCCTGGCCCCATCTCTACATCAGATGCAGGACCCTTGTCCAAGTCCTCACCAGACTTCTTGACTGGTTCCCTTTCTTCCTCACTGTCTGATACCTCTGCCGTCTGCACTGGCTGCCGGCGAACCACAACAGGTTCAATCAGTTACTTTTATTCTTAGTGACTACTTTTTTGTCAAAATTATTGTAACTCTTACATTTCTAAATTGACTTTATTATTATCAGCCATAATTTACTTTCATACTTGCTGAATTGTCCTGCGGTGAGTTGTCCCATGGCTAGCTGACCACAGTGTATTGGCTATGGCAAGTTGTCCCATTCTGTACCTAGGGGGCCAGAAGCATTGTTGAAAATGTAGGCAATGTTTTGTAGCGTGCTAGTTTCCCAATGATGAAGAGTCCATCAAGAGAAGACCTTACTAATACGTTATTGTTCACAGGCACTGTGTGGGGAATCCAAATATAAAGGGATGGCAGGAAGGCACACACAAACACTGTTATTGGGGGAGCACATTTCATATCATTACACAAATGAAGATGTAGAGAATCTGAACATTACTGTATGTCAGCCTTTTCAACCACCATATCTTCTGGAAGTATTGATTACTACTGTTACCTCCAGAAGCATAGGAAGGACAATCAATCTCTGGTATAAATATGTTACCTTTTCAGAATCCATGCCAGGACATCTCCAGTTATACAAATAATACTGCAGATTGCCATCACCAATACCAAATTTCAGTTTTTCCAGGAATGTTTTGTTTTCCATCAAGTCTAGTGCATTAAAAACATCGAATCCTTTCTGGCAACATAAAGATATTACAAATTGATTTTCTAATTGGATTTACATAAGGGTTGGTAAAAAAATTTATTTAGAAAGGAAACTCTGCACCTCTATCAAGCATTCTACATGACAGGCACGTACTTCTATAATTAACTACACTACAAATTGCTTTGAACACATCATAGCTGTGTCCTTCTTCCTAGAACTCTAGTTTCAATAAGATGAATTAAAACATGGATAAAAAGATACAACTGGAAGGGGACATTATACCCTATTTTACTTTGAATTGCATTGAATCCTCTAGTGTGTGTTTTTTAACCACAGTCTACAGTGTTAGAATGCAGCATTGCAGATTAACTCTGCCCATAGCCAAGAGTTTAATCCTGACCAGCTCAAGGTTGACTCAGCCATACTTCCACGGTCAATAAAATGAGGTCTCAGATTGTTGGGGACAATATGCTAACATTTGTAAACTCATGTGAAGCATTACAGGGTGGTATAAGAGCGCAACGGTTAGAATGTAGTACTGCAGGCTATGTCTGCTGACTGACTGCAATTTGGCAGTTCGAATCTCACCAGGCTCAAGGTTGACTCAGCTTTCCATCCTTCCAAGGTGGGTAAAATGAGGACCCAGATTGTGGGAGGCAATATGCTGACTCTGTAAACCACTTCGAGAGGGCTATAAAGCACTGTGAAATGTTATGTAAGTCTAAATGCTATTGCTATTTCTGTTAAGTGTCGTGCTGATTCTTCTAACCTATAAAAAATGAAACGAGGATGCCTTTTTGAAAAAAGAAAAAGTTATTCCCCTCATACCCTATAGCAAGGAATAAAAGCAGCCAATTGAACATGCTTTTCCTTAGCTGGACATTTGGGCTGTTTGTAGAAGGTGTAATCTTTAAAGGAAAAGAAGCTGAAGCAGCTGCATAAGTAATATTAACTGAATCAAAAATCAAGAACATTCCAAACATTATACTAATTCTACTGTATCTACCAGACAAGAAACTCAATAAATCAACAATGTTTTATATTTTTAGCAATAAGTTTGCATCAACACAATCCAGGAATATATAGATTGCAATGGCATGCACACTAAAGCTCAGAAATGCCAGCCAAACCAACGCAGTATTCTGTATGTTTACAACTTAGAACCTGAAAATCTTAACAGCATTAGTAACCTTGTGTAACGATCACAATGCAGACAAACCTTTTTCTCTGCTACATTCCTACAGTAGATCATAGAAGTCATATTTGACTGACTTTTCATTTCTTGTAACCGAAGTAGCCCAGATACAAAGCTTTGATTTGATTTGGAAAAGCCATGCACAACCCCAAAGTCATCTGGGGCTGTAAGGCAAGCACAGGAGCTTTGAATAAGCAGAGGCTGTGCCTCTCCACACTTTCCTATCAAGGACTGGGCTGAAACTAAAAGTTCCAATAAGCAAAGAAAACATTCCCACAATGTGCTTTACTGCTCTTGCTAAAGCAAATAAATCAGTGAGGCTTTAAGCCAACTTCACTCTTCTGTAAAAAAAAAAAAAAAGGAAAATAAAAAAACTATTGCATTACCTACCATCTTTGCTATAATCAGTGCATCATTCATTAGATCCAAGATAGGGGTTTCCGTGTGAACATTATAGAAGGAATAGGCTGCTTTGAGGCTTTTATGAGCAGGGTGGTGCATGACTGTTGAAGGTAATGTATAGAAACTCAGAAAGTCAGTTAAAACACCATTTGAATTCTGGAAAAGAAAAAAAACATGAAGGAATGCAAACAAAGGACTCTACAGTATTATAACTCTTAAGTCACCCAGTTGGTCTGCAAAATTACAGGTTATGATAATTCAGTGTAAAATGGTGAGGCAGAGTAAGAAACCCGAGTCCATCCACTTTTAGCTGAATAGATCTTTCTGAACCTGAAGGGTATCCCTCTGATATTCAGACCAATGCTCTATTTCTTCATTGACAAATACAGTATTTGCTTTACGTACTCTCCCATCCCAGGGTGAAGGGATTATGGGCATCAGAATGAAAAGAAGGTGTGTAGCTGGAAACAACAGTCTCCAACAACAATGTAGTACTTCCATCATCCATCCACCCCCAACAGTAACAATAATCTCAGGAACATTTGCAAGAGGGGGGGAAAGATTTAAGTTTCTGGTTGTGGGGAAAGAACCCTTTTGAGAAATTACAAAACAGATTTTGCTCCAAATTAGTTTATATATGTATTAGCCCTCCATTCAAACACAGAAACCTCATAAGAAAGAAAATAGCCAAGGAAAGGTTTCTATATGGAAGGGGTTGCGGTAGGAAAAGGGCCTCTCTCTCACCTCTACCACAAACGTGTCAATAATATGATCCTGAGGCAGGAACCAGTGAGCCACTTCTTCTTCATCCATAACAGGAGCAAGATTGAATTGCTTCAAGTAATTGTTAATCAACTCTTGCACTGCTTTGATATCTTTTCGTTCCATAGGTCTCAAGCCTGAAGTTTTTGTGGCCTTATTACAATGAAAGAAGACAGAAATTCAAAGAGCTAATACCCCATGTAGGCTGTCATCAGCAGGAAAGTATTCAGCCAGAGGCAACAATCAAGAGGCATTGGGACTACAATTCCAAACTTTTCTCAGTCATATTCAACTGGTGAAAAGCAGTGTTTTGCACACACTGCCTTTCATTCTTCTCAACAATTATTAAATATTAAACAACACAATCAATTATAAACTGGTCTCCCCCCCCCTCCGGTGTGTGTATGTGCCTGCGTGTTTATCAAAGGAATTCCTTTGAACTAAAATAATTCAACTATATCATGCTTTTTTGCCTTAGAATTCATCATTAGTACCAAGTGCTCTCCATTGGTACCAGAGAGATTTTTATAATGTGCTTTCTTCTCAAGATCTTCTCCTTCTTATAATATGCCTTTTCCTCAGGAGCTCAAAAAATAATTAGTATATTCATATAAGGACATGAGGTATCATATATTCAAGAAAATAATACTTTTTCTCCAAGCATCCACATCTTTACAAAAAAAATATCTTCTGATGCCAGGTGAATGTACATACGCAACTCCTCTTTCCAGGAAAGTCTATTCTTTGGAGGTTCTGCCCCACAACCCTTGTATCCCTTCCCTTTTTACACAGTACTGCCTCCCCCAAATGGAAAGCTTGCCTTGGCAGGGACAGAAGGCTATTTTGATGTGAGAATGAGGGTCATCTGATGGACGCATTGCTTACATCAGGAAGTCTGTAGAGCTTCATTGTTCTCTGTAATGTCATGTTTCTGCTCAAGTGAGAAAATTTCACTTCTACCAATTTTCTGGGATTCAGCGATCGATGCCAGTATCTAGAAAAATTAAAATTTATATATGTGTGTGTATAAATACACACACACACTCATAACGCATGTAAAAGATTTATTGCTCAGCACCATCAATGCATTTGCCTTCTTTTCAACAAATTAATTTTACACATTTCTATAGCTAATGTAGGAGACAATATTAGTCTGAAAATTAACTGAGGTTTTAGATTTGAAATTAAGAATGTTCTTTGTTGTTATTGCATCAAATAATAATAAAATGTTCAATACTAGTGATATATCCAATCCACAAAAAAAACTGACATTATTTCCTATAGCTTATAGGTTTCCAAATCAGATCTTCCAGGGTATTCAGTTCAACATATTACTCTATCCATGTCTACTCAGGAATAAGAATCTGCTAAGATTAATGAATCTTATATCTTCGTAAGTAGCTGCATATCTGCTTTGTCCAATTTGATGTTTTTCCAAATGTACTGGGACCATCCTTCAAAATTGTTGCTGATTATGGAAGTTCCTATCCCAAAACAATTGGAGGGCCACTGAATGGGTAAAGCTGTAGTATCATTATTGCATTTCAGTTCTGTCCTTACACACAGAAAATATTTACAGGTAATCCTCAACGGATAATTGCAATTGAGCCAGAAATTTCAATTGCAAGTCGTGATGTCATAATTGGACATGATTCACTCCAGTTAAACAAATCATATAAGTGCAAATGCGTTCTCCTAAATGGGTAGGGTTGTTTTTTTGCCAGAAACTGGAAAAGAAGTGTGAGAAATTGATAAAAATGTTGCAAATCACAGTCAGGTAATTATAAGAAGCTACAACCAGTTATAAATGTGAGCTGGTTGTCAAGTGCCTGAAATACAGGGATGGGAGAGGCACAACATTTTGCAATGGTCATGAAGCACTCTTCATAAGACTTGAATCCAAATGATCATTAAACGACTGATCAGAAATTGAGGACTATCATTATGGGACATTTTGTTAACTATATACAAGAGACCCATCAGGGTGTATATTTACACATTGTGTAAAGTTTTATTCTTTATTAAAGTTTTATTCTTTAATTGTACAGGTAATTACAATTAATCATTTGTACCACAGCTGTTAAAAGAGACATAAGAAGTTGCTAATATATGCAATCAAACTATTAAAAAGATTTCATTTGTATTGTCAAATTATTTAGAATATGAAATAGATGTTTTTCCCCCAAACTTTCCTGGAAATGCAAGAAATGGGCACCTACGCAAAAGAATAACAAAGTTGGAAAGGACCTTGGAGATCTAGTCCAACCTCCTGATCAAGCAGAAGACCCTGTATCATTTTTAGACAAATGGCAGTGGTATGATTCATGGATTTTTTGGTAATAAAAGGCAATATTCCTTGATTCATATGGTAGTAGAGACCACTATCCTCTCTCTCCACATATTTAGGAATGCCAAACAGCACAAAACTATATTTTAGTATTTTTCAGATTTGTGCTAGTTCACTGATATGTCTCTTAATTTTTTGGAAGGTTTTTGCGAAGATCTTACTATTAAACATATGCTGCAAATGTTTATCACATTCCACCCAACTTAAAGAAAACAACAAAAAACAAAATCAACTAAAAATCTTCATTACTATATGCTTTTATATTTCTTGGTGCCTTTCTTGTGATTTTGTGTTTTGTATATTTGACTAGAAGAAATGAAATATGCAAGAAACAAATCTATTTTGTGCCAAGATGACTTTGAATGCAACTATTCAAAAATATTTATGTCCTTTGTTGCAATATCTGGCATGTTGCAATTTTAATAAAGTCGTAAGTACAACCTACACAAAATATTGCCAAATGAAATTGCCCCTAAATATATACTCTAACGTAGATGAAGGCTTAATGGAAGTAGAATAACCTGAATGCACAACTCATTCTGCATTTCTGTAGAGTAACTTTTTAAAAGAAATACAGACAATAAAATCAAGTATAGCAAAGAATTCAATGATTTCTATACATGCATCAGATCAATATTTCACAATCTCAGCCATGCATCCTGGGAACTGAAGTCCATATATCTAAAATTTGCTGAAGCTAAAGAACTCTGCTTCAGACCAATGCAGTCTTTACCAATATTGTGGACTCCAGAAGTATGACTCTCAGAATTCATAATCAATGGAGCGTTTAAATTCCTGTATATTTGAAGGAAACCATGCTGAATAAAAATTGATGTTATGTTGGTATGTTAAACTGACTCAGTAAGTTCTCCACATAGTCTATACCAGTGGTAGTCAACCTGGTCCCTACCGCCCACTAGTGGGCATTCCAGCTTTCATGATGGGTGGTAAGGGTTTTGTCCCCTACTTTATAAATCACCATTACTGTGGAATCGGTGGGTGGTTAGAAATTTTTTACTACTAACAGAGATACAAAAGTGGGCGATAGGTATAAAAAGGTTGACTACCCCTGGTCTATACTGTCTCCCTGTAATAATTAACCCTTGAAAAATATTTTTTAGAAAAAACATAGAAGAAAATATATGTATATGATAGTTTGTTACTGAAAGTTTGCAGAGTCAACATCTAGGTACAAAGAGGAAGATTTCACAGATCTTAAAATATTTCACTCCTTTGATGCTTAATTTTAAAATGTGTTCCCTGTGTCTACTCATCCAGTTAGCATCTTTTTATTTCTAATAACACTGTCAACATCTTCTTGGCATTTGACTCCAGGCAATAAAGAGTCATGTTCCCAACACGTTGCTAACTCACCATCGCGTGGCCGGTCTGAGATTGATTATAAAGGTCATACAGGTAGTTCTTGACTTATAACCATTTAGTGACCATTCAAAGTTATAACAGCTCTAAAAAAAGGGACTGATGACTGTTTTTTAGGCTTATAACTATTGCAGCCATCCCCACGATCATGGGATCAAATTTTGGACACTTGGCAATGAACTCATATTTAAAACCATGTATTGTGCCCCTCCAGCAGCCAAATCAGAGGAGGAGAAGGTGTGGGAGTCAGGGCCAGCATCAGGCCAACCTGGGAGGGGGAAGAGAGAATGGAGCTGGCAGAGAGAGACAGAGACAGAGGTAGAGCCTGGGCCATCTGTCAGCCCTCAAATGGAGAGTAAACAACCCCCAGGTCTGCAAGTGGTTGATGAAGAAGAGGAGGAACAGCTGGGTTCAGTGCCTGACGCGTGGCTGCGCAGAAGGCAGAGGAGAGGAGAGCAGTGGAAATCCATGGACCGATCCTTGGGATGGAAGAGCCACTGCTACTAGTGAGACCCCATCCTAGCTCTGGGGATAAAGGCAGGGGACGGAGATGAATAGGTGTGGCAGACAACTATTCATCTTCCAGACGGATGGAACTGTTAGCCTGTGAGAGAAACTTTTTGCTGGGGCTGCCAGCATTCCTAATAAAGGAATCTTTTGAGTTCACATCAGAGAGTTTGTCATGTTTGGGGAGCTGGGTCAGAACACCACATCTCGGGGTCATGCAAACACTTTTTGCGACCTTTTCACAAGCCAAATCAATGGGGAAGCCAGATTCACTTAACGACCATGTTACTAACTTAACCAACTACAGCCATTCACTTAACTTTACAAATGTTGTAAAATGCAAAACTCACTTAACAATGTGTCACTTAGAAACAGAAAATTTCAGTCCAATTTTGGTCATAAATGGAGGATGACTGTATATTCAAGAGAGCTTGAAACATTTATTTTTGTCAAGCCAAGAGGAGAAAGAAAGGAAAAACAGCATTCTGCTTAGAAAATGGAGTAGATTCAAAATTGTAGCCTACATGGATACTTTTATTACTTCATTAAAATAAAATAACTTTATTAGGCTGCTTAAATTGAAATACATTAGTAATCTCAAAAGAATGTATATTTACAGACTGTGCATTCATTGATTGGAAAGCATTTTCACTTATTCACTGTGGATTTGTTTTTGTTTACGAGACTTTGTGTTCAGGCTAGGTCTCACATGGTAGCTAATAAAACTAGTGCTAAAATAAAACTTCAGGTGGATTAAGTCCTTAAAACAATGAAAGTAAGGTGATCAGAATCTAGCTATGAAAGATCAGTCACAAGTTTTGCAATATTCAAAGGAAATTAGGCGAGGAGATAAGGAACCATACCTCAACTTCCACTTTTTTGTGTTTACATCTTGTGATACTGACATGCAAAATGAAAATTGTAGATGTTTAAAATAGCCATGAGTTTCACAACTGGAGCTCATACATTTTCAAGATACACAGAAATGTCAATTCTTATTTCATCACTACCTATTCTGTAATGTGAAATACGTCCCTATTCCCTAAAACCCTCCAATCTGAAGTTAAACTGACCATTCAATTTATAACAAAAATTATGTAAATTCTTAAAACAATAATAGTCTTTACTTACCTGCAAGTTGCTACAGGTTTGGGAAGGACAACTCCTGCAGTGTAAACAGCCTGAAAAATTCCTTCCAAGTTTACTCTTCTGGTTATTTCACGGATCAGGACTGGTGCTACTCGCTTTGATCGTAGTTTTTTATGGACACACAGAAAATTAATTTCTACCATTTTCTTGTCACTGTAAAAGAAAATACATAAGCAAGTACTTAACTTTTTGAAGGAGTACAAATATTCTTATATATTGTCCAACTAATATTACCTACCCTCAGGGATGGGATTCAAATTTTGTTACAACCAGTTCTGTGAGCGTGGCCATGTGACTGGGTGGGTGTGGCTTCTTTTTTTTTGCAGCACCCCCCCCCAAATTTTGGGGGGCCTCAGGGAAGCCTCCTGGGCAAAGCAGTAAGTAAGCGAGGGGAATCCCAGCACAGCATAGGTACAGCTGAACATTGGGAGGGGAGAAAAAAAAAAAAACCTTAAGGAGTGACTGGATGGGGCAGAATGCAGTCAGTGATGTTGGGCAATGCACGTAATGTTGCACATGCACGTTAAGGACTGACTGGATGGGGAGGGGCAGGATGGGCAGAGATGGGAGGGGCCAGACAAGGGCATGATTTGCGATTCTCTGAAATGCACAGAATCCTAACAACTGGTTCTATAGAACCGGTCTGAATTGGTAGAACCCCACCCCTGCCTACCCTACTGACCAACTCTTCCCAACTCTTCCCAACCTTACAAAAACATATTTCTTATAAATGCAGGGAAAATTTTGAATCAAGAAGAGTTATTTTAAAGAAAGAACTACATCTATGTAATTGTTATCACCAATCATCATCACAGAGTGGGACAGAACCTTACATTGGAGGAAATCACTGTTTGTTTTTCAAAATACAGTAGCTAAATTAAGATTTAATACTCTGCTATTCTCATGTTTTAAAGAGGGTGGAAAGTGTTGTGGTTTCTATATCGGGTTTGCTGCTAATTTCAGAAGCATCTTCTTGAAGAATTCCTGCAGTCACAAAAAAGAATTTGGGGTCCATCTGGGACTACATCTATCCTTGCTCTACAACTTTCTCCAACCAGTTACTGATGAGGCTTTGTGAAAAGAAAATGGACTAGATGGTGGGTCTGCATCAGTGTTTCCCAACAGTAGTAATTTTGGACTTCAACTACGAAGACTCCCCAGCTTAGCAACACATTTTGAAATAGGAAAAATAAATTATTTCCATAATTCCAGCTTCTGTATACCTTTTTGTGAGGTACAGGAGAAATAAAGTAGATTCATTTCCCAGAAACAAATATTTCAGTGTATGAAATTTTTGTACCCTATTAAAAGAAGATTTAATATAAAAAAATGAAGAGATCATTCCAGTGGATTGCTGCCTATTTTCTTGTTCTGCAAGTAACATACACTGTGTGTATGCTGTGAAGAGAATGTGGCTGTATTTCTAAATGTTGCTGTTTTCCAGCTGTATAAACAATAAGCATTTTGAATCCATATCAGGAACCCTCGTTTTTAGGATACTCTTTCCCAAGGAGGTGCATGTACTTTTTGAAAAAATAGCAAAGCAAGGCAAACTATTTCCTTTATAGGGAAGGGTTCTGAGTGGTAAATTTTTGAAGTGCATATGCATATTCCATGTTCTGATTTTTAATGAAATATTTCAGTCCAGTCTGCTGACTGGACTGGGCATATTTATATTTTGGGTCAAAGATAACTTCTTGAGTAAATTTTACACTTTGTTCTGCAACCCTCTGTAGGATTCACTGTGGATGTTACGTATTTGAGATAAATAAATACAGTAAAACTATCTACCATATCCCTTACATATAGAAGATTCTGATTTGACATTTCCCATATTTAAAAAGTCACAGATAGTTGTACAGAAGCAAATCAAGGGAGAAAAGTTGCTCTGACAGTTGATTTTCTGTTTTGAGGGGTTTCTGCTGAGAACCAAATATAGCCACTAATTTAGATTTTTTAAAATATTAAATGCTAGTATCAATTCTACTTGCTCAGGGCTTGAATATCTTACAGAAATTATAAGCACAGGTTGCTGATTGCTGATTCTGGCACATGTAGTATTTATCTGTGATTTCTGCAAAGGCAAGTCTGCCTCTTCCTGCTACTCATTTGCTACTCTGAACATATTAACCTCATATTAACTTCTCCAAATTAATGGGTCAGCAGCCAAATTTCAGAAATATGTTAAAAACTAGTTAAGGGTAAGAACATGTTTTGGATTTTATTTTGGGACATAAGTAGAAGACAAAGGAGAAGAAAGTGGGGGAGTGTGTACACATGTGTAAACATATGCAGGGCAGGATAGGAGAAAATGTAAGACTGAATTTGATTATCATTCTTCAATGTGCTCCAATATATATAATTAGACGAGAACTTTCTCTCTTTTAAGCATTGCTACAGTACTTTCATGATGATCTTATAATTCCAACTCTGTAATAATGACAGTGAACTCCAATACTTCTGGGAAGTGAAAAAATGTTGAAATGACATTGTTAACTGTGAATATTACTCTATACTCTTTATGTGCATGACTGCATTCCCATTTATGCTAGTAATGCTCCTATTAAATTTGCAGATGATACAACAGTGTGGGACTCATCTCCGGAGGGTGGGGGGGAGGAGTCTGCCTACCGAGATGAGGTGGACCGGTTATTTTTGTGGTGTGGAGACAATAACTTGGTCCTCAATACCAATAAGATGAAAGAGCTTATAGTGGACTATAGAAGGAACAGATCAGACATCCAACCCTTGCTTATCAATGGAGACCAAGTGGAGCAAGTGGCCAGTTTTAGTTTCTGGGTGTTACCCTAAAAGGAGACCTGACCTGGGGTGCCCACATTGCAGCCGTGGTCAAAAGGGCCCAGCAGAGATTATACTACCTGAGACTTCTCACAAAACAACAACTGCTGGTGACCTTCTACCGCTGCACCATACAGAGTATCTTAACTTATTGCATCTCTGTATGGTTTGCCAATTGCACAGTAGCAGATAGGACAGCACTCTAGAGGGTTAACGTCATTGCCCAGAAGATCACTGGTTATCTTTGGAAGAGCTTTATAGCTCCCGCTGCCTCAAAGATCCATCTCATCCTGGGCAACCTTTTTTTGAACTATTACCATCTCGCAGACAGTACACAATAATAAAACAAGGACAAATAGGCTGAAAAACAGCTTCTGTCTCAAAGCAGTAACCCTATTGAATTCTACTGTATAGTGCAATATTAATAAGATATCAGGGTTTTTCGATTCAGTGTATAGAATGTGAAGGATGTGTGTTTGTGTTTATTTTCATAGTCATATTTTCATATACATTGAAGATGGTATTTAATTTTATTGTACAAAGTGCGATGACAATAACATTAAAATAAACATGCCTATAAATAATTTGCAAGTTGCTATAGTAGACTCACACAAGATCCCAAATAGCAATCAAACAAACTAAATTTTAATGTACTCTTGCAGCTAGTACACATCACTCAAATATCCTGAATGTTTATGTATGTACCACATTTAACACAGGACTTGAGGAAAAAGGTGTCTGCAAATTTTGTCCTCTAAAATATTCCACTATAGACTGGCTGGCTGAACTCCTCCTATCTGCTTGACCCTCCAGTCAAGTCTTGGCAATATCAGGGGTTTCCAATTCAATGTATAAAATGTGAAGGATATGTGTTTGTGTTTATTTTAATAGTCATAATGTACACTGAAGATGGTATTTAATTTAATTGTACTCGGTGAAATGACAATAAACTAAACTAAAATTCTCAATAAACATTATTAGTGGCGCAATGAAAGCAAAGAGATGTTAAGTATGGTTGCACCACAGTGTTTAAGGTATTGATAGATAATGAGTGATGGTCTCCAAGATTAAAAGGTGATGATGAAGAGAAAGAGGAGAAAGAAAATGTTTTCAAATGGCAATAAACTCTACAGATATTGTATGATGATGCTATCACAGAAAAAGTTGCTAATTGTTGGAGTAGACTTTAGCTTGAGATATTTAAAACATTTTCAATACTTCACCAATGTTCCCCCTTAGAATTTCTTCCAAATGTAACTTTTTGATAAAGGAAAATTCATGCAAATGGTTTTAAGAAAATCTAAGAGTCTCCAGCTAACTTGCTAATCAGTTAGGGCTTACCTATCATAAATCCGAATGTGTGCCGGAATGGCACTGATGAACCCCACCAGTTTCCTATTGGATGATACCCTGACACCACAGTGCCACTGAGGAAGCCAACCTGGTGGTCTAAGGGCCCTAAAAGGTGAAAAAGGCATGAAAGTAACAATTAGGTCTTCCTTTTGACCTAATAAAAGGAGTCCTTGACTTACAACCATCGATTTAATAACTATCCAAAATTATAATGACGCTGAAATAAGTGACTTACAATCGATCCTCAGACTGTCGCAGGCATGCCCACAGGCACATGATTAAAACTGAGGAGCATGGCACAGTCCTGGGGTCAAGATATCACTGCTTGCAACCTTTTTAGCCAGCTCCTAACAAAACAATGGGGGAAGTTGGATTTGCTTAATAACCTGCAATGATCTACTTAACGATCAAGGCAAAAAAGGTTGTAAAATTGGGCATGACTCACCTAACAACTATCTTGCTTAGCAATGGAAATTTTGGTCCCAAATGGTCGTAGGTTGAGGCTATCTGTACTGTAAACTTTTAAAGCATGAAATATGAAAAAAAAAAATCTGTGTAATTCCTCCTTGCTGTCTAGCAAGAGAGACGAGGGGAAAGGGCTGAGAAAAGAACAGGCCAATGACATCATTACTTCTCCATAGTTTCCCCTTGATGTATACAGAAACTGGGACTCACCACAAAAGGAATTCCGGTGAATAGTCAAATCTAAACATGTTATCATCATCTTCAACATAATTTTCATTTAGCAGCATGTACAACTCCTTTAACTAGAAAAAAAGAATAGAGGGAAGCCATCAATTTATTGAATCCAGCAGCTTTCACTTTGCTCTGAATTTGAGCACTTGACTTATCTTAAGAGAAACACTCTTCCAGTCCTAGCCTTCACCATTATGCCACACTGGCTCTCAGTCTCAACGTAAATTGATAAGATCCAATAAGATCCTGTGATTAAAGCTATTTCTAGCTTCTAGGAGAGTGGGGAAAGTCAGTTATATCAGCTTTTAAGGAAAATTCAGAGGATTAAATGTTCTCACTTCCGTTCTGTATCTCAGCGTTTCTGCCCTCACTTCTAATCTGTAGCTCAACATTTTCCCCTGGGAATTAAGAATTGAGGGGGGGGGGGCAGTTGGGGAGAAGAGGTGTTGTTTGCTATTTTCTTTCCCAGAAAAACAAATGTTACCCTAACAGGCTGGTCCAAAAGAAGATGGAGAACTATGTGATCAGGAAGGGACTTCTGTGTCTCTTCAACTCATTTCCCCAGGCAATTTCATTACACTGGCAGAATGCACCACACAATACACATACAAATACCCAAACACAAAACCAGGGTTATATTTGAAAGACTGCAAGGGACTCTACTTACAATTTCAGTGTTGCTCAGATCCAATGTGTCCCAAGTGAAACCGTGCGGTAAAGAATACGGCTCTATGCGAATGTTATCCTTATCTGGTTCAATAGCACCATGTGATGTTATAACCTCACCTTAGAGAAAAAGAAGGTAAGCTTGAAAGTTTTTAAATCATTTTTTTTCTGCTTTCAGAGAAGCTGAGGGAAGGTTTACTTAACAAAAATTAAGTCAAGCTGTTAGAAGTCCATGACCAAATTCATTTTATGTCAACTAAGTTATCTATAATGTCACTGTATTTTTTCTTGATATTTAATTGTATTGTAATTGTTAATTTTGTCAAGGGAATAGCACTCTACAGAATTTTAATACATGTTATGGAACTGCTTACTACCTGCTGCTTCTTTTCTTTGATTGCAATAAACAACTTCTCAAGATGAATCACTTTAGATTGAATTTCGATTCAAACATTAGATCTGATTTTTCCAATTAAGGAAGGAACTATTTTCAGTGACATACAGAGTTTGCAAATTTAAAAATCTCTTCTTTCATACCTCATGCACAACTATTTACCAGAGGGATTTATAACAAAATCCTTGCCAAGCTTTCAAAAACCGAACTTTTATTAATCTGATATTTTTCAATATGCAATTAAAAATTAATTTTAATGAGTCATAATTAATCAAATCCCATATTTTCAGAACAGCTATTACAATTTGAATATTCACTTTTTTTTCTTTCCTTTGCCATTTCAAAACTGATCTTATTTTCTCAGAGATCAGAAAAACAATACAAAGCATAGAAATCAAACCTGGCAAAACTTATTAATGATAACATTTTAAAAAGAAGATTCAAAATATAGTTACACAAATATAAACCTTGCAGACATTCAAGAAAATGGGTGTTGGTCCTTACCTGACACGCCATTTCTCTTGAGCCGTGAGGATCATCCAGAGAGTGGGAGGTGCTTCAGTCTGCGTTGTTGAAGGCTGAACTTAATTACTGAGGAACGCTCCGCCCTCCATCACGTGGCTCCCTTGCGTTCCCCAGTTTATGCGAAGTCGAGAGTGAAGAGATAATCGTGCTCTCATCCTACTTTGCTACCAGGTTCCTTGGCCGAAACAAGACCTCACCAGACGGTGGAATATTAAGGGTGGGGCTGGATGATCGTCACGACTCAAGAGAAATGGCGTGTCAGGTAAGGACCAACAACCATTCTCCTTAGAGCCGTTCGGATCATCCAGAGAGTGGGACATACCAAAGCTTGGCTGTCCTACGGGAGGGATTCCGTCTGGTTCGGTAATCTCCGCAGGTCCTTGAGGACTCGCTGGAGGAATCGTCTACCAAACGAAACCTCCGCCGAGGCAAATATGTCGATCTTATAATGTCTAATGAAGGGAGATGGAGAGGCCCAGGTGGCCGCCCGACAAATATCAGCAATTGGAGCTTGGATGGCCCAAGCTGCCGAGGTGGCTGCACTTCTGGTGGAATGTGCTGTTATTCCGCTGAGTACCGGCAGCACCTGAGACAAATAAGCTTTGGAGATAGCAGCTCTAATCCAAAAGCCTATGGTTGAAGGGGACACTTTGTGGCCTAATGATTTGGGTTGAAAGGAAAGGAATGGGGATTCGGACCTCCTGAAGGGCTGGGTACGCTTAATGTAAGTGCGGAGGGCCCGTCTCACGTCCAGGGTGTGCCAAAGCTTCTCCCTTCCCCGCGAGGGATTGGGACAGAAGTTCGGAAGAGTGAGTTCCTGTGCCTTGGGGAAGGCCGAGTTGACCTTGGGCAAGAAGGTAGGGTCCGGCCGGAGAACCCCCCGGTTGGCATGGAAGATGCAAAGATCCTTCCTCACCGACAAAGCGGCTATTTCTGATATTCGACAAGTCGAAGTAATGGCCACCAGGAACACGACTTTGTGAGGAACTGGAGTGAGGGTTCCCTGAGGGGCTCAAAGGGATGTTTAGTAAGGGACACAAGGACCTTATTGAGGTCCCAGGTAGGGTATCAGTGTACGGCTGGGTGAACACAAGTTAGTGGCTCCTGTGAGGAATGCGCTAATGCAAGGGTGGAGGGAAAGGGAGCCCAGATTGTCACAAACAATGACAGTTGAGAGGGCTGCGACCTGGCGCCTCAGGGTGTTCGGGGAAAGACCTTTCCTCAGACCCTCTTGGAGGAATTCCAAAACTTGAGCGATGGAGGGTGAAAGCGGGTTGACCTGGAAACTATGGCACCACTTGCAGAAACTATTCCAAGTGGCATTGTATATTCAGGTTGTTGAGGGCCACCTGGCAGCTAAAATGGTATCAATAACCTGGTCAGAAAAATGCTCCTTTCTTAGACGTTCCCGCTCAACCTCCAAACGGCTAACTGGAGCCACTGAGGATCTGGGTGTTGGAGGGGCCCCTGAGAAAGGGATATCCTGTTCAGGGGGATTTTCCAGGGAGGGGCCACCGATAAGTTGCGGAGGTCCGCAAACCATGGGCATCTGGGCCTGTAGGGTGCCACTAGAATCAGCTCTGCTTTCTCGGAGATGAGCCTCTGGATGACTCTGGGGACCAGGGCTAATGGAGGGAATGCATATAGAAGCCCTGCGGGCCAGGGGCAACAGAGGGCATTGTGATTCTTGGCCCCGTGGGAGGGGTACCTCGAGAAGAACCTGGGAAGCTGTGTGTTGAGGGGGGATGCGAAGAGGTCTACTGACGGGAGACCGAACATCATGGTCGCCTCCCTGAACAGTGACGTATAGATGCACCACTCGGCCTGGTCCACTGTGGTCCTGCTCAGCCAGTTTGCTTGGGTGTTTGAGTCCCCTGAGATGTATTTGGCTTTGAGGGAGAGGAGATTGCACTCCATCCAACGGCAGAGGCGCTCGGCCTCTCTCATCAAGCGTATGGACTGGGTGCCTCTTGTCGGTTGACGTGAGCCTTGGCGGTGTATAAGGACGTGAGCCTTGGCATGTATAAGGACATGCCACCCGCGTACCTGAGGGAGGAAGTTGCGCAGGGCCAGGTGGATGGCGCGGAGTTCCAACCAGTTTATACTGTATGCCCATTCTACCTGTGACCATCTGCCCTGTCGAGAGCGAGTGGATGTGAGTGCCCCATCTGGATAGGCTGGCATCTGTGGTGAGGATGAGGCATTGAGGCTCCTTGAAGCAATGTCCCTTGTTGATGGCGGGACTGGTCCACCAGAGGAGAGACATGAGGACTCTTGAAGGCACCTTGGCCTTTGAATTGCTTCTGCCAGTCCTTTGGAACGGGAGCAGGAACCACTGTAGGGATCTGGTGTGTAAACAGGCCCAGGGAACAATGGAGATACATGAGACCAGTTTACTTTGTAATTTAGACAATTCTAAAAGTGTTACCTTTCTTGACCGTCTGATATGTTTGACGGTTTCCCAGATGCTAAGGAATCTTTCCGAGGAAAGGAAAACCTTTCCCTGCACTGAGTCAATGACGGACCCAAGTGGGTGATCTGTGTAGATGTTGGCTCTTTTGCCAGTTTACTAGGAACCCATGATCTTGGAGGGCAGAGAGAGTAGCTCTGATATTCTTCTCTGCTTGGAGTCTGGAGAGAGACAGGATGAGGATGTCATCCAGATAATAGTGGAGACGAACTGGGAGGTTTCTGAGATGGGCTGCCAGAGCCACAAGGACCTTAGTGAAGGTTCTCGGGGCAGAGGCCAACCCAAAGGGAAGGGCCACATATTGGAAGTGGCGGTGGTTGTAGCAGAACCTGAGGAATTTGAAATGGGAGGGCCGGATTGGGATGTGAAGATATGCCTCTGAAAGGTCTATAGAAGATGGCCAGTCCCCCTGCCTGATGCCCAATAGAATGGACTGCAGGGTGTGCATTTTGAACCTGCGATAGATCAGGTAACGGTTAAGGCGTTTCAGGTCTAGAATAGCCCTCCATCTACCTGAGGATTTGGGAACCATGAAGAGGTGGGAGTAAAACCCCTATCCCCGCTGGGATGGTGGGAGGGGTTGTATGGCCTATATGTTGAGGAGATGATGGATAGCTGAATCCATTAAATTGCGTTTGGTGGGATCCCTTGGGGGGGGGATGCCATAAAAGGTCAGGGGGGATGCGCTGGAATTGAAGCACGAGACCAAGTCTGATGGTGTCCCGGACCCACGCATCAGAGGTGGAGGAGTCCCATCGGTCGGCAAAATGCTTGAGGCGTCCACCGATGGGAAGGGAGGGATGGAATCTATCTGGTGCACCGGAAGGGCTTCCCTCCTGGACCCCTGAAGGGATGCCTGTAGCTGCCACCCCTCCTGTACCTATCGCCCGGATCGGCTCTATCCTGGGGCTGGAATGGCCGGAAGGAGGGGTTTCTCAGATACCTGGGCGGGAAAGGTGACTGGTAGAAAGATCAGGAGAAACCTCTCCGAAATGCCTGGGGGGCTCTTGACTCTGGCCTCCGTAAAAGGGGAGGAAGAAATTTTTTCTTGCTCCGGGTTTCGGATAGCAGTGGCTCCAGGGCGGTGCCAAATAGTTTGTCCCCCTTAATGGGGGCAGTGGCCAACTTAACCTTGTTTTTTACGTCTGCCTGCCAGTGTTTGAGCCAGAGCAGGCGGCGAGCTGAAACATGAGAGGTTATTGCTCGGGCGGAGAACTTAACCGCGTGGTAGGTGGCGTCAGCCGAGAATTCTGCCGCAGCCGTCAACTCTTTGATGTCCTGATGTGCCCTTGTGTTAGAGGGGGGGACATGCTGTTTCAGTTGGCGAAGCCACCGGATCGAAGACCTGGTGAAGAAGGAAGCGGCTGGGGCCGATCTAATGGCCCAGGTGTCAGTTTGATGAGCCCTACGTAAAGCCAGTTCGGACCTCTTGTCCTCGGCTTTCAGAGCCTCCAGGGAATCACTGGGGGAGGAAGAGGATGCTAAGCCAACGATGGGCTCATCTACCTCAAGAGTGTTAAGCAGGTTGCAGAAGCTCGACTCGAGGTTGAAGAACTTCTTGTCCTGGCTGGATGGGGCAGGAGGGGCCTTTGTAGAGTCCAACTGGTTTGAGACTAGGTCGTTAAATATGGGCGGGGCTGGAATAACCTCCGCTTCCACCACGGGCTGCCTAAAAATTGCGTCCTCTTGTCCCTCCGCCGGAGAAGGGAGAGCCGAGGGGGACTGTACAGACAGGCCAGATATGTTCTTGGCCTTAAATAGAAGCGATTTAAACATATGTGGCTTGAATAGACTCACGAGGGTGGGTTGATCGGGAGTGAGGCCCTCGTCCTCGGACATGTCCCCTTCCATAGGGTCTATCTCTGATAGGGGCTCCCCTTGGTGCGTACACCCCCATTCAAATTCCTCCTCCCTGAACCGATCCAGGTCCTCTATGGCCTCTTCCAGTTCCCTTTCTGGGAGAGGACTGTTCCCCTGTAAAGGTACCTGACCATGAGGAAGGTCCAATCTAGGCGAGGACCTGACTGATGGTGAGTCATGTTCGGGCGCCATCGAGGAGGGACCGGACCTGGACATCTGTTGAAGGCCCTCTGCTATCCCCTGGCGGATAGCACGCTCCATCCATGCCTGCATGTGAGCAGGGATCTCGACTGTGGCGGCCTCCTCCTGGCACAGACCAGTGGCCGTGGGCATGAATGTAGCTTCAGGCGTCCGTCTGGTTGTTGGTCCGGGGACCTGGTGTCCCTGGGATGAGCTGCACCTGGAGAGGGAAGAGCAATCTAGAGGGGGGGGTGTCTGGGGGTAGAAGGAATGGAGGGTGGGGGGGCTGGAGGTACCGGTTGTGCCTCTCTAGATCGCCTGTCAAATTCTATCTCCAGTGCCCTATGACGTCTTAGGGCGTCTCTCTGAGAAGCCTTGGAAGGCTTTTTAGAGGCTTCTTTAGCCTGTCTGCGCAGGTGGTAGGATTTGGATCTGGCCTTCAAAAAAGGGCCTTTAGCGAAATTGTCATCTGCCATTATAGAAGAAAGGACTGTAATACAATTCTAAAGGCGGTTGGCTCGCCAAGGGTTCGACCTACAACAAGGCCGGGTGTCCTTTCAGCTGGCCCGTGCCCCCTTTTGGAATTTAGATGTATACAATCTATAACCTTATTATTGTTATAATTATTAATATATATATATATATATATATATATATATATATATATATATATATATATATATATATATATATATATATATACGTATGTGTACAATTAAGATATATAATCCAATTAGTATTGATAATGTGTTATAGTCATATATCGACAAGATATATGTATAGATATATAGATATACAATATTTAAGTCTTTATTATTATTATTGTTATTATTATTTGACAAATATTTAGCTCGAGGGCCGGTTTGGTTCTCCCATGAGGGAGTGGCCCCAGAAGTTGCTGATAATTATCTCCAATTCGCCAAATGAAACGCCTGAGGCTGGAATGAGGCCTCTGGCAGCTGGAGCTCCCAGGCAACAACCGGGAGGGATAGGCTGCAGTTTCCTGCCCTGAGCGTGCTGTGGAAAGCCAACAAGTTTGCCAATTATAAAGAATGTACAGTAGCTCTCACAGGCTGGAAGGCCTGTGACTAGATCTAGCCTCTTCACAGCCCAACGAGGCCTTTTAAAATGCTGCCCGACACGCTGTGGCACCCAAAATGGCGGCCGCCCACGATTCCTTATCAGTGGGCTGCTCAGAGCAATTACAAGCCTCTCCGGCATGTCTAGAGGCCGAGAGAGGTAGCCAAGTAAATTTTCGCCCCTTCCTGGGGCGATCGGCGTTTACGGTGGGGGGGAACACCAGCTGCACTTTATCAGCGCGATCGAATAAAGCCACTACGAGTGTGGCGTGGAGAAGTGGCAGGAAAGGTCCGAATGGGGGGGGGATTGGCGCCGGAGCGCTAAAGCCGCCCACTCTTTATCCCCCCTGGGGGCGAAAAACGCGCTCCCCTGCTATAGCAACTATTCCAAGTGCGCAGAGGCTAAGGAAGAACTGAGGCAAACAATAATCAAACCTGAAATAATAAGGAATTCTCCTGAAGTAAGGATGTTCTTGAATCGGCCAAGGAGTGGGAAATACACAGCCTACTCTCATGAAGGCTGAGCATAATCTGGGGAACGCAAGGGAGCCACGTGATGGAGGGCGGAGTGTTCCTCAGTAATTAAGCTCAGCCTTCAACAACGCAGACTGAAGCACCTCCCACTCTCTGGATGATCCGAACGGCTCTAAGGAGAACATTTCCAAACTAACCACTTTATAATTGTATTATCTTACTTGTATATAACTGGAACAATTCAGTACAGGTGTCATTTCCTAATCCACAATATGTTCCTGAGTGTTTCTGCTTTTACAAAGGGAAGCAATTGCAATGCAATACAGCCTTCTGGACTATAGATGAAAAGCAATTACTATTTATGTTAGAGAACAGTTCTGCAGTAAGGCTTTTGGAACTCACAAAGAAGTGATGGGCCAGCAAAGCAGAAGCTGCAAACAGCAATAATACAGGTATCTTAACCAGAGAACAACTATAATAACCTTAATAACAAAATTAAGTGTTTTATATTCTTGAAAAATAAAATTTAAAATGCTTACTGTCCTTTGAAAACAATTTCTTTGATTCTTCTGTGTTTTACCAGGAATATTTTTCTAAATAATTTGTATTGAGACTTAATATATAAACTGACAAGGAATTACAGGTATTATACATTGAAATGAATAAAAAAAATTCTTAGAAAATTTGGCATGAAAGTCTTTAACTCTTCACTGCTTAAAATCTGAAAGTAGTTTATGTTAAAATTACACAGTAGTTTTTCAAATGACAATCTTCCACTTAATTATTTAGTGGTAAAGCTTGTTTTTACCTTAATCTTAAAACTGTTTTGAGTAGTAAAAATGGTTTCGTCTGTGCATTTGAGATGAATTTTTGTGATCTATAAATTTATATATTGTTAAAATACAATCGTCCTCCAACGAAAAAAAAACCAATGCTGTTTAAATTAATTTACTAAGCAATAAACTTACTAAGCTTGGGTACAGGCTGTGTGTCCCAAAACTGGTATTTATGCTTGGTCGCTTCATCAATATTCTTGGTTGGGCCCTGACAGGCTGAGAGCAACTCCATAGCTCTTTGAATGTCTTGCAGCTTCTGCATTGGAATGGCTGGATTCTGCAAGCATACAATCACAGGTAAAAGGAGAATGCAACTATCTTTAATACTGTCACACTCTGCTGGGTTTATCAAGCTGTTGTGCATTTTTTATATATTACATCTAGATGACCTTCAAGGTCCCTTCCAACTCTGTTATTCTATGAGTTTATTCTAAGAATTCTTCTGATCAAAGTTATCCTTAAAGAAAATATCACATGAAATAATCTCTGAATGAAAAATAGAGCTGTATTTAAAGCAAACAAATATTAATTCCAAGATACATCAATAAAATTTGCAGAGAGTATGTAGACAAAGCATATAGGCCTTTCTTGGTGTTGCCAATAAGAAAATGAGGGCCTCTTACTTATATCTTTTCAGCATCCTGATTGTTCCACCTTTTTCTCTTTGATGCTCCAATCAGACAAGAATCTGAGATATTTCACCCAATGAAATTGAATCTTGGAAAAATCAGGATCCCTAAAAGGATTATTTTTACCCCTCTTCCAATTAAACTGTAGAAATCATTGCTATGAGATGTAATCCTGGCTACCAGCTTGGTTGCCTATGAAGAACATCAGCTGGAAGGTTAGAGAGCATCCTTGTGGAGTGGGTTGAACAGCTTGCTAGACTAGATGTGCTTGGATCTGATCCGGCAGGGCATAACCTATCTTCTTTTCTTTCCAGTAAATAACTTTAAAATACCTCAGGCAATTCTCTTGAGAGTTCTTATCACCACCTTTTATGTCATCTTTATCCGTGTGAGAGTTCTTGAGCTAGGCCTAAACGGATCTCCGATCTTCCTTTGGCCCATTCCTTCATGCTCCTATCTGCTGGCTTTTAATTTGGGAAGGAAGTACCATATTTTTTGGTCTATAAGACACATCCCCCCCCCAAAAAAAAGGGTGGACATGTCTGCATCTTATAGAGGAAATTTTGCCAAAGCCCCACCTACCTGCCAGCCCCCACTCTTTAGTCTCTGATCAATTTGCTTTCTTGCAGCAAATAGCAAACAGCCTGGTCAGGTATATCGGGGATCGCCGCCGCTGCCTATCGCCATCTGGAATAGGCTGAAAACGGGACACGCAGAGGCCAAAAACAGTATGTGCGGAGCCAATAATGGGATGCATGGAGGTGGCAATAAGCATCAGCGTCAATAGGCGGTGACGATCCCCACAGCCTGGAACGATGAGCAATATTGCGGGAGGTCGATCCAACCGCCTATTAGCTGCTTGTGCTAAATCAGGTTGTGCTGAAGCTGACGAGGTTGTTTGCTGTAAGGAGGCAAATTGCTGGGAGGCAGAGAAAGATTTTTTCCCATGTTTTCCTCTCCCAAATCTAATGTGTGTCTTATAGTTCAGAGCATCTTATAATCCAAAAAATATGGTACTAAGGCAGAAGATTTTTTTCAGCCAAGGATCTGGAAAAGAGCAAAGGCAATCTCATAAAAATAATATTTGGGACACCTTTTTTCTGTTTGTGTACAACCAATTTTTTTCTTTGTTGTTGTTGTTAGTGCTGGATGTATGTTTTTTGTTTTGTTTTTCTGTTTTGTGCTTTATCTTTTATGATGAAACAAAAATATACTTAAACTCAGAAAAATGCAATCTCATTTCCTGCTCATTTCTTACATAAGTTGCAGCTACCTCTGCTTTGTTATCAACACACAGCAGCAAGATACAGAACTTTCCCAGCACACTTGAAAACTAATAGGCAGAAGACTAAAAGTGTATTTAGGGAAGGTCATATTTCAAATTACTAGTTGGTTCTGCATTGCTGCTATTAAGACTTCCAACTCTGTTATACTGAAGTCTGTGAGCAAGTTAGTTGTGACAAATTGAAAAAAAAAGAAGATAAATATGGAATTGTGGAATTTAAATGTTATTTTCTAAGTTAGAGGAAGAAACTCATTATCTTGCTCCTTGATGATGATACCAGAGCCAGTTTTTGCAGTTAGAAACTGGAAGATTCAGTACAAAGGTAGCTGGGTCTCAGCCTTAGGAAGAAATAAATGGCAACCCACTTCTAAACAAATGCTTTCCATGAAAACTGCAGGGACTTGTCCAGACAGTCTCTGAGAATCAAACATAATTGAAAGGAAGGAATAATAAATAATTACTACCACTGTCACTACTTTAATAACAGCACAGTGATTTGTTATGACAGTCTTCCAAGGTGTATTTTTAAATTTCCCAGCCTATTTATAGGCCAATATTCCATCGTAACCTTCATTCAAGCACTAACCAACCTTGATCCTACTTAGTTGCTAAGTCTGAAGAAGATCAATTATGTTCTTCTACCATAACAGTAATGGTGAAGATTTGATAATTTCTCTACATCATCCATACTGAGAATATTGTAAAATGTAATCTGTGATGGACACAGCATCACAGATTTCTACCCAAAGTTTTCAAAATTAAACGCAGAATATCTAAAACACTAATGTTGACAGGTCTAATAGAATGCGTGTGCAACATTTAGCATCAATGCTACGGAGAAAGAAAACCTGATAAAACATTATAAATAAGACCCCTGTCTGTTAATGTTATTTTAAGTTTTATTGTTGTTACTATGGTTAATCTTCAATTTGATTTATAGTCTGGGACTGATAAAAATATAACAGTTCAAGTCCTAACCAAGGACCTAAGAGCTGTTAAGGCTGTATATAGGCAGTTCCAAGTAGGGTGGTATTATAACAATAATAGGGAAGCTGCAATGACTGTTGAAATGATGTTATGACATTTACATATGGTCACTGGGTGCCTTGTAAATATATGTAAGAACATATAGCAACAGAATTATCTTAAAAGTCTGTTCTTTGAAAAATATGCCTGAAAGCAAGGATTATTTATCCCAAACATTGAAAAGAAAAAGGAGAACCAACAGTAAAAGAATGAATTTTGAAACTGACAGAATTGGCAGAAATGGTGAAATGAAGTGCATTGGTTAGAGATAATGCTTTGAACAAGTTTATAAGAGAATAGAAGCCATCAGAGGAGTTTCTGGGAATTAAATACATTTTTTTTTCTTTTTACGATCGTATAATTCCTTTTATCTGGGAGGAATCAGGGCAACTGAATGGAGCTGATTCAGATTCCCTTCCTGAAACCTATGCACAAGTTTGCAATAAACATTTTCTCTTTGTGCCCTGATAGAGAGACATCTGCTATTGCCTAGGATTGATCTCTCAATGTTCCAAGTGGAAAGTGAGTGTCTTCACTTTTAGGCCATCACATCAATAGATTGTTAGCAGAGGGTTTTGAAGATTAGCTTATTTTGGGGGCATACTAATTAACAGGCTTTTTTTAAATAGCTAACAGGTATTGGGTTGATCTGATTGATAGATATTAGATTTCTTTATTTCAGAAACTGTGGTGTAAAGTAATAACATACCAAATACATCAGGTATAGATGAGAAGTTTTATAATTATTTATAGACCCACAGTACAAAGGGGGGGGGGTAATCTACCAGATTTATTTGAGATATTTTTTAACAATCAACTAGGGCAGGGGGAGAAACTCAATCATATTGAGGGCCACATCAGCATTATGGTTGCCCTCAAAGGACTAGTTGCATGTAAGACTATGTGTCATGCCCCTGTCAGAATCTGATTCCAAGGGGGAGACCAAGCAGATGAAAGGGAGTGGGAGTGTGGCTCCATTGGCTATGGAAGAAATTGAGGAAGGGCACAGTCCAGGCTGGACACAGCAGGGGAGAGGTAGAGCAAGAGAGAAGGAATTCAGAGGAAGATCTAGCCCCCCCCTTCATCCTAGGGCACGCAAGAAGGAACAGAGAAGGGAGCAACGTGACTTGTGTGGCTTACGGGGGGAGGAAAGGGCCCTGATTACCTTCATTAGCTGCAGCTGGGAAGGGGCGTTGGTACTTACTTGATACGCCCGTTCTCTTTGAGCTGCAAAGAGCATCCAGTAGTGGGAAGTGCTTCAGTCTCTGCATCCATAGGCTGAGCTTTAATTGAGAAACGCTCCTCCTACTCCATGTGACTCCTCCATGCGTTCCCCAGTTTTTGCGAAGATGAGAGAAATAAGTGCTCTCATCCTCAAGACCTAAAAAAAGTTCATTGGCCGAAACAGGACCCTACCAGATGGAAAAAGAGTGGGGCTGGATGCTCTTCGCAGCTCAAAGAGAACGGGCGTATCAGGTAAGTACCAACACCCCTTCTCCTATGAGCTTCTCCGAGCATCCATTAGTGGGACATATCAAAGCTTGGCCTATCCTATGGGAGGGACTCCATCTGGTCTGGAATCTCCTCCTGGTCCCTGTGGACCCGTTGTAGAACTCTTCTGTAGAAGGAGGCCCCTGCAGAGGCAAACACATCAATTTTATAATGTCTAATGAAGGGCGATGGGGAAGCCCAAGTCGCCACCCGGCAGATTTCAGATATTGTGTGACCCAAGCTGCCGAAGTTGCTGCATTCCTAGTTGAATGAGCTGTTATGCCCTTTGGCACCTGCAGAGATTGAAACTGATATGATTTAGCTATTGCCGCCCGTATCCAACAGCCTATCGTAGATGGTGATACCTTGTGACCCTGGGTATTGGGCTGAAAGGACACAAATAAGGCCTCAGATTTCCTGAAGGTCTCTGTACGCTTGATATAAATTCGCAGTGCGCGTCCTACATCAAGCTTATGCCATTGTCCCTCCAATGCCTGTGATGGTCTGGGACAAAAATTTGGGAGAATGAGCTCTTGTGCCCTATGGAAAGCTGAATTGACCTTGGGCATAAATGTGGGATCGGGACGAAGGACCACTCGATCGGCATGGAACACGCAGAGATCTTGTCTGACAGACAAGGCTGCCATTTCTGAGATCCGACGAGCGGAGGTGATTGCTACAAGGAAAACTACTTTGTATGTCAGAAATTGGAGACTTGACTTCCTCAGAGGTTCGAAGGGCCCCTTAGTGAGAGTGACAAGGACCTTGTTAAGGTCCCAGGTGGGATAACAGTGCACCGCTGGAGGACATAAATTGGTGGCTCCTCTAAGGAAGGACCTTATGCGTGGGTGATGTGAGAGAGAACTGAGACCTTCGCAAATGATAACTGATGTCAAGGTCGCTACCTGTCTTTTTAGCGTATTACGTGACAGCCCTTTATCAAGTCCTTCCTGTAGGAACTCTAGAATCTGAGCGGCAGATGGGGAGGCGGGATCAACTTGAAACCTACTACACCATTTGCAGAAAATGGACCATGTGGCGTTGTAAATGCGAATTATTGAGGGGCGTCTGGCGGCTAGGATAGTGTTGACAACTCTGTTGGAGAGCTTTTCGTTCCTCAAGTCACTCTGCTCAACCTCCAGACGGTCAATTGAAACCACTGAGGGTCCGGGTGTTGGAGGGGCCCTGGGTTAATGAAATTCTGCCTGGCGGGATTCTCCAGGGTGGGCTACTGAGAGGCTGTGGAGGTCTGCGAACCATGGCCATCTGGGCCAATAAGGCACCACTAGAAGTAGTTCTGCTCTCTCGTCGAGTAGCTTCTGGATGACCCTGGAAACCAGAGCCAGTGGAGGAAATGCATAGAGGAGCCCCGGGGGCCATCAGCAGCGAAGCGAGTTGTAATTCTCTGCCCCTTGGGATGGGTACCTGGAAAGGAATCTCGGGAACTGAGTGTTGAGAGGGGAAGCAAAAAGGTCCACCATCGGTTGACCAAATGTCCGAGTTGCTTCTTGGAACAGGGATGGGTGGAGACACCACTCTGAGTGATCTATGGTGGCCCTGCTTCGCCAGTCTGCCTGTGTGTTTGATAGGCCCGAAATGTGTTCTGCTTTGATGGAGAGTAGGTTGTTCTCTGCCCAGTGACACAAGCGCTCTGCTTCCCTCATTAGTTGTTTTGATTGTATGCCCCCTTGCTTGTTTATGTGAGCTTTGGCTGTCACATTGTCTGTCAGAATCAGTACGTGCTGCCCGTGTACCTGGGTGAGGAAGTTGCAAAGGGCCAGGTGTACTGCGCGAAGTTCCAGCCAGTTTATACTGCACAACTCTTCTATTGCAGACCATCTACCTTGGGTTGTGAGCGACTGGACGTGGGCTCCCCATCCAAACAGACTGGCGTCTGTGGTAATGGTGAGCCTTTGTGGCTCCTTGAAGAGGCAGCCTCTGTTGATGACCAGCTTGGACCACCAGAGGAGAGACATGAGGACCTTGGGTGGTATACTGACCTTGAGTTTGGAGTTGCTTCGTCCAGATCTCTGGTACGGTAGTAGGAACCACTGGAGGGATCTAGTGTGAAGGTGGGCCCAAGGGATAATAGAAATACATGATATCATTTCGCCCAACAATTTTGATAGATCCAATAAGGACACCCTCTTAAGCCGCCTGATCTCCTTAACTGATTTTTGAATGCTATTTAGTCTATCTGGTGACAGATAGACCTTGCCTTCCACTGTATGTATAACGGCCCCTAAGTGAATTATTCGAGTTGATGGTTTTAATTGACTCTTCTTCCAATTTATTAGGAATCCACGCTCTTGTAGGGATTTTAATGTGGTCTGAGTGTCTATAGCTGCTTGATGGGCGGAAGGAGATAAAAACAAGATGTTGTCCAGATAACACTGGAGGCGAATGGGGATGATCCTGAGATGGGCAGCTAGTGCTGCGAGGACCTTGGTGAAGGTCCTGGGGGCAGAGGCTAATCCAAATGGAAGGGCCACGTATTCGAAATGGTGATTATTGTAGCAGAATCTCAGAAACTTAGAATGTGAAGGCCGAATAGTGATATGCAAGTACACCTCCGTCAAGTCGATGGATGTGAGCACGTCCCCCCATCTGATGCCCAGTAATATAGATTGGAGGGTATGCATTTTAAATTTGCGATATACCAGGAAACAGTTGAGACATTTCAAATCTAATATCGCTCTCCACCCCCCCGAGTTTTTTGGCACAACGAAAAGGTGTGAATAAAAACCTTGCCCTCGTTGCTTGGTAGCTACTGGTTGAATGGCTCTTATTTCCAGAAGATGTTGGATAACGGAATCCATGAGATTATGCTTAATCGGATCTCTGGAAAGAGGGCGTGACATGAAGAAATCTGGGGAAGTGAATTGAAACTCCAAAGCCAGGCCAAATCTAACTGTGTCTCTGACCCAAGAATCAGAGGTAGAGAGGTCCCATTGGTTCGCGAATAATTTAAGGCATCCGCCAATGGGAAATGGGTTCCTTGAGCTTTCTTGGTCGCCAGAAGGGCCTGTTTCCTGCTCCCCGAAAACCCCTTTTGGGTTGTCCACTCCTTCTACTCCTGTTCCCTGAGTCGGACCTATCCTGTTATTGCCCTGATCTGAAGGATAGGAGTCTCTGGTATTTGGGAGAGAAGGGTCCCTGATAAAAGGGTCAGAAGGATCCCCTCTGAAAGGACTGGGTGTTTCCGGGATCTGATTTTCGAGTGAGGGAAGGAAGGAATTTCTTCTTGTTGCGGGTTTCAATTAACAATGGATCTAGGGAAGGGCCAGTTTGTCTCCCACTATGGATGAGGAAGCCAGCTTGTATTTATGTTTAGTGCCTTAGCTATAGCAAGCGACGTGCTGTGACATGAGATGTGATGGCCCTCGCTGAAAACTTGACAGCGTGGTATGTGGCATCAGCAGAGAATTCAGCGGCAGCTGTGAGTTTGGCGATGTCTTGGTGCACCCTAATGTTGGAAGTGGGGACATGTTGCTTCAAAAGGCAAAGCCATCTAAGAGATGACCACGTGAAAAACGAGGCGGCCGTAGCAGATCTGATAGCCCATGTGTCAAATTGATGCGCTCTGCGCAGGGCTAGCTCAGCCCGTTTCTCCTCTGGTTTTAAGACCTCCAGCACGTCACTAGGAATAGAGGAGGACGCTAAACCCACTATGGGTTCGTCTACCTCAGGGGTACTGAGCAGTTTTGAAAAATCGGGTTCCAGGTTGAAATACTTCCTATCGTAGCCCGTTGGGGCTGAGCCCGTTGGGGTTGAGTACACCGCTGCAGAAGCCCACTGATTCTGCCCCAGGTCAAAAAACATGGGTGGGACTGGGATGACCTCTGCCTCAACAACCGGTGGTTGAAGATCAGGTCCTCTGGCCCCTCCTCTGAGGGGACAGGGGTGTCAGATGGTGATTGCTTGCTTAGGCATATGGTGTTCTTTGCCTTAAACAGTAGGGATTTGAAGAACTGTGGCCGAAATAAGCCCGTAAAAATGGGCTGGTCAGGGATAAGCCCTTCGTCCTCGGACATTTCCCCCTCTAAGGGGTCTGCCTCTGACAGGGGCTCGCTATCCTGCATCAACCCCAATTCGGACTCATCTGGTTGCATGATCTCATCTACTTCCTCCTCCTCCTCCTCCCACCCTTGGAAGGGGTTCTCCCCCTGTAAAAATACCTGGGTCTGGTGTTGGTCCGACCTGGGCAAGGACCTCAGAGATTGTGACTCTAGGTCAGAGACCCTGGGGTAATGTCTGGGCATGGCTGCTTGTTGAAGCCCGGCCGCGACCCCCTGGCAAATGGCCAGCTCCATCCAGGCTCTTATTCTTTCCGGGACCTCCTCAATAAGAGTTTCATCCTGGCGGAGGCCAACAGCTGTTGGAATGAAGGTGGCCTCTGGAGCCCTCCTGGCCAGTGTCCCAGGATCTGTTGTCCTTGTGGGGGTAAGCTGCGCCTGGATGAGAAGGAGAGATCTGGGGGAGGAGGGGTGTGTGAAGTAGACAGACTGGAGGATGGGAAGCCCTGAGGCACAGGGTGTGCTTCCCTGGTACGCTTGGCAATCTCTCTTTCTAAGGCCTTATGGCGCCTTAAGGTGTCCTTTTCTGAGGCTTTAGAAGTCTCTTTAGTTTGTTTGTGTTTATGGTGAGATTTGGCTTTTGCCTTCAAGGAAGGTGTGTGAGAAGTGTTACCATCTGCCATTCTGATTAAATTGTATTGCAGCAATTTGGATATCAGTAAGATAAGGCGGTTGGCACGCCCAGGGTCTGATCTGAGTCAAGAACAGTTGCCATGATAAGTACTTATGCCCCCCCCCTTTTTTTTTGATATCTATATATATGTATATATATAAAATGAGTCGTATCTCATTATAGTATTTTACAGCATTAAAATATTATACTGTCAAATAATGTATTAATGATGATTAATAAACTTGTGATAAACATTGTAATATTCCTGTTAAAGTTGTGTTATTGCTCCTAAGAGCAGAAATATATATAATAGCTTCCAATATTATTGAGAAGAAAAATATTGAGATGAGATGAGCCCAATCAGCCAAATTTGAACGCCTAAGGCCCAGGGAGAGAAATATAAGGGCCTTGCAGCAGCCTTCCTGCACAGGCAGACACAGGCCTAGGTGCCTGCTGCTGAGCCGCTGAGGGTTGAGCTGTGAGGGTTAGCCAACGATCTTTCAGTGAAGAGAATAACCTCGAGTGCATTGTAGCCAAAACGAGGGTAAATCAAAGCTCCGAGAACCCAACAAAGGTCCTGCTGCCTCCAATTTAAATACCTCTCACAGCTTGAATGAATGATAAAATGCGCACAGCCATGAGGTGGCAATCAAAAACGGTGTCCGCCAGCAAACTTTCTTGGCGCGCTCCTCCTCAGCAGCTTCCCGCCAGAAAAATGAAGCCAAAGCTCTTAAATGAAGAGGCGGCCAGGGAAAGGAGAGATTGAAGCCTCTCTGCTTGAAATTTGGCGTTCGGGAGGGGGAAACAGCAATATGACTCAGGAATGAAAGAAAGGCAAGCCACAAGCAAAAAAAGAGCGAAAGTAAACGAAGCGGCAATCGAGAATCGCAGAGGGAAAAGCTTTTTGGCTGTGGAGGGGTGCAAAGCCATGACAGAGCCTCCCGCTGCCTTCAATGGGGACGCAACGGCGCATCCCCAATCAACAGTTTAACAAAATTGAAAGGTTGTGAAGAGGCTAGGGAATACTAAAATCAAACCTGCTGTTCGCAGTTGAGTTCCTGTTTTGGCCAAGGATCGAATGAAAAACTGCCTGTCTCACACGAGGCTGAGCAATAACTGGGGAATGCATGGAGGAGTCACATGGAGGAGGAGCGTTCCTCAATTAAAGCTCAGCCTATGGATGCAGAGACTGAAGCACCTCCCACTACTGGATGCTTGGAACAGCTCACAGGAGAACAGAGTGTTTAAAAAGGAGTTTGCACACAGAAACTTGTTGGAAGCAAATCATGAGTTATCTTTTATTGTCGAGGCTTATCTGGATTCCTGGCATCTTCCCAACTGTGTGCGTTTTGTTGGCCTTTGAAGTCTGCAATTCCTTATCCTGCCCTGTCCAGTTAATTGCTGCAGCGTGGTTTGTGTGGATTTTTATTTACAGTTTATATGTATTTTGTTTTCGGATTGAATTTCTTCCAATGAAAGACTGTTCTTGGGAGAGTTTTTTCTCCAGCCGAAGATAACTGGACATTGGAGGCAAAGTTGGAGATATTAAAGGGACTTTTCTTACTTGACTGTGTTGCCTTTATGCCACGCCCTGGATCAACACACTATGATGACTTACAGGGGCCAAATGGCCCTGGTTGTAAATGTGGCTGAGTAGTCACAGCTGGGTCACTGTGACTAGATGGGCATGGCTGGCTGGGCGTCACCACTCAACACCACTTAGTGGGCACATTTGACTTGGGATGGCTGAGTTGGGACATAATAAGTTGCACCAGCTAACTTGGCATGGGACAATTTGATGCCCCAAAAGCACCTTGCCGTTTCAAACTGCTGACAGCTAAGCGCATGTGTGTCTGTGCACATCCATCCACACCACATTCTAAGTTTGGGGACTTTTATACACAGAGGACGGAGAGGACCTTTTCCCCAAATCTAGGCATGATTGGCAGTTTGCAAGCTCAGATGTGGATAAAAGTCTCCAAGCTTGGAATGGTGTTTGTGCGTGTGTGCGCATGTACAGCATGCCAAAGGAGACTTTTCTCCCAATCACAGACATCGTTGGCATTTCCCTGTCCAGTGCCTATTCCCAGCAAAGCAGGAAGCGGCAGATGATGATGCTACATGTGGAAGTGCAGAGGAGAAAGTTTGCAGGAAGCAATTTCCTCCAAGATCAACTTCTACCAAGACAAATCTCTGGAAAGCAAGAGGAGGAGTCAGGGGAACAGCATTCCCCAGTCCAGCATGAGGGAGGCTGACCCTTCTCTAAAGGGAATTCCCATTTCCAATTGGGAAACCCCCTCCTCCTCTCCAGAGATCCGTAAAGGCAGAAGTTGGTCTCAGAGGAAACAGGTTCCTGCAAATTTTCTCCTCCGCGTTTCCACATACAGCAGCATTGTCTTCACCTCCTATGGGGGCCAGGCAAGGCTGGAAGGGGGATCCATTGTCTCTAACAGAGGAAGACGAGATCAGGTCAAGTGCCAAAGCCTAGTCCACCAGAGTAGCCTCGCCATCCCTATCAGGCCAGGCGGAAGACCTCTGGACAGTGGCACAAGCTGCCCTGAGCCCTGGACAATGGAGGGCAAGAGCCCAGCCTGGCCACTGAACCCCAGGACACTGGGACTCCACAGCCCAGCCCCATTTTCCCAAGGAGGCACCCAACTGTGTTTACTTCCTTCAGGCTGCTGCTGCTGTGCTCACTCTCCTTGGCCAGATTGCTCATAGTGATTGTGGGAGGGAAAAGTGCATGGGTCAGAGGGAGGCCCTTTCCCTCTCCATATGAAGAGATCAGGCTTTGTAAGCAAACCATCCAAAGAGGCCACCAGGAGGGGCCAAGGAGATGGTAAGAGGATAGAAAGCTGCTGATGGCCAAATGCTAAGGCAGGACTTCCCTCAGACCCTTCCTCCCAGGAAGAAACAGGCCAGATGTGGCCTGTGAGCCTTGAATTTGACATGTCTGAAGTAGGGTGAACGATGTATGCTTAATATTGACTCTGTATGTGCTGTGCGCACTTTTTTATTATTTCTTTTTTGTCTCTAGTTATCTTTCTTTTTACTGTCTTTGTAGTTGTTCATTTTATATGTAGCATCTTATCTTTGAAATAAATAGAAAAAAATTAAATAAATTCTAAAACAATTATTTTTTTATCAAATTTAATAAGAATCTGCAAGAGAAAAAAGTTACAAAACTGCAACATTTATGTGAATTGAGTCTGTTCTGATTTGTTAAAGATATTGGATTGAGCCAATACAAACAATTGATACAATCTGAATTTCCAGGGTGATTTGATTTCAATCATTAATTTGAATATATACATTGGGTTAGTTCACAAATCCGATTTCATTTAAAAATGTATTTTTATGGTCATTAATAGCCAAAGTAAAATAGGGATAAGAAAACAAAGGCCAATCTCTCACTTTTGAAGGTTGCTGATTTTTAATCTCCTGAGAGTCCGAAGCAGAGTCTGATTTGGTGTCTCTGGAATTCATTTTCTCCTTTTTTCGTTTCTGCTTCTTTTTCTTTTTCTTAGCTCCCAATTCTCCTCCTGGACTTCTGCAAAAAAGTACAAGACAACAATTTGCTGTAAGCTTTGAAAAGAGGAAGTAAGCCATGAGCAATTCCAAATGATACGTAGTCCCATTTTTACAGTGCTGGTATTCTGCAAGAGTCAAAATCTGATGCAATATTACTGATGTAGGGATGCACACTTGGTGTATACATGGAGGTAAAAGTGTGTGTATTGAAAGGAAGGGGTAAAAATGGTGCATCTATTTTGCCCTAAAACACCCTTTTTCCAATTAAAAAAAAAATTAAAGCAAGGCAAAATTCTTCAACTTCCCATCCCCTGTCCCCCCTCCCCACCTCAATATCATCGTGTCACTTTTGCAATGGACAGATGTTTAAAGAAGTAAATGCGCAGAGCAGATTGGAGGAAAAGCTAACAGTAAAAATAGTGATTACCTCTCACATAATATTTGCTTTTTATTGTTCTGAACTGTACACTGCCAAAAATTGACAAGAAATCAAGGAAAGAGATTAATTAATCAATTCAGGCCAACATGTGCTCCCAAGCCTATCTTGAGAGAGAGTGAGAGTGAGAGTGAGAGTGAGAGTGAGAGAGAGAGAGAGAGAGAGAGAGAGAGAGAGAGAGAGAGAGAGAGAGAGAGAGAGAGATCTAACCTCTTGGAGCAGGATGACTTTCAGGGTCCCAAAGATTAATTTCTGGTGGAGATTGGGGAGAGAAAGAAAGACTTTCACTGCTTTCCTTGAGTGCAGCCAAAAGCAGAAGAAAGAAATGGAAAGAAGCAGCCAGGTGGCCATACGAGGCACATGGGGTGAGTGAGGCATGTTCCCCCCTCCGCGCTTTTCCCCCTTCCCTCACTACCTCATGTTGTTCACAATGCAAGTGATGCAAGCCTTGTGTTCCCGTGCAGCACGGATTAATTGTTTTGGGGGTGACATTTCTCTGCAGACCACCAAAATTTTCTTGCAGACCACCAGTGGTCCCCAGCCCGCTGGTTGGTGACCACTGTTCTAGTGTTATAGTTTTGGTTTAAGAGACATATATTAATATTGATGTAGGCAATGTAAAGACACACGAAGCAAATGATTAAAAGCACTTAAAAGAAATGGAAATGTTTAGGATGTACTGTCTTCCTTGCTATTATTATTTTTCTTATGTATTTTTTTTATCACTGTTAACCTCCCAAGTTATTTATTATCATACAAAAAGTAAAGAATAGTCCACCATGTGGCCATCTCACTGTTGCTAAATTTGCTGACAGTAACTGACGTACTTATTATTTTTGACAGTTTGTCCCTGTGGTGATCTATTTCCTTAGCTGAGTCTCCTCTATGTATATGTTGCTCAGGAAATGTGGGCAAATCCCTTAACAGATAGTCCACACACAAGAACCCCACTTAATCATCCAGTCCATATTGGGCAATGTGGCTTTTCACCCAAATTTTATAGTTTGAAAAGCAAAAAAGAAAAGAAAGCAATTTAATATTTATTTTAATATTGAACTTTTTACATTCATTTGTTTATCCTTTCTGGATTTCTTTTTAAATTCCTGTTGGTGTAGATGACAGCATCCAAGGAAAAAGTTATCGTAACAATATAACTGATATAAACCACTTAACAGACCTTAGGGAGCATAGTGATCTAATTGAGGAGGTGGTTCCATCTGAAGAAAATCAGGAAAATTGAACTTAGGAACGCTAAGACAAAAAGTAAAAGTGGAAGCTTCTGAATGTGTGGAGATACCGTGTAATTGCAGTCACTACTCAGCGTTTTTTATCTCCCCACTTCCGGTGCATTTGGAGTGAAAGCTCTTAAACTTAGAGACGGAAAGCTAAAAACTTACTTCTAAATTCCTTTCTCCCCCCCCTTTTTACTCCCCTTTTTCTGTATACATTTGCTCAATTATTTTTTTCTTCTTTTTCCCTCACCATCTGGCGCTATGATGAACTATCTCTCCTTCTTTATTCTCTCTTTATAATGATTATAAATATGCATATTGGGGAAAGGAAAATTGATTGTTGTATCTGATTGTTAAATAATTGAATTAATTGATTTATTAATAATATAGTTATACTTTGATTAGATATATAGAGAAAATAGTAAGAACATTAAGTACTATTTAATTAATAAGTATAGGGTTTTATGTATTAATATTATAATTTATTGTGTGACCACAATTAATCTACTTGGGGATGAATGTAATACTGTTTGTGTTTAGAAATATTTAAAATAAAGTTAGATAAATACACATATTTATTTATAATATTTAAATATAGTTGGATTTGGATATTATATATATATTACATGAAGTTATGTATAGAGGCTGAGCACAGACCCTACAAAATTATATATGTGATTTAGAATTTGGATTTAAAATAATATAGTTATAATATTATTATATATAAGTACTTATACTCCAGTAACCAGTTAAGAGCACAGCTACCCAGCAGATAGATAGATTAAGTAATTAGATACAGGTCAATCCTAATACAGAGATTCTATCACTGAATGTTAATTTGGGATAATATAATTAATATAGTACAACAACAGAAACAAATCTTAAAAGAAATGACTTCCACAACTACTACAGCTCTGAAAACTGGAAGAAAGGTGACTCTGATATTAACAACTACATTGGCAACAGCTTCGCCCATGGCACAAAAAGCTATAGAAGAAACATTACCAATGGATAAACAAGCTAACATCTCGAATGCCAACATCCAATCAATTTTGCTGACTTTACAGGAATCGATGATGAAGCTGCAAGAAACAATGATGAAAAACCATAAGGAGATGAGAGCAGATATCAATGAACTAAAAGAGGAGATGGGGAAATTAAAAGCAGAAATGAAAGCAGACCTCTCCAAAGTAGAGGACAAAGTTGGATTATTACAGCAGGCCTTGGAGAAAAATGAAGCAACAATAAAAGAGGTAGAGAAAAGGACTGAACGAACCGAAATTAGAAAGGGTAGATGAAGAATTAAAGAATGTGAGTAAAGAAATGGAGGACTCACTGGTCTACCTAGAGATGGACAAGGCTGCTACATACTTGAGATTACAAAATGTAGTGGAATCCAAAGAAGAAGACCTGGAACAACTAATGGCGGGAATACTGGCTAGACTATTGGAAAAGGATAAAGATGACATCTTAAGGGAGTTTGATGAAGTTTACAAGATTAAACTAATTATGCGAGATGCCACAAATGCCCAAGAGAAGTCCATGTACAATTTGCGAGAAGGAGTGTCCAGGATATCATATATAGGATGTCAAGAGATGAAACAATCACGTATAAAGGTAAAGAAGTCTTGATTCTCAAACAAATACCAACAAGAGTAAGAGAACAAAGACGAGACTACAAGTTCTTAGCAGCTTACCTAAATCAAAAAAGAATCATATTTAAATGGCTAATCCCAGAGGGGATGTTAGTTTTTTGGAACGAAAGGAAAATTAAAATAGACTCCATGGAAAACGCCCAGGAATTTTATGAGCGATTGATAGGTCCGGAAGACCAGAGCAGTAGAGAGGAACTGGAAACAAACTCCCAGGAAGATCAAGGCTATCATAAGAACAGAGATGGAATTTTAGGAAATCAAGGAAATACTCATCTACATCAGGAGAGAGAAGAAAGTAGGACACATCTTCAGGCACAAGGAGAGACCGGAGCCATTACAAGGCAAAGAGTGAAACAGAATTAATTAAATGGAAGAAGAAACTACTATCAATTAATATAAATGGTTTATAATTGGTGATAAAAAGGAAAAGTATAATAGCTAAACTAATCAAACAAAATGCTGATATAACATGCCTACAAGAAACTCATATAAAGAAAACAGATGAAAAATACCTAGAATGTCCGAACTTAGGGAAGCTATTTACCACACCAGCAGATATGGGGAAAAAGAAAGGGATTGCAGTATATGTTATAGAGGCAGAAAGCAGATTTAATATGATCAGATTCTGAGGGAAGAACTCTGGTTTTGCAGATCTGGATTAATGCCATCTCAATTCTCTTAGTGGTAATCTACGCCCCAAGCGGAGATCAAAATGAGTTTTTAAAGCATCTTTATGGAAAAATAGTAGGATTGGAAAAAAGAAATATTTGTATCATAGGAGACTTTAATTCTATTGCTGATTATCAAAAAGACCACAGTAATGGGCGGAAGAACAAAGGGGGGAAAAGAGAGCTTCCCAAGATATGTATAGAAATGATGAAGGAGTTAAATTTGATTGATATATGGAGAAGATTACATCCCGAGAAAAAACAATTTACATTCTATTCAAATCCTCATCAAATATGGACACGAATTGATATGGCATGGATGAATGGGGAAATAGCAAATGAGATAAAAGGGATTGAAATTTTACCTAATGAATGAGCAGATCACAATCCAATTCAGATAATATGGAAGGGTAGGGAAAAACCCAAGAAAAGATGGACGTTAAATACTCAGTTAATAAGATTAAAAAGAATACACCAACAAACTCAAGGAGGAATTAAATTATTTCTTAAAGGAAAATGGGCATTGGTTCTTACCTGATACGCCCCTTCTCGGCGAGCCGCGAGGAGCATCCAGAGAGTGGGATGTGCTTCCGAGTTCTCTTCTTGCAGGCTGAGCTTTAGCTGAGGAAACGCTCCGCCCCTTCATGTGACTCCAAGTGGCGTTCCCCCAGTTTTTTGCGATAACGAGAAGAAAGGTTAAGAAATCCTTCTGATCAACTATTGGCTCCTTGGCTGAAACTAGAGTACCCACCAGACGGAGGAGTTAGGTTGGGGCTGGATGCTCCTCACGGCTCGCCGAGAAGGGGCGTATCAGGTAAGAACCAACACCCATTTTCCCTCGAGCCACTCGGAGCATCCAGAGAGTGGGACATACCAAAGCTTGGCTGTCCTACATACCAAAGCTTGGCTGTCCCCTTGGCTGTCCCGGATGGGACTCCGTCTGGGCCAGCAGCTCCTCCGGGTCACTGATGACCCTCTGTAGGACTCGTCGGCCGAAAGAGGCCTCTGCTGAGGCGTATAGGTCTATTTTGTAATGTCTGATGAATGGGGATGGAGAGGCCCAAGTGGCTGCCCAACAAATGTCAGCAATTGGGGCTTGTGTGGCCCAAGCCGCCGAAGTAGCTGCACTCCTGGTGGAATGAGCGGTTATTCCCCAGAAGCGGGCAGAGATTGTGATAGGTAGCACCTGGCAATAGTCGCCCCAATCTAGCGACTGATGGTTGAGGAAGAGACTTTGAACCCCAATGTCCTGGGCTGAAAGGAGACGAAGAGAGATTCTGATCTTCTCAGGGGTTGTGTGCACTTAAAGTATATGCGCAAGGCCTTTCTAACATCCAGAGTGTGCCAAAGGGTTTCCCTGTCCCTCGAGGGTCTGGGGCAAAAGTTTGGGAGGACCAGTTCCTGAGACCTGTGGAAGGGTGAGTTAACCTTGGGTAAGAAGGTGGGGTTGGGGCAAAGGACCATCCGATCAGCGTGGAACACGCATAAATCATTTCTGATTAACAATGCTGCTATTTCTGAGACTCTACAAGCAGAAGTAATGGCCACTAGAAAATTACTTTAAACGTTAGAAATTGAAGGGAGGATTCCCTCAGAGGTTCAAACGGGTGCCTTGTAAGCGAAACGAGGACCTTGCTGAGGTCCCATGTGAGGAACCTGTGAACAGTCGGAGGGCAGAAGTTGGTGGCGCCCCTGAGGAAAGCTCTAACCCAGGGGTGATGAGAGAGAGAACTGAAGTTATCAGAAGAAACAACGGTTGAGAGGGCAGCGACCTGCCGTCTCAGGGTGTTGGGGGCAAGCCCTTTACGTAGGCCTTCTTGAAGGAATTCTAAGACCTGAGCAATAGAGGGAGAGAGGGGGTCAACTTGGAACCCGCTACACCACTTGGAAAAGCCCTTCCAAGTGGCATCATAAATTCTTGTGGTGGAGGGTCGCCTAGCGGCCAAAATAGTGTCAATTACATGACTGGAGAATTTTTCTCTTGTTAAACGGATCCATTCAACCTCCAGACGGCTAAGTGGAGCCATTAGGGCTCCGGATGCAGAAGGGGCCCCTGAGAGAGGGAGATCCTGTCCGGGGGCATCCTCCATGGGGGCACTACTGAAAGATTGCGGAGGTCCGCGAACCATGGTCTCCTGGGCCAATAGGGAGCCACCAGGAGCAGGTGTGCCTTCTTGTGAATGAGTTTGTTTATGACTCTGGGAACTAGCGGCAGTGGAGGGAAGGAATATAGGAGCCCTGGGGGCCATGGGCAGCTTAGCGCGTTGTGGTTCTCTGACCCGTGAGATGGGTACCTGGAGAAAAACCATGGAAGCTGTGCATTGGACGGGGAGGCAAAGAGATCCACCCTCGGGAGGCCGAATATTCTGGATGCCTCCTTGAATAGGGATGGATGGAGGCGCCATTCTGCTTGGTCCACCGTGGCCCTGCTCAGCCAATCCACCTGGATGTTGGAGATTCTGGAGATGTGTTCGGCTTTTAGTGCGAGGAGGTTGGATTTTGCCCAACGGCAGAGGCGCTTGGCCTCCCTCATCAACTGAATAGAATGGGTGCCTCCTTGCCTGTTGATATGGGCTTTGGCCATGGTGTCGTCCATGAGAATAAGGACGTGACGCCCGCGTACCAAGGGGAGGAATCTGAGCAGGGCCAGGTGGACGGCGTGAAGCTCCAGCCAGTTGAGGCTGCATCTTAGCTCGATCGGCGACCACTTGCCCTATGCCGAGAGCGAGTTGACGTGAGCACCCCTGATAGGCTGGCGTCCTGATAGGCTGGCGTCCACAATGAGGGTTAGCCGCTGAGGTTCTGAGAAGATGTTGATGGCAGGGTTGGTCCACCAGAGGAGGGACGTGAGGACCCTCGGAGGCACCTTGACTCTGGACTTTGAGTTGCTTCTTCTGGATCTTTGAGATGGGAGCAGGAACCACTGGAGGGATCTGCTGTGTAAACGGGCCCAGGGAATAATTGAGATGCATGAAACCATCTTACCCAATAATTTAGAAAGGTCAAGTAACGCCACCCTCCTTGATCGCCTCATCTGTTTGACCAAAGCTTGAATGCTGAGGAACCTCTCCGAGGAGAGGAAGACCTTTTCTGTAACCGAATCAATTATGGCTCCCAAGTGGATGATTCGGGTGGATGGGACCAGTTGACTCTTTTGCCAATTGATGAGGAACCTGTGTGCCAGGAGAGCGGAGAGGGTGGCTCTGGTGTCCCTGACTGCCTGGGTCTTGGACAGGGAGAGAATAAGGATATCGTCCAAATAGCAGTGACAGCGGACGGGAACGCTCCTGAGGTGTGCCTCCAGGGCCGCGAGGACCTTGGTGAAGGTCCTGGGAGCCGAGGCCAGACCAAAGGGGAGGGCCACATTGGAATGTGTAGGTATGCTCCGAGGGATCTATGGGGGATAACCAGTCACTCTGCCTGGTACCCAAGAGAATCGATTGCAAGGTATGCATTTTGAATTTGCGCTGGATGGCGGTTTAGCCGTTTTAAATCTAATATAGCTCTGCATCCCCCAAAATGCTTGGGCACTACAAAGAGGTGGGAGTAGAATCCTCGTCCCCTCTGGACCAGTGGAATGGGTTGAATGGCCTGAATGTCAAGCAGGAGTTGGATGGTTGTATCCATTAGTGCATGTTTGGCGGGATCTCTTGAGGTGGGGGATGTCATAAAGAAATCAGCGGGGGCGGACCAGAACTCAAGGGCAAGACCAAACCTGACGGTGTCCCTAACCCGTGCATGGGAGTGGATTGTCCCATTGAGCGGCGAAGTGTCTAAGGCGGCTGCCAAAGGGGAGGGAGGAAGAAATTCTATCTGGGTTGGCAATAGGGCCTCCCCCCTGATCCCCTAAAGGGCCTCTTATGGTTGCCGCCCCATTTGTTTCTGTCGCCTGAGTCCAAGCGGTCCTGAGACCGGAAGGAAGGGGATCTCGGGTATCTGGGCGGGAAGGGGAGTTGGTAGAAGGGGCGGGGGAAGCCCCTCCGAAAGGGCTGAGGGCCTCTTGTCTCTGGCCTCCGAAAAAGGGAGGGCCGGTACTTCCTCTTGCTGCGGCCCTCGACCAGCAGGGGTTCCAAGGCCAGGCTGAACAGTTTGTCTCCCTGACGGGAGCAGTGGCCAGCTTGATTTTATTTTTACATCCGCCTGCCAGTACTTGAGCCGCAGTAGGCGGCGAGCCGTGACATGTGATGTTATCGCTCTGGAAGAGAACCTTACCGATTGGTAAGTGGCGTCAGCTGAAAAACTCGGCTGCGGCCACCAGTTTTGCTATGTCTTGGTGTGCCCTCACATTGATGTGGGGATGTTCTCTCAGCTGCCGGAGCCAGCGGATAGAGGACCCTGTGAAGAATGTATCGGCCCTAGCCGATATAATGGCCCAAGCATCGGATAGATGGGCCCAGTGCAACGCCAGTTCCGTCCGCTTTTGCTCAGGTTTCAAGGCCTCTAAGGCCTCACTGGGGATAGAGGAGGAGGCAAGGCCCACAGTGGGGTCGTCCACCTCCGGGATGTTTAGAAGAGTAGACATTGCCAAATTGAGATTAAAGAATTTCTTGTCTTGGATAGAGGGTGTAGGGGGGGCTCCCATGGAAGCAAGTTGCTTCGGTTGGGATGACCTCAGCTTCCATCACTGATTGTGTGAAAATGGAGTCCTCTGGTCTCTCTGAGGCGGGGGGGGAGTCAGAGGGAGACTAGGGAAGAAGACCAGAGACATTCTTGGCTTTAAAGAGGAGGGATTTGAACAAGTGTGGCTTGAACAGCCCCCCGAATACGGGTTGGTCAGGAGAAGCCCCCTCGTCCTCCGACATCTCCCCCTCCATGAGGTTTGCCTCTAAGAGGGGCTCACTATAATGCGAGGATCCCATCCGGGAGTCCTGTACCTCTTCCCTGAAGTCACCAAAGTCCCCTTCCTCCTCCTGGGCCCCTACGGGAGGAGGGCTGTCCCTCTTAGAGAGTACCTGACCAACCGGGGGATCCGGCTGTGGAAGGGATCTGATGGATAAAGAGTTGTGGTCGGGAGCCCATGGAGAGAAACCTGATGTGGACATGTGCTGCAGCCTTCCGCGATGCCCTGGCGGATAGTCGATTCCATGCAAGCCTTGATGTGGGCTGGAACCTCAGATGTAGAGGGTTCTTCCTGACACAGACCAGCGGCCGTAGGTGTAAAGGTAGCTTCAGGGGTCTGTCTAGTCAGTGGTCCCGGGGTCAAGTGACCCTGAAGTGGGCTGCGACTAGATAGGGAGAAGAGCTGGAGGCCCCGAGCGGGACTCCCTTGATCGCCTATCAAACTCCTTTTCCAACGCCTCATGGCGCCTTCAGGCATCTCGTTGGGAGGCCTTGGAAGGCTCCTTGTCCTGCCTGCGCAAGTAATGGGACTTTGCCTTAGCCTTCAAGGAAGGTCATTTAGAGAGATTGCCGTCTGCCATTTTGATAATTATAATAACATAAGGTTCCTTGTCCTGGTGATAATAATAGTAATAATAGCAAAGGGCGGTTGGCTCGCCTGGAATTGGCCTGAGTGGGGCCGAGTGAGGTTTGAGCTGGCCCGCTCCCCCTTTTGAAATTTAATATGTACAGTGGTAACCGATAGTAAGGAAAATATATATATGTACAGAAGCCTGATGATGGCAGATGAGATTCTGCTAAAACAACTTTAAAAGCACCACTATTATGACGTGGGAAAATACCCGAACAAAGCTGAATGCCAGACACGTAAATACCCGCAAAAACTTAAGAAAACATATATTATATATATATATATATATATAATATGTATAGATGTGTAATCCTCTGATTTTTATTTTATTTATTTATTTATTTATTTATTATATGCTATCTGCATGTAAAGGTTATCTATGTATATACGTATAAAAACGTATAATTTCCTTTGTAAATTTTTCTCTCTTTCATTTCTTTTCTCTCTCTCTCTTTTTTTTATACAACAGCAGGAAAGGAACCAAAGAGGTACCACAGTACAGGCCGGATTTACCAAATAAACGCCAGAGGCCTAGAAGGAGAGAGGCCTCTGGCAGCAAGCCTCCAGCAACAAGCCGGAGGGGGGGGTGCTGCAACTTCGCCCCGATAGAGGCTGCGGGAGGCCAACAGAGACAATGAAAGCGAGCCCGAAGGAACGCTAAAAGCAACTAACTCATGACCCAGGGGGTCTTGGACTTTTACTTCCACCGCAGCAGCAAGGATCAGAAATAACAATGGCGCCCGACCACGATGTGGCCCCAAGATGGCGGCCGCGAGCTGAGCTATGTCAGGCGCCTTCGGGACGGCAAGGAGGGCTTGTCCGGTTAGCTCAGCATGCCTGGTGCTCTTAAGGAGCGACTAGCCCTCCCGGTCGGCGTTTAGGGTGGGGGGAATCCAGCAAAAGTTGCGTGCCACAAGGCAGCGCGGAGGCAGTGATGCGATCTAATAATGGGGGGGTCACGCAAAGCGCTGCAAACCCGCCCGCTTGGCCCCTAGGGGCGAGGGGAGACTTCCCCTAAGTCCAAACCCTTTGCGCAAGAGGAAGGAAAGGAAATATCAGACCTGAAGGTGAGGAAATTAGCCAGAATAATATACGTAGTATAAATCAGCCAAGGGAGCTCCTTCCAACAACAGCCTGACTCTTCGAGGCTGAGCAAAAGACTGGGGGAACGCCACTTGGAGTCACATGAGGGGGTGGAACATTTCCTCAGCTAAAGCTCAGCCTGCAAGAAGAGGACTCGGAAGCATATCCCACTCTCTGGAAGCTCCGAGCGGCTCGAGGGAGAATGATAATGGAGCAACTACAAAACAAAACATTTGGGATACAGTGAAGGCAGTAGTAAGAGGTATAACAATCTCTTATAATGCCAAGAGGAATAAGGAAAAATACGCCCAGCAAAACAAATTACAACAAAAAATTAAGGAATTAGAAACTCAATTACAGAGTATCCCAAAGGATTCAAAATTGCAAAATCAGATAATAATAACCAAACATAAACTGAATTGAATTGAACAAGAGAAAATGATTATAAATTTGAATACAACCAGACAAACTTATTTCGAGCCTGCTAATAAGCCAGGGGGATGGCTATCATATAGACTAAAAAAAAGGAAAGAAAAGAGATTGATATACCAGCTAATAGATGGAAAGGGGGATATACAACAGGAGATAGAAAAAAGAAATTGCCCATAAGTATTTTGAAGAGTTATATAAAAAGGAAGAAGTTAACGAAGATAGAATAAGAAACTATTTAGATGAAGTGAAGGATAAAGCAATTGGGGAAGAAATGGAAGAATTGTTAAACAAAGACATTACTTGGTTTGAATTGAAATCAGCAATAGAGAACCAGAAAAACAATAAATCCCCGGGACCAGATGGGATTCCAGGGGAGCTGTACAAGGCAATAGCAGAACAAATAGGACCTCTTATGGTGGAAGTTTTTTTTTAAAATAAATTTTATTAATTTTCAATAAACAAACATACACAAACAAAACACAAAACATAAAACTTCTTTTTGGGAAGCGGCCTGGTCCCGGGTTACATCTTTTGGTACAGACATAAATCAAGTTCATGCTCACTTTATATACCATTTCATATCTTATTTACCATTCTATATTTTCTATATGGCTTCTCCCCTCTTTTCACTCTCTTAATTCTATTTTATTTATTTCATCTCGATTTAGATCATTATGCTTATATCTTTTGTTCCGTTCTATTTCATCTATTTTTCTTCTCTCATGAACACGATACTTCTCCTATAATCACTAATTGAAGTATGACGCCTTTATATCTTTCCCCTAAATTTAACACTTGAAATAATATATATTTCTCATTCTGATTCTGCTTAGCACATTCTAAAACTACCTACTATATTTTAAAATAGAAAAATAATAAGTTTATAATATAATTGAAACAATAATCCATAGTATATTAAATTCTATCATTAAATCTTAAGCATTTTACACATTCCCTTTGGTATTTTGTTGAATCATAAAAAGATCCAGTTTTCTAACATTGTTTCAAGTAAAGATACAACAATACAATCTTATGTACTTTTGCAGAATCTCTTTGTAATTCTAGTCTTTTTACCCACCCACCCCCAATCTCTTAATCTCCACCCTCTTAGTCTCCACTCTCTCCCGTATAAACACAAGCTGTTTCATTTAGACCTTCTCTTCCTGGGGTCTATCTTTCCCCTAAATTTAACACTTAAGATAATATATAATTTCCATTCTGATTCTGCTTAGTACATTCTATGTACTACATTTTAAAATAAGAAAATAATAAGTTTATAATATAATTGAAACAATAATCCATAAAAAATTAAACTCTATCATTAAATCTTAAACATTTTACATATTCCCTTTTATTAAATCATATAATATTCCAATTTTCTAACTCTACTTCAAATACAATACTACAATACAATCTTATGTACTTTTGCAGAATCTCTTTTTTAATTGTATTTTACCCTTTGTCTCTGAAAAAGATCTGTTTTTTTACATCTTGTTTCAAGCCTTTGTAACTTCTCTTCCCCTTTCCCCTTCCTTTCTTGTCCAATCTGGCCTTTTTACCCCCCCCTTCTCTTAATCTCCACCCTCTTAGTCTGCTCTCTCTGTTGTATTCGTCTTTTCTGTTGCTTTCTGACATTGTATCGATTTTTCACCTTATTTTTCCCTTTTTTGGTTGTTTTTTTTAAGTCTTGAATTCTCCATTCTCTTTCCCCTCTTTCCCTTCTCTTCCTCAACTAAAGTTATTTGTTCATTAAAGATGGCTTCTTCTTCTTCATCCCAGCCTTCTTGTTGTTGTAATTCCTGGTAGGTAGAAATTGCCATTTCCAAAAACTGAAAAACAAATCCAGAAGAGCCCTTCCCTTCTTGTTCCTCTTCTTTTAACTTTTGAAATTCCATTTTCAATTCTTCAACAGATAATGCCAGTGTGAGATTTTTTAAACAACCCAAAAGTTTTTAGTCTTTTAAAAAATAGTTTCCAAAAGTCCCAAAGTCACCAAGCAATCCAAATCAACACAAGCTGTTTCATTTAGCACTTTCTTCTTTTTATACTTTCTCTTCTTGGGGTAGAATTCAATTGCAAAGTTCCAAAATGTATTTTTTAGAAGTCTTATTACAGTTTGTCTCTGCTCTTATAAGCTCCAAGCAGTCTCCTCCAGCAAAGTCTTAATAAATATTCTTTACCTCTCCCTTCCCACTTATAGCAAAAAAAGAATTTTTAAATTTTTTGATTCCAATTTTCAGAAATCTTTAATGTCCCCTTGGCTTTAATTTTCAAATTTAATTACCTTCTGTCGCCAAGACAGGTTTTTCTGATTTCCTTCTGCTATTTCCGTAGGGAAGAAGAGTGAGAAAAAACAAACTTTCCCCTTTTCACTTTCTTCTGCCACTTTTTATGATCTTCTTAGGGAACAATGTATCTTTAAGAAAGTTGAAGTTCCAGGGTATTTATATATTATTTGTTATCCCGGTTCAGCCTAAAACTTTCACTTTCTCAGCTTCCTCCTGCACAGTCTTGTCCGGATGAAAGTTTCTTTGTGGTGGCCATTGCTGACCACTGCTCCACCGCTTTTGGAGAAAGGAATTGAGCCAGCTGAGGAGGGGGGGGTTGCAATCCCCCCGGACCCCTGCTGGGCCTTCTCTATCTTCAGTCACCTCTATGGGGTGACTATTAACCCCCAAATCCAGCTGGATCGGGGACACGCCAGCGGTGAGCGCAGCAGGAACCGTGCACAATCGCAGATTCCTGCCGCCTCCGAAGCCTTTTAAACCGGAAGTCCCCTTATGGTGGAAGTTTTTAATGATGTCTTATTGGCAGCCAGGATGCTGGACTCATGGAGGGGGGCATTGATTTCGCTGATCCCAAAGGAGGATTCAGATCCCCGATATATATAAAATTATAGGCCAATTTCACTGTTAAATACTGATTACAAAATATTCATTTCTATTATAGCAAGTAGACTAAAAATAATATTAAATGAGCACATATATGAAGATCAAAATGGATTTCTCCCGACCAAACAAATCAGGAACAACCTAAGAATAGTACTAGATGTCTTAGAATTTTATGAAGCCCACCCCGAAAAACAAATTGCACTTATGTTTTTAGATGCAGAGAAGGCCTTCGAGAATTTAAATTGGCAATTTTTAATTCAAAAAAATTATAATATGAATTTAGGCACCAAATTTGAAAATATTATAACAACCATTTATGATACACAACAGGCTAATATTATAATAAACGGGGAATATAACCGCCCAATAAAAATAGAAAAAGGAGTCAGACAAGGCTGCCCACTCTCACTCCTGCTCTTCATATTATCATTAGAAACATTACTAATGCGAATTAGACAGAACCCAGACATAAAAGGATTAAAAGTTAAGAAAGAAGAATATAAATTGCAAGTGTTTGTGGATGATATGATTTTTTTCATTGAGGAATGAATAGAAAGAGGACAAAAATTGATGAATGAATTAGAACAATTTGGAGCAGTAGCAGGACTTAAAATTAATAGGAAGAAAACAAAATTAATGACTAAAAATTTAACAGAAAAACAGAAAATAGAACTAGAAGAAACTATGGGAATAACTTCTTGTTTGAAGAAGTGATAAAGAAAGTTAAATACTTAGGAATATGGTTGACAGCACATTGTAAGACACTTAAGGAAAATAATTATGATAAATTGATGCAACAAGTAAAGAAGGATTTAGAAACATGGGGTAAGCTGCAACTTTCATTATTAGGCAGGATTGCTGCTATTAAAATGAATATTCTTCCAAAATTCCTATATATATTTCAGATGATCCCAATCAAAGTACACAAATTTTTTTTTGAAGAACTTAATAAAATAACTGTAAAATTTATCTGGCAAGGGAAAAAACCTAGAATAAATTTAAAGGCAATGCAAGATATGAAGAGCAGGGGAGGTCTCGCACTTCCAAATTGGGAATTGTATTATAGTGCAGCCTCTTTAGTATGGTTGAAGGAATGGGTGAATTTAACCAATAAGAGAATATTATTCTTAGAAGGCCATGACTTGCAGAGGGGGTGGCATGTTTTTTTATGGGATGTAGGGAAAACTAGCCAGAAATATTTCCACAGACACCTAAACAGAGACTCATTATTAACTAATTGGAAGAAAATACGGAAAAAACACTATTTAAAAATATCAATTTGGATTTCAACAATGGAGGCGATGATTCACCCAAATAATCTGGATATCATTAAAATGATTAAATATAAGGACCTATTGGATACACAAGGAAATTTGAAATCGCGGCAAGAACTTCAAGAGCAGGGACTAAAAATTGATCAGTGGGCATATCATCAAATTCAAAGTAGATATAAACAGGACAAGAAAGAATTTGGAATTAACAATAAACTCCAGCAATTAGATAAAATTTTATTAGGATCAGGTAAAAAAAATACAACAAAATTTTATAATTATTTATTAGAAGTAGAATTAGAAGAAATTGTAAAAGGGAACATGATAGCCTGGAGTAGGAATATAGGACGTAGCATTACCATAACAGAATGGGAAAAGGTCTGGGGTAGAAATAATAAAATTACAAAATCGGTAGCATACAAAGAAAATGCCCATAAAATGTTTTATACATGGCACCTTCCTACTTCGAGATTAGCGAAGATGCACTCCAATATGAGTCCGAATTGCTGGAAATGCAAAACAAAAGAGGGAACTTTTTTCCATATGTGGTGGTCCTGTACAGAAGCTCAAAAATATTGGCAGAAAATTAAAAATTGGTTGGAAGAAATGACAAGAGAACAGATTGAATTCAAAACAGAGTCCTTTCTGTTAGGGATCTTTGATAAACAAATATAAAAAAAAGTGAAATATATAATAATACACATTTTGACAGCGGCCAGATTGGCTTTTGCACAATGTTGGAAGCAGCCTCATGTTCCATCAGAGGAGATGATCATTCAAAAAATTTCAAGTTGTGCAGAAATGGACAAATTAACTTTGGCATTAAAAAATAAAGATACTTCAATATACTACATCAGCTGGAACTGCTGGTACAAATGGATAGACCAAAGATAGACTTTACAAGGAAAAAGTTTATCTTTAATTAAATGATTTTTTTTTTTTGGCTCACCATACCAAATAGCAAGGATTGGCGAATAGGAAGTGCTACAGCAGCCATTATGCCAAATTTGCCAGTGATCAAAAAAAAGGTAAACTAATAATTTTTAAAATAGTATTAATAGAGAGTCAGTTTGTTCTAATGTTTAAGACATCGTGTTATAAACCAGGGGACTGTGAGTTCTAGATATGCCTTAGCAATGGTGGGATTCAAATGATTTAACAACCAGTTCTCTGCCCTAATGAGTTCTTCCAACAGCCAGTTCGCCAATCTGAAAGTTAACAACCCGTTTTCTTGAAGTGGTGCAAACTGGCTGAATCCCACCACCGCGCCTTGGGCATGAAAGCCATCTGAATGACTTTGAACCATTCATTCTCTCTCAGCCTCTGATGTCAGATTCAGACTAAAGCCAGTCGATCAATTCCTCCTGTCATAACCAATGAATCAACACTCTGTTGATCTTAAAAAAAAAAAAGCATATCTTGAAATTGTAGGAAAATGCTAGAAGAAAAAACATTTAAAATTAAAAAGATCAAGATAGAATATGTACTAACAAAGCCCTGTATAATATGTAAACAGGATAAAAATGTAATAGCTACTGCAATATACATTATATTTACGACAGGACAACATACTTGAAGATATATTAACACATCTGTATTTATAAATCTTTCATTTCTGGTATAGATAATATTATTTTATTTTTTAATTTGGGTTAAATTTTCATTTTGTCTTCCTGATGGGAAGTAAATACTAACTATGCAATATTCTGTTGCACTAAAATGAATATGCATTAAAACAAAACACTGCATTTGAAAAAAGCAATATTCCACTCAGTCTGTTTCAGATCAAGACCAAAACCACAGTTCTAAACTTCAGAATTTTACATACTGATTATTTTAAATAATTCAGGGAAAAATAAAGAGCAGCAATTAAATTCCAAATTAACACTGACCACAAAGCACACACACACACACAAAGGTGGAAGGAATGGCTAGAAACAATGTCAGTAATCAGATTCATAAAGTTACTCTTTCTATATTAGCTATAAGAACAAGTAAGTATATTTTAACACAATTAATGTTCTACCAAATATCTTTGTAACACACTAATATTCTCCTGGAAAAAAATATGCAAGTATATTTTATAATTTTACAAATTGATGACTGTCCTGATGTCCAAGTCAATAATCATATACTACTTAAGGCTAGATGTTAAGATCAATTCAGAATATGATTTTCTTCTTTGAAGAATAGAAGAAATTTTACAATTTCAAAAAGAATTTCGCTATAGGAAAAGTTATTCTAAATATTTAGGTTATAAGACCAATATCACTTTAAGCATACAATATAAAAAGAAGATGTAATTCCAATTCAGCTTTTGTACTTGAATTTTACAAATCACTTCAGAAAAATCCTTGAATTATTTTTGCCTGTCAGACTATGGCCATGTCATCCAAATGTATTGGACAAGAATTCAGTAACTATCCATGAGCTTCAGAGTTGTAAGCTAGTGAGATTTAAAAATATAGACAAGAATTCCAAAAATGACAGCCCACATTGCCATCTTTACAACTTTTGAATGGAAAAGACACTAAACCCATGGAGAGTATGTATTTGTCAAACTATTTTTTGAAACCTCAAGTCTTTTGCAGTCTTAGCCATGTGATCTGCTAAAATTCTAAAATGTACAAAAATAGCAGCATTGGCCCTAAAACCAAGCATAACACAATTAAAAATAAACTCCTAATGGAAACTCCTTCTGGCTCTATTAGAAACCAGACAATCCTGATTCAACCTACTAGAATGATATGGTGTTGGCTTTGACTTTTCATCACCTTCTTTGCAGCCTTCTCCAAAATGTTAACTAGCCATTAATAGGTTGCCTGTCCCTATTCTAATGAGAACATAGGACAGCATTGGTTCATATAGCTCAATACTTTTAGAATGCTGCAGTTTTCAAACTGACCTGCCAAGAGATGCTAGTGAAAGAACCAGAGACAAGTGGCATTCAAAATTCTTCCCCAAAGATTTAAGAGGACACGCACAAGTGAAGGGAATAGACCAAAGTGATACCACCTAAATACTACATAGAGGAATAAAAGAGTTTAGAATGAATTCTGTGTTCACTGAGAAAAACAGCCTGGAATATAAATATATTTGTAGAAAATATAAACAATTCTTCTTCAGCTCAAAATGTTGCAAAGATCTAAGCTGGACTCCAATTGCAGATTAGTTATGCTATATGATGACTTTGATATCTTTTCTGATTCTTGCATAATATTGTTTCCAACCAGTTTAGAACAGGGATGCATATTATAAGACAGCAGCTCTCTAAGACTTCCAGAAGTTGTAATGTATATAAGCCAGAAGGGAAAATTAATAATTATATACTTATATTTAATTAGATGTTTATATTAATGTAGTAAAATCAAATTTAGCACTTTCTACTATTTTCCAAGTATGCGTCACCTTTCCATATGTCCCTTGATTTAGAAGCCACTGAACAATATGGTAGGATGTAAACCAATTAGAGGCAGAAATCAATTACCACTATAAGTTTCCCTGTAGATTAAGTTGCAACTGCCAGAAGTTCTTTATTTATTTCATCAAATTCTCCCTTGAGTCAAGACTGACTCTTGGAGACCACAAAGACATGTTCATATTATTTTTCCAATCAACAATACGTAATTCGGGTGCTAATAAGATAAATGCTATCTTTGAGCCTCAGTGGCGCAGGGGTTAGAGTGCAATACTGCAGGCTACTTCTGCTGACTGCTGGCTGCCTGCAATTTGGCAGATCGAATCCCACCAGACTCAAGGATGACTCAACTTTCCATCCTTCCTAAGTGGGTAAAATGAGGATTCAAATTGTTGGGAGCAATATGCTGACTCTGTAAACCACTTAAAGAAGGCTATAAAGCACTATAAAGCGGCATATAAATCTAAGTGCTTTTGCTATTGATGCATTAATTGATGTGCAAATTTCAGATTATGGGAAGTAATCTGACTCTATTCTGGGCATCACAGTTCCAAAAGGACAGAGACAAATTGGAGAGCCAAGAAGACAGTGAGGAAACCAAGCACTCTGAGGAGTGCTAAAGGTTCTGTACATGTTTAGCTTATAGAAGAAACCACTGAGGAAAGATATATAAGAATTTTCAAATATCTAAAGGGTTGCTTTTACATAGAAAGGAGGTTTATTTAGTTTCCATTAGGGCAGACTAAGATATAAGAAAAAAACATCATAATTGTATTAGATCTCAGTCAGTAGAACAGGACATCATATGAGCCGTGTTTTCTCCTGCTCTGGAATTCTTCAGTCAGAGGTTAGGTGATCATATGTCAGAGATGCTGTAGTAGACCATACACTGAGCATGTAGGTGAACTCTTAAGGATTAGATGACTGTTAAGGTCCTTGCTAACTACATGAGATTATGAATACATAAGTGATTGGTCTCAACCTTCTTCCAGTTTTTTTTAAAGTCAATCATGAGGGAGAAGTATAAGGAAACACAAGAAAATTATCTGGATCCTTTTAAAATTACAAATAACGTACATGTTGAACTAATTTAGAATAGCATACAGCTGGAAGGTACCTTGGAGGTTTTCTAGTTCAGCCCGCTGCTCAAGCAAGTGACTGTCTAACCTCTTCTTAAAAACCTGCAGTGATGGAGCAGCCACGATTTCTGGAGGCAAGCTGTTCCACTGGTTAATTGTCCTCACTGTTAGCAAGTTTATCCTTAATTCCAGGTTGCTTCTCTCTTTAGCACTTAGCAATAGCACTTACTTATATACCGCTCCACAGTGCTTTCCAGCCCTATCTAAGCTGTTTGCAGAGTCAGCATATTGCTTTTAATAATGTAGGTCCTCATTTTACCCATCTTGGAAGGATGGAAAGCTGAGTCAACCTTGAGCCTGGTGAGATTCGAACTGCCAAATTGCAGTCAGCCGGCAGTCAGCAGAAGTAGCCCTGTAGTACTGCATTCCAATCATTGCACCACCATGGCTCTTTGATTAATTTCCAACTTTTGTTTCTTGTCCTGTCCTATGGTGCTTTGTAGAATAATTTGACCCCCTCTTCTTTCTGGCAGCCCCTCAAATATTGGAATACTGTTATCATGTCACCCCAATTCTTATTTTCTTTAGACTAGCTAAATCCAAATCCTGCAGCTGTTCTTCATATGTTTTAGTCTCCAGGCTTTTGATCCTCTTAGCTGCTCTTCTCTGAACTTTTTCCAAAGTCTCAACATTTTTTTTTTGTATTATGATGACCAAAATTGGTTGCAGTATTCCAGGTTGCAGAGACAATGATTCATTTGAATCCAAAATAAATTAAATAACAGACAGTCTCAAATCCTAGGACATGCATTCTTGTGAATAGACATGTAGCACCAAAAATATATCTAAACGCGTTTAATGGGTTTGGAGGACAAAGGAGACGGATGCCATAAATAAGGCTTAATGTCTTCCATTTCCCTCAATCTTTTGGAACATGGCCTTTTAAAGTTGTATTATTGTTATTATGGATTGTTGCAGTCAGGTTGTAAGAAAGAAAGAAAATATAAGACATTTCAGATGTATAACCCATATTAACTGTCTCCAGCCTCTGGTCCATGACTCGGTACAAGACTGCGAGCCATTGGGAATCAAGCTGCACACACACAGATGGCAAGTGCAGAAGCACTCAAAGCTCCATTGTGCAAGCAGTGGGTGCACCTGTGAAACGATCCCCTGTCCCCACCACTACTGCCCCTGCTGCTAATCCACAAAGCCGGAAAGGTTGGGGACTATCTACCTATATGACAAAAAACATTCTACTTCAGTGAAATGGTACCATCTGACAGTTTTTCTATTTCGAATGCAATTTGCGTAGGAATTGGTTACAAGGATCCAAAGAGTACTATTATTATTATTATTCAACACAATACAAAGCAATATAATCATATAAAATCTTATTTCAAAAGCAAAGCAAAAGTATAACCACTGCAAATTGGCTAAGCATCAAGTCAAACTTGTTTCCTACTTCTTCAGATTGCTTGTACATAATGCTTTTAATTTTAGAAACATTTCTCACACTATTGTAGGCGTTTCCTTAAGTGATACCAGAATCTGGACAAGCCAATGCTATGCGGATAAGAAAAACATTCATCACATATTAAAGGACTGTCTGATTTAAAAAAGAAAAACTATAAATAATTGTCATGTATTGTTTTGTAAGTTACCGAATGAGATATTTTTAATTAATAGTCATTTTCTAAAATGCTTCATATCATTCATACTGAACACAATTAGCTTATAAACACAGAATGGATGCAGTGCTGCCTTGTTTATTTCTTTGTCTACAACACTGGCATGCTGCCTATTCCTGGAGGCTCTAAGCAGTTAAACAGATGTGCCAGTCTACAATTCCTAGATTTCTTAGTCTTACCAAGCATTGGATCCCAGCATACCTGGAATATACAAGATTGGGGCAAATTAGCTCAGGGACAGGTCATGTGCTTCTAATACAAAAAGACTTTATACTACAGTATGGTCTTGGAGTATTGTAACCATTTTTTATAGCACATAGCCTTAAATGAGTGGTAATATTTCAAAAATGTGTTTGTCCATGGTTGAATTAATTACAATTTACTCAGGTATTTCCATTTTCGGAGTTTTTATGACGACACTGAACTATATATTAATCAAGGACTAAATCTTCACAATAAATTACGATAGAATATGTCTGACTTTTATAATTCAGTGTGGTGTCCGAATATAAAAATATTTGGTTTTGCTTGTAAAGGTTTCTATGCTCATGCTAAAAGTTAAATAGAAATTTTAAAAGCTACAATTATTTTTCATATGATTATAGGGCTTACAATCAATGAAACCACAATGGCTGAATTTGCAAAACCTCCTAGTCAAAGCAAATCCTTTTTGCTTCAGTGTCCTAATCCAGTTCCCCTGTTTTAAGACTTTGGATTAGCTTCAATAGAACCTGAATTCAATCCTCACATCATAAGATCTCTGAAGAGGAACTTGATCAGAGGAAAGATCCTGGTCCCGACAGTCAAATTGCTCACTTGTTTCTCCAGGTAAAAAAGACCGACACATTGAGAAAACATGGGAAATTTACGAACATCAATATAACATCTGGGTTTTCCATTAAAATCCCTGAATGATAGATAGATAGATAGATAGATAGATAGATAGATAGATAGATAGATGATTTCTTTAATGAAAGCAGTGCACATAGTCTCTATGTTCTAAGAGACTTATCTACTTGAAAAAAATACTTATCAATGGCTTACTAAACATATACTGAGCCACAGCTTGCACAACAGAATATATTCAGAATATATTCTGCCCTAAACCATATTACTAAACAGCGTCTAGTTTATAAATGTGCAAAGCTGTATCATGTTTGGTATAGATTCAGAGTAATCTAAAGTCTGCTGGTGATTGTGCTTTGGTTTGTGCACATTTCTAAACATTTGTTTACTTAACCATGGCTTGTTAAATAATTGTTTCATTTTACATTAACACTGGATCTTGGACTTTTTTATTCAATCTGCCTTTGGATTATGGATTTCCTGTCTGGCCACTCACAGAGGGTCAGATTAGTAATCATACCTTTTCAGCCCCTATTTTTAAAACTGGTACACCACAGGGTTGCGTGTTGAATCCTTTACTCTACACTCTTTATGTGCATGACTGCATTCCCATTCACACTAGTAATAATATTACTAAATTTGCAGATGATACAACAATGGTGGAACCCCATCTCCGGAGGGTGATGAGTCTGCCTACCGAGATGAGGTGGACCAGTTGCTTTCGTGGTGTGGAGACAATAACTTGGTCCTCAACATCAGTAAGACCAAGGAGCTTATAGTGGACTATAGAAGGAACAGATCAAACATTTGATCTATTCTGACCTTGCTTATCAATGGAGACTGAGTGGAGCAAGTGGCCAGTTTTAAGTTTCTGGGTGTTACCCTAAAAGAGGACTTGACCTGGGGTGCCCACATTGCAGCACTAGTCAAAAGGGCCCAGCAGAGATTATATTACCTGAGACTTCTCAGAAAACAACAACTGAATGAAAAACTGCTGGTAATCTTTTACCACTGCACCATACAGAGTATCTTAACTTATTGCACCTCTGTATGGTTTGCCTATTACACAGTGGCAGATAGGACAGCACTCCGGAGGTTAATGTCATTGCCCAGAAGATCATTCATTGGTTGTCTTTGGAAGAGCTTTATAGCTCCCGCTGCCTTAAAAAAGTTCAAAATATTCTCAAAGATCCATCTCATCCTGGGCAACCTTTTTTTGAACTATTACCATCTCGCAGACAGTACACAATAATAAAAACAAGGACAAATAGGCTGAAAAACAGCTTCTATTCTAGGGCAGTAACTCTATTGAATTCTACTGTATAGTGCAATATTAATGAGATATCAGGGTTTTTCAATTCAATGTACAGAATGTGAAGGATGTGTGTTTATGCTTACTTTCATAGTCATATTTCCATATACATTGAAGATGGTATTTAATTTCGTACGAGTTGCAATGACAATAAAATTAAACTAAACGTGCCTATAAATAATTTGCAAGTTACAATAGTAGACTCACACAAGATTACAAATAGCAATCAAACTAAATTTTAACCTACTCTTGCAACTAGAACACACCACTCAAATATTCTGAATATTTATCTATGTACCACAATTACCACTAAGACTTGAGGAAAAAGGTGTCTGCAAATGTTGTCCTCTAAAATATTCCACTATAGGCTGGCTGGCTGTGGAAAATGAACTCCTATTTGCTTGACCCTCCAGTCAAGCCTTGGCATTCAAAAATTTAAAGTTGGATCCCACAGTGAAATTATGCACATAACACCCATTCCCAAAGATGTGATTACCGTATTTATTTATGCTTTTATTCTGCTCTATATATTTGGGGGGGGGGGGGAGATCCTAAAAGGTACAGAAGGAGATGGCTGGCAGCAAAAAGACATAAAAACGACAGAAAGAAAGGAAAAACTCCCTTATAGATCAGACCAAGAAGAACATTTACCAAAAATGGTCGGTCGCTTCATCGGAGCAGATATCACAAAGAGCAGGGCACTCGGTTTCCTGCAAGTCCAAATGCCGGCCCAGATCCTGTGCAGAAGGCGCATGTGCCCCGCACCCCAGTCCTCGGATGCCCACTGATCGATCTCTGATCCAGCCTCCCGCCCATCCCAGGATTCCGAGTGAGCCAGCCGCCCCCACAGTGCTGGAAGCCCCCCCTCCCGTCCCGCCCCCGCCCGAAGGGAAAACGACGCGGACCCTTCTTGCCCGCCTTGCGGGAGGCTACGAAGGATGGGAGGTGGTCACAAAAGGAAAGAGGGCGAAGGGGAAGCCTGGCTTGGCACTGAAACTGTAGCAGACAGCCGTCGGGGGAAGCCCACAGGCCAAAGCCTGGGTCCCGGCAGCAAGGGAAGGGCGCTGCGCTATAGTCTGCGGGTGTCCACAACACGCGCCGACCAGAAAGCCTCTCCCCCACGGCGAAACACAGCCTGCCGACCGGGCCTTCTTCCTCCTCCTTCTCCGCAGCGAAGGGGAGCAGCTCTTCTCTCCCACCTCGCAGTCAAGCCGCAGCACGGAACGCTGCTCGGTGCCCCGCGTGGCCTCCACCTCCGCGATCGCCCTTCCTGGATTGGTGCGACCGCCTCCGTCCCTGCGGCAGGAGATCGGCTCCGGGGATGGGCTGGTTGCCCCCAACCTAGTTCACGACCCGGCCGGGCCGACCGCGCGCTTGTGCAACGCGCTGCAGCTCCTGGGCAACCCTGGGGCGGGCAGGAGCATTGGAAGGGCGGCAGTGGCCCCTGCGGGCGCACCCACCAACACCTTACCCTTTGGAGTGCTCCGTCTCCTCCTCATTGTCGCCGTCGATGCCGCAGGTGTCCTGATCGTCCAGCTCGAGGCTTTGCTGACTGGCGGCAGACTCGCTATCCTCCGCCATCACGGGGAGAAGGTGGGTGGGAGGGGAGGAGGGACTCTCCGGCAGGAGCCTATGAAATGCAGCCGGTCCGACGCGCGGGCAGATAGGCCGCAGCCGCCGGAGCAGCGCCGCCTAGCGGTCGACTCCTTCCGATGTTGCCAGGGTGAGATTCATCCCGCGCAAATAGAGATTGCCCCGATGCCCACCTGCTCCTCCGAGGAGCTGGATCCTGCACGGCGGGTAGCGATGGCTCTTCAATGAATGCCATCGCTTGCCGGCTCTTCCGACAGGCTCCCCGTGGGCGCTGCTCCGCCCCTGCAGTTATATCCGCCGAACAGCCCGTTGAGGTAGGTTAGAGGAGCGAGAGGGGGCGGCGATGCCAGGCCCCTCAAGCAACGACCCTTGAAGCGGGGCTGCTGAATGAGGCGCCCTGCGGGGCTGGGTCCGTGCACGCCAAGCTCAAGCCCGGCAACCGCGTTAGGGTTGAGCAGCTTGTCTTGCCAAGTGAAAGCGGCCGAAACGGACTTCGGAACCGTGTAACGTGGCAGAGCTTCGTTTTTCCCTGCCCTGGCCGCGTATTGGCAGTGCACTTTTTCGTGGGATGCAGCGGAGGAAATCCCAAATAGCAGATGGCAACCCACAGAAGCAACTCTTCGAAGAGAGATGAGGGGATAACTCCCTTGTCAAAGCAGTGGGGGAGTCGTTTTGCCCTGAAATGTTGTCCAGCATCTTTGTGTTAGTTATTCAAATTAATAGGCAAAGGAATAAATGAGAACTTGATCGATATGTTTCAGTTTACTAAGTTCTCACATAAGGTTTGTATATAGCTAATTTAGCCAATTGTTGTGATTAGGTATACATTTTCAATTTTTTTGCACAGGCCTTTAAAAATACTGGAATATTTAAAATTCAGTAGAGGTCTTGAGGCAGGCAGCTTTAGGCAAGCAATAGCACATATGCTGTAATTCGGGGGTTTTCAAACTTGACAGCTTTAAGACTTGTGGACTTCAACTGCCAGAATTCCTCCTCCAGTCATGTTAGCTCAGAAATTCTAGGAGTTGAAATCCACAAGTCTTAAACTTGCCAAGTTTGAAGGCCCTTGTTGTAGTTAATAAAATGGTACAATGAATCAGGATGATAGTTTGTGAAGACCAATGATAAGAAACATAGAGACCAGAGGCTGTTCCTCTCCAAAGTTTGAGTTGTTTCAGGTTGCCATCTTTAAAGTTCTGAACAGAGTGCCTATGGAGATTCTCAGTCATCCAGATCATGGTTGTCCCAAAGGTGCTTTTTCAATAGACAACGGGACTTTCTGGTTTTTCTTTGAAGATGTTTCACTTCTCATTCAAGAAGTTTCTTCAGCTCTTGCATGAAAAGTGAAACGTCTTCAAAGAAAAACCAGAAAATCCCGTTGCCTCTTGAATAAGCACCTTTGGGACATTCTGAATAGAGTAATTCCAACAATTATGGGAAAGATTACTTTCAAGGGATAACATTTCCCTAGAAATGACATATCCCTAGTCCTAGGTAATTTCTATATATGTGCGTGAGCATCGGGTAAAATTCAACCACCTCAGCCCACCTCGGGAGAGATGGTAGGGACAATTTGAATTGGTAAAAAATCACCCCGGTTGCTATTACTATTATACCAAGTGTAGCAAGCCACAGCCACAGCCACGCCCACAGAGCCAGTAGGGAAAAATTTTGAATTTCACCCCTGGTGAGCATGTGAAAGAAAATTAGAGAGATATGTATTACAGTATCATGATGCAAACTTTATCCCTTATGTGCAATGTTGCTTGTATGAAAGGTGTTTTTTGTTCTGTATTTCCAATTTTAGTAGAATCCCACCTATCTTTTAAACTTAGTATGCAGGGCTTCTTTCGGGCTGAGGAACACATTTAGCATTTAAGTATTGCATTTATTTTCCAAAATGAGTGGGACCAACGCAAAAATTCAATATTTCATTTACATTCAGATTAGAAATTATGTTTTCCTATTAATTGGTTTTTGATGCATTTTTATGGTTCTGAAATTTTTAAAAAACCCTGTTATTTAAGAACCTCAATATCTGTTCAGTGATATGTCATTATATATCTGTATTCTAAAATGACATTATTCCTTTCTTTGCTGGAAAAAAAGCATATATTGCAAATTATGGTTTATGACAGTATTAATCTGTTTTGAATTTGTATGAGCCTGGAGGGAGCATATATAAAATAAATAAGAAAATTAAATACTAATAAATTCTTTACTCTGTCAAATTCAGTATTTTGGAAAATAGAGCCTTTTATCACCATACTTACTTTATTCAATGACTTGAAAAACATCCCACAATTTCTCTATCCAAATTTGGATGTCTTAAATTAGGAACATGCTTTTTTATTTTTATCCCACCTTTATTATTGTTTTCAAATAACTCAAGGTGACAAATATTTTTTATCTATTTCTATCCCATCTTTATTATTTTAAGAAATAACTCAAGACAGCTAATATATCCAACAGACTTTTCTCCAATTTTCTCCAACCTGTGAGGTGATTTTGGCTAAGAGTGATTGATTGGCCCAAAGGCAGCTGGTTTCTCATGCACAAGGCAGGGCTAGAATTCAGGGTCTCCTAGCTTTTAGCTTGCTGCCTTAACTAAACTGGGACCTGTTTTATTCATGAGAAGTGGTCCATTTGCATACAGTAATTACATTCTCTTTGCCAATGGCTTCATTTCAAATAATAGTCCATGAAAGTACAATGGAGCAGATGTCACTGTTTACTGAGCAGTAACCTCGGCCTATGGTGGCTATGAGGAAGATTGCCAAGAGGCAAAGAAAAAGTCTGGAGTCTTAGTTAAAGGCAACTATGGTGGTCCCTGCCAGCAGCTGAGTCAGAAAGACAACCTAGAAGCAGTCAAATGCTCCCTGGAGAAGGAGCCATGGGATGGAGTGAAAAAAAGCAGCCAGTTCAGATTTGCAGTATTTATGATATGTTATAGGCATTTAATCCCTCAGTCCATAAATGTTCAGAAGTCTTTTTGCTTTGTGATTAACAGCCATGTACAGATCTAGACAAGAAAACTGGGAGTATATTCACAGTGGAGCCATTCCCTCTAGCTACCAGGGAATTAGTTCTGTCTGACTTTGTTTTTATTTACCCACTAAAAAGTATTTTCAGACTTTTCCTTTCTATGTTTTTTTCATCTGCCACAAAATTTGGGTTTTGCTATAACTACATAGAATAACAGAGTTGGAAGGGACCTTCGAGGTCTTCTAGTCCAACCCCCTGCTTAGGTAGGTAACCCTATACCGTTTCAGACAAATGCTTACCTAATATTTTCTTTAAAACCTCCATTGTTGGAGCATTTACAACTTCTGGAGGCAAATTGTTCTGCTGATTAATTGTTCTTTCAGAAAATTTATCCTTAGTTCTAAGCTGCTTCTTTCCTTGATTAGTTTCCACTCATTGCTTCTTGTCCTGCCCTCAGGTGCTTTGGAGAATAGCTTGACTCCTTCTTTGTGGCAGCCCCTGAGATATCGAACACTGCTATTATGTCAACTCTAGTCCTTCTTTTCATCAAACCGGACATATCCAGTTTCAGCAATTAAACTTTATGTTTTAGCTTCCAATCCCCTAATCATCTTCGTTGCTCTTCTCTCTTTCTAGAGTCTCAACATCTTTTTTATACCATGGCTTCCAAAACTGAATGCAATATTCCAAGTGTGACCTTACCAAGGCATTATAAAGTGGTATTAACACTTCTCGTGATCTTGATTCTATGCTGTTTATGCAGCCTAGAACTGTGTTGGCTTTTTCAGCAGCTGCAGCACACTGCTGGCTCATATTTAAATGACTGTCCACTAGAACTCCAAGATCCCTCTCACAGTCACCACTATTGAGCAAGGTACCATATATACTGTACCTGTGCATTTTGTTTTTCTTTCCTAAATGTAGAGCCTTATTTTTTTCACCATTGAATTTTATTTTGTTAGATAGTGCCCAATGTTCAAGATTTTTCAGGATCTTAAGCCTATCTTCTGGAGTGTTCGCTATTTTTACTAGGTTGGTGTCATCTGCAAATTTGATGAGTTCCCCATCTATCCCCTCATCCAAATAATTGATGAAGATGTTGAAGAGTGCTGGGCCTAAAACAGAGCCCTGGGGTACCCCACAGGCAGCAGAAGGTAATGGGAATAGGAAGCCAAGACTACAAATGCAGGAAAGCAGATACTATTCTATTTTGTATATGGAATTACTGGAAGTCCATGGAAGTTCTTATTTTGAGAAAAACATTACTAATTCCCTACTAAATATAGTGAGCACTGTAAAGTATCCAAAGTGGACATCTGGAACAAATCCTCCTGTTCTCTTGAAGCACAATAAAAGCCTGACATTATTTACTATAAGATTTCCATTAATTGCTGTAGATTAATCCTCACTGTGATTATCAGGATGTGTTAGTTAAACCCTTTAAAAAGAGCATAAGTTTGCCTTAGTTCCAAGGAATAGAGAGGGCCAAGAACTTTGGTTCTCCTTAGAGCTGTTTGGATCGTCCAGAGAGTGGGTGGAGCTTCAGTCTCTGCTGTTGTAGGCTGAGCTTAATTTCTGAGGAATGCTCCACCTTCCATCACGTGGCTTGCCCTCGCGTTCCCCAGTTTATGCTCAGCCCTCATGCAGAGTAGGCAGTGTTTGTATGTGCTCTTGGCCATTTCAGGAAAATTCCAATTTGAATCGTTTTTGCTTCATTTCAGGTTGTATTTAATCCCTTCACTGTGTTTTCCCTTAGCCCTGCGCAGTTGGTCCTCTTTATTTGGTAGAGTTCCCTGGGAGGCCCTTCCCCCAGGGGGTGCCAGGCGGTAGGCCAGCAAAGTTTCAAGCTGCCCCCCCACCCTGCCCCATTGCTTTTCTGCTGCTTTAGTTCCATTCGTCCTAAAATGCTCCATTTCGTTCCGTTCCACCCCCCCATGAACTCGGTTTTTTTGTATCGTTTGAACGAGTGCTAATTCTTTTTCTGTTTGTCCTTCCCCTGGGGTCCTTGGATTGCCCCTGGGGATTCTCCTGGTCGCTGCAGAAGGGCCCCTGCAGGCCCAAGTAGTGGCAGCCAGGCGTCCCTCCACCAGAAGAATTTACGATGCCACTTGGGTCTATTTCCGCAAATGGTGTGCCAATCTCTTCATTGATCCAATGAACCCATCTGTGGCCCAAATTCTTGACTTTCTCCAGGAGGGTCTCAGCAAGGGACTGTCCCCCAATACACTAAGGTGTCAGGTGGCAGCCCTATTCATTTCCTGCGAGGGTGTCAGTTCCCTCTCTCACCATCCCCGCATCCGAGCTTTTCTGAAAGGGGCCACAAACTTACGACCTCCATCCCTTCACCGGTATCCGACCTGGGATCTCAACAGAGTCCTGACTTCTCTCACTAGGCCACCTTTTGAACCCCTCAGAGAGGTCTCTCTCCAGTTCCTATCCTACAAGGTAGTGTTCCTGGTGGCGATCACATCAGCCCGGAGGATTTCAGAGATTGCTGCTCTGTCAGTCAGGAAAGACCTGTGCATCTTTCATTCTGACCGGGTAGTCCTCCGACTTGACCCTTCATTTCTACCTAAAATTAACTCAGTTTTCCACAGGGCTCAAGAACTTATCCTCCCCAATTTTTGCCCTAGGCCAACTCATGAAAGAGAGAGTCTATGGCACACCTTAGACGTCAGACGGGCCTTGCGAATCTATATTAAACATACTCAAACCTTCCGTAAATCCAAGGCCCTGTTTATCTCTTTTCAGCCAAAGTCACAGGGGGTCATGATACCCCCAACCACCATAGGCCGTTGGATAAGGGCGGCCATTTCTAGGGCATACCAGGCCCAGGCTCTTCAAGTGTCCAGGGGTATCAAGGCTCACTCCACCAGGAGTGCGGCAACATCAGCTGCCTGGGCTACCCAGGCCCAATACTCGACATTTGCCGGGCAGCTACGTGGGCCTCCCCGTCGCCTTTCATTAGGCACTACAAAATCAATAGATATGACGCAGCGGAGGCTTCGTTCGGTGGAAGGGTCCTTCAGAGGGTGCTCAGGGATCCTGAGGAGTCAACAGACCAGACGGTATCCCTCCCGTAGGACATGTCCCAGCTTTGGTATGTTCTACTCTCTGGACGATCCGAACAGCTCTAAGGAGAATGGGCGTTGGTTCTTACCTGACACGCCATTTCTCTTGAGCTGAGAGGATCGTCCAGCCCCTCCCTTTTCCTTTCACCGTCTGGCGGGATCTTGTTTCAGCCAATGCACTTTAAGTCTAGTAAGAGGAGAGCACGAATGCCTGTTTTTCCTCTCGTCTTCGCATAAACTGGGGAACGCGAGGGCAAGCCACGTGATGGAAGGTGGAGCATTCCTCAGAAATTGGGCGTTGGTTCTTACCTGACACGCCGTTTCTCTTGGACTGGGAGGATTGTCCAGAGGATGGGTGGAGCTTCAGTCTCTGCTTATTGTAGGCTGAGTTTGATTTCTGAGGAACGCTCCTCCCTCCATCACGTGGCTTGCCATCTCATTATCCCAGTTTATGCGAAGAAGAGAAGAAAGAAACAGGTATTCGTGCTGTCCCTTTTGCTAGACTTAAGGTGCCTTGGCCGAAACGAGAGCCCCCCCCAGATGGTGAAAGGAAAAAAAGGGAGGGACTGGACAATCCTCCCAGTCCAAGAGAAACGGCGTGTCAGGTAAGAACCAACGCCCATTCTCCTTGGAACTGCTCGGATTGTCCAGAGGATGGGACATACCAAAGCTGGGGCTTGTCCTATGGGAGGGACACCGTCTGGCTTGTCGAGTCCTCGGGATCCCCGAGCACCCTCTGGAGGACCCTTCTACCGAAAGACGCCTCCGCCGCGGCATACTTATCAATCCTGTAATGCCTAATAAAAGGCGACGGGGAGGACCATGTTGCTGCCCGGCAAATGTCGAATATAGGGGCCTGTGTAGCCCAGGCAGCCGATGTCGCTGCACTCCTGGTAGAGTGAGCCGTGATACCCCTGGGCACTGGGAGTGCCTGAGCCTGGTATGCCCTAGAAATGGCCGCCCTTATCCAGCGACCTATAGTAGTAGAGGTAACCTTGAGCCCTTGTGACTTTGGTTGAAAGGAAATGAACAGGGCCTCGGATTTGCAGAAAGACTGAGTACGTTTAATATAAATCCGCAAGGCCCGCCTAACATCTAAGGTGTGCCAAAGCTGTTCCCTATCATGAGTTGGCCTGGGGCAAAAATTGGAGAAGATAAGTTCCTGAGTCCTGTAGAAAATAGAATTAATTTTTGGGAGAAAGGAAGGATCAAGTCTAAGTACTACTTGGTCAGAGTGGAAGACGCACAGGTCTTTCCTGACTGACAGAGCAGCGATCTCTGAAATCCTTCGGGCCGAAGTAATAGCCACCAGAAAAACTACTTTGTAGGATAGGAACTGGAGGGAAACTTCTCTAAGGGGTTCAAAGGGAGGCTTGGTGAGGGAGGTCAAGACCTTGTTGAGGTCCCATGTTGGGAATCTGTGAAGGGACGGAGGTCGTAAGTTTGAAGCGCCTTTTAGAAATGCCCGGATGCAGGGATGGTGAGAGAGGGAATTAACCCCCTCGCAGGAAATTACAGTGGATAGGGCTACAACCTGACGCCTTAGAGTGTTGGGGGAGAGACCTTTACCGAGACCCCCCTGGAGAAAATCGAGGACTTTTGCTACCGATGGGTTTGTAGGGTCAATGTGGAGATTGGCACACCATTTGCGGAAACTGTTCCAAGTGGCATCGTAAATCCTTCTGGTAGAAGGACGCCTAGCTGCTAAGATGGTGTTGATGACCTCCATGGAGAAATTCTCCCTTTTAAGACGTTCCCGCTCAACCTCCAGACGGCTAGCTGTAGCCATTGGGGATCTGAGTGAAGAAGGGGGCCTTGAGAAAGAGAGATCCTGTCTGCTGGGATCCTCCAAGGTGGAGCTACTGATAGGCTGCGGAGGTCCGCAAACCAGGAGCGACGGGGCCAATAAGGAGCTACCAGAAGCACTTCCGCCCTTTCTTGAAGGACCTTCTGGAGTACTCTTGGAACTAGAGCCAGAGGGGGAAAGGCGTAAAGAAGGCCCGAGGGCCATGGGCATCGGAGGGCGTTGTGGTTCTCCGCCCCGAGGGACGGGAATCTGGAGATGAACCGTGGAAGTTGGGTATTGCTGGGGGAGGCAAACAGGTCTACCACTGGCAGGCCAAATATTGATGTCGCCTCCCTGAACAGGTCTGGGTGGAGGCGCCATTCCGCCTGGTCTATGGTGGACCTGCTCAACCAATCTGCCCTGGTGTTGAGGGTGCCTGAAATGTGATCCGCCCTGAGTGAAAGGAGGTGAGACTCTGCCCACCGACAGAGGCGCTCGGTCTCCCTCATTAGACTTGCGGACTGAGTGCCCCCTTGTCTGTTGATATGTGCCTTTGCTGTTATGTTGTCGGTGAGAATGAGAACGTGGCTGCCCTGAATATGATGTAGGAAGCTGCGGAGGGCCAGGTGGATGGCGTGAAGCTCTAACCAGTTTATGTTGCGCAGCCTCTCTGACGGTGACCATCTGCCCTGAGCTGTAAGGGAGAGAAGGTGCGCGCCCCATCCGGACAGACTGGCGTCTGTGGTGACGATGAGTCTTGGAGGCGGCTCCTTGAGGAGGCAGCCCTTGTTGATCGATGCCTTGCTCCACCAGAGGAGGGAGGTGAGAACCCTTGGCGAGACCTTGACCTTGCTCCTTGAGTTGCTTGTCCTAGCTCTTTGATACGGAAGCAGGAACCACTGGAGGGATCTGGAGTGGAAACGGGCCCAGGGAATAACGGGAATACAAGAGATCATTTTACCTAATAACTTGGATAGATCAAGGAGAGAGACCTCCCTGTGTCGTCTGATGAACCTGACTGATTGTTGGATGCTGAGGATCCTTTCTGGGGAGATGAACACTCTCCCCATGACTGTATCAATTATAGTCCCTAGGTGGGGTAGTCTAGTGGCGGAGGCCAGTTGGCTTTTCTTCCAATTTATGAGGAACCCATGTTCCTGAAGGGAGGAGAGGGTAGAGTGGATATCCCTGATAGCCTGTCCCCTGGAAGGGGAGAGGATGAGAATATCATCCAGGTAACAATGGAGCCGCACCGGGATGAATCTGAGGTGGGCGGCCAGCGCGGCCAGAACCTTGGTGAAGGTCCTGGGGGCCGAGGCTAACCCGAATGGAAGGGCCACGTACTGAAAGTGTAGGTTGTTGTAACTGAAACGGAGAAATTTTGAGTGGGAGGGTCGAATTGGGATGTGTAAATATGCCTCGGAGAGGTCTATAGAAGACAACCAGTCTCCCTGCCGAACTCCCAAAAGGATGGATTGAAGTGTGTTCATTTTGAATCTACGGTACACTAATTGACGGTTTAAGCGTTTTAGGTCCAAAATAGCCCTCCATCCCCCTGAGTGTTTGGGCACCACGAATAAACGTGAATAAAACCCCCGTCCCCTTTGGGATGGAGGAACAGGCTGGATAGCCTGAATGTCCAGTAGGTGTCGAATTGCCTCCTCCATGAGGTTGCGTTTGGAAGGGTTGTTGGAGCGGGGACATGAAATGTAAAAATCGGGGGGGGGGAGAGAAACTCGAGGGCAAGGCCAAGCCTGACTGTATCCCTGACCCAAGCATCTGAAGTGGATGAATCCCATTGATCGGCGAAGGCTTTAAGTCGCCCGCCAATGGGAATAATGTCAGGAGGCTTATTTGGAGCGGCGGAAGGGCCTGCTGCCAGAGCCACGAAAGGGCCTCCTGAAGTTCCCGCCTCTTCTGTGCCTGTTGAAGGGGTCAGACCTGTCCTGGGACTGTCCCGAACCAAAGGAGGAGGACCCCTGGTGTCTGGGAGGAAAGGGTTGGTGATAGGGACAAAGGGAGCCCTGTGAAAGGGCTGCAGAGATCTAGAATCAGACTTGCGGGAAAGAGAAGGGAGGAATTTCTTTTTATTCCTTCCCTCGACTAGGAGAGGGTCCAAGGAAGTACCGAACAACTTGCTTCCGGCTATGGGTGCGGAAGCTAGCTTGACCTTGTGCTTGAGATCCGCCTGCCAGGGTTTTAGCCAGAGCAGGCGCCGGGCCGAGACGTGGGAAGAAATGGCGCGGGAGGAGAATTTTATGGAATGAAAGGTGGCATCCACTGAAAACTCAGCAGCGGCCATTATTTTGGCGATATGTTGATGGGTGCGGATATTGGAGGTCAGGACATGTTGCTTAAGCTGGCGAAGCCAGCGAATGGAAGATCTGATAAAAAAAGAAGCGGCCGTAGCCAACCTGATTGCCCATGCGTCCGACTGGTGAGCTCGCCTTAATGCGAGCTCTGACCGCTTGTCCTCTGGTTTGAGAGCCTCTAAAGGATCACTGAGGGCAGAGGAAGAGGTCAGCCCTACGACGGGCTCATCAACCTCCGGAGTACTCAGCAAGGTCGAGAGCTCCGGGTCGAGGTTGAAGAACCTTTTATCATTGGCTGAGGGGGCCGGGGGAGCAACTGAAGAGGACAGTTGCTTGGACACCAGGTCCAGGAATATGGGAGGGATAGGGATGACCTCGGCCTCCACTACCGGTTGACTGAACATGGAGTCCTCTTGTCCCTCCGAAACTACGGGGATGGGATCAGAGGAGGTCTGGGCTGTTAGGCCCGAGATGTTCCTAGCCTTGTAGAGGAGGGATTTAAAAAGCTGGGGCTTAAAGAGCCCTACAAAGGCGGGCTGGTCCGGAGATAGACCCTCGTCCTCGGACATTTCCGCTTCTGAATGGGTCTGAGTCCGGAAGAGGCTGGTAAGGACCCCAGGTCATATTGTTCCTCCTCCTCCCTGTCTAAATCTAGGTCCCCTTCCACTTCCTCCTCGTCTTCCCTGACTGAAGGGCAAACCTCCCCTTGGGGAGGCATAAGAGAGAATGATCTTACAGATTCAGTGGCCTGCGGAGGCAACCCCGGTCTGGTCATCTGCTGCATCCCTTCTGCAATTCCCTGTCGAATTGCCATTTCCATCCAGAATCTGATCTGCTCCGGAACCGCCTGAATGAGAGGTTTCTCTTGGCGTAGGCCAGCGGCCGTGGGCGTGAAGGTGGCCTCAGGAGTTCGTCTGGTTGGTGTGCCCGGGGCTTGATGCCCTTGAGAGGGCAAGCTGTGCCTAGATAGGGAGGAAAAAGCTGCAGGAGGGGGAGGGAGGGTGGAGGTGGAAGGAGTGGCAGGTGCTGGAGGCGCTGAGCCTGACTGTCTAGCACGTCTGTCTATTTCTCTTTCTAAAGCCTTGTGACGTCTTAAGGCGTCCTTTTGAGAGGCTTTGGTGGGCTCCTTAGCCTGACTGCGCAGGTGGTGGGTCTTTGCCTTGGCCTTCAAGGAAGGCCCCTTTGAGAGATTTCTCTCTGCCATTTTGAATAAATAGGAGTCCAATCTGAGGCGGTTGGCGCGCCTAGGGGTCGACCTACAACGAAGGCCGGGAGCCCTGGGAGTTCCTTTATACCTTGGCACACTTTCCCCCGAATATTATAAACTTGAATTAATAGGATTCTTTGCTCCGTATGATTATTCCCCCCCCCTCTGTTCTTTCTACTTTTTTTTTTTTTTTTGAGTCAAGGCCTATGATTTGCCTAGAAAGAATTGAAGAAAAATGACCTTGCAAGGTCTCAGATTAAGGGCCTTGAGGGCAACCAGGCCTAACCAACTGCCGACCCAGGCAACAACCGGGCCTGGGTGGTGGAAAGTGGTGGAAAGAACTGCAGCCGCTACAGCTGGTTGCGGTGAGAGCCAACAGGGGGAGGAGGAGAAAAAAACCTCCAACAGCAAAAAAAAATTCTTTTTTATTTATCTATATATATATATATATTTTTATCAGGCCTACGAGCCTGCTGTATTGAATAGGCCCTCAGTAAGGCAAAGAAATGCACTTCAAAATGGCGCCCGGCCACGAGGCAAGCTTCAAAATGGCGGACGCCACTAACCGATCCTGTGGAAATTAACCTGGCAAGGCCAGAAGGATCCCAGTATCGAAACAGAGGGTCCCAAGGGAAGCCCACAGAGAATAAAGGCAAACAAGCCCAAAACGCTTGGAAAAATTCAAGCGGAGCTCGGGGGGGGGAACGAAACGGAACGAAACGGAGCCTTTTAAAATAATTTTTACAAGGCAGAGAAACTGAGAAAAAAGAGGTGGGGGAGGCAGCGAAACGCTTTTGAGCCTACCCCTTGGCAACCCCTGGGGGGGGGAAACCCTCCCAGGAAACCAAGCCAACAAAGGAACCAGCTGCGCAGGGCTAAGGAGATAGAAAAGAATAAGGGTGTATACAACCTGAACAGGTAGAAAAAAGGGGGAATCCAGCAACGGCCAAGAGCACACAAACACACAGCCTACTCTGCTCGAAGGCTGAGCATAAACTGGGATAATGAGATGGCAAGCCACGTGATGGAGGGAGGAGCGTTCCTCAGAAATCAAACTCAGCCTACAATAAGCAGAGACTGAAGCTCCACCCATCCTCTGGACAATCCGAGCAGTTCCAAGGAGAATAAGCTCAGCCTACAACAGCAGAGACTGAAGCTCCACCCACTCTCTGGACGATCCTCTCAGCTCAAGAGAAATGGCGTGTCAGGTAAGAACCAACACCCATTCTAACCTGACAGGCAGCATCAATTCAGGGTCAGCCTTTCCTTTAATGGTTGATTTACATCTGGAGATCGCAGTGTCTGTAATCATTATACAATGGGTTTTCTCTTTTGCTTTTAAACCCTATAGATTCTACTGTACCCACCTGGTAAGTTCACCACAATTAGAACTGATCTAAAAGAAGCCATATTTTCTTACATGGACAATGTGCTAAACATACCCACAAAATAGTATACCTAGTGAAATTTCTTTTAGGTGATTACTTTCTACTTTGGACTAGGTATAGGTAGTCCTTGACTTATGACCACAATTGAACCCAAAATTTATGTTGCAAAATAAAACATTTGTTAAGTGAATTTTGCCCCATTTTATGACTTTTCTTGACACAGTTGTTAAGTGAATTTCTGCAGTTATTAAGTTAGTAACATGGTTGTTAAGTGAATTTGGCTTCACCATTGACTTTGCTTGTAAGGTTACAAAAGCGGATAACATGATCCCAGGATGCTGTCGTAAGTATGAGTCAGTTGCCTAGGATCTGAATGTTGATCATGTGACCATGGAGATGCTGCAATGATTGCAAGTGTGAAAAATTGTAATTGTAAGCCGTTGTAACTTTGAATGGTCACTAAATGAATTGTAAGTTGAGGACTACATGTACTTCAAGACAGAATAGTGTTCTTGCAACTAGGGAAGCTGAAAATGTTAATTTTGTGGAAAATTGCAGGAAAAAGTAGGGACAAGCAAGTAGGGACAAACAAGATAATTAATCATACAATCTCCTACCTTGCATTGTATGACCATTCATTCATTTATTCAGTCAGTCAGTCAGTCAGTCATATTTATTCTATGAATATTTATCATAGGATATGGACAAATTAAATATAACTCTCACTTATTACATACTCAGTATTTTCTTTCTCAATAATAATGCTGTGATTTCAAAAAGGAATTTTAAAAAATCATGAGTTTTCAAAAACTTTATTTTTGAATATAAGATTTGGATAAGCAGTTTGATAAAGAGAAAATAAACAGAAATTTATCTGGCACTTTTGTATAGCTTATAACAACTCTGCCTGACATTTCTGGACACATTCAGTCTACTTGCTTGGTCCAAAATCCATGTAATTTGAAACTATATACATCATATATACAATCAGTGAAACTATTTTGGTTACTTTGCAGTTTTTCAAAAATATCTTATCATCTACTCTTGCTAAGTAAAAACCTATAGTGCATAGCAAAATTAGCAAATATATTGTTTTGAAATAAAAAAAATCATTCAGCAGAAACATTTGATAGCATCAAATTAAAGAACAGATATGATGTCAGAATTTTTTTTCTGTTAAAAAAATCTGATTATTCAAGTTGCTTGCAAAAGAAGAAACTGTTCATTGATCTTGCAAAATAGGCACTTAGAATAGTAACTGAAGGAATCAAAGCAGGTTTTAAAAAATTGGTTTGGTTCCACAAAAATCTTTCAGATAGATATCAAACAAAGCTCATCAAGTTTCATGTAAAAAAAAGTGATTAGGTAGACTACGGTAAGGTAGTTTTGAACTACCCTGTAAATAAGTACGTTAAAGCAAAAACAAATTACTAAATATCAGCAAATGCATAGTGTTCCTTTGATATAATGCATATCTATAGATGTCAAGTGTTGAACTCTACTTAACATCATTATATTTGAATTGATAAGAAATAATAATTTTTAAAAAATTTCACACAGATCCCATTTCAGGAAAATCTGAGGTTATAATCTATATAATGGCATTTTTTTTATTAACATGTCAAAATAAAAACATGTCAAAATATCCAAATGTCCTTGATGGATAAAATCAAATAAATGGATTCAAAGTCATATTTTCATACAGTTTTTGCAAATAATTTGGTGAGTTTGCATAAATATTCAATATCTTGACTATCTTGACTATCTTTTCAGTTGCAACTCACCCAAAGGATTACTTCATCTTTTTCTTTTTTCTGTTAATTAAAAAAAATTCCAATGATATATTATCTTGGCAAAAAATATTTAGCATACGTTACTTCAGACTGAATCTCAGGACTGGTCTTTCCTCTCGCTTTTGCCAAGGGGTCTTTTTACTTGCCCTTTGATGACTATCATCACTGTCATTGCCATCACTATCTGCTCCATGGTGTCCAGTGATTTTATGTTCTGTACTTGGTAAAGGCTCTGATGGACTTTCTACACTTCTATTTATTGTTTCCTGCTGCAGGCTGGGCAATTGGCTACCCCTTCTTCTCCCTCCCTTCAACACACATCTTGGATTATTATCTTCAGGACTAAAAACTGCAGTTCCACGTTCACTGCCACTTTGGTCCATTTCATCCAAATCTTTCTGCGGATAAACCTGCCCTTGCCATTTTAGCTCATCCATGTCATCTCCATAATCGAGGCTGTTGTTAACTCCATTCCTTCCACCTGGTTGAAGATCAGTGTAGGAATGTCTAACGGTTTTGGAATGTCCATCTAAAGAAACAAACCATGCTTGAGGATGAGGTAGAGGCTTTCTTCTATCTACTTCTGTTAGACCTTTCTTAGTAAGAAGCTCATCACTGAGGGATGCTTGAATGGATACTGATACAGACATTACAACGTGCTGTGGTTTCCAGTCACCTATACCAGCTTCTTGCAAATGTTGCTGGGATATTGCTTGAGCAGCCAGGTGTTGTGGCTGCACCTGTTGTTGGGAATGTGGGCTAAATAATTCAACTTGGAACTTTGTTTGTTCTTCTTTCTCAGATAAAGACCTTGTACTAAAACTGTGTTTATGGTCTTCTTTATCAGGAGAACCATACCTTTTTGTCTTTTCTAGAGACTTTGTTGAGTTTCTTAAAAAAGATGCCAAACTCTCTAAAGACGCATAGCTATGGTCATTTTCCTTACAGGAAAGTGATTCCTCTCTGGGACTAAATTCTTGTGAGCTGCTGTAAGTATGTTGGAGCGCAGGGGTATGCATATCTGCTTCTCCTACAGCACATACTTGGTTCACATGAACATCCACTGTCACTATTTCCCTGTGGCCAGAAGATTCTGGGTGCCTGTTGCCATCGGAAAATTGTGATTCACTTCGGGAAACTACCGAACTGACACAGGACGTAGAAGTTGATTGATCCTTGTTAGCATGTCTGACTCTTGAGGGTAAACGTAGTTTTTTAAATAATTGACAGGGCTTTGAACACTTTCTCCTAAATTTAAAAAAAAAAGGAATAGAAAAAAATCATTTTAGAGAGACTTGCAGCAAAAGAATGGTCTGGTGAATACTTAGGTATTCAAACACCTGTATACCCAATTATCATCAACCTGGCTGCCGAAGATGGATAGGTGGAAGTTATAGGAATTGTGCTCCACTCTTAAGTGGAGAGTCTGAGGTAAAAAAGCTACTGAAAGTTGTAAGAGGCTCAAGCAAATTAAAACCTGATTTTATTTTGCAACCTAAACTGAATATTCTGTTGCTCGATCCTCAAAGGAAATTCTTCTTTTTGCCACCCTTTCTTTTTCTTTTTCAACACTCTTTTTTCAAGCTTACCAACATCTCCTTATTTTTCTGTTTTCCTTCAAAAACCTTAGTATGTTACATTAGATATTTCAACTGTAGAGATCAATACTGAAACTCATGAAATAAAAAAGAGATACTATAATAGAAGCAGATATAACAGAAGAAAGTCAGCCTTATAATTCTTTCTGTTAAAATTATTTTTAGCAGGTAATAGATTTAATAGGACTTCAACAATAAGCTAGTTTTACTGAAAGAAATGTAGGAAAGAAAGAAAAAAAATGTTACAATTCTTGATTTAACTCTTCTGTTTCAGCAGATGTCATGTAATTATATACTGTGCTAAAATGAGAAAAAAATTACTTTTCTTCAGTTTTATAAATGCTGCAGTTTCATAAACTATATAATTGATACCTTCAAGTCTGAATTAGATTACTTTATAATGGGGCTTGTTCCACAACCAAGTCGAAAAATTAGCATGTGTTGCATCACCCATCCTATTTTTGTTTGTTTTCTGTTACTAACATTTGTAGTAGTATCACATTTCTTAAAAGATATTCAGGATAAGACCATCAGTTCTGAAAGTACTGAATATGATAAAATTCAGTATATTATGCGTTATATAATATACAATACAATATAATAAATTGTTAAAATAAACTTAGATCCACATAAAGAATTTTCCTCCATCTAGTGTCATAGCGATGTGAGACTAGAAATGCAACATATTTTGCTGGCAGAGATTTGTGGGCAATTCACATAAAATCTTGAGGGAGCCTGTTTACACTAGTAAGAATCCAAAGATACTGATTCGGTTATCGAAATTATGAATACGTGGAAAGTTTGCTAAAATATACAACAGAAAGACCTGATGGAAAATAATTTGGTTTCTTTTACTTCCACTTTTGTCATTTACGCTGACCACTCTATAGTTATAATTAACTATAAAAATGAGACATTTTACCTGCAATAGTATAAAAGGAGGCACAGCAGAAGTAGCATAAAAATTGCTCCTCCAACAACTTCCAAAAGAAACATCTTCTTGTCAGCATTGGTGTTCTCCTTTACACTGTCACCTATAAGATTTGGGGTGGGTGGGTGTTAACATTCTGAGGACAGGCAAGTCAAAGCTTTCTAACCTATAGTATATTTAGTCGCAGGCTAGCTCTCACTTTGACAACAACCCCTTGCCACAGAGTATAATCTGAGTTGCCCTGATCCACTTCTAGGAGTGCTCTCTGATGGTATCACGTAGCAGCCCTGATTACACAGGTCTCCAGAGTTGAGGAATGCCATTGATTTGAAATACTCAGAAATCCCAGAACAGGCCTATGTTAAGAATACTGTGAACAAATAAAGTGCAGTGATATATGTTCTTTGGTTAGTGGAACCAACCAAAACAATGGGCCAGTGCTATTATCTGGATTGCAGTCTGGAGCAACAGCATCTATTTGGAGATAAAGTGCCTACAAAATGAATGATGCAATGGGGCAACAGTCAGCCAATGGGCTTGGTAACCCTCCTGTGTGGACTGTTTATCTGGAATCTCACTTAGCACAGCTGGTAAATTCCCTCAGGCTCTAACTGCCAGAAACTGCAAAGTTTTCAGGAAATTTAGTTGACAGTTTTTTCTATATAGCCACATCAGGTCGTGAAATGGGAACCACTTTTCCAGCCTGTGCAATTGTGCATGGGCTGGGAAAATAGCAGTGTCCTCTGTGTGTGCAAGCAAGAGATTCTATCTAATTAGCACATCAAGGAAATGATAGGTTCTTTTGTTTGAGTCAAGTTCTAGTTAGGATTTATTTATTTTTTACTTGAGTAGAGTCATTAAAACTAATCTGGGTTCATCATTGGAGGTCTGACCTGGGAAAAAATCCATTTCCCACTACAAATATTACTCTATTCCTAGCTTATTCAGTCTATGTGTAAATCAACACTACAGCTGATCATATATCAGAGCTCATAACTATTCTGTGTTGTATTTATGTGGCAATTCTTGTAGTTAAGGAGGAAATAATTCCATTTATGGCAGAAAGGGTATAAGTCCTGCCTGTGTTATGATTTTCTGAAATCACTACATGCTACATATTGTAACAATGATCTAATCTGAGGATTATCCTACAACTATTTGGAAATTGTTCCGGTTTACAGACATCCAAAATGCAACCATTAGTGACCTAAACGGCTGCAGTATATTTAGCCTCTTTAAGGCTAAAGCTCTTTTTTTGTAAAAAAAATATCTACTGAAGTACTTGGTAACCTTAACAAACTTTAAAGTCTGTTTTCAGAATTCCTAGATATATCAATAAAATGTTATTCTGAAATACATACATTGTTTAAACATAGTAGTGCATAATATAAAACTTACTGTGGACAACTATCAAGTTTTAAAATTGACCCTTCCATTTTCACCACTCTTCAGTGTCTTGAAAAGCTCTAGCAAAAAGTATTTTCTGGCATAGTTGGCTATGTCTTTCAGGATTGCAAAAGGAGAAAGAAACTGCCAATAATAGCGCTCTTACAAACATGGCATAGGATTCCCTTTTTCCAATTTAAGCAATTCCCTTATATCCAGTATGACACTAATAGTCTAAAGGCCCTTGCACACTCTTTGAGGAGTTAGAGAATAAAATGGGAAACAGATAAAATCTATTTATTTAGAAAATTTATATTGCCGCCTACTTGCACATGGTGACTCAAGACGGCTTACAAGGACATAAAAATACAATATAAAAAAAATAAAATAATAAAAACATTCGTATCAACCATTTAATGGGCTCCATCCTGCTTTGGGTTCCCCAGGCCTGCTGGTAGACCCAAGTCTTCAGGCCTTCCGAAAGAGTGGGGGCCAATCTAATCTCCAGTAGGATGATTTTCCAGAGAGGGGATGGCACCATGGGGAAGGCCTTTCTTTTGGGTTCTGCCAGATGTATCTCCTTAAGGGATGGGACCCACAACATTCCTTGCCTCCTTGCTCTAGTGCAGGGGTGTCAAACTCAATTTCATTGAGGGCTGCATCAGGGCCGTGGTTGACCTTGGGGGGGCCATGTGGGCCAATTGGGTGGGTGTGGCCAACTGGGTGGGGCATGGTCAACTTGAGATGACTCCCCAAACTGGCATGTTTCCTCTTTGCACTGGGTAGATCAGGCCGAAACCAGGCTGGTCTGAACTTTCTTCTTCGCATTGGGTAGACCAGGACGGCCCCACAGGCCAAATCCAACCATATTGTGGGCCAGATCTAGCCTGTAGGCCTTGAATTTGACACTCCTGCTCCAGTGGGTCAGATAGATGTGCCCGGCAAGAGACAGTCCCTATGATAACCTGATCCCAAGCCATGTAGGGCTTTAAAGGTAACAACCAGCATCTTGAATGGCACCCAGAAGCAAATCAGCAACCAATGCACTTTCCACAGAAGAAGTGATACATGTGCATACCGGGGTCTGCAGAAAACTATGTGGGCTGCTGCATTTTGAATGAACTGGAGCTTCCAGATGCTTTTCAGAGTCAGTCCCATGTAGAGCAAGTTACAATAATCAAGACAGGTCATGACCAGGGCATGAGTGACTGTGAATAGGGATTGTTGGTCCAAGAAAGGATGTAACTGGCACATAGCCTACATTTGCCAAAGGCCCTCCTAGTCATGACTGCCACCTGCTCTTCAAGCAGAAGTCGCAAGTCCAGGAGAATTCCTAGATTACAGGGTCTGTTTGGGGCAGAGCCACCCGATCCAAAGGTGGCAAATCTTCATGAACCAAAAACCCAGAGCTACTCAGTCTTGAAGGATTCAGTTTCAACTCGTGGTTCCCCATCCAGCCTCTAACAGCCTCCAGGCACTGTGAGTGGGAGGTCACGACATCACTTAACTCACTAAGGGCTGAGATATATAGCTGAGTATCATCAATATATGGATGATATCTCAGTCCATGGTAATGGATAATCTCACTCAACAGCTTCATGTAGAAGTTTAATAGGAGCAGAGAGAGTACCGAGCCCTGCAAAACCCCACAAAGCATTGGGTGAGGGCTGGATCTCTCCTCTCTTATCAACACTGACTGAGAGTGGTCTCAGAGGAAGGAAGTGAACCATGATAGCACAGAACACCCCCCCTCCACTCCCAACCCCTAAGCAGCTCCAGAAGGATACCGCGATCTATGGTATCAAAAAAGCTGCCAAGAGGTCAAGTACAGCAAGGATGGATGTACTACCCCATCCCGCTCCCACCAGAGATTATCAAAAAGAGTGACCAATGCCGTTTCTGACCCATTTACTGGTCTGAATCCTGACTGGTAAGGGTCTAGATAATCCCTTTCACCCAGAAACCTTTAGAGCTGCCACGCAACCACCTTCTTAAAAAGGGAAAATTGGAGAAAGTCAGAAATTATCCAACAGGGTAGAATCCAGCGATGACTTCTTGAGAAAAGGACAGATCACAGCCTCATTAAAGTGCTTGGGGACTACCCCTCCTGTAGGGAAGCATTAATCACCACCAGAGTTCACCTGACTGACACCTCTTGGGAAGCTTTCACAAACCAGGAGGGACATGGGTCTAAAACAAAGGTGCTTACTCCCTAGGATGCACTTCCTCGGGAGCAATGGGCAAACTGTTCCCAGATAACAGGTTAAGAAACTACTTCAGGGGCCTCCACTGGACCAGCAACCATGCCAGTATCTAACTAGGAATTAAATTGAGTGATTTTGCCTTCCAGAAAATCTGCAAATTCCTCCCTGGACCCCTTCAGGTGGACCTCAGTCTCCTCCTTCCACAGGAGGAGATGGATCAGTTTAAAGAAGGTCACTGATCAATTATCTGCAGATGCAATCAGTGTGAAGAAGTATTTACACTTTGCCGCATGAGTCACCACAAAGTAGGCCTTAATAGAAGCTCTTATCTGTGTTCTATCAAGTTCATTCTTTGTCTTCTGCCAACAGTGCTCTAGACGTCTCTTCATCAATTTAATCCCTCTGTATACCCCAGAGGACAGGAAAGGGTGCTTTGGGTCAGGAAAGGGCACAATCTTATCCAGCGCCTCAATCACCTTCCTATTCCAACAGTGACCAAGAGCTTGGCTGGACTATGCAGCAGATCTGCATTTACAGCCCCCAGTTCCTTCTGAAACCCATCTGTAGTAGTTGATGGGAGCAGACCAATATAATAGATCCTGCCTCCCTGTGGGGTATAAGCCCCTGAGAAACTTTATAGTGAAATTTCTTTATACTTGCCCAATAGTGTATATTTATACTGGGGCAAATAAAAGATCAGTCTTACCTGAATTTATGGGTGACATGGCTGCAACTCAATATCCCACCTGGAGGCAATACAGGTCTAGGTCAATCTATTTTCTTCTTGTTCAACAATGCCTAAACTGCTTTTCAACCATGTCCCTGTAAACATATAAACTCATAAAATGAGGTATAAAATAGAGGAGAATTAGAAATGAAGCTATTTGACAGTTATAGAATAAATTGATCATGATTTTCAAATGCAAGAAAACTCAGTAGTTGTTATAACCATTGCCTATAAAATTAAATGCTAGTAGTTTTATTTACTGACCACCAGTGGGTGCCAAGTGAAGAATTTGAAACAAGAGGAAAAGAAAAAGGCATCCTGGATGCCTTTAAATTTATCACTTTGGACATCAAAAAATTTTATTTTATAGATGTGTCAAGAAATGAAACATTTTTTGAGACATTAACCCCATAAAGCATTTATCTTATACAGCTACTCTCTTGTATGTACAATATCAAGAAAGTAGCATTATTCATTCTTTCCTTCTCTTGGTTTTCATTAATAAATCACCCCAATGATATCTATATAGTTCCTTGAGTTTCCACCTGTTAAAATCTAGGTTGATATTTATTATGGTTGTTATGCTTATTTTAAAATATGTCATAAAATGGATCTAAACATATGAAGAGAACAAATGGAGGAGAGAACAATTCACTGAGGTACTTAAGTAATAAAACACTGTATATCTCCACCAGATAGTTTTTTTTTGAACAAACATGTTGCCTGGTGGCTTAATAGCATAATGTTGATTGAGAACCAATCGATTAAAGTTTCCATCTGAGAGAGACAGGCAATGGAACCTCAGCTCCACAGAATTTTACACAGAACTGAATGAATGATAATTTGGCTTTGAGAGGAAAGGTGATCCTACCTTCATGTTGTGGCCCAAATGTACAATTTCAACAATAAAATACTTTGCTTAAAAAGTGATGTAATGGTTTGCCCGATTGATTTGGGGACTGAATCAAAAGGCAACATCCTGCAAAGGAAACTCCTTGCTCTCTCTAAGGAGGAAATGCCATTCTTATTTCAAAAAGAGGTATACTGGTAACACAGGCCTTGAATAACCAAGAAAGAGAAGAGGAGCTAAATGCTGCAGGAGATCCATGTGTGCTAAAATATTAGTATTTCAGATCTTGCTGTGTCCCGTACTACATAAATCAGCAGAGAAGTAGCTCACTTACAATGCCCTCCCTAGGGAGGCCATATACACAGCTAACACACTTAGGGAAGATAGGGCAGATAGCAAAAATAATTTGGGCATGAGTCTACCAAAGGAAATCTCAAACAAATTCTGTTGCTTCTGCTACATATTTTTGGAATTAAAAATTGGACTTCCTATTTTCTTAAAATAGTAAGGAATAGCTCCCAAAGATATGCTCATAATTGCCACAAAATGTTTCAGCAAAGCAAAAAAAATGCAAGTCTAAAAAAAATGCAATTGGGATAAAATTTGGAGAGAACATAGGAAAAAAAAGTCTCTCTATGAAGAACAGATTGTTCCTTAAAAAAATATTTTATTTCGACTTTAAGAGCCTTATTGCATAAGTAGTACAAACAGTACATAAAGGCATACGATAAAACCTTGCTGAAATTTAACACCTCTATTGTGACCCAAAAAAATTCCTTCAGTGATTGTAGTTATGCCACATTGAGTTAGAAGTCAAAAGCAGATAAGCCTGTCTTTTTTAATTATTGCAATCTGAGAGGAGGCATGAACTTATCTAAAATCCCTTATTGTTGTGTCCGCGAAATGATGCCAGGAGTCGGTGACTTAGTGCAAAGCTCTATTATTGTAAGTTGGAACCAAACTGGCGAAAGGAAAAAAGCCCGCGGCTTTTATTCCTTTCGCCGCGGCGGCCGCGGCCAATGGCACCGCTTTGAATCTCCCGCGGTCTGAACGGACCAATCGCGGGAGATTCTTAGCGAGCCAATCGGCGCGGCTCGCCTGACCAATCGGAGAGCCCCGCACTTTGGCCAATCAAAGCGCGGGGATCTCGAGTATGTTAATGAAGGACAGAACACCCCTCCCCTCTTGGTTCAGTCCTTACGTTGCGTAGTCACGTAGGTAGGCGGGGCTCCGTCTGGTCCTACTTGACTCAGTTGTAGGCTGGATCCCGGCCGGTTCGGTCGGGATCTCCTCTGCTCCTGCTGCTGTCGTGGGAACCGGCTGGTTGATTGGGCCGGTCCCTTCTCCGTAGCTCCCTCCTGGGCCTTCCGGGTTGGTTGAGCTACGGGTTTCGCCGCTCCCGCTCGGTCTTTCTGGGTCAGTCGAGCTGGCTTGGCTGTTCCTTCCTGGCGAGCTGTCGTGATGGCTGCGTTCCGGTGAGTACTGCTGGTTTATTTTTCTTTGGATTCGGTCCCCTGGGTATTCCCTCCCCCCTTGGCTTGCGTTGCGGGGGTTGGGTTCGTTTGTTTGTGCTCGGCGGCTTGTTGGTTTGCAGTTCTCGACCTGAGTTGGTCGATGTGGCATTTCCACACTCGTCCGTCTGCTGTTTGTAGCCGGTATGAGTGTGGGCCTGTTGCTTGGGTGATGACGGCTGGGATCCATAGAGGGTCTCCCGTCAGGTTTTTTGCATATACGGGGTCCCCGGGTGCGAAGGTTCGGTGTTTGGTGCTTGAGTCTGGGGGCCTCTCCGGGTTATACGTGGGGTGTAACCTGTCGAGTGGGGACCTTAGCTTTCTACTCATTAGTAGTTCGGCTGGGCTTTTATTGGTTGTGGTATTCGGGGTTATGTGTTGGGTGAAGAGTAGTCTGTTGATTTTCTCTTGGATCTCCCCGTGGTCTATTTTCCGGATGGTCTTTTTAGTGAATTGGACCATCCGTTCCGCCCTACCGTTCGCCGCCGGGTGCGCCGGTGCTGTCAGCGCGTGACGGATGCCCCTTTCCGCTAGGAATTTTTCGAATTCCAGCGAGGTGAACTGGGGCCCGTTGTCGGAGACGACGACATCTGGGAGGCTGTGTGTTGCAAAGAGTTTGCAGAGTTCTTTGATCACGGCCTCTGTGGTTGTCGTCTTCATGTTGCTTACCTCCAGCCAGTTGGAGTAAGCGTCAACTGTTATGAGGAAGGTGTGTCCTTTGGTGGGCCCGGCGAAGTCTATATGGATTCTAGACCAAGGTCCCCTTGGGGTTTCCCACTCTAGGACGGGTGCTGTGGGTGGGCTGGGCCTCGTTTCCTGGCATCGTTGGCACCTAGCTACCCAGGCCTCTATTTGTTTGTCCATCCCTGGCCACCAAGCGTAACTTCTGGCCAGGGCTTTAGTCCTCACGATGCCAGGGTGCCCCTCGTGTAGCATTTCCAAAACCTTCCCCTGTAGCTTTTCCGGAATGACCACCCTGTCCCCCCATAGTATGCACCCTTTTAACAACGAGAGCTCTGTTTGGCGGTTTCGGAACGTTTTGACCGACTCGTCGTTGTCCCTTTCCGGCCACCCTTTCTCCACCCAATGCAACACCCGAGCCAGATGTTTGTCTTTATTAGTCTCTCGGACAATGTCTGACGCGGTTATGGGCAGGTTGGGTAGAGTCTCTATGCTGAGGGTGGTCGTCGTGGGTGCTGGGTCGGTGTCGGGTTCCGGTAGCGGCGAGCGGCTTAAGGCGTCTGCCTGGGAGATCGTCTTACCCGGTCTGTGTATGAGTTCGTAGTTGTAGGCTGCCAGGAACTCGGACCACCTTGTCATTCGGGGAGACAGAATGTTCGGGGTGGCCCGGTTCCCTGCAAGGATTCCCAGCAGCGGCTTGTGGTCCGTTACGATGGTGAAAGTCCAGCCGTAGAGGTATTCGTGGAATCGTTTTATGGCGGCAACTATAGCCAGAGCCTCTTTGTCCAGTTGGCTATAGTTCCGCTCCGGTTTGGTGAGGGTCCTTGAAAAGAACGCGATGGGCGCTTCTTTTCTGTCAGGAAGGGTATGGCTGAGGACAACGCCGACGCCGAAGGGTGATGCGTCGCATGTGACGGCCAAAGGTAGGGTCTCGTTGAATTGTATGAGGACAGCATCGGAGGTGAGGAGGTCCTTCGTTCTTTGGAAGGCGGCTTGCTCCCGTTTCCCCCAAGTCCAGGTCGCCGCCTTGTCCAGGAGCCTATGCAAGGGCTCCGCCGCCGTCGCCTTTTGGGGTAGGAACACATTGTAAAAGTTCAGTAACCCCAAGAATGCTTGTAGCTCAGTCTTTGATTTGGGGGTGGGGGCTTCTTTGATGGCCTTGATTTTTTTGCTTGTGGGGTGAATGCCGTGCCGGTCTAGGAGGTAGCCCAGAAATTCCACTCGTTCCGTGCAAAGCTGGCATTTTTCCCTCTTTACTTTTAGTCCCGTCTCTTTAAATTTAGTTAGGACCTCCCTTAGTCGACCTTCTAGTTCGGCTTGGTTGGCTGCCGACACTAGGACGTCGTCGAAATAAGGTACCACCCCCTTGATACCTTGCAATAGCCTCTCCATTAGGCTTTGGAATATGCCCAGTGCCATGCTGACTCCGAATTGGAGTCGGTTGCATTTGAATGCTCCCCGATGGGTGACAATGGTCTGCGCTTCTGCCGTTTGCTCGTCGACCGGCAACTGTTGGTATGCCTGGGCGAGGTCGAGCTTGGCGAAAACCTTGCCCCCTCCCAGTGAGTGCAGTAGGTGTTGTACTACTGGGACGGGGTAGGCGCTTTGTTGCAGCGCGCCATTTAGGGTGGCCTTATAGTCCCCACAGATCCTCACTGACCCATCGGGCTTGATCGGGGTGACTATGGGGGTCTCCCACCGGGCGTGGTCTATGGGCTGCAGGACCCCTTGTTTGACGAGCTTATCAATTTGCTCGTCTATTTTGGGTTTCAGTGCGAATGGCACCCGCCTTGGTTTCAGGCGTTTGGGAGGGACGTTAGGGTCTAGGTCGAACGAGATAAGGGGCCCTCGGTACTTGCCTAGGTTTCCGTCGAAGACCTCTTGGAACTCCCGGGCTAGTTGCTACTCCCAGCCGTCATTGGTGACATGGTCGACTCCCGTGAGGGCGATGTCGAGCGGGGCGAACCATTGCAGTCCCAGTAGGCTTGGGTGGTCGCGGTCGACGATCGTTAGTGGGAGTCGTTCGGTGCGCCCCTTATAAGTGATGTTAAAGCTTTTGGTGCCGACTACCGGCATGCGGATTCCCTGGTAGTCCTTTACAATGAGTCTCTGGCTGTCTACGTTCCTCCTTTGGAGGGTAGGCACCAACCGCTTTATCTTGTGCCATGCAATCATGGAGAGGTAGGACCCGGAGTCCACCTCCATTTTGCAAGGCTGGCCCTCGATGTAAACCTCGACATGTATTTTTCGGGCGTTGTTGGTGATGGCGTGGCCGATGGTGACCGTCTGGTGGATCTCCTCTCTCCGCCGGTTGTCGTCGCCTCACGAGGATCGTCCGTTTCGGTCCCATCGGCTGTCCGAGGGGCGATCTCTGGTCCGGGGTGGTGTGCTCTCCCTCCTCCGGTCGCTCTGGTCCCATCGTGCCGGACTGCGGTTTTTCTTCAGGCGGCAAACCCGGGCAATGTGTCCCTTTTTGTCGCAATGCCGGCAGATTGATTCGAAAAACCGGCATTCCGACCTGGGGTGGTCGCCGCCGCAGCTGGCACAGTTGGTCCTCAACTTACGACCTCGCCGGTTCCGTGGGTCGCGCCCTGCCTGGAGTCGATGGATGTCCTCCTCGTCATCGGACGTGCCGGATGCCGAGTGGAAGTCGCCCTGGTGTGTTGTCGTCTCGGTTTTGGGCTCGGTTGACCTCGCCGGGTTGTTGTTTCCGCTGCGGTCCCCCATGTTCGGTCTGCGCATGCTGTCGGCGGAAGTTCGGGTTGCTTCGGCGGCTGCGGCTGTGGTGAGGGTGTCTGCTAGGCTGATGTTGCCCTTAACCATCAGCCGGCTCTGGAGGACGGGGTCCCACAAACCGAGCACGATTCGGTCTCTCAGAGCGTTGTTTAGGTTATCGAATTCGCAGAGCCCGCCTAGGCGCCGCAGCTCGGCGACGAAGTCGCTGAAACTCTCACCCGACCTCAGGTCCCGCTGGTAGAACTCGTTGCACCGGATCAGGATGGGTACCTCTGGAGCGTAGTGCCGCCGAAGAATGGGTTCGAGGACGTCCCAGTCTATCGCGGTCGCATCGGCGGGCTTTGCCAACGCTTTGGCCATCTGGAAGACCTCGGTCCCGCAGTGGTCAGGAAGACGGCGCGTTTCATTGGGCCGGAGGCGTCCTTCATGCCGGTGCACTCGAGGTACATGCGGAATCGGTCGGAGAACGATTCCCAGTCCTCGGTGGCGGGGTTGAAGGGGGCGGGCGGTGCGATTTTCGCCATCTCGGTGGTTCGTCTGGCTTCCGTCGGACACGTGGTTCGGTTTAGGGTCTGGATCCCATCCTCGTCGCCAGTGTTGTGTCCGCGAAATGATGCCAGGAGTCGGTGACTTAGTGCAAAGCTCTTTTATTGTAAGTTGGAACCGAACTGGCGAAAGGAAAAAAGCCCGCGGTTTTTATTCCTTTCGCCGCGGCGGCCGCGGCCAATGGCACCGCTTTGAATCTCCCGCGGTCTGAACGGACCAATCGCGGGAGATTCTTAGCGAGCCAATCGGCGCTGCTCGCCTGACCAATCGGAGAGCCCTGCGCTTTGGCCAATCAAAGCACGGGGATCTCGAGTATGTTAATGAAGGACAGAACACTTATGCTTCAGAAGCCCAGATCCCAGCACATTTTGCAGTCTTCCCCAACCTAATGTCTTCCACATGTGTTGGATCTGCATCTCCCAGAATTCCCAGCCATCTGAAGAATGTCAGGGAGTCAATAATAGTTGCAGCCCCCACACATCTGGGGGACATCAGCTGTTCCTGTAATTTAGGAGAGAGGCTTTGCCGCTATTAGCAGAGCAAGGGACTGACTGGCAGAGGCATGCATTGAGGACTGCAAGCAGCATGAGAGAACAAAACTGCACATAACCTACATTGCACTTTATAAATCAAGTGGAAAGGATATTGCTTGATTATCAATACCTATCTAAGAGAATTAAGAATGTATGTTAAAAAGTTAAAAAGATAGAGTGCCCTCAAACCACCAACCACCCCCAGAATTGTTGTGACTCTTAGATCCTCACCCATTGAATTGGCAGTCAGACATTCCTTCAAAAACAGGGGGGGAGGTACCTCACCTTTGGAGGTGAGACATTCTAAAAGGCAGTGGCAACAGCAGAGAAGGCTCTCTGCCTGGATGCAATCAAAACTTTAATGGATAAGATCAGAGGTGGTATTCAGCAGGTTCTGATCGGTTCTGGAGAATCAGTAGCAGAAATTTTGAGTAGTTCGGCGAACCGGTGGTAACCTTCCCCCAGGCATGGGTGAGAATGGAGATTTTACAGTATTTTTCCCCTGCCACACCCACCAAGACATAGGCATGCTCCCACCAAGCCACACCCACAGAACTGGTAGTAAAAATATACTGGATGAGGTCCACAAATACTCTCCCAGCCTGCTCAGGTGGGATGGCTCAATGTAATGCACAGTTAAGTATATATATTGGGCATTGACCTACACTCATAGGTCTTCCCAGACTTAGACATACCTGTGCTGGCATAGACAATACTTCTGCTGAAACAAAGCAGTATGTCTGTGCATACACACACACACACAGACACACATACGCACACACACACAGAGATGGCATGGAAATAAAAACGCACCAAATCTTCCAGAGAATACAATTGCTCCAGTGTTTTGATATAAACTTCCACTTTGTCTTATGTAGAATATGACAATCAACTTTCTTTGGACATTGAAGTGATTAATATATCCAGAATGAAAAACTATATTTTCATTCTATCTAGCTGAAGAAAATAATGTTCAGATGCTTCTTGAATTACAAGTCTGAGTATTCCTAGGTAACATGGCCAGTGGTGAAGAATACTGGAAGTTGTTTCAGTTCTGCAATATCTGGGAGACAAAAAGTTGCCTTTATCTGCTGAGTTATCAGCATTTCACTTTTTCCATCAACAACTCTGTCAAAGTATTTAAGACCACTTATTTTTATTTAGATTAAGTTTATTTTTCCTAGCATGCTTTGCTGACTCAATATGAAGGGAACTGTAGTCCAACATATCTAGAAAGCAACAGATTGGGCTTTGGACATTATTTTAAAGTTAGCAGGCAACAGCTTAAATAAACATAGTTTTATCAGGAATCACACCCTCAATTGCTGGATTGTTTTTCTGTAGGACCTCTAGCCAACTGCAGTTTGTCCTTCAACTAGCTACTGTTTTATAAAGAAACACCATTTGGCAAAGCTATATAAGCTATTCTGGATATTCAGGGACACTGAATAAGTAAAAAATGACTATTTGTGTGCCGTCCCTATGAAAAAATTGTTCCCAAAGATAGTCCTTTGATTTATTACCAAAATCCAAGTTGAACCTTGCTCTTTTGTTTCCTCTGTCATTTCCTGTTGTATATGTAAATTATCTGTCTAATACTGAACAAAAGAACATGTCTGTCCCTGCGCTTAGCAATTCTAATTACATCTGAAGTTGAGAGAGAGCATTATATATGCGTAGGTAGCTTCCTTTCTTTAATTCCCCCTCCCAAACTTCCTTTCATAATAATGAAAAAATATGTAGAACTCAAGAGACAAAACACACAACATCGCAGAAGACTGCTTCATGGCTGGCATAAAACATATAGGTTGCTTCTGTAGTAAAAAAAACAACATTTATGTAGGCATTTTAAGTTGTTGTACTTTATGAATAATATTCAAGCATAATGTTATGGGTGCATTTATAAAAAACAAACAGCTACTAAACAACATGGTTGAAAATGCAAAGCAAGGAATGGGAAACCACAGCTCTAGAGTTATAGCACATCATGACAAAATCATACTCAGTCTTTCGGCTGAAAAAGTCTGAGAAGCAAACAATGTCTGAAAGCCTTTTTGTCAGAAAAAGGAAGGCTACTATCAAAATAAGACTATATTTTTTGACCAGATGGGTGAAATAGTCTAATAAGGGTATGGCACCTTGTTTTAGTTTATATCAAAGGGGAATATTTGGCCCTCCAGGCCCTTCTTATATAACTTTCATCATTTTTTAAAAGAGGGTAGACTGGCTATGGCTAACCTAGTTGACAAGCTCTAGCATTTCAGAGCCAAACCGTCCCATCTATTGTGCTACCTTAAACTGTTCTTGTATGAAAATGTCCCCTAGTTAATGAAATAATCTTTGTCTTTTAAATCTGTTTTACTGAGTTATACACATCAAAACTGATGCAATAGGGATTGATTTGGGTTTAATTAAGATTGAGAAAAATATTTTTTAAAAAAAATAATTAAATCAGATTTAAAATGTCTGATGGGTGGCAAACTCATGGCTCGCGGGCTGAATGCATCACGCACTGGCCACACCCATACCTGGTTTAGCAAAGGGAGGGGGAAGTTGCAATATGTCACGTGATGATGTGTCATTGTGAGTTTGACACCCCTGATGTAGGGTCTCCTGCCTGAGCACAGGGTTGAACTAGAACACCTCAAAAATCTCTTCCAACTCTATTATGCTAATGTTCAGATAAAAAATGAGGGAGTACTGAACTGAGTTCTTAAACTCCATTGGTATTGAGGTATTTTAAAAAATGCTTACCTTCTCAATTAGTTTGGTCAGCTTGGTTCTAATCAAACCATGATTCCTATTAACTCAGTATCCATAACAGGTTTGCAGGTTTGTAATATATCACTGAAGAAATCTTAATGCTTTGTTTTCTATCCCCTACTGCTCAGTTTATTAACAATGCTGAATTGTAATATTAATTTTCACATTACTTCATAGGATCATACAATACTAAATATAGCTTAGCAAACCAGGACAATGTGGTTTAAAAGTATTTGTGAACCAGCTTTAAATTGTTCACACAGCTCATTCTAACAGATGCACCCTCGTATCACTATATGTATTGCTATACTGTTTTTTCAGTAGAATTTCAACACAATATAGTAAACCAAATCATTCCTTCTCTGTTGTGAATCAATAAATACTTGAATAAAGATTATTAAGAGCTTGAAGCAAAGTGCAGGGTTCTGGCCCTGCACTTCTGATTGGCCAATAATAGCGACATCGGATTGGTCCGTTCAAGAGAATCTGATTGGCTATTAATGAGTCTCTCCCATTGGTTAATGGAGCTAGCGCTCCCCGTGTTTCATTGGTTAAATAGTTAAGAGTTTGCCTATATAACGGGGCTCATTGCAGCCATTGAGCTGAGCTGTTTTCACATGTAAATAAAGAGTTTGAAGTTCACTGTTCACCGGCTCGTCTCCTCCTTGTGCCCATGCACAGAACATAACACTGGCGACGAGGATGGGATGTGGAGACATCAGAGCTTACTGAACAACGAAGAACTATAACTGAGCACATGGCTGAAACGCACCAACGGCAGAACCATGTCCGGCGGCGTCATACCACCCGCTCCATTCGAGCCGGCACAAGAAGACTGGGACTTATATATGGATCGCTTCCAGATGTTTCTGGAGACCAACAATTTGAAGGATGCCACTACCGGAAAGAAACGAGCGGTATTCCTAACTCATTGCGGGCCGACATATTCAAGATGGCCAAGGCACTAGCGAAACCAGCAGAAGTAAAGTCTATAGACTGGGATGTCCTCGAACCCTTGCTGAGGGCTCACTATGCACCTACTGTGCCAATGCTTGTTAGAAGGCATGAATTTTACCAGAAAAGTCAGCAGAAGGGCGAAAGTGTTGCTGATTTCATAGCGGATCTCCGGAATCTGGGAGGCCTATGCGAGTTTGCCGACCTAGAAGAAGCCCTAAGAGACCGAATAGTTCTGGGATTAGATGCACCAGGCACTCAGAGTAAACTAATGGCAAAGGGCGACATTAGCCTTAAAGATGCCATAGCTGAAGCTACTGCAGCAGAAGCAACCAGGAAGTCAGCTGCCCAAATGCGCCGCACCCACGCCCCACTTCGCCAACGCGCCCGCGAAATTTCACCTCAGTCAGAGGGACAGCTTGAAACAGCCCACCACGAGGACCTCGAATCGTCATCACAAAGCGATGAAGAAGAGGTCCATCGACTTCGGTCCGAACGAGACCAACGCCAGAAATCACAGTACCAATGCGCCGGGTGTGGACCACGCCACCCCCGGTCAGAATGCAAATTCCTCAACGCGCTCTGCTGTTGCAACTATGTATCATTGCAACTATGTATCATTGCAACTATGTATCATTCATGTGTTTGCAACATTGTATCATTCACGTGTAATCATTAACTTCTGTCTCTTCAGTGACCTTTGCAAGGCACGTACAAGGGACAAGGAGCTAGACGGTTGTTAATAAGCTTATCCACACTGTAAATGATCTGTCCGGTATGCAGCTTTGTAAACATACACATCCTGATGAGATTATCATGTTTGACTTGAGCTTTGATTAAATCATTTTCTTGTAACAAAGCACAATAAAAGAGCGTGTGCCAAGACATTCGGGGCGCGCTCATCAAGAGGAAACCTCGCTTCCTGTCGTTTCTCTTCCCTTCGCTCCCTATCATGAGCTGCCCATCAGATGCGGGATGGCAGATACCGCATTCTGGTGACCCCGACGTGATTCCCTAAGGGGGATACGTTGCGACGCGCCCATATCTTATCAGCTCGATGGGAGCTGTGCATCGCCAGGCCTGAAGCGAGTTGCACATCATCGGATCTGAAACACGGTCTCGACTTTTCGTAAGTATGGGTGGAAACTTTTCTCAACAACAGACGCAGCATCTGAAGGAATTGAGGGAGTTAGTCGCTTCTTCTTCTAAATATTCTGCTAATTTAAAGGGCTCGCCTGTAAAAATGAAACCTATTGCTACATTATTGGCTTATGTGTGGCAACATTGTCCCAATTATTCAGAGGAAGGGTCCTTAAAAATTTCCACTTGGCAAAAAATTGGTGAACATCTCCATAGTCCTCCTCGTGCACCTATTGGCATTTTGGTCACTTGGAGGAAAATTATGGAGGCTTTAAAAGTCCATTATAAAATAGAAGCAGGGAGTGTGTTTGAATCTCCCCCGCCAAGTTATGATAACTTTTCTGTCCTTCAACCCTCCGCTCCCGATAGTCATAAGTCATTACGGGAGCCTCCCTCCATTCAATCCACTTCCATAAATTTAGAGCCCCCGTGTCCTCCACCACCCTCCCGAGGTGGGGGGGGTGTTGTAAAAGCCATTCAACAAGCCTTTTATGAAGGGGAAATGGATGAGGACACCCTTGCAGCTGCCTCCCTTTATCCTGTCATACAAGCCGGCAATCCCCCAGCTCCTCAGTATACTCCAATGCCATACAAAATAATTAAGGATTTGAAAGCAGCCTGCAAGAAAAATGGTATTCAATCCCACTATGTACAGGGTCTTTTAGGGTCAATAAACCAACCAGGCGCTGACTTGATAAATGCTGATTGGCGTACATTATTTGCCATGATCCTCACGCCTTCACAATTTTTGGTCTGGGAGTCAGAATTTCATAAGCGTACCGCAGCCGCAGCCGCTAGAGGCTTGCCGGCAAATGTCACTTTAGATATGCTTAACGGTACCGGCACCATGCTTACCATTGCCCAGCAGACTGCCACAGACGCAGCTGCTTTCCCTATATTACAGGATTGTGCTTTAGCCGCGGCTCGAAAAATTGATAATGCAGGATGCGTGCCCAAATCTTTCTCTAAGATTATCCAAGGACCTTCTGAGCCTTTTTCCTCCTTTATAAACCGTCTCACAGAAGCCTTGGAGAGACAAATTGATAATGAGGAGGCTTGTAATGAATTAGGTTTAAAAACTTGCTTATGAAAACGCAAACGCTGATTGTCAGAAAGTTTTGCAACCATTAATTAATAAGAAAAATGTTACCTTGGCAGATTATCTTGCAGCCTGCCGAATCATAGGAACCACATCCCATTCCATGTCTACTCTGGCTACAGCCATTACGGAAGGCATGCAGCAGAACATGGGCTCTCTTCTTCCCATTTCCCAACAAAATACTCGTAAAATGGGTAATTGTTTTAATTGTGGCAAGCCAGGTCACTTTAAGAGTCAATGCAGAGCCCCGGGTGGGGGAGCAAATATGTCAAGAAATCAGGTAGCTCACCCAAAAATGCCATGCCCTCGATGTAAAAGGGGCTATCACTGGGCTAGTCAGTGCAGAGTCCAAAAGAATGAACAGCAGAATAACCCTACAATCATTCAAAAACCTTTTTTGAATCAGGGAAACTAGAAACGGGGCAGGCAGCCAGCCCCACAACAAAGGCTGCTGAAACTTGCAATTTTTCTTCTTTCGCTTATGATCTTGTTGCTAATGAAACTGTTACTTATCTCCCTGGTATCGTTGACTTTCTCTTTGTACACCCTGTTCAGCCTTTTCATATGCCCCCTGATATTCCAGTGCTAGTCTTTCCTGTAAGGGATTTAGCTGAACAAGGTATTCTTGCCTCTCCTTTTCTGCATGACCCCACTGTATTGTCTGATGTCTGTCTGTCTGTACTAGCTAATACAGAAGTTACTATAAATGAGGGGGATGTTGTGGCAAAAATGATTGTGCTCTTAGACCAACAACAAGAGCAACTCTATGCAATTGAAAGACCAATTAGTCAACCGAAACCTACGGTAACATTCTTATTGAACGGTCGATCCTTTCTTGGTCTTTTAGATACTGGAGCGGATATTTCCGTCATCCGAACCGCTGAGTGGCCGGACACCTGGCCTGCTGATGTGGCACCAGCGGTGAGAGGAGTGGGGGGACTCCAGAAGACTCGCATTAGCAGAAACTGGGTAAAAGCCCATTCCCCTGAGTCTCAATGTATTGCTTATATTAGACCAGCTGTAATTCCTCTGTATACTAATTTGTGGGGAAGAGACCTTATGTCACAGTTTAATGCGCAACTCACCCTCCATTAACCATGCTTCGCTTATATTTGACTAACAATAACCCTGTGTGGATTGATCAGTGGCCTCTCCCTTCTATAAAGCTTGAAGCCTTACATTCTCTTGTTCAAGAACAATTAGATAGAGGTCATCTAGAACCCTCATTGAGTCCATATAATACCCCAGTTTTTGTTATCAAAAAGAAAAACGGCGCTTGGCGCCTCCTTCAGGATTTAAGGGCTGTGAATTTGGTCCTCCTTCCAATGGGACCCCTGCAATGTGGTCTTCCAAATCCTAACATAATTCCTCAAGAGTATGACCTTGTCATTATCGATTTAAAAGACTGCTTTTTCTCCATTCCATTACACAAATCAGATAGAAAATTATTCGCTTTTACAGTACCAACTTTAAATAATCAAAGACCTACCAAATGATATCAATGGAAAGTCTTACCGCAAGGCATGTTAAACAGTCCAACTATGTGTCAATTTTTTGTGGATTTAGCCTTGCAACCATACAGGGACAAATATCCTCATTTTTTAATCTATCATTACATGGATGATATATTGGTATCTGCACCTGGCCCAAAGGGCACGGTATTAAAAACTCTGCCGTGCCTGACCTCCATTTTAGGTAAAGCAGGGCTCATTATAGCCCCAGAAAAGATACAATCCAAACCTCCCTTTTCCTATTTAGGTCACAAGTTACTTGCTTCAGCTGCTGTTCCTTCCCTTCCCCTCCCAACACTTCCCCCAAAACCAACACTCGTGATTTTACAACAGTTCCTGGGAACCTTAAATTGGGCACGTCCTTATTTGGGTTTGACTACAGCTACATTAGCTCCTCTCTTTAATGCTCTCACGCAACGTAAAGCCCCATCCGATGTTATCATTCTAAATAAAGAGCAGTTGCAGGCATTAAAAGACATTTCCCATTTACTGGCTACTTGATGGGTGGATCGAGCTATAGAAAATTGTCCTTTATCAATTGCTTTACTAAATACTGTTCAGAGACCCACAGCTGTCATTATGCAATCTCATCAGACACAGGTTCTGATTTTAGAATGGCTGCATTTGTCTCACACCCCACGGACCACAATCACTAGTAAAGCCTCTGCATATTCCCAGTTGATCTTTAAAGGTCGACAAAGATGTAAACAACTCATGGGATGTTAGCCTGTTTTAATATTCACTCTTTGTTCATTGACCACGTGGGAAATGCTATGGTGTAATTCAGAAGAACTACAATACGCTTTAGAAGAGTGGCCAGGGCAAATTTCTTGCCATTTACCAGCTGACCCACGGTTCACTTTTCTTAAAACTCTCCCTTTTGAATGGCATTCCCCCCTCTCAATATCTCCATTAGTAGATGCACCTACGCTTTATGCAGATGGGGGGAAAATGTATGGTGCTTGTGCATGGTACCAGGAGGGAGAGTGGAAAACTAAAATTACCCCTCCGCAATCTTCTGCTCAACAGGCAGAACTTGCTGCATCTCTTATTGCGTTTCAACAGTTTCAAAAAGCTCCTTTTAATTTAATAGTAGATTCCTTATACGTTTCTCAGATTTTGAAAAATATATATCAAGCCGATTTATCTCCTAGCATATCTGTTTCTTTGTTAAAGTTGTTGCTTCCTCTACAGCAATGTATCAACAGCCGCACGCATCCATTCTTTGTAGCACATATCAGGAGCCATCAACCTCTTCCTGGTATATTACAGGAGGGAAACAAGGTGGCAGACGCAGCTGCAGCAGCTGCATCCGGTAAATCAATTTGTAATCTGACAGCAGCCGAAAGCCATGATTATTTTCACCAAAATAAAAAAGCATTACAAAAACAATTTTCCCTAACTCAGGCAGAAGCTGCTGCCATTATTCAACAATGCCCCACATGTAGTAAGCAAGGACATTCCATTCCCATAGGAGTAAACCCTAGAGGATTAAAAGCTTGTGAAATTTGGCAAATGGATGTAACTCAGTATCCACCTTTTGCCCCTTGGAAATATTTGCATGTTTCCATAGATACATATTCAGGGTTTATTCTGGCCACCCCTCAAAGGGGAGAAACTGTAAAACATGTCATCAATCATTCAATTCATACCTTGGCCTCGCTGGGACGTCCAAAAGAAATAAAAACAGACAATGGACCTGCCTATACAAGTTCTGCTTTCCAGGACTTCTGTAACAGATGGGATGTAACCCACAAGTTTGGGATTCCCTACAACAGCCAGGGGCAGGCTATTGTGGAACGAGCAAACTTATCTCTGAAACGTGCTCTTGATCGATATTCGTTGCGGGAAAAACCCCCGAACCTCCCAGCATTGCAAAATTCTCTTAACATTTGTCTTTATACTTTAAACTTTCTCAATCTGACTGGTATTCCTCCCACTTCTGCTGCTTCACGTCATTTTTCCGCCCCCTCACCCCCGCCTAACAGACCTCTGGTATATTATCGCAGATTGCCAGATCCCGCCTGGCAGGGTCCCGCTGAGCTTCTCACTTGGGGACGAGGCTACGCTGCGATCTTACTGCCAGACAAAACCACTTGCTGGATCCCTGGTAGGGCGGTTAGACCCTGTCATGGGAATTCCTCTGCTACATCTGTATCTTAAAACTCTTCCTGATATTCTTGCCTATATCTTCTTTGCAATTTCTACCTTACTTCAACAAAACCTATGCTTCCTGTCAAAAGACTATTCGTGTTAAAACCATTTCATTAACAGAAGGCTATTATACTTGGTCCATGTGGGTACGCCATGAAAATGCTACCCATAGTTTTCACTCTGTCACTTCTGTTTTATTTAAAGAACACTCTACCACTCGCTCTTTTGTTCCTTCTTTACTCTTCCTATGGAAAGGAACCTTAAAATCTTTTCCTCTATTCAATCTAAACATAGGGGGACCTAGATGTCCTTCTATTGTATTATGGGTTTCCCCACCCCAACTAACATCCTTGATGAATTACCAAATTAATCTTTATTGTCATTATTGTAATTATTATCCTTTTTCTACTAATTGCATTCCCTCCTCATCTCGTAAATGTTCTACAACTAACTTGTCCATAGCCCTCTCTCCTACTTGTCATGCTTTTATATACCCGAACTCTGATCCTGTCAACAAACGACGCTTCAAAAGAACTGTCCATGACGATCCGCAGAAGCCTCATAGAAGAGATAATATTGCTTGGACTATAACTGACTTTCAAGGCGTTCGTTTAAGTTCTACAACCAATTTTTCTTGCATAGAAGACTTCTACCCGCCACTTCAATTCGATTTGGCAGACGCACCCACACAACCAGGGGATATCCTGCAATCTACACTACTTCAGGAGGAACTTTAACATCACGCCTGAAAGGAATGTATTTTATCCGTGACAATAATTTTGTTTGGACTTGTTCCACCGGTTTCATGGCATGTGTCCATGGGGATGAAATTGTTAAATCCAAATCATTTTGCATTCAAGTATGGTTTGTGTGTATAACTCTGATGATTTTATATCCCTACAGGTACCCATGGAATACCCCCTCTTGCAAAATCGTAAAGATTTAGATCTGTTATTTTTTAAAACAAGGGGGATTGTGTGCTATGCTTAAAGAAGAATGTTGTCTTTATGCTGATAGCAGGGGAGGGGGTTTGTTTTCTATTTCGCCATGGTTTACAACCTTTTTAACTGCATTGGCAGGATCATTAATAATCACTATATTGATATGTATTATAGGACCTTGTTGTTTTTATAGAATATTGCAATTTTTGAAAAATTAATTATCCTCCATAACTGCTGATGTTAATGTGTTATTGCAAGCTCATGTTATATCCTCAACATCGGACGAAAAAATGTCATTGCTGAGTTACCACTCCTTGGACAACCCTGACGCTGACGGGTCGCACTCTTGCCTAGATGACGGGGACGGCGAACATTTCATAAAAATTGTTCCTGTCTTCTCGGACGAGGAAGAAGACTCGTCATAAATAATAAAAACAGAGGAGATGTTGTAACTATGTATCATTGCAACTATGTATCATTGCAACTATATATCATTCATGTGTTTGCAACATTGTATCATTCACGTGTAATCATTAACTTCTGTCTCTTCAGTGACCTTTGCAAGGCACGTACAAGGGACAAGGAGCTAGACGGTTGTTAATAAGCTTATCCACACTGTTAAGCCTGGTTTCCCCAACCAGGGTTAGGGAGACAAGCTAAACAGAATGTGCAGCGTTAGTCAGATAGGCACACAGATAAATGAGTGAGCTAAGCTTGTATGTTTATTAACATACAGTAAAAATGACAGATACGCTTGTGCTATCAAAAACATAGTTTATTCCATTATGAGTTCATAGCATAGTCAAAATAACAGTCCAATAGTCATGTATCATTTAGTCAGTCCATTCAGGGATATTCATTTAGCAAAGTCCGTGTAGAAATATCCTATGTCAGTTCACTTACAAGTCAGTCCTTTGTTTTCTCTCCCGTTCGAGCAATGCAGTCTTGAGACCTTGCAGTAATCAGGGATCATCAAAGCCAGAGAGTGAGCAAGCTGCAGCCTTGCTTCTTTTAAAGTGCTTTCACAACCACTCCCTTAATTACTATCCCACAGTTAAAGTTGCAGACACTTTAACATACAAACTATGATTACATATTATTATTTACCTAAACCAGTTAGAGTAAAACAATGTTATCCCTAACACACACTGTAAATGATCTGTCCGGTATGCAGCTTTGTAAACATACACATCCTGATGAGATTATCATGTTTGACTTGAGCTTTGATTAAATCATTTTCTTGCAAAAAAGCACAATAAAAGAGCCTGTGCCAAGACATTCGGGGCGCGCTCATCAAGAGGAAACCTCGCTTCCTGTCATTTCTCTTCTCTTTGCTCCCTATCATGAGCCACCCATCTGATGCGGGATAGCAGATACCGCACTCTGCCATGTGTGCGGGAAAAGAGGCCATATCGGATGGGTCTGTAGAAGCAAGCTAGGACCCAGTCAGCCCTCAAGGGGGGCTATCGCCAACTGACAGGAAGTGGTCCCGTGAAGCGAGAGCCCGTGAACCACCAATGGAACAACCACTCCTACAGAAACAAAACCCTAAACCACCCAACGAAGCGAGAAGAGGCTCACCATACAATCACGATCGGTCACGCCTCATCTCTTGATGCCAAAAAGATCCGAGTGAAAGTGGCCATCGAAAACCAGCCCTGCCTGATGGAAGTCGATTCAGGATCGTCCCTCTCGATGGTTTCCTGGAAGACCCTCAAGCAGCTCATCCCTACTATCCGGCGGCAAGACCTCAGATTCCAAAGACTCATACTTAAGGACTGTCAAGGAAATCAAATCCTGGTCATTGGATCTAGCCGAGTCCGGGTATCGTTTAAGAACCGTACAGCATTCCTACCCCTGACTGTAATCGACAGGGATCGATCTAGTTTGTTAGGCCTCCAATGGTTTGCTCCACTCAGAATTGAAGTAGCCGGCATTCACCGAACCTGCAGCAACGATTGGGAAGAAGACCTTGTCTACGAATTCCAGGACATCTTTGCAGAAAAATTAGGTGAGTACAAGGGGACCCCGATATCCTTTAACTTCAATCCCGAAATAGCTCCCATCCGCCTTAAGCCTTGTCCAGTTCTATTTGCCCTGAAACCAAAGATTGACGAGCAGCTTGATAAATTAATAGCCCAGGTTGTATTAGAACCAACCGATCACTCTCCCTGGGAAACCCCAATCGTAACACCCATCAAGCCGGATGGATCGATAAGAATTTGTGGGGACTACTGAGCCACCCTGAACCACGCCCTTCAACAAAACGCTTACCCGGTACCGGTGGTGCAACACCTCCTCCATTCCCTGGGGGGCGGAAAAGTCTTTGCTAAACTAGACTTAGCCCAGGCATACCAACAACTGCCTGTTGACAAAAAAAACGGCAGAGGCCCAAACGATCGTTATGCACCGAGGTGCGTTTAAATGTAACTGATTCCAGTTCGGAGTGAGCGTAGCCCCGGGAATCTTTCAAAGTTTGATGAAAAGGCTATTACAAGGGATAAAAGGTGTTGTCCCATATTTTGATGATGTGTTAATCGCTGCCCCAAATCGGAAAATACTCAAGGAACGCCTAAGGCTGGTTCTCCAGAGATTTAAAGACTCAGGTCTCAAAGTTAAAAAAAACAAGTGTCAATTATGTACGGATCGTGTAGAATTTTGGGGATATTTAATTGATAGTCAAGGCATTCACCTCACCGATAACAAACTTAGGGCAATCAAGAATGCCCCAAAACCCCGGAATAAGGCCAACCTCCAGGCCTTTCTAGGCCTTATCAATTTTTATAACGTTTTCCTGCCTCACAAAGCAACCATAGCTGAACCCCTACATTGTTTATTGGACAAAAAAGCAACCTGGGCATGGGGACACAGAGAAGAACAGGCGTTTCGACATGTGAAAAATTTATTGACTTCTGATGCTGTTTTGATGCAGTATAACAAGACTTTGCCTTTAACAATCATGTGTGATGCATCCCCATTCGGAGTGGGCATCATTTTAAGCCACATTTTGCCAAACGGTAGTGAAGCCCTGTTGCCTATTTCTCAAAGACGTTATCAAAAGCAGAACACAATTACAGTCAAATTGATAAAGAGGCCCTTGCCATTGTGTCTGCGGTTAAGAGATTTCATGAATATGTGTTTGGCCGAGCCTTTAACATAGTGACTGACCATAAACCTTTGCTGGGAATAATAGCAGGAGATAGGCCAACACTGTATATATTATCTCACAGAATGACTCGCTGGTCAGAATTCTTGGCGGCATATAATTACAAGTTCAACATCACCCGGGGAAGGCCATTCCCCACACTGACGCATTGAGCCGCGCACCACTTCCGGAGACCATTGATGACCCTGTTCCGATGGTTACAACACTGCAGATTGAGACACTTCGAACGCTGCCATTAACAGCCCTAGATATCGCGATGGAAACGAAACGCGACCCCATTTTAGCATGAGTCCTCAGTTGGGTTGAGCGGGGATGGCCATTGGACCAGATACCTGATGACTACGCCCCATTCAAGAATCAACAAACAGAACTATTTTCCCAGAAGGGCTGCATTATCTGGGATGATAGAGTTGTCGTCCCAGAGCGGTTGCAACCAGCGATACTAAGGACCTTGCATGATGGCCACCCCGGCATCGTGCGTATGAAAGCCCTCACACGAAGCTACGCGTGGTGGCCGGGTATCGACAAGCAGATCGAGACATGGGTAAAAGCTTGTCACAAATACCAGGAAATAAGCAAAGCCCTCCGAAAGCAACCCCGACTGAATGGGAAACACTGAGGGGACCATGGTCCCGTATTCATCTGGACTTTGCGGGACCTACCAAGGGACACACATTTTTATTAACGGTGGATGCCTACTCGAACTGGCTTGAAATCCATGAGATGAGGAATACAACAACCAAAGCAGTCATCAGGAAACTAGACTAGTCTTTGCGACACACGGATTACCAGACGTTCCAGTATCCGACAACGGGCCCCAATTTACCGCGCTGTCTTTCGAATAGTACCTGGCGGACTGCGGTATTCGCCATGCACTAACTTCGCCAGCGCATCCTGCAGCCAACGGAAGGGCCGAGCACATGGTACAATTCGTCAAGAAAACCTTGCATAAAATGGACTATGGCGATATAGAAGACAAGATTAACCAGATACTCCTTTTGCAGCATATCACTCCGCACAGCGTCACCAATAAAACTCCCGCCGAGTTGTTAATGAGACGGAAGCTCCGCTCCCACCTCGACTGTCTGCATCCATCATATGAACTTGAAAAACCACACGGTTCCAGCGGGAAATGCCATAACTTCCAGGTAGGTGACTTGGTTTTCGCTAGGAACTTTTCGGGCGATCCGTTGTGGGTCGAGGCAACTGTAGTCCAAGTAACCAGCCCTAGATCCTACCGCATGAAATGTCGCGACGATAGAATATGGAAGCACCACATTGATCAGCTGCATTCAAGGCTACAGTCAGGGATCTCTGAGGCCCCTAATTTCCAAACCGAGGGGGGAGGAGATACCGAGAAAGCTGAATTTGAAGCAGCAGAAAGTTTAAGCGGAAGTAATGACCGCTCAGAGACAACACGTGAAGGATCCGGAATGGGGGTGGTCTCGCCTCAAAGAGATGCCGAGAGCATTAGTGGCAACGAAAATTTGAATACGGAATGGGAGGCACCTTCTTCACCAGATAACGTCCTACCCCAACAAGACTGTAGCCAAATACCCGGAGACAATGCAAATCAAATAAACAATCAAAACAACCTGCCTACCTCAAAGACTACGTGACCACACCCCTTAAACGGAACCCGGGGGGAAGGGGTGTTGTGAATCAATAAATGCTTAATAAAGATCATTAAGAGCTTGAAGTAAAGTGCAGAGTTCTGGCCCTGCACTTCTGATTGGCCAATAATAGCGACATCGGATTGGTCCGTTCAGGAGAATCTGATTGGCTATTAATGAGCCTCTCCCATTGGTTAATGGAGCTAGCGCTCCCTGTGTTTCATTGGTTAAATAGTTAAGAGTTTGCCTATATAAAGGGGCCCATTGCGGCCATTGAGCTGAGCTGTTTTCACATGTAAATAAAGAGTTTGAAGTTCACTGTTCACCGGCTCGTTTCCTCCTTGCGCCCATGCACAGAACATAACATTCTCTATGCTACAATATCATACAATTATATTTGCATCAAATATACCATGTATCTGCTCCTGATGATTTAGAAAAACTATTTTTGATGGGTCCTATTTCTATAGCAACAAGGAAACAGCAAGTTCTTTGGAAGCAATTAAGCTTTTTGTAGAGGACAAAACGTATTTCCTTGTCAAAATAAAAGTATTCAATAATGCTTTAAAGTAGAGAAGGGACATATCAACAAACTTAAAATTAAATATACCCCCCATCTCACTATTATGAGCTATGAACTTTCAAAAATCAACTTCCTCTCTTGAAAAACAAAGATGGAAGAGAAAAAGCAATTTAGTGGCACCAGATTTTGTATTCTTTTACTACTTCTCTGTTGTTCATCTACAGTCCCTCATATACAGTACGCTAATCTCACAGGCTTGTATGTGCAATACTGAATATGTATGAATACATGAAGATTTCAAGCTGAAAACAAAGACATTTCTGATGTGACACTGATTCACACCATTCATGTATATGTCTTTTCTACCCCTACAGCTCTAAAGAAGCAGGTACTCCAGCTTTCAAATTGGTGCCCCCAAAACTTCAGCTACCAAAGTTACGAACAGGAAGAATTACAAACACAACTCAGACAACTATAGGTAGTATCACAAATAACAAGGTTATTTTACCTCCTCTCGAAACAATCAAATATCTCCATCTTAACATAAGGGAACTAAGTCAGATCAAAAGGAATTATAATTATTCAGTGCTTTTTATTAGGAATTATTTTAAGATGCACTGGGAATTTTTATGAACTTGAAAGCAAGATGTTCTGAATAAGCAGCTACCTACCTGTGCTGAGAAACCACAAAATGGCCTGAGAGGAATAGAGAGGATGGAAAAAGAATTGAAAATAATTTTAAAAGGAACTACAGACATTTTAACCCATATTTAAATGAACATTCAATAGAATAAAAATCTGTTTTATCTACTGAAGGGATGTCATTCAAAGTGCCAAGAAAAAACTAAATTTCACTTCATGTCCTATTCATTAAAATTTAAATGTGTATTAGATAATTAGTCCAAGTCAATGATTTAAATTCTCTTGTTCTATTACAAAGTTTGTATTTCCTAAATATATCACTATTTGAAACCAATTACTGTATTTGTCCTTAGTTCTAAAACACAATTATATTGCTGAGGATCTCAAGGAATATATAATCTTCATCAAAATGAATATTTCAACAGTTTAAGGAGCTTCTTTAATAGTTTCCCATCTTCACCCCATCCCTTTTGTGATTTTGGTTTTGCACAGGATGATTAAATAATAATGAAGATCAAATAAAATGTGTTTAATGCTATTGGAGTTTATAATTTTAATAACAATAAACCTATTATGGAATGTTTAACATATTATAGGAAACACATGTTGAAATACTATAAAGGAAGTTAATTCAGATTACCAAATTAATATGATTCACAGCCATACTTAGCTATTGCTAATTCACATATATTTTACCATTATAACATTTAACTCAATACATGTGTGCATATTTTTCAAACAAACAAACATTGTATGTCATGGTACAGCTATGAAACTACAGGATATAGAATATAGAATATAGGAAGAATAAATCATAAGCATTTTCCTGTAGAAGAAGGCAATGCTTGTTTATCCTTTCCCCTTACTTTTTAGAAGAGATAGGCAGGAAGACTTACTTTCAAGGAAAGTACTGGGTTGCTGTTATTTATTAATTTTATTTTTCAAGATTGCCTCCACACAATTTCTAGGTCCCAGAAATAATAAAAATTAAGATACCATTGGCTGGTGCTCTGCTATTCATACTGGATTTGCATGTATTTACTTTTAATTAAAAAGATTTTAAAAAATGGTGAGGCAAAGAGCCTGAAGGGTTCCAAGAGAGGGGATTGCAAGGTTTCCTGGATGCTTCAGGGCCTTGCTGTGAATAATGCTTCAGGGCCTTGCTACATTTTTATATCATCATCTTACCATCCTTCTAGAGGAGATTTCTGACCACTATAGATTGTGATTTTATCTTTTGCACCTAACTCTGATGGAGATGGGGGTGATGTAACAGGTTCAGAATCAACTCATACAAGCAATAAATGTCCCAGGAAAAAAACAAGGTTGTCTTAAATCTTGCTAATCTAGAGCAGGATCCAAATAGTACTGCTGAGTCAGCTAAAACAAACTCATATAGAAAGAACTGTGATTTAAAAGCAAGTAAAAGTGGTGGAAAGATGATTCCTAATTTGTAATCTAAAAAGAAAAAGAAAATACTTAGATATCTAAACCTATATCCAGAGGCATTTGCAAATCAAGTTTCACCCTCCCAGGAAGCATTAGATGAAAGGCAAACAAAGTTACTTACAGTTAAATCAGATTATTTTAGAAATTCAAATTAATAGAGTTGAGAAAGGAAAAGGAAGATCCAGAAGATTCTCTCCCTCAGTCAGCTTCTGTCCTGTGAAAGGCAGTTGGATTTGGAATAGTTTCATGCAAGAAAGACTAAACAAATTTTCTCTCACTGAAACATCCTACTACGACCAGAATGTTGTTCAAAATGAAGCGGCTTTTTTTTTTAAATCAAATGTAAGCTTTTCCCATTGGTGGGTTCCACGCAGAGGGAGTTAGCCAATTAATAGCAATCTGGGAAATAAGAATGTTTCTACTTAATAGTTTAACTGTAGTAACATAGAAGTTGGTAATTCCAAGGACTTCTATCACCACAGTCCTTGAACAGAGATTGCCTCAATAAGCCATCTGGCCCTCCCACAGCAAGTCAGTTTTTTGAAGAACCTTTCGAGACAAATTTGATTATCTTTTAATACCTTGCCAGATATTGAACAAGTGTGTATTTTTAAAAAGGCTTGATGTGGGAATTATTAGCAAAAACACATACATTTTCTAAACTTTTAATTGAAGTGGTCATCCCAAGTAGTCAAGATAGCAATGCCAATTTTGAGAAACCATCTATTTATCCCTTATTTCAATGTGGAATTTGGACAAGGAAGAGAACAACAAAACGTCCCTGGGAGCATTTCCCAACTTACTCCCTCTGCTCTCTGATAAAACATCACATCAGGCAGAAAAGGAAAGTAACACAAATAAAAGAGGTTGAAAGACAAGAGAATGCAAGATGTAGTTCCAAGGACAGGCATTAGTCCTGAGAAAATACTTTGAAAACTTTTCTCTCTGGCCTCCAGGGTCAGTACCAGAAATCAAATTTATTATCCAATGTTTCCATTACAGTAATTCACATAAGAAAGTTACTTCCCATTAATAACTCATCTTGGAAATAAGTGCTTCTACTTTAAAAATTTAATTCTAGCAAAATGAAAATTGGTACCACCTGATCTCTCACAGCAAGTCAGTTTTCTGAAGAACCCTTCAAAACAAACTTGTTTAACTCTTTCACTACCCAGCAGGTACTGTAAAATGGGTCTTACAAAAAGGCTTGATGATCTGAGGGAATCACAGGTAATCCTCAACTTATAATCAAAACTGAGGCCAAAATTTTCATTGCTAATATGTTAAATGAGTTTTGCCCAATTTTATCTTTTTTTTGCCACAATTAAGGAAATAATTGCAGCTGTTAAATGAATCATGAAGTTGTTAAACAAAATCTGGTCTTCTCCATTGACTTTTCTTACCGGGAGTCAGCCAGAAAGATTACATATGCTGATTACATAACTCCAGGACAGTGCAACCGCCATAAATACATGCCAGTTATCAGGGGCCAGAATTTTGATCACAAAAACATGGGGATGCTGGAAAAGTCATAAGTGTGGAAAAAAAATCACTTTTTCAGTGTTGTTGTAACTTTGAATGGTGATTAAATGAATGATTATAAGTTAGGGACTACCAGCATTCGCAACAACATATAAATCTGCTAAACCTCTAACAGAATTGTTCATCCCAAATGGCTAAAAAAACAATGCTTACAGTATTTGCCTAACTATCTGCTGGTTCATCCCTTATTTCAACATGGAATTTGGGCATGGAATGCAACAACAAAGAGTCCTTGGGACCTGTTGAAGTTCCTCTTTAATTTTGATTTTATAGCACTCTGAGAGATCTGGTTAACTAATGATGAGGAAAACATTCACTTACCAGGCTTTACATCCTGAACTGTTCCAGCAAGACAGAAGACTAAAGGACATGCATCAATAGGATTGACTACACTTGCCAAGGCAAGTGGGCTGACTGGGACAGGAATTATTTAGCTGTCAAATTTGCATATAAATTCTCTGAATTCATTCTACTGAACGTACCTTCCACTTTTCTTCTAATATTTGAGTGAATCTGGAAGAGACAGTGCTAAAGGTAAACTCAAATACTCCTAAAGCTATTGTAATATTAGCAAGAGATTTTAATGCCCGGGTGGGAGAGCTCTTCACAAGATTTTATACACTTGGATGTTATTATTATCTTATAAATGATCCACCCTGGATCATTTATAGGACTCCCAAAAGAAATGTTGCAGGTTCACAACTGGTTTCTTTTATTTATAAATGTAACTTCCATATTTTAGGAAGTGTAAAACTTAATTTTATATCTTTTTATATATTCAGGAAACTCTAGCAATATTTTAGATAACATATCAATAATCTAAAGTTACATAAAATATGACTGGGCTGTTATCAGACATCCAAGCCAATAATCAACAACAAATCACAGTCCATTTCCAAGGCAGCACTGATATTAGACTATCCATGCTGTTGTGTAGGCAATCGGAAGAAGGCTCGGAGTCAGTGACTGGTTTCAGCTCTTTATTAGTCTCCGAGATCGACTCGGTTCCTTAAGGATCGGTGGCGGCTTATATGTTACTGGCCACACCGGCCGCAGCCAATGGCACCGCTTTGAATCTCCCGCGATCGGTTTCCACCAATCACGGGGATTCGTAGCGGGCCAATCAGTGTGGCTCGCTCGGCCAATCAGATTGCTGTGCGCCCTGACCAATCAGGGTGCGGTGTTTACAAGAATGCTAATGTACAATACAGAACATATGCCTCCTGGCAAGAGGCTATTAGCTAATCTCAAAGTGGTACAGAATACAAATTTAAACTGGGCCAAGGTGAATACTAAGGCAATATCTACCTGTTTTAATTCAAGACAGGTTCAGACTTGAAGAAATTTAATTTTCCACTCTACCCAAATTAATATGTTGACCCATTATACTGATTTGTGATTTTTGATGAGAATTTTTTAAAAAGATAAACTTCCTACTGGAATCCAAATGAATTCAAATTGGTTCAATTCTGACTGTTTGTTTACTAGAAAATTATCAAGAGCAGCATTCACTCTATCATTAAAAAAAATGCTACAACAGTGGTGGGACTCATCTCCAGGGGGGATGAGTCTGCCTACCGAGATGAGGTGGACTGGTTGCTTTCGTGGTGTTGAGACAATAACATGGTCCTCCACACCATTAAGACCAAGGAACTTATAATGAACTATAGAAGGAACAGATCAGACATACAGCCCTTGCTTATCAATGGAGACTGAGTGGAACAAGTGGCCAGTTTAAAGTTTCTGGGTGTTACCATAACAAAAGGACTTGACCTGGGGTGCTCACATTGCAGCACTGGTCAAAAGGGCCCAGCAGAGATTATACAATCTGAGACTTCTCAGAAAACAACTGAATGAAAAACTGCTGGTGACCTTCTACTGCTTCACCATAGAGAGTATCTTAACTTTCTGCACTTCTGTATGGTTTGCCAATTGCACAGTGGCAGATAAGACAGCACTCCAGAGGGTTAACGTCACTGCCCAGAAGATCATTGGTTGCCCTCTCCCCTCTTTGAAAGAGCTTTATAGTTGCCACTGCCTTAAGAAAGTTCAAAGTATTCTCAAAGATCCATCTCATCCTGGACATCCTTTTTTTGAATTATTACCATCTGGCAGATGGTACAGAATAATAAAACAAGCACAAAAAGGCTGAAAAACAGCTTCTATCCCGGGGCAATAGTTCTTTTGAATTCCACTGTATAGTGCAGTGTTGGTGCGGTATTGGGGGTTTTCGGTTCAATGTGTGGAGTGTGAAAGATATGTGTTTGTATTTATTTTCATGGTCATGATGTGTACTGAAGATGGTGTTTGATTTCGTTGTGCGAGGTGCAATGACAATAAAGTAAACTAAAGTAAACTAAAATGTTAAATATACGATATCATTGCAAGAAACTAATAGTTCCTAAAAAAGCGTCCTAAGATCTGGAATTTTCAGCTTCGCTTTGGGAGGATTTTTATGCAAATCTGTTTACTAATCCTAACCAGCTCCCCCCTCATAAGCAAACTATTGATAATCTAGCCCAGGGGTATCTAACTCAAGGCCCTTGGACCAGATCCGGTCTACAGAGTGCTTAAATCTGACCCACAGGGTCACCCTGGAAACAGCAACAAAAATGGCCCACGATGCCTCTACCAGCGAAAATGAAGCTCGGGAGAGCCGTGCATGACCCTCAAGCTCCATTTTCATTTGTAGAGGGATGCAGGAAGCCACTGTGGCCAAAAATAGAGCCTGGTAGGGCCAAACGGGCTCCCTCAAGCTCAGTTTTTGTTGGCAGAGGTGTGCAGGAGGCTGTTACAGCCGAAAACAGAGCTCGGAAGCCCATTTTCGCTGGCAGAGCATTTAGGTCATCACAGGTGCCTGACATGAGTGATCTCAAGTTGGCCTACCCTAGCCACGTTCACCCCTACTCCACGAGATCAAACAACCCTGATACAGCCTTCAATGAAATCTTGTTTGACACCACTGCTCTAGCCTTTGAAAATCTTCCTCATGGATCTCCAGTGGGTCAGTATTAGAAATTAACTTTATTATCCAATCTCTGAAATCTAATAGAGTGCCTGGAAAATATTTTTCAGTCCCAAAATTCTTCAAGATCTATAGTGATTAGTGGGCCCCATTGTTAGCAGGGTTGTTCTGCTACTTAAATAATAAAGGTTCTATCTGAGTTGAATAAGAAATTGCCATTAATAGTCCCCAAATATAAAAATGGAGACAAAGGTGACCCAAAAAACTAGAGACCATTAAGCCTCATTGGAATTGTGGGTAAAATGTATGCAAAATGTATTTTGACCGAAATAGAAGACTGGGTAATGAAAAGAAATCTTATAATGGAGTAACAAGCTGGATTTACATTGGAGCTCTCCACAATAGACATTTGTTTTACTTTATATCATAACAAAACATAACAATATCCGTTTTCAGCTGCAACAAACTCCTACAACTTTTTCCAGTAAAAATGGAGCTTGGGAGGGCTGTGTAGGCTGGTCCTCTGCTGTTTCCAGACCAGCCCTATAGATCCAGCCTGCAGGCCTTGACACCCCTGATAAAAAAAAAACTTACAGAAGAAATTGACCAATCTAAATATGGAACCCAGACTCTTAGTCAAGGTACTCTACTCAAATATTCACTGGAAAGTCCATATGGGTGAAAATGTTTAACATATGTAACCATAATGGTGTTAGATAGGGTTGTATTCTAACTTTTTAACCTCAAACGTCGATGACAGCCAGTTTGGTCTAATGGTAAAGATACCAGGGCCAGAAAGTAGAGTTTGAATCTCACCTTAGCCAGAAAGCCAGCTGGATGACCATGGGCTAGTCACTTTCTCTCAGCGCACCTAACTTCAAAGGGTGGTTGTTGTATAAATCATCATTTCTATCATCCTAAAGGAGATTAGGAAACAATATAGGTCACAGATGGTTGTACAGAAGTTAATCAAGATAAAAAATGTTGCTCTGACAATGTTTTTTTACTTCAAGGGATTTTCTGCTGGAAACCAAAAATACCTGCCTAATTTCAATTTTTTTTAATGTTGTGCTAGTGTCACAAATTCTAGTTGCTCAAGACTTGGCTATCTTACAGAAATTATGAGCATAGGTTGAATTGCTGATTCTGGCACATGCAATATTTATCTGCAATTTGTGGACAGCCACCCCTGCCTCTTCCTGTTACTTTAAACATCATTAGTTGCTCTGAACACATTTACCTTTTCTTCTTCCAAATTAATGGCCAGCAGCTAAATTTCAGAAATACATTAAAACTAGAAAGAGTAAGAACATGTTTGGATTTTATGTTGGGGCATAAGTACAAGACAAAGGAGAAGAAAGTAGGGGGAGTATGTGTTTGGCCATACACATGTGTAAACATACACAGGGCAGTGTAGGAGAAAACATAAGGTTCAATTCCTCAGTGTGCTCTAGTAGATAATTGGATGAGAGCTTTTTCTCTTTTAAGTGTTACTACATTATCTTGATTATAATTCCAACTCCAACAATTCCAACTGTAATAATGGCAGCAATTTCCAATAATTCTAGAAAATAAAAAAATGCTGAAACGGCATTATTAATTCTGAATATTCTCAATAAATATTATTAATGGAGTAAAGAAAGCATAGAGGTATGAGTATGGTTGCACCACAATATTTAAGGTACAAGTAATCCTTCATTTATGACTACAATGAAGCCCAAAATGTCTGTTACTAAGTGAGACAGTTATGAATGGAATTTTGCCCCATTTTATGAATTTTCTTGCCATAGTTGTTAAGTGAATCACTGCAATTGTTAAGTTAGTAACATGGTTGTTAAGTGAATCTGGCTCTCCCATTGACTTTGTTTGTAAGACGGTCACAAAAGTTGATAACATGACCCCGGACATTGCAATCATCATAAATATGAGCCAGTTGTCAAGCATCCAAATGTTGATCACTTGACCATACGAATGTTACAATGGTTGTAAGTGTGAAAAATGGTCATAGCACTTTTTTCAGTGCTGTTGTAACTTTCAATGGTCACTAAATGAGCTGTTGTAAGTCAAAAACTACCTGTACTTCTAAGTAATGACCGGTGATCTCCCCATTAAAAGAAGATGATGAAGAAAAAGAGGAAGAGGAAGAAAATGTGCTTTAAAATCTCAATAAACTCTAGAGAAGGCACTGTCACAGAAATGTTAATTGGAGTAGCTTGAGACATTTAAAACATTTTCAATACTTCACCAATGTTCCCCCTTAGAATTTCTTCCAAATATAACTTTTTGATAAAGGAAAATTCATGCAAATGGTTTTAAGAAAACCTAAATGTCTCCAGCTAATTTGTTAATCAGTTAGGGCTTACCTATCATAAATCCGAATGTGTGCTGAAATGGCACTGATGAACCCCACCAGTTTCCTATTGGATGATACCCTGACACCACAGTGCCACTGCGGAAGACAACCTGGAGGTCTAAGGGGCCTAAAAGAGTGAAAAAACATGAAAGAACAATTAGGTCTTCATTTTGACAGAATAAAAGGAGTCCTTGACATACAACCATCGATTTAATAACTATCCAAAGTTATGATGCTGAACTAAATGAATTACCATCAATCCTCAGACTGTTGCAGGCATACCCACAGGCACATGATTAAAACTGAGGAGCATGGCACGATCCTGGGGGCAAGGTATTTGCAACCTTTTTAGCCAGCTCCTAATAAAACTATGGGGGAAGCTGGATTTGCTTAATAACCTGCAGTGATCTACTTAATAATCAAGGCAAAAAAGATTGTAAAATTGGGCATGACTCACCTAACAACTATCTTGCTTAGCAATGGAAATTTTGGTCCCAAATGGTCGTAGGTTGAGCTATCTATACTGTAAACTTTTAAAGCATAAAATATGAAAAAATAATCTGTGTAATCCCTCCTTGCTGTCTAGCAAGAGAGACGAGAGGAAAGGGCTGAGAAAAGAACAGGCCAATGACATCATTACTTCTCCATAGTTTCCCCTTGATGTATACAGAAACTGGGACTCACCACAAAAGGAATTCCGGTGAATAGTCAAATCTAAACATGTTATCATCATCTTCAACATAATTTTCATTTAGCACCATGTACAACTCCTTTAACTAGAAAAAAAGAATAGAGGGAAGCCATCAATTTATTGAATCCAGCAGCTTTCACTTTGCTCTGAATTTGAGCACATGACTTATCTTAAGAGACACTTGAGCTGGCCAAATCAAACTCATCAATGAACAAGTGGAGGGGAACAGGAATTCTGACCAGAAAGGAGGCAACTGAAAGGCCTGTTTCATATAAAGATATATACCTACCTTCACCAGAGACATAAGGCACAATATCTATTTCTTTCCATTCTCTTGGTTTCAATGTAGCTAAAGTTTAGTTATTTCTTCCACAGCTCATTTTTTGGACTGTGCTACTTATAGTGAATTACTAGCTTGAAGTCACACAATGAGCTTTTGTGACTGAGAGTAGAATCCAGATCTTCCAGTCCTAGCCTTCACCATTATGCCACGCTGGCTTTCAGTCTTTTTTTTTTTTTTTGGTAAAAGTTTTATTGATTTTAACAACAGACAAAAAACATATAAGACATAATGACATAAAAAAAATAAAAAATAAAAATAAAAAATTTAAACATTCTTCATAAATTTACAGTGTATCGGTTGGTTTACCACTCCCTTTTGCATCCATTTCATAGTCATAGTCATAGTCATAGTCATTTCATAGTCATCAGAAGAATTATATTACATAATAACTCACATTATCAATCATCAATAAAATATCCCAATATCATTATTAAACAATCATTTGACTATAATTTTACTAATTCATACTTAAGCAAGATAACGATAATTAGGTTAAATTATTTTATGACAAATCCTGAAATCATATCAAATCTATCATAATAAAATATTCTTAAGACTTATCAAAACCAAGAAAAATTATGTATTCATTATTTCCTAAATTTCTAAATATTCTATTATCATATTGTATTATCTAACCATTGATAAAAAAGATCCCAAACTTCATAAAATTGTTTATCTTCCTGTTCTCTAATTTCAAATGTCAATCTACTCATTTCAGCACATTCCAATATTTTCTTAATAATTTCTTCCTCTATTGGTATTTTCTCACACTTCCAATGTTTAGCAAATACAATCCTAGCTGCTGTTAATACATTTACAATCAAATATTTTCAATTTTTATTATATATATCAGGTACGATTCCCAATAAAAAAATCTCTGGTTTCAAATCTATGTGTTTCTTTATCATTTTTTCCAGCCATATGCGAATTCTAGTCCAATATTTCCTGGCCTCCTCACAAGTCCACCACATATGGTAATATGAGCCAGGTATCTGATGACATTTCCAGCACTTTTCAGATTTATTCTTGAACATTCTTGCTATTCTTGTCGGGGGAAAGTGCCACCTGTAAAACATCTTATACAAATTTTCTTTATATGCTGTTGACATTGTCATTTTATAATTTTGTGACCACAGTTTTTGCCATTTCTCTAAATCAATCCCATATCCAAAATTCTTCCCCCAAGCAATCATTGTTTCTTTAACTTGTTCTTCCTCTAATTTAATTTCCAACAAATAACTATATAATTTTTTAATCACTTTTTCATCAGTACCTGTCAAAATCCTATCTAAGTCAGTCAATTTATCATAAAATCCTTCTGTTTTAGAATCTTTAAGATACCTTGCATGTATTTGTGCATATGAAAACCAATTCATCTTTATACCTTGTTCTTCTAAATTTTGCATCGTTTTAAGTTCACCCTTTTCATCCAATATTTCCTCATATCTAACTGTTTGTTCCTCCTTATAAGTTATAGGATACGAAAAAGCTTCAATAGTTGATAACCAAACTGGAATTTTCAAATAACATTGTTTCTTAATTTTCTCCCAATTCAACCATAACGATTCCCGTATATAATGCCTTCTGAAATAACCCTGTGATTTAGTTCCCTTATACCATAAAAAAGCATGCCAACCCAATAATAAATCATGACCTTCTAATGTCAACAATCTAGTCTTTCTTAACGTTATCCATTCTTTAACCCACATTAAGTTTGCAGCTTGATAATACAACTCCCAATTAGGAAGGCTAAATCCTCCTCTAATTCTAGCATCCTGTAAAAGTTTTAATTTTATTCTCGCTTTCTTGCCTTGCCATATATACTTCAACACAATTTTATTTGGTTCTTCGAAGTAATCCTTACTTAACCTAATTGGTATTGTTTGAAACAAATATAAAATTCTGGGTAAAATATTCATCTTGATTGTTGAAATTCTACCTATCAATGACAATTGTAGGTTTTCCCATATTTTCAGGTCAGATGCTATCTGCTGTTTAAGCTTAATATAATTATTCTCTTTCAATGTAGTACACCTTGACGTCAATATATCCCCAAATATTTAACTTTATTCGTAACTTGAATTTTCAATAAATCTGCCAGCTCTTCTCTTTGCCTTAATAACATGTTCTTTGTCAAAATCTTTGTTTTGTCTTTATTTATTTTTAAACCAGCCATCTCACCATACGTCTCTATCTTTTCCAATAGTTTTAAAGCTGTCTCTAAAGGGTCTTCCAAAATAAAGACCAAGTCATCTGCAAAGGCTTGCAATTTGAATTCCTCCTTTTTGACTTTCATTCCTTTTATGTTTATATCCTCTCTAATATTTCTATTTAAGACTTCCAAGGTCAATACAAATAACAAAGGAGATAATGGGCATCCTTGTCTTGTACCTTTTTTAATATTAATAGAGTCTGTGAATTCTCCATCTATCATTACTTTTGCCGTTTGCTTATAATATATGGCTTCTATTGCTTGTATAAATTTTCTAGCAAAGCCCATCTGTTCCAATAGTAATAACATAAATCTCCAGTTCACATTATCAAATGCCTTTTGGGCATCTAAGAATATCAAAGCCATTTGTTTTTCCGAGTGCGCCTCATAATATTCCAATGTGTCTAGGATTACCCTCATATTGTCTTTAATCTGTCTCTTTGGTAAAAATCCATTCTGATCAGAGGGAATAAAATTATTTAGGTATTTTTTAAGCCTTTCTGCCAAGATTGAAGCAAAGATTTTATAGTCTGCATTCAATAAAGAAATAGGTCTATAGTTCTTAATTTGTAATGGGTCAACCCCTTCTTTTGGAATAAGTGTAATATAAGCTTCTGTCCATGTTTCAGGTATTTTCTTATTTATCATAACTTCATTCATGACTTCTAACAGTGGAATGCTCAACGATTCTTGTAGTGTTTTATAAAATTCTGCCGGGAAACCATCTGGTCCTGGTGCTTTCCCATTGTTCTGTCTGTTAAGTGCTTCAGTTAATTCCATCATTGTTATAGCACTTTCTAACATTTTCCGAGTTTCATCAGGTATCTTAGGTAGGTTAGCATTTTGTAAATACTGTTTAATTTTTTCCTCATCAAGATCCTCTTGTTTATATAATTGTCCATAAAAATCTCGAATGATTGCCTTTTTCTCCTTATTACCATAACAAATTTGACCATGATCATCTATTAGATGTGATATTTTCCTTGATTCTTTCTCTTTTCTCAATTTATATGCTAACCATCTACCTGGCCTATTTGCATCTTCAAAATAGTTCTGTTTAGCACTTCTAATTTTTTGTGCCAATTCTTCTTTCTCTGCTTGATCCATTTTGTGTTTAATTATGTCCATTTTAAGTTTGATATCTTTTTTCTGTGGCATCTTCTGTAATTCTTTTTCCAGTTTTTTATGGTCATCTTCTAGAGCTTTAATCATTTGCCTCTTCCTAATGTTCTTTTTCTTTATATAGTCAATTATTAATCCTCTTGCATATGCCTTCATTGTATCCCAAACATTCTGTATTGAAGTATCTTCTTTTTTGTTTCCATTGAAGAAGAAAGCCAATTCTTTTTCCATCCATTGTGTAAAATCTTTTTCCTTTAGAATAGTATTGTTTAATGCCCATCTAGATCTTCTTTTTTGTCCTTTCCATTTAATTGTCATTGGATTATGGTCTGCCCACGTACTTGTTTCAATATTCATTTCTTGAATATTAGATAATAATTCTGTTGATGTCCAAATCATATCTATTCTGGACCACGATAAATGCCTGTTTGAATAAAAAGTATATTGTTGAGTTTTAGTATTTCTTTCTCTCCATATATCTTTTAAATTTAGTTCATCTGTCATTTTAAAAAAGGATTTAGGGAGAGTTTTCCTATTTTGTCGTGTTGTTTTTGCTATATAGTCCAGTTTATTGTCTACAATTCCATTAAAGTCCCCCATCATAAGTATGTTAACATAGTCCAGTTCAATCATTTTCGTATGTAATTTTTTATAAAATTCTTCTTGCTTATCATTTGGGGCATAAATTGCAACCAAGAGAGTTTTTATATTATTATCCACTATTTCAACTATTAATACTCTTCCATCTTCATCCATATAAATTAATTTGGCTGGAGTGGTTTCTTTAACGTACAAAACCACTCCTCTTTTCTTACAATGGGTCAGAGAAGTAAATATTTTCCCTAACTTTGGTCGTATCAATAATTGTTCATGTTGTTTTTTAATGTGTACTTCTTGTAAGCAAATTATATCAAATTTTAGCTTCTCTAATTTATAAAAAGTTTTCCTTCTTTTGATAGCTGAGTTCAGTCCATTTATATTCATAGAAATCAGTTTTTTCTCCCCCATAGTTATGCTTTATATTTAGGTCTAACAGCTCTCATGGATCTTATTTCACGTTGTTCTTTGATCTCCATTTGTCCACCTATTGCGCCTTCTTCTTTTTCCATCTCCACTTGGTCCTCTTCAAATTCAATTAAAATCTTTTCTTTTTCCGTCTCCATTTCTCTTCTTTCAAAAAATTCCTTGTAAAACATTTCTGCTTTCGCAATTGAATCAATTCTGTATCTCTGTTCTTGCCATATAAACATTAATCCTTCTGGAATCAGCCATCTATAGTTCACCTCTTTTTTCAATAGCATTTTAGTCAAAAATCGATACTCTCTTCTAATCTCTCTCATTTTTCTAGGTACTTGTTTTAAGACCAGAATCTCTTTGCCTTTATATTTCAACCCCTTCTCTCTTACCACTTGTAATATTTGGTTTTTAATAGTTTTTTTAGTAAATCTAACATGGACCTCTCTTGGTAATTGATTCCTCATCGCATATCTTGTGAAGACTCGATATATCTCATCTACTCCATCCATCATCTTTTCCTCTGTTATTTCCAAGACTCCAGCCAAAATTTCAATCATTACTGCCACCAAGTTCAGAGATACCAACTTTTGGAAATGAGAATTAGGGAGGATTTTCAAATAACACCAAATTATGTGCGCATAGCGCACATCTCGAGCACAGAGCGCTTGACCCTTACGGCGGGGTCCAGCTCTGGGGTTCTAGATGCTCTTTGGTGCAGTCTGAGCCTTAGTTTTGGCTCATTTTACATGTTAAAATAATTACCACCTTTAAAAAAAAACATAGATGACAGACAAATATTCAAAATTAATTTTGTTGTTAAAATGTATCCATAAGGAAATAAAAGGAACAAAAGATATTTATTAAATATCTAATGTGGGCTTTTTTTTCATGTTAGACAAGAAAAGACTAATTTGGGGGAAAACAGGAGATAAATTTTGAACTACCTGTACAATTAATTATGCTCCAAGCCTCCATGCACACTAAATTTATTTTCTGCACATGTATTTAATACAGGCAGTTTATGTGCCTGATGTTAGATCCAAGGATGAAGATAATAAAGCAATGTTCTTCTTACCCTACTGGCTGGTACTAGTGCTTGCTGCTTCCTTCTCCCATGGCAGCTTTGCTGAGTGAGAGCTGTGTGGCTTTCTTAGCTCTTCTGATAATGTCTATGTTGTACTCTCTTTCAAAGCAAGGGGTACTGTGAGCAAATTTTTCAATTAAGAGGGCTTCAAGGGTTTTGACAATCAAGTTGGGACGAAATTCAGTGTGATTCTTCCGTACAATACTAAATGCCCTCTCAGAAGAGGCATTGGAATGAGGAATGACCAAGATTCCCTTCATCACATTGGTCAAAGCAGGGTACATCTTGGCACCAGTACGGGGATCTGTGAGTTTCATGCCACTGCTCATCTACTCTCACTGTCTTAGTAGCAATTGTAGCTACTGTGGTGTCTGCCTGGTAGTGGGCAAATTCACTCTCAAGAATATCTGTGTCATCATCACCATCACCCAACAAAGTGGGAAATTTCTTGATGAAATATTCCACAGAGTCAAACCTCACTTCTTGGTGTAGCTTAACATCCAACACCTGGGCATGCTTTGCTAGTTCATCATCTAGAGGCCAGGTTTTGAAGATGTAATCACAGGCTTTCATATAGTAGGAGCGAACGGCACTGAAGAAACATTGGATGTCTGACTCACTCAGAGTGAGGGCAGATTTCTCTAGTCTTCTCTGTTCTCTTATGTACAGTTTGGCATCTTTCCCAATCATAAGGTCCTCATCATTCTTCTGATGATTTCTGTCAGAGTAGGGTACTTCTAAGAGAGCATGTGTTGATACTGTTGATGGTTTTAAAAACCGAATGAAGATATCATTCAGAAGTCCATTCAGTTCTCTATGGATAAGATGGATACAAGGTTCTTCTCTTTGGAGAAGACGATTCCCCTTCTCAAAAAGCCTGTTTGCATATCGAAGGAAGAAGCAATAGAGCTTTGTTTGAGGTGACAAGAACATTCTGTTGGCACGTTTTTCTCTAGATTCCTGCAAAGTTTGAGAGGAAGATGCACTTTTAGTTTTTGTAACTGTACACTTAGCTGTCAGGTCATTACACTTGCGTTTACTGCTAGCAGAAGAGGTCTGACTTGGAGTACCAGATCCAATTTTACGCTTGAGAGAGCTTGAGCTAGGTGCAGCCAAGGAAGGAGTAGGTCTCTGACTTGAAGGTTTTGAGCTCCTATCAAGTGACTTGGAAAATGCAGAACTTAATTTGGGCCCTCCTTTACCTGTAGATGGGAATACAGTTTTTCTTGACTCTGATGAAGAACTTGATGATGGGCCGGTGATGCTACCTGCTCTAACAACTTTTTTCTGTGCTGTCCCCGTTGTCTTCTTTGAAGCATAGGATAGTTCAGTGGTAGCAGTACTACTAGTGCTTACTGTACATGTAGCTCCAGATGATGCAGTGCCAGTACTGGCTGTAGATACAGCTGTCTTCTTCTGGCCTGAAGTTAGACTCAAGGCTTTCATAGGTTTCATCTTTCTTTGCATTTCTTCTTTGAAGAAGAGGCGAAGAGGCTCCCACTGTTCAATCAATCTGTCAAGGCACTGACCAAGTGACAACCATCTTGTTGCACCATGCTTCAAAATCTTGTGTGTAGGGGCATCACAGAGTTCTTGCAGTGCTTTCACTCCTTTGATACGTTTACTACTTTTGTCCAAGTAGTAATAAATATCAGCTAGAAAATCATCCAATGCAACTGGCAAGGCTTGAGCAGCCTTCTTAGCTGTGTTATGGATCATATGGCATGGACATCCCATGATGTAGCACTCTGGATTTTGTTTGTGGATATATGCAGCAACTCCTTTGTGTTTGCCGACCATGACAGAAGCATTATCAGCACAGAAGGATAAGCAATTTCCCCATGGAATTTCCCTGTCAGTGAATTCACTATCAAGCAATTTGTAAATATTTTCTCCAGTGGAATCCTGTTTGCATGCAGGCAAACTTAGCAAACTTTGCTTCACAATCCCAGCATTGTTGTCATAATACGTAATCAGAACAGGATAAAGTTGTGCCTCACCACCATCATTGCTACCATCTGTGGCTAAACTAAATGGTGATGATCTAGCAATATCGGCAATAGATGAAGCAGTACAATTGGACAACTCACAAATTATTGCTGAAGTTTTTGTTCTGGCACATCCATACTTTGAAGCAACTTTTGAGTCTGGAAACATCTTCCGAAATAAAGGGCCAGCGTGGTCTGCGACAGCTATTGGCAAGTTATGTTCCACTATAAATCCGGTAAATAGAAGCTCAGCTCAGGTAATGTCCTCTTCCTCGCTTGTCCCTTGCTTGGTGAAATAATTCAAAAGGGTACTAGTGCTCGAAGATCTCGCCTTCGCAATGTCTGTGTGCCTTTTGCTCCCAACGTGCTTCCGAATATCATCACGACCACCATGCTCAATTGAAATATCAACACTGCAGATTGAACAAAATGCGTGATAAATTCCTCTTTCAGATTTCCGAATACACGGGTACTGCACACTGTATTCCGCCTTATACTTCTGAGACCATTTCTTGGTCTTCTTTTGTTTGTTTTCCGCCATCCTGTGTCGATATCAATGACGAAATCATCCACCGATGTTTCACGGTGGTCGCGCGACTGACTGTGTTCACGTTCAAACACTACGTCAGCTAGCTCACACACCGCATGCGAACGGCCGATACAGCCGACCCGCCGGGCTGATCCGCAGTAAAATTCCGATGGGCATCTCGCATGTCGAGCTGCATCGCATGCGGTGAAAATTTTGCTGCTCGTAATTTGTCTCCGCCTTTTACGGAGATACCGTAATTTCGGGAGGATAAGGAAAATTATCGTAAGGCGGGACTTGGGGTGAATTTTCGGGAGCCTCCCAATGAAATCGGGAGTGTTGGCATCTCTGCAAGTTTTGTCCTTTTTCTTCCTCAATATTTTGGAATCTAAGATAAAATTCTGACCTGTCCATCTCCCACTTCAACATCCCACTTTTTTCTTGTTCAGCCATTGTTAATCTGTTATCAATATTCCCAATTGTATCATCTCTTTGCTTGTCTTTCTCTTCTATTTTTTGGATTCTCTCATCGTGTTTCACCATCATTTGTTGAAAATTTTCAATTTTCTCATCCATCTTTCCAATTCTTTGGTCAATACTCTCCATTCTTTGTTCCATACTCATTTTAAGATCTTGTATTTCTTGCATAACCATCATTAAATCCACTTGCGCTTTGTCTTGCTTCGCCATTGTTGAGAGTTGTCCTCCAGATGACTGGGAAACAGGAGCAGAAGTTGAGATGCCCGAAGGTAAAATTTTCTTATTCATTTCGATAACTCAGGGTCTTCCGGATCTTTTAATCCAATTAGTGAGGTAGCCAATTATAATCCAATTTTTTAAAAAAGGAAAACACCACAAAAAACAAAGACAAAACCAGTAATAAGTAAAAAGCCCAAAATTAAAAAGAAAAAGATTCTTCAGATTCTTCAATACCTTAATCCAATTGTAGAATATGCAAATATAATTCAAAAGTAAAAATTAAAAGATGAAGAAAAAAAAAGAGCAAAATAAAGCCCAATAATATCAAAAAATAATAAGCAAAGAAAAAGGAAAAAAAAAGAAAAAAGAAAAAGAGAGTTCTTCAAATTCTTCCCACCTTAATCCAATTGAAAAACCTCAGAAAATGAAAAAAAGCCATAAAAATAAGTCAAAAAAGGAAATCAAAAAGGCAGACATCCCTATAAAAAAGAGAAAGGAAGCAAAAAAAAAGAATATTCTGAGGCTTCCCCTTTAAAAATAAAATAAAATAAAATATATAATAAAAGATAAAAAATAAATATATCAATATTACAAAATAGTGTGGGGTTGGAGGGGAGGGATGAAACAATTAATAAGGAGTTTAAAAAAAAAAAAGACACACACTGCCTTTTATTTATCCAAGGCTCTTATGTGACTTCTCCACAAGTTTCAAAGTCAAACTTCAAATATTCATTTAATAATAGAAGTTCCAAAGAGCACCTGTATAAACATCCTCCAGTACTCTTCCCTCTATCTTATCATTTCCAGTAGCCTTGAGAAAAGTTTTTCAAACAAAAGTTTTTCAACTTCAAACAGAATATTTCCAAGCCTCTAGTTGGCAGTGTTACAAAGTTTCTTCAATCCACTCCCCCTTCTTCCCCCCAGAGAAAAGCCTAAAAAGAGAAAAAAAAATATGTATGTATATTTATGTATATTAAAAAAAGACATTAAAGGGGGCCTCTATTTTAAAAATACAAACAGTCAGAAAAGCAAAGAGAAAACAAGTAAATATAAAAATATAAAAGAAAAAAGCCAGTCTGGTTAACTATATCGCAATAGAAATTCAGTAAAAAAAAAAAAAAAGTAAAAATAAAAAGCCAAGCCTCACTTTGACGTTACTAAAAAAGATCACTGCTAAGTCAAATTCTGTCAATAATTTTACAGATTTCTTCTAATATTAGAGTGTTCTTGAGTCCCAAGCAAAAAAAAAAGATCCTCACCAGCCGATACACTTCTTTCTATCCCATTCTTCCGGAGCTGTCCCAGCTTCAGCAGCCTAATGGCTGCCTCTCCGCCGTTGGCAAAGGGGCTTCTTCTGGATCGACCAGGGACTTGCGATGTCCCCGGAATCTACAGAACGCGCCCCTTACTGTCACCGTCACTACGAGACGGTTTAGGTCCGTTGGGACCTACCAGGGACGAAGATATCAGCTGTGATCTCGGAGCCCCGAGATCGCAGCTGTATCGCGACAACGAAGCTCCGCCTTCTCCTCTGGCTTTCAGTCTTAATGTAAGTTGATAAGATCCAATAAGATCCTGTGATTAAAGCTATTCCTACCGTGTTTTTTCAACAATACGGCCTCCATCAATAGGAAGGCCCAGCATGATTTCTAGGCATGAGGTGAAATTAAGCTCCACCCCCAAAATGTAGGCCTATTTAATCCATGTGTTTCCCCCCCATTTCTCACATCGTTCGTTGGAACTACACAAGGTGGAGAAATGGGAGGGAAGGGTGGGGGGATGGGGAGAAAACTTGCCTTTAGGAGTGCCCTGAAGGTAGCGTAGGCTAGAATACCCGATCTACCAATAGAACATCAGCCAATAGAAGCTCCCCAAAGGCAGAGTCCCCAGCCACTTCGGGGCGAGGCAGGGCTGCCCGTGTCCCCTTGCCATTAGGCAGTGTCTTTTGGGTGATAGAAGCTCTCCAAGGGCAGTCACCAGCCGCTTCGATCGTCCAGTAGAAGCAACCTCGGGGCGAGGGGAGTGTGTGTGTACGCTAGCCTGGAGATCGCTTCTACCAGCCGATTGAAGTGGCTGGTGACTGCCCTTGGGGAGCTTCCATTGCCTGAAAGATACTGCCTAATGGTGAGGGGACACAGGCAGTCATGCCTCGCCCCGAAGTGGCTGGGGACTCTGCCTTTGGGGAGCTTTCATCGGCCAATAGAAGCGGCCTCGTGGAGAGGTACATGCATATGGACCACTCTAGGTGGGAGAGGAAATTAAGTCACCCCTGAAAAGATGGCCTAACTGTTTTTTCGGGGTCAAACAAAAATAAGGCCCAGCCTTATTTTGTGAGAAACACGGTAGCTCCTAGGAGAGTGGGGAAAGTCAGTTATATCAGCTTTTAATGAAAATCCAGAGGATTAAATGTTCTCACTTCCGTTCTGTATCTCAGTATTTCTGCCCTCACTTCTAATCTGTAACTCAACATTTTCCCCTGGGAATTAAGAATTGAGTACATGGGGGATTGGGGGGAAGAGGTGTTGTTTGCTATTTTCTTCCCCAGAAAAACAAATGTTACCCTAACAGGATGATCCAAAAGAAGATGGAGAACTATGTGGACAGGAAGGGACTTCTGTATCTCTCAGCTCATTTCCCCAGGCAATTTCATTACTCTGGCAGAATGCACCACAGAATATACACACAAATACCCAAACACAAAACCAGGGTTATATTTGAAAGACTGCAAGGGACTCTACTTACAATTTTAGTGTTGCTCAGATCCAACGTGTCCCAAGTGAAACCGTGCGGTAAAGAATACGGCTCTATGCGAATGTTATCCTTATCTGGTTCAATAGCACCTTGCAATGTTATAACCTCACCTTAGAGAAAAAGAAGGTAAGCTTCAAAGTTTTTAAATCATTTTTTCTGCTTTCTGGGAAGCTGATGAAAGGTTTACTAAACAAAAACTAACTCAAGCAGTTAGAAGTCCATGGCCAAATTCATTTTATGTCAAATGGCAGTCTTCCAGTTAATTATATGGTGATAAAGCTTGTTTTCAACTTAATCTTAAAGCTGTTTTCAGTTTGGAATGGTTTCATCTGTGCATTTGAGTTGAGTTTTTGTGATCTGTAAATTATACGTTGTTAAAATACAACTCTCCCCCATTAAACAAAGAACCAATGCTGTTTAAATCTGGTCACCAGCAATAAACTTATTAAACTTAGGTACAGGCTGTGTGTCCCAAAACTGGTATTTACATTTGGTTGTTTTATTAGTATTCTTGGCTGGGCCTTGACAGGCTGAGAGCAACGCTGTAGCTCTTTGAATGTCTTGCAGCTTCTGCATTGGGATGGCTGAATTCTGTAGGCGTACAATCACAGGTAAAAGGAAAATGCGACTTCCTTTAATATGATTCACCCTGGTAAGTTTACCAACCTGTTATGCATTTTGATATATTACATCTTGTCATTATAGCTATCCTTAAAAAAAATCTCACATGAAATAATTTCTGAATGAAAAATAGAGCTGTATTTAAAGCAAACAAATATTAATTCCAAGATACATCAATAAAATTTGCAGAGAGTATGTAGACAAAGCATATAGGCCTTTCTTGGTGTTGCCAATAAGAACCTTTTACTTATATCTTTTCAGCATCCTGTTTGTTCCACCTTTTTCTTTTTGATGCTCCAATCAGACAAGAATCTGAGATATTTCACCCAATGAAATTGAATCTTGGAAAAATCAGGACCCCTAAAAGGATTATTTTTACCCCTCTTCCAATTAAACTGTAGAAATCTGTCGTATCCGTAAATAAGGCTCGTAGTCAGTGACTTTCAATTCAAGCTCTTTATTAACACTGGTGGAACCGAACCGCAAAAGACAAAAAGCTTGCGGCTTTTATATCTTTTGCTTCGGCGGCCGCGGCCAATGGCAGCGATTCAAGTCTCCCGCTCTTGGCTTTAACCAATCGCGGGAGACTTCAATCGGGCCAATCAGGCGCGGCTCGCCTGGCCAATCAGAAATCCCCGTGCCTTAGCCAATCAAGGCACGGGGATTTCGAGTAGTCCATTTGCATACATGACACCCCTCCCCTCTTGGTATGGTCTTCTCACGTGGTGTAGTCACGCAGGTAGGCGGGGCTCCGTCGAGTCCTAGTTGACCTGCGCAACTCATTTTCCTGTTGTATCTCGGCAGGAGCGGTCATCTTTTTGGCTGCTCCTGCCTCTGAGCGAACCGGCTGGATGATCGGGCCGGTTCCTTCGCCGCGGCTCCCGCCTGGGCCTACCGGGTCAGTTGAGTCGCGGATTCCGCCGCTCCCGCTTGGCTTCTCCGGGTCGGTAGAGCTGGCCAGACGGTTCTTCTCCGGCTGTGATTCGCGAAGGCTGCGTTCTGGTGAGTTTTTAATTTTTATTTGTTCTTGCGGTTGTTTAACCGGGTGTTCCCTCCCCCCTTGGTTCGTGTCTTGGGGGTTGAGGTTAGTCAATGTTCGTGACCGGAGCTGGTCGATATGTCGTTTCCAGGCTCGCCCGTCGGTGGTTTGGAGCCGGTACGACTTTGGACCAGTGATCTGAGTTATGACGGCTGGGATCCATAGGGGGTCCCCCGTCATGTTTTTGGCGTATACTAGGTCGCCTGGTTCAAATGTCCGATACCTGGAGCTGGAGTCTGGGGGCTGCTCCGGGTTGTAGGTTGGGTGTAAACGGTCGAGTGGGGATCGCAGCTTCCTGCCCATCAGGAGCTCTGCAGGGCTCTTGTTGGTGGTTGTGTTTGGCGTGATGTGCTGTATGAAGAGCAGCCTGTTGATCTTGTCGTTGATCTCCCCGTGGTCCATTTTCCGGAGGGTCTTTTTTGTAAACTGGACCATCCGTTCCGCCCTACCATTCGCCGCCGGATGCGCCGGTGCCGTTAACGCGTGGCGGATGCCTTTTTCTGCCAGGAACCGTTCAAAGTCGATGGATGTAAACTGTGGTCCGTTGTCCGAGACAACGACGTCTGGGAGGCCGTGGGTGGCAAACAGCTTACACAGTTCTTTAATGACGGCCTCTGTGGTGGTGGATTTCATGTCGGCCACCTCTAGCCAGTTTGAGTATGCGTCAACTGTGATTAAAAAGGTGTGCCCATTTGTGGGGCCGGCAAAGTCTAAATGTATTCTGGACCAGGGTCCCCGAGGTGTCTCCCAGTCCCGGATAGGTGCCGTGGGTGGGCTGGATCTGGTCTCCTGGCACCGGTGGCATTTGGCGACCCATGTTTCAATTTGTTTGTCCATGCCAGGCCACCAAGCGTAACTCCTGGCCAGGGCTTTGGTCCTGACGATGCCAGGATGACCCTCGTGCAACATCTCTAGGACCCTGTTCTGTAATTTAGTCGAAATTACCACCCGGTCTCCCCAAAGGATACATCCTCTCAGTAGTGAAAGTTCCGTCTGGCGCTGGCGGAAAGGTTTAAAAGTCTCGTTATCGTCTTTTTCCAGCCAGCCTTTTTGTAACCAATGTAAGATTGGCGCTAAGTGTTTGTCCTTAACCGTTTCCCTCGCTATGTCCGATGCGGTAATGGGTAAACACTCGATGGACAGGGTATTTGTTGTTGGTGCAGGGTCAGGGTCAGAGTCAGGTAAGGGGGAACGGCTTAAAGCGTCCGCGTGCGATATCTTCTTACCTGGCTTGTGTAGCAGTTCATAGTTGTAGGCTGCCAGGAATTCAGACCATCTTGTCATCCGGGGTGACAAGATGTTTGGTGTGGGACGGTTTCCCGCGAGAATGCCCAGCAACAGTTTATGGTCAGTCACTATTTTGAATGGGCGGCCGTAAAGGTACTCGTGGAAACGCTTAACGGCGGCCACTATAGCCAAAGCTTCTTTGTCCAGCTGGCTATAGTTCCGCTCTGGTTTAGTCAGAGTTCTCGAGAAAAATGCGATAGGTGCTTCTCTCTGGTCTGGGAGGGTATGGCTGAGGACAGCGCCGACGCCGAAGGGTGATGCGTCGCAAGTGACAGCTACAGGCAGGGTTTCGCAGAATTGCATTAGGACGGCATCAGAGGTGAGGAGGTCTTTGGTCTTTTGAAAAGCTGTTTGTTCCCGTCTCCCCCAAGTCCAGGCTGCCTTCTTGTCCAGGAGTCTATGTAAAGGTTCCGCCGCCGTAGCCTTTTGAGGTAGGAAGACATTATAGAAGTTTAGTAAACCTAAGAATGCTTGCAGCTCTAATTTGGACTTTGGGGTGGGGGCTTCTTTGATGGCCTTTACTTTTTTTGTTGTGGGGTGGATGCCCTGCTGGTCTAGGAGGTAGCCCAGAAACTCTACTTGCTTTGTACAAAGTTGGCATTTTTCGCGTTTGACTTTAAGTCCTGTTTCTTTAAATTTCGTTAAGACTTGTCTTAAACGGTTTTCTAGTTCGGCTTCATTTGGCGCCGCCACTAATACGTCATCGAAGTAGGGCACCACCCCCTTGATGCCTTGCAGCAAGCGTTCCATCAGGCTCTGGAAGATGCCTGGTGCCACGCTGACCCCAAATTGAAGTCTGTTACATTTAAAAGCCCCCCGGTGGGTCACTATTGTTTGGGCCTCTGCCGTTTCCTCGTCCACAGGTAGTTGTTGATAGGCTTGTGCGAGGTCGAGCTTAGCAAAAACTTTGCCCCCTCCCAGTGAGTGCAGTAAATGTTGCACTACCGGGACTGGGTAGGCGCTTTGTTGCAACGCGCCATTTAGGGTGGCCTTATAGTCCCCGCAGATTCTCACGGACCCGTCTGGTTTTACTGGGGTCACTATAGGGGTTTCCCATCTGGCGTGATCTGTCGGTTGTAACACCCCTTGTCTGACGAGCTTGTCTAGCTGCTCGTCGATTTTGGGCTTTAATGCAAAGGGTACCCTTCTAGGCTTAAGCCGCTTCGGGGGAACCCTTGGGTCTAAATCAAATGAAATAAGGGGCCCCTGGTACTTGCCCAATTCTCCATTGAAGACCTCCTGGAATTCTTGGGTTAGCCGCTGTTCCCAAGCTTCAATGGATACGTGGTTGACACCTGTCAGCGCGATGTTAAGCGGAGCAAACCATTGTAACCCCAGCAGGCTAGGGCGGTCGCGGTCGACTATTGTGAGTGGAAGTTGTTCTGTGTGGCCTTTGTAGGTTATGTTAAAGTTCTTGGTGCCCACTACCGGAACGCGATTACCTTGATAGTCTTTTATGATGATTTTTTGGGCAGGTACGTTTCTTCTTTGTAGTGTAGGCACTAGTTGCTTGATTTCGCGCCAAGCAATCATAGAAAGGTAGGAACCGGAGTCCACTTCCATCTTACATGGTCGACCCTCTATGTGAACTTCTACGTGAACCTTTCTAGCTCCGTCGGAAATGGCGTGGCCAATGGTCACCGTCTGGTGGGTTTCCTCTTTACGTCGGCTGTCACCGCTTCTTTGCGATCGTTGTCTCTGGTCCCATCGACCCGTTGGCTGGCGCTCTCTGGCTCTGGGCGGGGAGCTTTCTCTTTTCCTGTCAAGTTGTTCACGTTTGGGCGGGCTGCGGGGTTTTTTCTGGCGGCAAACTCGGGCGATGTGGCCTCGTCGGTCACAATGCCTGCAGATAGCGTCGAAGAATCGGCATTCTGACCTGGGGTGGTCGCCGCCGCAACCGGCGCAGTTGGTCCTCGACCTGCGACCTCTTTGACTTCGCTGTTCGCCTCGTCCCATTTGTACACGGTGTATGTCCTCCTCGTCATCTGACGCGCTGGAGGTTGATTGGTATTCGCCGTAGTGTGCGGTCGCTTCGCTTCTGGTGTCGGCCGACCTCGCGGGGTTGTTGTTCCCGCCCTTCGCGTCAGATCTTCGCATGGTGTCTGCTGACGTGCGGGTGGCTTCTGCTGCTGCGGCCGCAGTGAGGGCATCGGCTAGGCTGATGTCGCCTTTGGCCATGAGTCGGCTCTGGAGTGTCGGATCCCATAGCCCGAGCACGAAGCGGTCTCTGATGAGACTATTAAGCCCTTCAAACTCACAGAGTCCTCCCAGGCGCCGTAATTCAGCGACAAAGTCACTTAATTTTTCGTTCGGCTTCTGGTTTCTGCGGTAAAACTCGTTTCGCCGTATCAGGATGGGGACCTCGGGGGCGTAATGGCGTCTCAGTATGGGCTCGAGGACGTCCCAGTCGATGGCGGTTGCGTCTGCTGGTTTGGCCAATGCCTTGGCCATCTGGAAGACCTCTGGTCCGCAGTGTGTGAGAAAGACGGCGCGTTTTAGCGGGCCCGGGGCGTCCTTCATGCCGGCGCATTCCAGGTACATCCGGAATCGATCCGAGTACGATTCCCAGTCCTCGGCGGCGGGGTTGAAGGGAGCGGGCGGTGCTATTTTCGCCATCTTCGCTGTCGCTGGTTCTTAAACGGATACGGGGTTCGGTTCAATGGCGAGATCCCATCCTCGTCGCCAGTGTCGTATCCGTAAATAAGGCTCGTAGTCAGTGACTTTCAATTCAAGCTCTTTATTAACACTGGTGGAACCGAACCGCAAAAGACAAAAAGCTTGCGGCTTTTATATCTTTTGCTTCGGCGGCCGCGGCCAATGGCAGCGATTCAAGTCTCCCGCTCTTGGCTTTAACCAATCGCGGGAGACTTCAATCGGGCCAATCAGGCGCGGCTCGCCTGGCCAATCAGAAATCCCCGTGCCTTAGCCAATCAAGGCACGGGGATTTCGAGTAGTCCATTTGCATACATGACAAAATCATTGCTATGAGATGTAATCCTGGCTACCAGCTTGGTTGCCTATGAAGAACATCAGCTGGAAGGTTAGAGAGCATCCTTGTGGAGTGGGTTGAACAGCTTGCTAGATTAGATGTGCTTGGATCTGATCCGGCAGGGCACAACCTATCTTCTTTTCTTTCCAGTAAATAACTTTAGAACACCTAATTCTCTTGAGAGTTCTTATCACCACCTTTTATGTCATCTTTATCCATGTGAGAGTTCTTGAGCTAGGCCTAAATGGATCTCCCATCTTCCTTTGGCCCATTTCTTCACGCTCCTATCTGCTGGCTTTTAATTTGGGAAGGAAGTACTAAGGCACAAGACTTTTTCAGTCAAAAACCTGGAGAAGCAGCAAACACAATATCATAAAAATAGTATTTGGGACATTTTTTTCTTTTGTGTACACTAAACTGTTTTCCTTCTTTGTTGTTAGTGTTGGATGTATATTTTTTGATTGGTTTGTTTTGTTTGTTTTTCTGTTTTATATTTTATGATGAAACAAAGCAAATATATTAAAATCAGAAAAAAAGTCAATCTCATTTCCTGCCCTCATTTCTTATATAAGTTGCCGTTACCTCTGCTTTGTTATCAGTAGCGAGATACTGAGCTTTCCCATCACACATAAAAACTAATGGGCACAGGGCTAAAAGTGTATTTAGGGAAGGCCATGTTTCAAATTACTAGTTGGTGCTGCATTATTGCTTTTAAGGTACTTACACTGAAGTCTGTGAGCAAATTAGTAGTGACAAATTGGAAAGAAGAAGAGAAATATGTAACTGCAATTTAAAAGTTGTTTTCTAGGTTAGAGGAAGAAACATATTAATCTTACTCTTATCTTTGCCAGGTGGTGAGACTAGAACCAGTTTTTGCTCAGGCTAGAAAGCAGAAGACTGTAAATTCTACTCTGGCTTTAGGAATAAAACCAGCTAGATAAATTTGGGCCAATCACTGCCTCAATCTTAGGCAGGATGAAATGGCAATCTAATTCCAAAAAACCTTGCCATGAAAACTGCAGGGACTTATCCAGACAGACTCTTTTTTTGTTTTATTTTTGTTTTGTTTGTATTTTTTTTGTTTTTTAAGACAAACATATACAGACAAAAACATAAAAACATCTTCCAATTATATACATACAGTGTGTCAGTTGGTTACAAATCTTTTGTGGTATTCTTTGATCATCCTTACTCACAAGTTATATAGATTCTCAAATTGTCGATCTAATATATGCTTATATGTTTATCAGTTGTTAATCATTCATTTGACTAAATTATTATTCCATCATTTTATATGAGATATTCTAGATGTTATTGTAAATTTATATTATACATTTATCCAACGGTTATATATTTTATATTATATTCTATATCAATCTATTAATTTTCTATTACAAAACTTAGTCTATTTCATTGCCATATCTATTTATCTAGTTATTGGTAAAATAAATCCCATATCATATAAAATTGTTTATCTTCTTGTTCTCTAATTTCAAATGTCAGTTTACTCATTTCAGCATAGTCCATAATTTTCATAATAACTTCCTCCTGCATAGATATTTTTTCATTTTTCCAATTCTTAGCAAATACAATTCTAGCCACTGTTAACACATTTACAATCAAATATTTCAATTCTTTGTTGTATATTTTCGGTATAATTCCCAATAAAAAATATATCTGGTTTAAAGGATATATGTTGTTTTATCATTTTTTCCAACCATGTGTGGATTTTAGTCCAATATTTCTTTGCATCTGAATGTCCACCACATATGGTAATATGAACCAGGTATCTGATGACATTTCCAACATTTATCCGATTTGTTCTTAAACATTATGGCAATTCTCCAGACAGTCTCTTGAGAATTAAAATGATTTAATGAAAGGAATAAAAACAGCTGGTACTGTTTTTTTACTACAGGACAGTGATTTATTATTACCTGCTTCCAGGTTATATTTTAAAATTTCCCAGCCTATTTATAGGCCGAATATTCCATCGTAACCTTCATTCAAGCACTAACTAAGCTTGACCCTACTTAATTGCTAAGTCTGAAAAAGAGTCAATTATGTACTTCTATCATAACAATAATGGTGAAGATTTGATAATTTCTCTACATCATCCATACTGAGAATATTATAAAATATACCAATCTCAATGGACACAGCATCACAGATTTTTATCCAAAGTTTTTATCCAAAGTTTTCAAAATTATTTCTAAGATACAAGTGTTGACATGTCTGAATCTAATTGAATTTGTATGCAACTCTTAGTATCAAAGATGTATAAAAAATTTGGGAAAGCATTATACGTGAGATCTGAGCAGGAAGTCAGGAAAGAGGAAATACTTTTTTAAAACCAAATTTAATAAGAATCTTTAAGGGAAGAAAGTTAAAAAAACTGCAACATTTAGAGAGAAATTGAGTCTGTTCTGATTTGTTAAAAATATTTGACTATGCAAACAATTAATTCAATTTGAATTTCCAAACTGCTTTGATTTTAACAATTAATTTGAATGTATGAAGTGAGTCAGCTCATTCTGTGGTCACTAACAGCCACAGAAAAATAGGTATAAGAAAAAAAAAGGCCAATCTCTCACTTTTGAAGGTTGCTCAATTTTAATCTTCTGGGAGTCAGAAGCAGAGTCTGATTTGGTGTCTCTGGAATTTGTTTTCCCCTTTTCTTGTCTCCTGCTTCTTTTTAGCCCCCAATTCTCTTCCTGGACTTCTGGCAAAAAAAGGAGGGAGAGAGAGAAAGAGCGAGAAAGACAACAATTTTCTGTAAGCCTTGAAAAGAAGAAGTAACCCATGAGCATAAATTAACCTTGTGTATGTTCTGTACAGACATTAACATACTTGGAAGCGCCGTGCTGTGATTGGCCAAAGCGCACGGCGATCTCATTGGCTAAGCAAGCCGCGCTGATTGGCCTGTAACGAATCTCCCGCGATTGGTGGAAACTAATCGCGGGAGATTCAAAGCGGTGCCATTGGCCGAATAAAAGCCACTGTTTTCCCTTTAAACCCCGAGCCGATCTAGGGACCTAATAAAGAGCTGAAACTAAGTCACTGGCTCCGAGTCTCCTTTCCCGTGACGGACACGACAGTGTATATTTAAAGAAAGAGATAAAAAGGTGCATTGAACTCAGCTAAATCTATTACATTCATTTTTCCTTAAACTATGTGGCCAGTTTAAAAAAAATAAACATAACAAGGTCAAACTTTTCAATTTTCTCCTCCCCATCTCCCCAATATCATCTTGTCGCCTTCACAACACAGAAGCTTAAAGGTAAAAATGCAGAGAAAACTGGAGGACAGTGGCCATTTATGAATGAGAAACTAAAGGCAGAAGTATAGGTAGTCTCCGACTTACAACCATAAAGGTACCTGCCCATTATGGTTGCATGTCATAATGGCCATTAAGTGAAGTGCCTCACTTAATGACCCCTGCCCCTGCTCTTCCAGTGCAATCATTAAACAAATGTGTAGGTCGTTAAGTGGAGCATAGGGTACCTCAGGGATAGGGGAGTCCCTTGAAGGCCTAACGTAGGTCCAGGCTTACTTACCCAAGGCTTCTCCCAGCCCCAAAACACCCGATCCTCTGCTCCCTTTACCTCAGGGTTCCCCAGGCCTCAGCCTGCTTGCAAGTCAGCTATTCAGCAAAGCAAGGGAACCTGAAGCCAGACAGCACAAGTGATCACACGTGAAGGGCAGTTACAGCTTGTAGGCCGAGTCCTACTTTCCTTTTTTTTTTCCAAACAGTTTTTTATTTTTATATTTTACACATCTCTTCACGCGAGCAACATGGTTCCAACATTATTTATACATAGCCATACTTACATTTCCATCTACCTTGAACAATATCTCCACTTATCTTTAAATAAATTTCCATTTCAGATTTCAATTCAGTTCAGTATCAATATCATTTCATCTACACATACATTTTCAATTCTTTATCCCCTATTATTTCCATTTTTCAGCCTATCACCTATTTTATTTTAGGCTGAGTCCTACTTTCCATCAGGACACCCAAAGGCTTCGAAAGGCCTCCCCCTGCCTCTCAGGATTCCTCAGGCCTCAGCTACTTCCCAAGCTGGCCACTCAACCACACAAGGCAGCCCAAAGCTGGGCAGCAGAAGTGACTGCTACGCAGACAGCAATTAGACCCTCTAAGCTGAGGCCTACTTACTTTCCCATCCAGCCACCCAAGGGACTTGCAGGACTCGGCCTGCTCCTCACCAGCCCTAGGACTTATCAGGACCCAACTTAACCTTTTGCAGAGAGTTACCTGGCTGATGCGATGTGAGGCTCACTGCTGCTGACCTCATGGTAACTTTGAGCTATTTTCCTAGCAAGTACTAGGAGACTGTAAAAAAAGCCAGGAGGCTCCAGGGAAGCTTTCTAGGCCCAAACCGGGCATGGGAGGTCCAGTGCCATCCCTCCCCCACGCCCCATTTTTTGCTTCCAAGAGACTCCAGGGAGGCTTTCTAGAGAGAAAGTAAGCCTTCAAGGGAAAAAGGAAGGAAGAAAGGAAGAGAAAGAAAGAGGGAAGGAGGGAAGAGAGAAAGAAAGGAAGGAAGAGAGAAAGAGAGAGAGTGAGAAAAGGAGGGAGGGAGGGAGAGAGGGAGGGAAAGGAAGGGAAGGGAAGGGAGAAAGTAAGAAAGGGTGGGAAGGAAGGAAGGAAGAAAAAGAGGGAGGGAAGAGAGAAAGAAAGAGAGGAAAGGGAGAAGGAGGAAAGGGAAAGTGAATGAGATATGGATGGATGGATGGATGGATAGAGGGAGGGAGGGAAGGAGAGAAAAACAGAGGAAGGAAGAACCACAAATCCTGGCACTAGATGCAGCTTCAGAGGATGCTTTGAAACAGTGCAGCAATCCAGGGCTGGAAGGGACCCCAGAGGTCATCTAGTCCAACCCCTTGCTCCAAGAGCATTGTTAAAGTAAGTTTCTCTCTTTTGACTCACCCAGTTACCTGACCCCCATAGCCATGCCCATCTAGTCACACCCACAGAACCCACAGGTAATAAAAAAATGTGAACCCTACCACTGACTAAACTATAAGAAAAAAGAAAAGTTAAGAACATGCAGGAAAAGAAAAACTAAATGAAAAGGAATAAAATAAAAGTGGGAGGGAAGGTGACAAAGACAATAATAAAGAAATAGTTTCCAAACTATTAGTATAAGCTAATATAATAACTTTTTGCTCTCTTTGAAAATTTCCAATAAAATAAATTTCTCTGATAGCCTAACTTTTATCTATATACAATCCAAAAATCATCTTTTCAGTTCTGATTTAGCAAAAAGAAATATCAAACAAATGGAGTTCCGGTTTCATGTGGCTTCGGTGGCAGTAGGATTTCACGACTGTTCGTGATTTCTACTGCACTTGCCACCAAGGTGCCCCGATCCAAATGGATCAGTAGAGGCAGCCGAAGAGAGAGGGGAGCCGGACAGGGGGTTGGGGTGTCACAGACCCCTCCTCGTCCAGAAAAACCCCTTTTTCCTGAGGTGGTGGAGCGGCGGTCAGTAATGGCCGCCACGAAGAAGCCTGCAACCGGGTAAGATTGTGCTGGAGGAAGCAAGAAAAGTGAAAGTGCTGGCTGAGCCGGGTCAATTAACATCTTTTAAACTCTCTGGAATTGAACTGTCTGAATTGCTGGAGGATACATTGTATCCCTAAGAAGATCGGAAAGCGGCGGAGAAAGCTGTCAAAGGGAACTTTTTTTTTCCTTCACTCTCCCACCCCATAGAAACAGCAGATGAAGATTTGAAATTTATTTGGGCACTGAAGGTGAATTATTTTGAAAGTTGAAGCCAAGGGACAAAAGACTCTTTGGACATTGGACTTAATAATTTAAGAAATCGGAAAACACTTATTGGAGGTATGGATTTCTGATCATTTAAAAAAAAAATTGTTGTTGTAAGTGGGAAGGGAGAGGAAAAAAAATTGGAGCAGAAGCTGAAAAAGGAGGAGATTGCCTAGAATCCCAAAGAAAGGTATATGGTAATTGGACCTCTTTGATTAAACAGTAACCCCAGAAAGAGAAATAGAAGAAGGAAGAAAAGTATTAATTTTTGGAATTTTTTTTTGAATTATTCTTGATTAAAAATACTTGGGTGGTTGTTTTGGGAAAAGTTTCTCTTTTCATGATGGCATCGCTTGTGGATGAACTAAAGACTGAATATCAAAAATATAAAAAGGAAGAACAAGATGGAAAAGATACTTTGGGCACTTTATTTCAATTTTTAGAAATGGCGTTATGTACTTATGAAAAGTTGACTATGCAGCAAAATGACTGGGACAAAGAAGAAGAGGAAGAAGAAGCCATCTTTGATGAACAATGGGTTTTTTCCAGGGAGGAGGAGAAAGAGAATAAGAAAAGGGGATTTTAAGGTTTGAAAAAACAACCCAAAAAGAGAAAAATGAGAGGAAAGGTGGATGCAAGATTAGAAAGCAACGGAAAGGGAGTAAGAAAAGGGAGGAGGAGAGACAAAGAGGTAAAAAGGGCAAGGAGAAGAATAAGCAAGAGAGAAAGGGGGGGAGGAGAAGCCTCAATGGTGAGAAGCAAGATTTAAAGAAAAAAAGCTTATTTAAAGACAATGGGTGAATCTCATTGGGAAAAAAAAGGAGGGGGATTCTGGAAGGTACATAAGATTGTGTTCTTATATATGTATCTAGAGTAGAATGTTTAAGATATAAATGAGTATTAATATATATGATTAGTTTTTTTTTCTTTTTAAATGATATGGATAGTGGTTATATAGGTTTTTTCTTTAGTTATTGATCTTTCTTATAAAATTTATTGTGTAATTTTAGAATGTACTAAATAGAATCCCAAGATAAATTAAGTGTTATATGAAGTACTTTTAAGTTAGGGCAATGAGTTAAAGTCGTCACTCCAATTAGTGTATAGGAGAAGTATAGTAAAAGAAAAAAGATGAATGGATAGCTGGAAATAGAACAGACAAAGAATGATATTGAAAATGGTAATAAGATATGGAAGGATATATAAAGTGAATATGATGTGTGAATTTCGTCTGTGTGAAGAGTTTTAACTCGGGATCAAGCAGCCTTCAGAAAAGATGTTTTAGGTTTTGTTTTGTTTTCTATGTTCTGTGTTTTGTATGTTGATAAAAGGCAATAAAATTTTAATTAGCAAGAAATAACTTGGATAATTAGAATGAAAAGGAGAAGTTGGGATAAGATATGAAGTTAAATAGATAACATAAATATTGATATTATAATTTGGAATCATTTTGTATGTTCTATTGGTTTTCTTCTTTAATTATTATTATTTCTTTTTTAGAAAAGAATTTGTAAGCTGTTATGCCTTGATTGTTTGTGCACTTTTTGTAAAATTAATAAAATTTGTAAAAAAAAAAAAGAAATATCAAACAAATATCAGAAATATCAAATAAATAATTTATCGTTGGGCAATTTACAAACAAAGCAAATATAAAAACTATAAAAAGCCCACTAGTTAAACCCAGTTTGTTAGGAATAACAAGGTTACCTAACATAGTTTGGGTAAAATAATATATATAAACTATGATAGTAAATGTAAGTGTGTGTCACTTTAAACAGCAAAGCATGTAATTTTGGGTGCGGCTGTAAAACCTCCATAAGAGGGAGCAAGAGTTTAATTGAATAAGTTTAATTGAATAAGTTTAATATTCAAATAGAGAAAAACCCCATTATTCCAAATATATTTTAAACTAATGTTAATTACAAAATTTCTAAGTATTAAACATATTTACAAATAAATGTTACAAATAGAGCTTTGGGTTCTATTTTCAATCTCTGGTCAATTTTACAATGCACTTTTTCAGAGAATATAATAAAATAGAGTTGGAAGGGACCTTTTAGTTCTTCTAGTCCAACCCCATGCTTAGGTAGGAAACCCTACACTTCAGACAAATGGCTGTCCAATCTCTTCTTTAAAAACTTCCAGTGTTGGAGCACCCACAATTTCTGGAAGCCAGTTGTTCCAATGATTAATTGTTCTAACTGTCAGGAAACTTCTTAGTTCTAAGTTGCTTCTCTCCTTGATTAGTTTCCATCCATTGCTTCTTGACCTGCCTTCAGATGCCCTGGACCTGGAGAATAGCTTGATTCCCTCTTCTTTGTGGCAGCCCCTGAAATATTGGAACACTGCCATCATGTCTCCCCTAGTCCTTCTTTTCATTAGACTAGACAGTTCCAGCAACCCTTCTTTATATGTTTTAGCCTCCAGTCCACTAATCATCTTTGTTTCTCTTCTCTGCACTCTTTCTAGAGTCTCAACATCTTTTTTACATTGTGGCGACCAAAACTGAATGCAATATTCCAAGTGTGACCTTACCAAGGCTGGGCTGTCCCAGCCAATCTATGGGAATTGGATAATTACTTAGGAATTATGAGTTGTCCCCTTAAGGGAATACATCATGGTAAATGTAGTTAAAGGTATTCTGGGAAATGTAGTTCATGTCACATGGCCACATCTGTAATCCTGATTGGTCACTAAATTGACCCTCGAGAGGTAAGGGGAGGTTTCCCTCATTCTTGCCTGGACTCACTAACTCATAGCAGCTTTTTCTATGGGTTAGGAGATAGCCATCTTTCACCTGCAAGGCTGATATACAAAGGATTGGTCATTAAAGAAAAACTTCATCACAAATGTGAGTTATGAAGATACCTGATGTACCAATAAATGTACTTTGCTGTGGATGTTTTGTGGAATTTATCTGTCTGCATCTGCACAGCTACAAATCTACCTCTGTGCAAGAGACAGGAAAGTAAAAGATGAATCCTAACCCATCACAATAAATTTGTTAATTTTAGATTTGTGATAAAGCAACATAATATTGAAGCCAGGAGTGAATATGCAATGTTAATCTAAACCTGCATTCCCATCGTCTCTCTTTGTGAACATCGGAACTCTTTACATCCTGTTTACATGGTGGGAGGGGCTGGAGTTCCCCAGATGCCACCCACCCCACTCTTCTCTGTTCAACTTCTCTTCCTGCTATTTCAAAGACTCGTTTTAAATAACAAGAAAGAAAACTTCCCATCTTTCAAGGGACAGACAAGCAGCTTCCTATATTTCATCACTCCCTGAGCTAAGTCTACAAAAACTAATTTACCAAACTAGCTTGTGCCCTGGAGTAAAGACAAGGATGTGTTTTCCTCTATCTTAGCCAGCTTTTGCCATGAGGCCTCCTGCCATTTACAATGCAGGCTGTAAAACCTTCTCTGGCCAGTTTTATTGGGACTATAAATCACAGCTCCAGCAAGTAAGCTATGTGAACAAAAGCAATTTACTTTCCCTCGTGAAGCATACAGTTTATTTATCTTATTTCTATGCTAGGAAAATTTTAAGCATAATAAGGACTGCAAATAACCCTTTGAACTGTTGTACTTGTTTGATTAATTTCTCTTCCATCGAGTAAGGATTAAATACCTTTGAGACACAACCATCCCTCTCCTAACAGGCAACAGTACATTTTGGTAAATCAGCCTACAGCCCCATCTGGTGGTCAAGAAGAAATTTCCCAAACTTTGATATATTTTTTTTACACAGTTTCTCAAATATTGACCAGAGTGTTTCTCCAATGATAACCCCCTTCGAAACTATTGTGGACAATTTATTCAATTTGACCAGAGTGATTATCCAGTGACAATCCCCTTTCTGAAACTATTGTGCACCATTTAATCATCTTAATTCAAAGGTCTCAAGAGTATCTGCAACCTAACATGGGCGTAACAACAGCATCTTACTGACCCTCTGTTGCCACCTTGTGAAGCAAGCGACCCTTATAGGCATATTTCTGCATTCTGCCCTCAAGTCTTCAGACTACACGATGCATATTTCTGCGTTCAGCCCTCTAGTCTTCAGATTTCATGGCACAACCTCTAGTGCCCCTTCTGTCACAAGCTCACAATGCACTCTAGAACTGTGTGCTGTGCTACCATTGCCCAGACTCTGCAGTGCCACCTTCATGCTCAAACATTAAATCCAGCAGCAATTCTACTTTCTGCTACCTGCTTGCAGTGCACCCTAGTACAAAAAAGGAATTGCACGAAAAATCACTAACATTTTCCAAAATTCTCCCTTTGCCAATTTGAAGCATGGCAACTTACTCAGCCATGACAGATGTCTCTGATATACTAGAAGACCGAAATCCTCCACCCACCCTTGTTGTAAATGTGGAGCCTGGTTCCCAACAATCGTATTTAGATGTCCAACCCTATGGAGAAGCCGTGATACCTCCGAAAGCCTATGACATCAGAAAGAGTAAGAAGTTTACTGAATCCATGGAAGAACACTTGAAGAACAATTGGCAGCAGCAATATCGCTGCTATACAGAATCATGGGTGAAGCTTGAGAAGATCTGTGATGCCCCAAAACATAAGCTGCCCCCTGAAAAGCTCCACATATTGCTAGATGATCTAGATGCCCTTTTCATACCGTGGAGACACAATGAAAACAACCTCAAGTCCATCCAGTCAAGACTGGGTGACCCCAAACTCCTAACACACATCCAATACTTCGAAGAGTTTCACAAGGAACGTGAAGACTGCATCAAGGAAAGCAAGACTGCCCTCCAGGCAGTGCTCCACAATGTGCTTCGGGAGCAGGCCACATCCGATATAGCTCCTTGATCACATGTGTCTTCTTCCCACCATTCTAAGAATGCCTCCTCCCTCCATCCCAAATTGGCTAGATCACAAGCAGGTTCTAGTGTCTTGCACCAATTCTCTGCTGTCAGCTCTCACCATCTTTCCAGAGCATCCTCCCATCATAGTGGAGCATCTCAGGCCTCCAAAGCAGCAAGTTACGCCGAATGGACTGCAGAAGCTGAAGTAGAAGCTGCAGTAGCAGATGCAGAGCTATGCGCCACAGAGGAGGTGACAAGGCAGAAGGCAGAAATAGCAGCTCAACAGGCAGAAATTACCAAAGCCTAGGCCAGTCAACAGGCAGAAATGGCCAAAGCTCAGGCCACAGTGCAGACTAAATTGGAGTTGGCCGAATGGCGAAGAGACTCAGCAACAAAGATGGCACGGGCTGCAGCATGGCGGAAGATGGCCAACACTGCCTCCCTCAACTTCAACCTTGAAGAGTTGGGAGAAGAGAGCCCAGAAACATGGATCAAGGCCTACGTGGATGAGCAGCACTTGTTACAAAACGAGCAGATGGAACTGCCTCAGTTGCCTAGCAGTCTCCCACAACCAGGGAAGCAGAGAGATGACTCTCAACCACAGACTCTACACGTTATTTACGTAACTGATGTTGTACGACCTAAAGTATGAGATTCACTTCCCACCAACAGCAAACCTTACCCAACTGATTTTGTACGAACTAAGGTCCAAGATTCTCTTCCCAGCACCAGCAACCCTACTTCCAACGTCTCATGGCCTGCCAAGTGAGCAAATTAGCCCACCAGTGCTCACAACAACTTCTCAACAAGTTGACCTGCAACCAATCACAATTGCCACACTCAATCCTCAGGCTAAAGAGTTCTTATCACAACTGCTAAACAACTCTGATGCACAGCATGGAACCTACACCCTACCTCAAAAGGTACTACCTACATATGTGGGGGTGGATACCGAGCTCCTCATAACGTACTCTCTGGCGAACCATGTACTGTCCACAACACATGCCCTCGAGCCAGAACACCATGCCTACAGTGATGTCATACGAAGAGATGACTTGCCTTCACAGAGAAGTAATAGAGAACTGTCACTAAGATGTGGAAGGTTAGACTTAATAGCCAGCGGTGTGTACAAATTCAACAACAAGCCAGGCAGAGAATACCTACTGTGGAAGTGTATTTTCATGAGCAATGCCCAAAGTGAACAGCTGCTTCCCAATGAAGAACTTAAATTTCTGTTGGCATGGCTAGGACCATGGTCTAGCTACATGGTGAAAAACATTTACACAGGCTTACTTAACAACCCAGACACCACTCTAAAACGAGCATGGGATGCTTTGAACTGGAAATATGGCGAAGACACATTGATGGAATACTTGCTCCTAGAACGACTTTACAGTTTCCCATGTATCGCCATCCACAAAACCTGAAAACAAGAGGATTTTTCCAACATCCTTATGGAGCTGCGAGCAGCCAAAGAATGTTCTGACTTACCAGGACTGATTTGCCTTGATCTCTTCATAACACAAGAAGCAATCATCGCCAAACTCCCAAAAGAAATATCAGAACGATGGATTGTTTTGTCCAACAACTTTCTGGCTGCGAACCGCAGACGAAACCCACCCTTTGCCTTTCTCCAAGAATTTTTTTTTTAATTTTTATTGGTTTTTAAAACAAACATGAACAAACAAAACATAAAAACATCAAGCCATCTTCCATATATACACATACAGTGTGCCTGTTGGTTTACCAATTGTTTTCTGCTTCCATTTCGTAGTCTTCAATTACAATTACATTGTATATACTCTCGTATTTTCAATCAAATATTAAATACATTAATATCATTATTAATCAATCATTTGACTATACTTTTATTCATTCATGTTTTACGAAATAATGATATTTTATTTAATTTGTTTTATAATGGTTCATATTATCATCCCAAATCTATCCTAAAATCACTTTGTAGATATAATAAGAAAATAATACATTTTTATATATTTATTATTTTCTAAGAATCTACGTATTTAATTACTACATTTTATTGTCTAACCATTGATAGAATAGATCCCAAATTTTATAAAATTGTTTATCATCTTGTTCTCTAATGTCAAATGTCAATCTACTCATTTCAGCACATTCCAATATTTTCTTAATGATTTCCTCCTGTGATGGTGTTTTCTCATTTTTCCAGTTTTTAGCAAATACAATCCTAGCCTCTATTAATACATTTACAATCAGGTATTTCAAGTCTTTACTATATATTTCAGGTAAAATTCCCAATAAAAATATTTCTGGTTTCAAATCTACATGCTTTTTTGTCATTTTTTCCAACCACGTGTGGATTTTAGTCCAATATTTTTTAGCATCCGCACATGTCCACCACATATGGTAATATGAGTCAGGTGTCTGATGACATTTCCAACATTTTTCGGATTTATTCTTGAACATTCTTGCTATTCTTGTCGGGGGAAAATGCCACCTGTAAAACTTCTTATACAAATTTTCTTTTTTTTTTTTGAAACAAATTTTATTAATTTTTTAAAAAAACAACCCATTAAACATTGAACACATAAAACCTCTTTCCGTTATAAATTTTTACAAGACAGATAAAACATTATTTTATTTTATACAACATAATTCTAATATATCCCATTTCCACTTAAATAACTTTTAGCAGATTTCTCATTATTTCTCTTTACTCTTATTCAATTACATTTCTTTTCTATATTTATCCATTTTATAATCATCATATTCATATTTCCCTCTGTTTTGTTTATAATTATCCTCATCTAGCTTTCCTCCAAGGTTTTATTAAATCTCAAACAAACATAAACACACAAAACACAAAAGCATAAAACTTCTTTTTAGAAAGTAGCTTGGCCCTGGATTATCTCTCTTTATATGGACTTCAATTAAATTTATGCTCATCTTGTATACCATTTCCTATCTTATTTACCATTCTATATCTTCATTATAACTTCTCCCCGCTTTCCACTCCTCTTAATTATTTTTTATTTATTTCATCTTAATTTACATCATTATACTTGTATCTTTTGTCCATTCTTTTCCAATTACCCATTTATCTCATTCCCTATAGTAGAAAAAAAAAAAAAGGATTTCTCCTGAAGTCACTAATCAAAGTATGATGCCTTTCCATCGCTCCCCTAAATTAACATTTAAGGTAACACCTGGTTTCCCATCTGATTCTGCTTAGTACATTCTACCTACTAATTTTTAAAAGAAAAAGAAAATAATAAATCTATAAAGTAATTAAATACATAATTAAACATTAAATCTTATAACATTCCAATTATCTATTTCAAAGTCAAATGCTACCATAATAAATTTATACTAACATAGTCAATTAAACTCTATACTTAAACTAAGTATTTTAAACATTCCTTTTAATAATTTATTAAATCATAAAATCTATCATTGTTAAACATTTAATATTTTAATCTTTACTTAATTCTTATAAAATTCTAATTTTCTATTTCTAATACAAATACTACAATACTATCTTATGTACCTTGCAGAATCCTTTTAAGAAAAATTTTACATTACCCTTTATCCCTAAAAAAAATTTCTTTTTCCCATCTTGTTTCATACCTTTGTGGCTTTTTTCCCCCTTTTCCTACCTTTTTTATCCCACCTGGTCTTTTTACCCCCCCTTCTCCAAACCTCCGCCTTTTTAGCTTCCCCTCTCTGTTGTATTTCTCTTTTCTTTTGCTTTCTAACATTGTATTGATTTTGCATCTTATTTTTCTCTTTCTTGGATGTTTTTTTAAGTCTTAAGTCCCTTTTCCTTTCTCTCTTTCTCTTTCCTTTCTTAATCAACTTTTTGAATTCATTAAAGATGGCTTCTCCTTCTCCTTCTTCTTCCTCTGCTTCCTCCTTCACTTGTTGTATTTGCTGGTAAGTAGCAAGCACCATTTCTAAAAAGCAAATAGTTTCTCTCCAAGTGTCCTTGCTTTCTTTCTTTATTTTTCCATATTCCTCTCTTAGTTCATCAACAGATAAAGCCATTATAAACCTTTTCTTCTTTTCTCTTCTTCTTCTTAAGACAATCAAGATATTTCAAAGCTTAGAACAATTCCCCAAAATCCCAAAGTCATCAAACAGTCCCAACAGAGCACAAGATTCTTCCCTTCGCACTTTTTCTTCCTGGGGTAATATCCATTGGAAAGGGAAGAAAAAGCCCAATCTGTATTTAAAAGTCTTATTGCAATTAACTTCCAATCTCAAAGTCTTCCAGGCATCTTCTCCAACAAAATCTTAATATAAATTTTTCCTTTGTCCTCTCCATCCCCACTTGTAACAAAGAGCTTTAAATTTTTACCTTCTATAAGGCAGGCTTTTCAATGTCCATTTGTTAATTCCAAAGGGAAGGAGAGTAAACTTTCTCTTTCAGCACTTTCACTCGCCGCTTATAAATCTCTTCTGGAAACAAAGTATCATTCAACAATCAAGGTTTTCAGGATATTAAATGCATCTTATGCTCCCGGTTCAACCAAAAAACTTTCGCTTCAAAACTTTCTCCTTCTTCCTCCAGCACAATCTTGTCCAGCTGCTGGCTTCTTTGTGGCAGCCATTGCTGACCACCGCTCCACCGCCTTGAGAAAAGGGGGTTATGCCGGGTGGGGAGGGGGTCAGCGAAACCCCCAAACCCCTGTCCGGATCCCCCTTATCTTCGGCTGCCTCTATGGGGCAGCCTTATCCTCCAGAGCCATCAGGATCGGAGGCACCAAGACGGCTAGCGCAGCAGGGATCGCGCAGGATCGCGAAACCCCACCACCGCCGAAGCCTGGCAAACCAGAAGTCCATCTTAGACAAATTTTCTTTATATGCTGTTGACATTGTCATTTTATAATTTTGAGACCACAATTTTTGCCATTTCTCTAGATCAATCCCATATCCAAAATTCTTCCCCCAAGCAATCATAGTTTCTTTAACTTGTTCTTCTTCTAGTTTAATTTCTAGTAAATATCCATACAATTTTTAATCACCTTTTCATCAGTAACTGTCAAAATCTTATCTAAGTCTGTTTATCATAGAAACCTTCTGTTTTGGAATCTTTATCATACCTTGAATGTATTTGTGCATATGAAAACCAATTCATCTTTATACCTTGTTCCTCTGATTTTTGCATAGATTTAAGTTCACCCTTTTCATTCAATATTTAACCATATCTAACTGTTTGTTCCTTTTTGTATAAGAATAAGAAAATGCTTCAATAGTCGATAACCAGACTGGAATTTTCAAATAGCATTGTATTTTAATCTTTTCCCAGTTTAACCACAGAGACTCCCGTATATAATGTCTTCTAAAGTACCCTTGTGTTTTAGTTCCTTTATACCATAAAAAAGCATGCCACCCCAACAACAGGTCATGTCCTTCTAATATCAACAATCTAGTATTTCTTAATGTTATCCATTCCTTAACCCACATCAAATTTGTAGCTTGGTAATACAACTCCCAATTAGGCAAACCAAATCCTCCTCTTATTCTAGTATGTTGCAAAAGTTTTAACTTTATTCTCGCTTTCTTACTTTGCCATATATTTCAACAAAATTTTATATAAATCTTCAAAGTAGTCTTTTCCAAGCCTAATTGGAATTGTTTGAAACAAATATAAAATTCTGGGTAATATATTCATCTTGATTGTTTTTATTCTCCCTATTAATGACTTGTAAATTTTCCCATTTCGCCAAATCTAGCGCTATCTGCTGCTTAAGTTTGATATAATTATTCTCTTTGGTGTACTGCATCTTGCTGTCAAATGTATCCCCAAGTACTTGATCTTATTCGTGACCTGGATTTTCAATAGATCTGCCAGTTCTTCCTTTTGTCTTGATAACATATTCTTTGTCAAGATCTTTGTCTTATCTTTATTTATTTTCAAGCTAGCCACATTTCCATATGTCTCTATCTTTTCTATAAATTTTGGTGCTGTTTCTAGTCAGTCTTCTAAAATGAAAACCAGATCATCTGCAAATGCTTGCAATTTAAATTCTTCCTTTTTAATTTTCATCCCTTTTGTACTCTTTTCATCTCTAATATTTCTATTTAGCACTTCCAAGGCTAACACAAACAACAGAGGTGATAGCGGGCACCCTTGTCTTGTTCCTTTTCTTATATCGATACAGTCTGTCAGTTCTCCCTCTATCATTACCTTTGCCGTTTGCTTATGATATATAGCTTCTATTGCTTGAATAAATTTTCTAGCAAAGCCCATCTGTTCCAGTAGTAATAACATGAATTGCTAATTCACATTATCAAATACCTTCTGTGCATCTAAAAATATCAAAGCCATTTGTTTTTCAGGATGTGCCTCGTAGTATTCCAAAGTGTCCAAGATTACTCTCATATTGTCTTTAATTTGTCACTTTGACAGAAATCCATTGTGATCAGGATGGATAAAATTGTTTTATTATTTATTTATAAGTATTTTTTAAGTCTTTCTGCCAATATTGAAGCAAAAATTTTATAATCTGCGTTTAGTAAGGAAATAGGTCTATAGTTCTTGATTTGTAATGGATCGGCCTCCTATTTTGGAATAAGTGTGATATAAGCTTCTGACGATGTTTTAGGTATCCTCTTCTTTAACATAATTTAATTCACAACTTTTAACAATGGAAGGTTCAACGATTCTTTTTTTTTTTGAACAAATTTTATTAATTTTTTAAAAAAACATACACAAACAAACAAAACATAGGATGTAGTAACATAAAATATCTTTTTCTAAAAAACACATAGAATATCTTATTTAAAACAAGATAATTCCAAATTATCACATTTCTATACAAACACAATTTAATATATATATTTATCTTATCTGTTCAACTTCATATCCTTTCCCAACTTCTCTTTACTGCTCCCTTTCCTTCTGTTTAATTGTATTTCTTTTGCCTTAAATTATATATATTCATTATATATAGTTTCATCAATTCTCTTCCAACATCCTTTCAAAAATAAAAAACATTACACAAAACATAAGTACATAAAACTTCTTTTTGGAAAGTGGCTTACCCCGGGTTAAATCTTTTTGTACAGACATAAATCAAATTTGTACTCACATAATATACTTTTTCATATCTTATTTAACATTCTATATTTTCTATATATTTTCTCTCTCCTATTCACTCTTTTAATTCTATTTTATTTATTTCATCTCAATTTAAATAATTATACTTGCATCTTTTGTCCATTCTCTTTCAATCATCTATTTTTCCTTTCTTTCTAATACAATATTTCTCCTGTAACCACTGGTTGAAGTATGACAACTTTTTATCTTTCCCCTAAATTTTACACTTAAAATAATACATACTTTCCATACTGATTCTGCATCGTACATTTTAAGTACTACATTTCAAAATAATAAAACAAGCAAATAATATTAATTTAATAAGTAATAATAAAAGCAAGAAAAAAGGAATGAGTTTATAATATAATAAGAGCAATATTTCATAGTAAATTAAACTCTATTATCAAATCTTAAACATTTTCATAACTTCCCTTTAATGCATTATTAATTCATATAATATTTTAATTTTCTAATTCAATTTCAAATACTAATATCTACCATACAATATTATGTACTTTTGCAGAATCATTTTTATAAAATTATATCTTACCCCTTATCTCTGAAAAAACCCCGTTTTTTAACATCTTGTTTAAAGCTTTTATGACTTCTCTTTCCTTTTTCCCTTCCTTTCTTATCAATTCGAGCTTTTTGACCCCCCCCCATCTTTCAAGTTTCACTCTCTTTATCTTCCCTCTCTGTTGTATTTCTCTTTTCTGTTGCTTTCTGACATCATATTGATTTTTCATCTTATTTTTCTTTTTCTTGGTTGCTTTTTTAAGTCCTGAATTCACCATTTCTTTGCCCCCCTTACGCTTTTCTTCCTCCACTAAGAGGATTTGTCCATTAAAGATGGCTTCTTCTTCTTGATCCCAGCCTTCCTGTCGCTGTTGTATTTCTTGATAGGTAGAAATTGTCATTTCTAAAAAGTGGAAAATAGATCCAAAAGAGCCCATGCCTTCCTGTTCCTCTTCCTTCAATTTTTGAAATTCCATTTGTAATTCTTCAAAAGATAGTGCCATTTTTTCCCTTTTTTAAAAAACAACCCAAATATCTTTAATCTTTCAAAAAATAGTTCACAAAGATCCCAAAGTCACAAAGCAAACCAAATAAAAGCAAACAGTTTTATTTAGCACTTTCTTCTTTCTATATTTTCTCTTCCTGGGGTAGAATTCAAATACACAGTTCCAAAGTAATCTTTTAGAAGTCTTTCATTTCTTATCTTATAAACCTTTCATTTCTTATCTTATAAACTCAAAGCAGTCTCCTTCAGGACAATCTTAAAATAAATCTTTACCTCTTCCCTTCCACTTATAGCAAACAAAAAGAGTTTTAAGTTTTTAATTCCAATGTCCAGAAATCCTTTATCCCCTTGGCTTTAAATTTCAAGTTTACCTTCTATGCCCAAGCAGGTTTTCCAGATTTCTAACTGCTGTTCCTGTGGGAAGGGAGAGTGAAAGAAAGTAACTTTCCCTTTCAGCTTTTTTCCGCTGCTTTTACGATCTTCCTTGGGAGACAATGTATCCTTCAGACAATTTAATTTCCAGGGTATTTAGAGATTTCTTATAGTCCCGGTTCAGCCAAAACTTTTACCTTCACCTATTTCCTCCTGCACAAATCTTACCCAGCTGCAGGCTTCTTTGTGGTGGCCATTGCTGACCGCTGCTCCACCACCTTGGGAAAAAGGGGTTTTGCTGGCTGAGGAGGGGGTTTGCGATACCCCCAAACCCAAATCTGGATCCGCTCTCTCTTCAGCTGCCTCTATGGGGCAGCCTTATCCTCTGGATCCATCTGGATCGGAGGAACCTCAGCAGCGAGCACAGCAGGAATTGCGGAGGATCGCGAATTCCTGCCGCCACTGAAGCCTTGCAAAACTGGAAGCCGGAGGGTTCAACGTTTCTTGTAATGTTTTGTAAAATTCTGCTGGAAGTCCATCTGGGCTTGGTGCCTTTCCATTATTTTGCTTCCTGAGTGCTTCAATTAACTCCATCATCATTATATTGCTTTCTAACATTGTTTCAATCTCTTTAGGTATCTGGGGTAGATTAGCATTCTGTAAATACTGTTTAACTCTTTCCTCATCATTATTCTCTTGTGTGTATAGTTTCCCATAATAGTCTCGTATGATTTCCTTCTTCTCTTTACTACCATAGCAAACTTGGCCTTGGTCATCTATTAATTGCAATATTTTCCTTGATTCTTTCTCTTTTCTCAGTTTATATGCTAACCATCTACCTGGTTTATTTGCATCTTCAAAGTAGTTCTGTTTAGCACCTCTAATTTTCTGTGCTAGTTCTTCTTTTTCTATTATACCCATTTTATGTTTGGTTATATCCATTTTTAACTTAATGTCCTTTTTCTGTGGCATTTTCTGTAACTCTTTTTCAAGCCCTTTATACTCATCCTCTTATGCCTTAGAGGCTAATCTTTTCATGGTATTTCTTTTCCTTGTACAGTCTATTATCAAGCCTCTGGCATATGCCTTCATTGTATCCCATATGTTCTGGATTGATGTATCTTCTTTTTTGTTTTCTCTAAAGAAGAAAGCCAGTTCTTTCTCCATCCACTGTGTGAAGACTTTTCCCTTTAAAATAGTATTATTTAATGTCCATCTACATCTTCTTCTTTGTCCTTTCCATTTAATTGTCATTGGATTGTGATCTGCCCAAGTACTTGTTTCAATATTTATTTTGTGAATATTAGTTAACAATTCTGTTGACATCTATATCATTTCTATTCTGGACCATGATAAATGTCTATTTGAGTTTTAGCATTTCTTTCTCTCCATGTATCTTTTAAGTTTCATCTACTATTTTAGAAAAAGATTTAGGGAGGGTCTTTCTGTTTTGCTTTATTGTTTTCTGTGCTGTATAGTCCAGTTTATTGTCTACAATTACTTTAAAATCTCCCATCATTACTATATTAGCATAGTCCAGTTCAATTATTTTCATATGTAATTTTTTATAAAATTCTTCTTGATTGTCATTCGGGGCATAGATTGCAATCAGGAGTGTTTTTGTATTATTGTCCATTATTTCCACCATTAGTATTCTTCCATCGTCGTCAGTATAAATCAATTTAACTGGGATAATATCTTTAATGTATAAAACCACTCCTTTTTTCTTGCATTGTGTCAAACAAGTAAATATTTTCCCTAATTTTGGCTGTATCAACAATTGTTCATATTGCTTTTTAATATGTACTTCTTGTAGGCAGATTATATCAAATTTTAACTTCTCTAATTTATGGAAGGTTTTCCTTCTTTTAACAGCTAAATTAAGTCCATTTATATTCATTGTAATCAATTTTTTCTCTTCCATGGTTATGTTTTGTAGTTAGGTTTAACAGCTCTCGTAGATCTTGGTTCATGTTGTTCTTTGGCTTCCTCCTTTCCACCTACTGCACCTTCTTCTTTTTCAGTTGTCATTTGGCAGTCCTCTTGGAATTCAATTAGTGAAATTTCTTTTTCTGCCTCTTCCTCTTTCCCTCTAAAAAATTCTGTGTAAAATGATTCAGCTTCCTCAATTGAGTCAATTCTATATCTCTATTCTTGCCATCTGAACATTAAACATTCTGGAATCACCATCTATAATTCATCTATTTTTAAGTAGCATTTTGGTCAGGAATCAGTATTCTCTTCTCATCTCTCTCACTCTTATGGGTCTCACTCTTATGTGTCAAGACCACAATCTCCTTGTCTTTGTATTTCAATGTTTTCTCTCTTGCCACTTATATTTGCGTTTTAATGGCTTTCTTTGTAAATCTGATGTGAACTTCTCTTGGTAAGCTATTTCTCATTGCATATCTTGTGAAGACTCGATAGACCTCATCTATTCCATCCATCATCTTCTCTTCAGTTATTTCCAAAGCTTCAGCCAATATTTCTATCATCTCAGCTATGTTTTGTCCCTTTTCTTCCTCTATGTTTTGGAATCTCAGATAAAATTCTGATCTGTCCATCTCCCATCTCAGCATACCACTTTTATCTTGTTCAACCACAGTTAATCTGTTATCAATAATTCCAATCTTCTTGTCTCTTTGTTTATCTTCTTCAATTTTTTGGAATCTCTCATCATACTTCATCATTATTTGTTGGATGTTCTCCACCTTTTCATTGGTTTTCCCTGTTCTTTGTTCTCTGTTCTCTGTTCTCTTTTCAATATTCTCTGTTTGAATATTTTGAATTCCTTGCATAATCATCTGCAGAGTCACTTTTTCTTGTTCTTTTTCTTGCCGTAACATTGTCTGTATTGAACGTTATCCTCCAGATGGTGGAGAGGAAGAAGTAGAAGTTGAGGAACCAGGGGATCTTAATTTCCTACTTATTTCGAGCAATTCAAAATCTTCAGGTTCTTCTAGACCTTAATCCAATTGTGAAATAACCAATTGCAATTCCAAATAAAAATAGTAGGAAAAAAGAAGCCAAATAGTAATAATAATAAAAAAAGAAGAAAATTCTTCAGGTTCTTGTATACCTTAATCCAATCGATTGGTTAGATAACAGTAAAAATTCAAAAATGAAGGAAAAGACCATACACAAACACAAAAAAGAAAAAGTTGTAAAATCCTAAAAAAAGCGGAAAAGTGAAAAATAAAAAGCTAAAAAAGAGAAAGGGAAAATTCTTCAGGTTCTTCAACACCTTATTCCAATTAACAGGTCTCAAATGTGAAAGAATACATAAGAGAAAAAAAGAAGGCCAGAAAAATAAACAAAAGAAAAAAAGAAAAAAAGCCAATATGGAAGGTAGATGGAAAGACAAAAATACTAGGGAGGGGGAGGGAAAAGAAGAAGAAAAAAAGACTACTCCCGTAAAAAGAAAAGAAAGAAAATCATTAATACTAAAGCTTTTCCTTTAAAATAAAGAACAAGCATAGAAATTTAACTTCCAAAGACAAAAAAACAAAAACAAAGAGAAGTTCCAAAGGGCCAGAAATCCAAATAGCTATTGCAAAAAAAAAGTAAACTGATGAGGAGGGGTAGCACAGCTTAGAAAAATTAAAAAGAGCACCCTGCACTTTGTTTAATTATCCAAGGCTCTTCTTATAACTCTCTTCTCCAGAGACTTATCACCTTTTCTTTTCCTTTAAAAAAAAAAAAACAATTATATAAGTTTTTAAAAATAAACAAAACAAACAAAACATAAAAACATCAGCTTTCTTTCTTAAATATATACAAACAGTGTGTCGGTTGGTTTACCAGTTTTTGTGCATTCATTCCGTAGTCTCAATTATAGTTACGTTACATAATAACACATATTATCAATCAAAAATTGTATATCCTAGTATCATTTTAAACAATCATTTGACTATAATTTTATTCATTCATAGTTTACGAGATAACTATAATTTATTTAGTTTATTTTATAACAAACCATATAGTCATACCAAATCTATCCTAAAAACATTTTATAGATATGATATCAAATAATAAAGAAAAGAAAAAAATATCTTTTTATATATTCATTATTATCTAAAATTCTAAATATTCTATTATTATATTTTATCATCCAACCATTGATAGAAAAGGTCCCAAATTTTATAAATTGCTTATCCTCTTGTTCTCTAATTTCAAATGTCAATCTTCTCATTTCAGCACATTCCAATATTTTCTTGATAATTTCTTCCTCCAATGGTATTTTCACATTTTTCCAATTTTTAGCAAATACAATCCTAGCCGCTGTTATTACATTTACAATCAGATATTTCAAGTCTTTACTGTATGTATCAGGTAAGATTCCCAATAAAAAGATCTCTGGTTTCAAATCTATGTGTTTCTTTGTCATTTTTTCCAACCACATGCGAATTTTAGTCCAATATTTTCTACCGTCCTCACAAGTTCACCACATATGATAATATGAGCCAGGTATTTGATGACATTTCCAGCATTTTTCAGATTTATTCTTGAACATTCTTGCTATTCTTGTTGGGGAAAAATGCCACCTGTAAAACATCTTATAAAAATTTTCTTTATATTCTGTTGACATTGCCATTTTATAATTTTGAGACCACAATTTTTGCCATTTCTCTAAATCAATCCCATATCCAAAATTCTTCCCCCAAGCAATCATAGCTTCTTTAACTTGTTCTTCCTCTAGTTTAATTCCCAGTAAGTAACCATATAATTTTTTAATCACCTTTTAATCAGTATCTGTGTTTTAATGGATTTTTTGGTAAATCTGATGTGAACTTCTCTTGGTAAATTTCTCATCGCATATCTTGTAAAAACTCGGTATACCTCGTCTACTCCATCCATCATCTTTTCCTCTGTAATTTCCAAAGCTTCAGCCAGAATTTCTATCATTATTGCAGCTAAATTTTGTCCTTTTTCTTCCTCTATGTTTTGAAATCTGAGATAGAATTCTGACCTGTCCATCTCCCATCTCAGCATCCCACTTTTATCTTGTTCAACCACTGTTTGTCTTTTGTCGATATTTCCAATCTTCTCCTCTCTTTGTTTATCTTCTCCTTCAATTTTTTGGAATCTCTCATCATACTTCGACATTATTTGTTGAATATTTTCAATTTTTTTATCGGTCTTCCCTGTTCTTTGCTCGATGTTCTCTATTCTTTGTTCAATGGTGTCTGATTTTGTCTTGAGATCTTGGATTCCTTGCATAAAGTCACTTTTGACTTTATGTAAAGTCACTTTTTCTTGTTCTTTATCTTGCTTCAACATTGTCTGAATTAAACGTTGTCCTCCAGATGGTGGGGAGGCAGAAGTAGAGGTAAAGATGCCAGAAGGTATGAGTTTCCTACTCATTTTGAACAATTCAAGATCTTCACATTCTTTTAGACTTTAATCCAATTAGTAAGGTAGCCAATTATAATCCAAAATAAAAATAAAAATAATAGAGAGTAAAAAGCCCAATGGTAAAAAAGCCCAATGATAATAGAGGAAAAAGGAAGAGAAAAAATTCTTCAGGTTCTTCTGGACCTTAATCCAATTATGAAATAGTCAATTATAATCCACAATAAAGGATAAAAATAAGAAGAAAAAAGCCCAATAATAATAATAATAAAAAGAAAAATTCTTTAGGTTCTTCACACCTTAATCCAATAGAAAAATCTCAATAATAAAAAGAAACCAAGATAAACCAAGAACATGGATGAAAGAAGCAAAAATCCCGATGGGGAAAAAAAAAAGAAAAGAAAAAGGAGAAATTCTGAGGCTTTCCCTTTAAAATAAAAAGCAAAAATAAAAATATTGTAAAAATAAAAGTTTACAGTAGAGCTGGTAAGGGGGGGGGGGTAACACAACTAAAAGAAAATAGAAGAAAACACACTGCACTTTATTTAATTATCCGAGGCTCTTATTATGACTCTCTTCTCGACAAAGCCAAGGTTCAAGTATTAGATTGTTGATAGAAGTCCAGAAGAACACCTGTAATAATATTCTGCCATGCTCTTCCCTCTATCTTATCAAGTTGAAATGTCCTTGAGAAGGAGTCTTTCACAGTTCTCTCCACTTCAAGTAAAATATTTTCAAGCCGCTAGTTGGCAGTGTTACAAAGTTTCTTTGTTCTCACTTTCCCCCTCCTCCCAGAAAAACGTAATTGAGGTTAAAAAAAAGAGAAAGTATATATATATATATATATATACACACACACACACACACACATATATATATATATCTTTGGTTATTCGGGTTTTCTCCCACGTAAGATTGGTAGTATCTAGGCAACGTTTCGATGAAGTCTCATTCATCATCTTCAGGCTTGGTCTTCAGCTCTGTGCTTCTCAGAGTGATGTGAGCTTGCAGCTGCTTCTTCCTTTTAACTGCTAGTGGGGATGTGACTTGATTGGGTGGGGGGGTGTTCTGATTGGGTGGGGGTTTGGCGGTGTTCTGATTGGTTGGGGGGTTGGCTGTGTTCTGATTGGCTGGAGGTGTGTTCTGTTCAGGTGGGGGCTTGGTTGTGCTCAGGTTAGTCTTAGGCAAGGGCAACGCAACAGTGGTTATGAACACATCTGACTACCAATCCAAGTTAACCAACCTACTCCAAGACCCCACATACAAACCCCTAAAGACAGACCCCATCACCTACCTAGAAAAAACCACCAGATCCAAAATAAAAGCCTCCCCCATCAGTGAAGAAATCCAGCAAAGAATCATACCCAGAGAGAAATCATCCAGATGCCCTAAACTTTATGGTCTCCCCAAGATACACAAAGAAGGAACCCCACTTAGACCAATAGTCAGCTCCATAGGCTCACCTCTACAAAACCTAGCCAAATTTCTCGCCAAACAACTACAGCCCTATGCAGAATCCATCAACTCACATGTAAGAAACTCATTCCAGTTCATCGAGATCATAAAGAAACAAAACTTACAACCCAGTGACCTACTAGTGAGCTTCGATGTCATATCCCTCTTCACCCAAGTGCCAATAAAAGAAGCCTTGACAGCCATCCAAAACAAATACAACCCCCCAAGCACATCCTAGATCTGACCAACCACTGCCTATCCAATACATACTTCACCTACAATGGACAAAAATACAAACAAATAGAAGGAGCACCCATGGGATCACCCCTCTCACCTGTCATCGCTAACCTCTACATGGAACACTTTGAAACACAAGCTCTAGAAAAATATGATCACAAACCCAAACTCTGGCTCAGATACATAGATGACACCTTTATAATCTGGCCACACGGGAAAGAAAAACTGAACAACTTCCTCACACACCTCAACAGCCAATACCCCAAAATACAATTCACCATGGAAACAGAAGCTAACAACCAACTTCCCTTCCTAGATGTCTTGGTATACAAAAAATCCAATGGCTCCCTAGGACACACCATCTACCAGAAGAAAACACATACAAACAGCTATCTACACGCACTCTCACACCACCACCCAGCACAGATCAATTCCGTAGCTGAGACACTCATCTCCAGAACAAAATGCTTAGCCGATGAACAACACCTAGAGACCGAACTACACACTCTCACCGGCGTGCTGACAGCCAATGGATTCCAAAGAAAGAAGATCACCCACCTAATCCAAAAAGAAACCCCAGCCAAAATCCAAGACAAAGAACAAGAGAATGGCAAGCCCTCCTCCCATCAGAGAAGCCATAGAGATAGAAAAACGCCCACACAGCATGAATAAACGAAATGATATCTCCCGCCTACCAGCCATTTGGAAACCCGCCCTCATGAACAGACGCGTACCTAACATGAAGAATGACACCAGACCCACACCCCTGAGAGCCACACAAGATGCCACCACCCCACTTCCACGTAGAAAGCAGACTCACACACACACAGAAGATGAAACACGACCACGGACCAGAAGCCGCACTGCAGCTGCATCACTACCCACCTCAAACCCCTCTGAGCCATACTTGAAGCGAACTGACCTCCACCATGAAGATGCAGCACGACCACGAACTCGAAGCCAAACAGCAAGATCACAGCTCACCAGCTCAAACCCTCCAGCAACTAAGACTAACCTGAGCACAATCAAGCCCCCACCTGAACAGAACACGCCTCCAGCCAATCAGAACACAGCCAACCCCCCAACCAATCAGAACATAGCCAAACCCCAACCAATGAGAACACACCCCCACCCAATCAGAACACAGCCAAGCCCCCACCCAATCAAGTCACACCCCCACTAGCAGTTAAAAGGAAGAAGCAGCTGCAAGCTCACATCACTCTGAGAAGCACAGAGCTGAAGACCAAGCCTGAAGATGATGAATGAGACTTCATCGAAACGTTGCCTAGATACTTCCAATCTTACACGGGAGAAAACCCGAACAACCAAAGATCCACATACAAATACCCGCGAGAACCTCAGAAAACATATATATATATATACATATACATATACATATACATATACATATACATATACATATACATATACATATACATATACATATACATACATACATACATACATACATACATACATACATACATATATATATATATATATATATATATATATATATATATAGGCATTCAGCTTTTTTTGGGTATTTTCCCACATCATAGTAGTGGTGCTTTTAAAGTTGTAGCAACGTTTCAGCAGAATCTCATCTGCCATCATCAGGCTTCTGTATAGTGTTTGTCTGTGAGTCAGACTTTTACAGTGGTTTCAGATTTAAATTTGGGGCAGCCTATTGCTGTGCCAGAATGGTTTTTTCTTCATCCTGATTGGTTGAGAGTCTTGGTCTGTGTTTATTGGTCTTGGAGTTTGCTGTGTTCTACTTCTAATATCTTCTGTCTGTTGTTTTTTTTGTTTGTTTGGTTTTTTGGGGGGGGGCTCTTTTTGTATCTTGATTGGCTGGCAACATTGTGTTACTTTATTGGAGGCCTTTAGTGCAGCTTGGCTTCGGGTAAATGGACGGCTATCATTACTTAGGAATCTGGGTTTCATCTGGGTGTCTTCCTAACTAATGATAAAGTTCAGTAAAAAAAAGTAAAGAAAAAAAAAACCAAGCCTCACTTTAAAAACGTCTCCCTTTAAAAATCGCCGCTTATTCAATTTTGTCAAAAATCTTACAGATTTCTTCTTATACTTAGAGTGTCAAGTGTCAAAATATTAGTAAAAAAAAAAAAGATTCTCACCCAGCCGACACACTTTCTCTTTCAGTCTCTTCCTTTCCGGAGCTGTCCCAACTTCAGCAGCTTTGAGGCTGCCTCTCCGCTGCCGGCAAAAAGGGACTTCTCCTGGATCAACCAGGGACTTTGCAGTGTCCCTGGGATCCACAGGATGCACCCTTCACTATCACCATCTCTACGGGGCGGTTTAGGTCTGTTTGGACCAGCCAGGGGCGAAGATATCGGCTGCAATCTTGGAGCTCGATTGCAGACCGTACCGTCGTGATGCCAGCTCCTCCCCTCTCCCACCTTTTCTTTTCCTATAAGCTTCAACACCAGACTCCAGCTGTTGATAGAAACCCAGAAGAGCACCTGTAATAATACTCTCCCATGCTTTTCCCTCTATCTTATCAAATAGCAATGTCCTTGAAAAGATGTCTCAGTCCCTTCTCAGCTTTGTCTGGTCACAAGAGAAATAGAATATAAGATTGTGTGTAAAAAATCCAGCAATGGGGAAAAAAAAATTACTTTAGCATTCCTGTTTAAAATCGCCGCTTAAGCACTTCTGTCAAAACTTTTACAGATTCTTTCTTTTCCTTAGGGTGTCCTTTCAAATCTTAAAATAAAGAAAAAGTTCTCACCAAACCGGCATACTCTCTCTTTCCATTCTCTTTTGTTTTGGAGCTGTCCCAATTTCAGCAGCTGCCTCTTTGCCGCTGGCAGAAAGAGCTTTTCCTGGATCTACCAGGGACTTTGCAGTATCCCTGGGATTGACAGGATGCGCTCTTTACTTTCACCATCTCTTTGGGATGGTTTAGATCTGATTGGACCATCCAGGAGCAAAGATATCGGCAGTGATCTCAGACCTCCAAGATCGCATGCCATATTGTTGCAATGCCAGCTCCACCCTCCCGCCTTTCTCCAAGAATTTGTCTTCTGGCAAACAGAGTCCTGCAACAGCTTCAGAAACCTTCGCCTTAGACGCAGAGTTTACCAACCTGATAGGGACCACTATTGCAACTCTGGACCTCTCCAGCCTCTACTGCACATCTCTACAGATCATCATCAAACGTCAACACATAACACCGAGATCGACTCCTCATCCACACACAGTTGGGAAGAGAACTCATCTGATACAACCCACTTTAGATCTCCGAACACAAGAAGAATACCGTTTTGTCCTATGCACAACACTCATCACTCATTGAATAGCTTCACTGGGTTTGCAGCAAAATCAATGACCCAACGAAAAGGATTGCTAAGAGAGCACCAATACTGCTACAAGTGTTGCAAATCCAAACATTCACCCAAATACTGCACAATCAAAGTGCAATGTCACATCTGCAAAAGTGACCGGCATCCGACCACGACTCTACTGCATCCAGACTCCAACTGCAGATACCTCATAAACCTCCTTCAGATAAGGAGCCGCAATGTAACAAAGAAGCATGGAGGGCTGCACAGCACTGTGCACCGACTCACCAACCCCTTGTTCATGTCTTCCCATCTGCTTAGCCAAAGTATACCCTGAAGGACGCCCTGAAGATGCCATGAAAATGTACGTGTGGATAGACACTCAAAGCACCTGCACCCTGGCCAGACCCGCATTCTTTGACCTCTTTGAGGTGCAACAGGCCAAACTTCCCTTCACTGTATCAATGTGCCACGGACCAAGAAGCATGGTGGGGAGGAGAGCTACTGGACTTTGCATAGAGTCATTGAATGGAAGTTCCTGGTTCCCACTACCACCTGTATTTGAATGCAATGGGGTATCGAACGACCGCAATCAGATCGAAACACTGGAGGTCATAAGTAGCATGCCTCACCTACAGCACCTGACTCATTACTTCCCTGCTCTAGATCCAGAGGCTGATATCCTACTCCAGCTGGGAAATAATGCCCCACGCCTTTCTCTTCTCCGAGTCAGTCGGCGGCCCTGTAAATGGCCCAGTGGCCATCAAATCTCCACCAGGATGGGTGATCATAGGAATTGTCAGTGATGCTCAGATGCAGGCTCCAACCTAGGCAATTGCCTTGACACCATCAAAAACAAGAATGACATTCCAGCCTAAAAGGCCACTGCCGATCAGTACACGTTCACTAGGACACCCTAAACGACCAACAACAACCACCTGACATTCACTAAAACACTCTACATGGGCATATGCCTCCACAACACCCTTTCCAGCAGCTTCCCAATGCCCCTTGACACCGTAGAAGCAAGAGTACCATTCCAACCCTAAAAGGCCACCAGAAGTGACCACCAGACTTTCACATTTGCCTCCAAGACTACCAGTCAACCCTAAAAGGCCACCTGAGGTGACCAGCAGACTTTCACCTTTGCCACCAAGAGTACCTCTACACCCTTGAAAAAGGCATAATAAAGTGGTATTAATACTTCCCGTGATCTTGATTCTATTCCTCTGTTTATGCAGCCTAGAACTGTATTGGCTTTTTTGGCAGCTGCAGCACTACATTTTCACCCTCATCCTTTTGGGGCAATTGGCAGCTGAAAGTAGATTGTTCCTAGCTAGTCTTATCTTTTCCCCAGGGATTACTTTAAAAACTGCTCTGCTACATTTTTTAAAGGATAATTTTTAAGGACAAACTTCCTGACAGTTAGAACAATTAATTAGTGGATTGACTTGCCTCCAGAAGTTTGGGTGCTGCAACACTGGAGGTTTTTAAGAAGAAGTTGGACAACCATTTGTCTGAAATGATATAGAGTTTCCTTATATTCCAAGATCCCATCCTAATCTGTTATTGATCTTAAGTTTCAGACATGTGGAGTGCAGCCCATTCCCCCTTGTGGGAGTTTGTGCCCAAATATTTTCTGGTACCTAATAAAATCTAAATCTCTGTAGTGTTGTACTTCAATTTCCACCTCCAGTTGTGTACCTACATTCCAGAACTCTGTTGATAGCAAAATTAACTGAAATTGCCCAGTCCACCCCATCTCCATCTAGCAAGATATCAAGATTATGCTTGGTTTAATCCCAGGGGTGGGATTCTATCGGTTCAGACCGGTTCTAGTGAACTGGATGTTAAAGTAACATCTGGTTCAACTGACTGGATAGCCTTTCCCATCCGCCCCTTTCCTCCCAGGAGTCTCCATGCAATGCAGATAAGTGCAGGGTCCACATGGAGGCTCTTGGAGGGGGAAAATGAGCCTTCCAGAAGTCCGGAAACTATTTCTGGCTTCTGGAGGGCCTCCAGAGCCCGGGGGAGGGTTTTTTTTGTGTTCCCAGAGGCCCAGGGAAAGCCTCCAGACCCTAGGGAGGGTGAAAAAAGGCCCTCCCAGAAGTACTGGAAGTCTGAAATGGGCCTGTTTCTGGCTTCCAGTGGGCCTCCAGAGCCTGGAGGAGGCCATTTTTACCCTCTCAGAGGCCAAGGGGAAGCCTCTGGACTCTTGGGAGGGCGAAAATGATCTCTCCCAGGTTCTAGAGGCACACTGGAAACCGGAAGCCAGAAGTTCTGATAAATCACACCCCCCATGGCCATAGCCACCCAGCAACTGGGCAGCAAACCGATTGATGGGATTTTCAAACCCCACTCCTGGTTTAATACCAGGCAAATCATCATTTAATTTACATGCTCATCAAATCCGCCTGCCACGGATATGCAAATCTTCAAATAACAGAAGCATCTTCTGAAAGTAGTTGCAAGAGAAAATCAGTATGTGAATGAATGGTTCCTTTCTAATTGTATATCTCTTTTCTTAAAGTGATGCTCTTTTTCTCCATGAGAAGGGATTTGTTCTGACCTTGAAGCAGCAGACTATTCTGATTCTGAAAGCAGTCAGAATGATTCATTTTGCTAAACAAATGTATCATACTGAACCCTTTTGCATGCCTCTGCCTGAAGGTCTCAACCAAACTCCTCCAAATCTCTTTCAGATTTCTTATTAGGATTGTTATAATCAGTCCCTGCCCACATGGAACCATACATCCACAACTTTTCTTCAGTTGACATGCAACATACACCAACAAACATCAAAATAACTACTCCAGATGTTGTTGAAAAGTACTTTCTAGACATGACATAGTACAGGGATCACAACACTGGTATTTTATACTATTATTAAGATAATGGAATTTGATAGCAAATAAGACATGGGATAATTATATTTTATCCATTTTGTTTTAAATAAGGTATGTTATTTATGTTGTGGTTTTATAGTTTTAGTTTAAGTGACTTATGTTGATATTCATATAGGCCAGTGATGGCTAACCTTTTTTTCATCGCATGCCAAAAGTACATGCATGCATCTGCACTCATAATGCAATGCGCACATGACTCTCCTGCTCCCTGTGCATGCATATGTGACAGTCTGCTTGAGTGCCTCATGCCTCTGCACATGTGCGCATGTTTCGCCCCCTGCACATGCACGTGCATCTCCCATGCGTGCATTTCCCCCCACGCATGCGCAGCAGATACCTGACAATCAGCAGGCTGGAGGGGGGTGCACGCACATGCACAGTGGATAAGTTCCAGGTGGTGGCTTGCTTGCCGACAGAAATAGCCCTGTGTGCCACTTCTGGCATGGGTGCCATAGGTTCGCCATCACAAATATTGGCTATATAGAGATGCAACTCAATTGGTTAAAAACACTTAATAGGGCAAAGTTTAGGGATATTCTGGCTTCTTCTTCCCTGCTGTTATTATTTTTTTTATATGTTTCTTACTTCATTTTTATGACTGCTGACCTTCCAAGTCATTCCTGCCAAATTATTTACTAAGAAAGGATTAATCAACTATACGGCCACCTCACTGTTGCTAAACTTCCAGCAAACTAATGGTTAATTTGTTATTTTGACAGTTTATAACTACTATTTCCTTAACTGGGTCTTCTCCATGTATTTATGTTGCTCAAGAAATGTGGACAAATGCCTTAACAGATGATCCTGTGGGTTCACACCCAAGAACCCTAGTTAATCATCCAGTCCATATTGGGTAATGTGGCTTTTCACCTGAATTTTACAGTTTGAAAAGCAAAAAAGTAAATAAATCAATTTAATATTTATTTTAATATTGAACATTTTACATTTGTTTATCCTTTCTGGATTTCTTTTTTCATTCCCCTCTCCCCATTTTTTATGGCCTGTTGAGGTGATTAGTTTAAATAACTCAGGGAAAAACAACCAACAGCAATTATATTCTAAACCAGTGGTTCCCAAAGTGGGCAGTACTGCCCCCTGGGGGCTGATGGGATGCCTTAGGGGGTTGCTGAGAGGCGAGGGGGCTGGCAGGGGGCGCTAAGAGGTAGCAGGGGGCGCTGGAGGTGAGCGGTAAGGCACAATTCAGGGGTGAGGAAAAAATCCCGCCACCACCGCATTCGAGGCAAGGCCCTGCAGGATCATCCCATTGACGTGCATGCTCTGGTGCAAGAAGCTCCGCCCTGAATGCAGCATTGGGAAAGGAGAGCAAAGCCAGAGTGGCTTTGCTGTCCTTTTCAAACATCCCACTGCCGTGTTCGGGGCAGTGGGGCGTCACCCCAAACACAGCCTTAGGACTAGGAGAGCAAAGTCACAAGCCTGATGAGGGCAGATGAGATTCTGCCGAAATGTCTTTAAAAGCACAAGTATAATACCTGAACAACTTTAAAAGCACAAGTATAATACCTGAACAAAGTTTTCATGGGTATTTATAAGTATGGTATTCAGCTTTGTTTGAGTATTTTCCCACATCATTATAGTTGTGTTTTCAAGTTTCGGCAGAATCTCATCTGCCCACATCAGGCTTGTGTATTGGGTTTGTCTGTATGTCAGGCTTTTGCAGCCATTTCTGTTTCAAATTTGGTGCTGGCCTCGTGCTTTGTTAGAATGGTTTTTTCTTCATCCTGATTGGTTGGGAGTCTTGGTCCGTGTTTATTGGTCAATCAAACAGTACACAGCAAACTCTAATACTGATAAACACAGACCAAGACATCACTACAACTTTAAAAGCACAGCTATAATGATGTGGGGAAAAAACTGAACAAAGCTGAATACCACACACACACACACACACACATGCTTTTGATTTTAGAAGCATTTCTGATATTACTGTAGCTATTTCCAAAAGTGATATCAGGGCATGGACAAGCCAGTGCTATGTGGATAAGAAAAACACTCACCACATAGCAAAGGACCAGTCTGACTTACAAAAACAAACTATAAATAATTGTTGCATAGTTTTGTAAATTAAAGGATGAAATATTTTTTATTAAGAGTTAATTTCTAAAATGCTTCATATCATTCACAGTGAGTACAATTTGCTTACAAACACAAAGTTTATGCAGAACTGCTGTTCAGTTTATTTTTTGTTTACTACATTGGTATGTTGCCTATTCCCCAAGGCTCTAAACAGCTAACAGATGTGCCATTCTACAATTCCTAGTTTTCTTCGTCTTAAGTCTTACTAACATACCTGGAGTGTACAAGATTGGGGCAAATTAGCTCAGTGACAGGTCATGTGCTTCACGTATAAAAGGTCTCTACTCCAAGATATCTAGTTAGAGCTAGAAGACATCCTGGAGAATTGTAGCCATTTTTGATAGCAACTTACCCCAAATGAGTGGTAATGTTTCAATGATATCTTTGTATATTGTTGAATTAATGATAATTTACTCAAGTATTTCCATTTTCTGAGTTTTCATGACAAACACTGAATTATATGTAATTCATGGACTGAACCAGCACAATAAATTATAATAGATAATTTATAATTCAGTCTGTTGTATAAACAAGAAGTATAATATTTATTTCATCAAGGTTTCCATGCTTGGTTTCTATGCTCATGCTATAAGTGAAATATCTAACATGTAAAGCCAACTATATGTGGGGCTGACAACCATGATTTACTGATGAAACCACAGTAATTTCTACAGTATCCTACTCGAAGCAAAATAGTAGTGTAACGTATGAATCCCAGTATAAAACAAGACAAATGTTAATAATTTTATCAATGTGATACTTGAGGAAATAATGTCCTAGTAATCTAAGAAGGGTACAGTGGCCTAGTGGTTAAGATGCTGGGCTTGTCAACCAAAAGGTTGGCACTTTGAGACCCAAGTACTGTTTTATGGGGAGACCTCCCATTTTTGCTGCAGGTCCCTGCCAAGTTAGCAATTCAAAAGCATGCAAGTAGATAACTAGGTATCAGTTTGGTGAGAAAATAACAGCATTCTGTGCTGGCCATATGACCATGGAAGCGTGACATAAGCACTGTTCCCTAGAAGTGGACAGGACCAGACAGAGGATACTTTTAATAACATCTAATTCAAATTGGATAGATACAGCCTCCTTGCCTTTCTGCTCCAATATCTTAATCCAATTCCTCTATTTTATGACTTTGAATTAGCTTCAAGAGAATCTGAATCCAATCCTCATAACAGAACCACTTTGAGGAGGAATTTTTTTCAGAGGAAAGATCCTAGTTCCGACAGTCAAACTTGGTATTTTGCCCAAATGTTTTTCCTAGTAAGAAAGATCAACATATTGAGAAAACATGAGAAATGTACAAGTATCAATATAATCACATGTGGTCTCTCCATTAAAATCTGCGAAACAGCCAAAACAAATGTGAAGCAGTGCACAGTCTCTATGAGACTTTTCTACTTGAAAAAAATACTTATCGGCTTATTACACATATATTGAGCCACAACTTGATCAACAGAATATATTCTGCCATAAACTATGCTACTAAATAGAATCTAGATTCTAGTTCATAAATGTGCAAAACTGCATCCTGTTTGGTATGACCTCAGATTAATCTGAAGCCAGCTGGTTATCCCACTTTGGTTTGTGCACACATTTGTTTGCTTAACCATGGCTTGTTAATTAACTGTTTCATTTTACATAACATGCCTATAAATAATTTGCAAGTTGCAATAGTAGACTTACACAAGATCCTAAATAGCAATCAAACAAACTAAATTTTAACCTACTCTTGCAGCTAGAACACATCACTCAAATATTCTGAATATTTATCTACCTACCACATTTAACACAGGACTTGGGGGAAAAGTTGTCTGCAAATTTTATCCTCTAAAATATTCCACTATAAGGCTGGCTGGCTGTGGAAAATGAACTTCTCCTATTTGCTTGTCAAGCCTTGGCATTCAAAAGTTTACAGTTGGATCCCACAGTGAAATCATGCGCATAACACCCATTCCCAAAGATGTGATTACCATATTTATTTATGCTTCTATTCTGCTCTCTAAAAGATACAGAAGGAGATGGCTGGCAGCAGAAAGGCATAAAAATGAAAATGACGCGAGCGCTTCTTGCCCGCCTTGCGGGAGGCTACGAAGGATGGGAGGTGGTCACAAAGGGAAAGAGGGGGCCGAAGGGAAAGCCTGACTCGGCACAGAAACAGTAGCAGACAGCTATCGTAGGAGGAGGTAAAAAGCGAGCGTACCGGCAAAACAAAACCTAGACGCCGGCGGCAGCGGAAGCATGCTGCGCCAGCCTGCTAGTGTCAACTATAGGCGCCGGCCAGAGTAGCTCTGCACAGCGCAGAAACATAACCTGCCAGACCGGCGCCGCCTTCTTGACATGATAGCAATATTTCAGTATTTGTGGGCTGCCATATAGAAGAGTCAAATTATTATCCAAAGCATCAGGGGGTAGGACAAGAAACAAGGGTTGCAAACTGGTCAAAAAGAGAAGCAACCTTGCTAACTAAATTTTAACCTGGAACAGCTTGCCTCCAGAAATCGTGAGCGCTCCATCACTGTAAGGTTTTTTTTTTAGTCGCTTGTCTGAGATGGTATAGGCTCTCCTGCTTGAGCAAGGGATGGACTAGAAGACCTCCAAGTCTTCGACCCCCCCCCCCCCAATCGAAAAACCGGCTCAGGGAGGGAGGCTGGTTGTCCCCAAACTCGCTCGCTCCCCGGGCGGGCAGACCGCAAGTAAACCCCTGGGCAAGCTTGGGCAAGTGCCAGGCTGGGTGGCTTGAAGAACGGAAGGGCAGCGGTGGCTTGCTATCCTTTGCATCACAGGGCAAGGTGATGAAAGGCTGCTCGCCTGAGAACGTCCCTTAATAACCGCCTTCCTTCAACGCGCTCCTGCTCCTCCGAGGAGCTGGATCTTGGACGGCGGGTAGCGATGGCTCTTCAATGAATGCCATCGCTTGCCGGCTCTTCCGACAGGCTCCCCGTGGGCGCTTCTCCGCCCCTGCAGTTATATTCGCCGAACAGCCCGTTGAGGTAGGTTAGAGGAACGAGAGGGGGCGGCGATGCCAGGCCCCTCAAGCAACGACCCTTGAAGCGGGGCTGGGTCCGTGCACGCCAAGCTCAAGCCCGGCAACCGCGTTAGGGTTGAGCAGCTTGTCTTGCCAAGTGAAAGCGGCCGAAACGGACTTCGGAACCGTGTAACGTGGCGGAGCTTCGTTTTTCCCTGCCCTGGCCGCTTATTAGCAGTGCACTTTTTCGTGGGATGCATCGGAGGAAATCCCAAAGAGCAGATGGCAACCCACAGAAGCAACTCTTCGAAGAGAGATGAGGGGATAACTCCCTTGTCAAAGCAGTGGGGGAGTCGTTTTGCCCTGAAATGTTGTCCAGCATCTTTGTGTTAGTTATTCAAATTAATAGGCAAAGGAATAAATGAGAACTTGATCGATATGTTTTAAAGAACAATTGCCAGCATAGCAAAATTGATCTTATTTCCCACAAATAATGGGTAATAAAAAAGAAATGTTTGCATCAGCATTTTGTTTGAAACTTAGTTAATTTGAAAGCACTTTACCACCTTTTCCCCTTTTTGATGAACACACTTTTATGCTTGGATGATGCCTCCTATTTATTTATGTACCACTATATATTTATGTTACCTTTCTCAATACTGTTCATTGTGATATGATTTATATCATATACTCATAACCACCTGGGAAGCGGGTCGGCCCGTAAAGTAATAGCAGTCAGTCAAGAACTAGTAGAGGCAGGGGGGGTGTAGCGTCTAATGAGTTGGTTTGGCACAAGAGTGATTTGGCTTCTGGTCTAGTCTTAGCCATAGACCAGGGGTTGCCGACCTTTTTGACCTCAGGGACCACCAAACTCATAATTTTAAATCCCATGGACCAGAGACCCTGGGAAAATCCCCCAAAAAAATCTGCAGGAAAAGGGAGAGAGAGAGAGAGACTTTTGGCTTCATGCAAGAAAGGCAGCAGAAGTCTTTTTTTCTCCCCCCCAAACTCCTCCAGAAATGAGACTGTGTGAGATTTGTTGTGCTGGCGCAGCCTCTTGGAACAGGATGCCTTGCATTTCTGGTGGAGTTTGGGGAAGAGAAAAACTTTTGCTGCTTTCCTTGCATGCAGACAAAAGCAGAAGAAGAAAGCAGAAGGAAGCAGCCCAGTGGCCAGGCAAGGCGCGTGGGGCAAGTTCCCCCCTCCCCCTTTCCCCCTCCCTTCACTACCTCGTGTTGTTCGCAATGCAAGTGACGCAAGCCTTGTGTTCCCTCTGGATTAATTACTTTAGGGGTACTTTGGGAATGACATTTCTTTGCGGACAACCAGTAGTCCCCAGACCACTGGTTGGTGGCCGCTGCTATAGGAGGTCTGTGCTCCAGGGATTTGAGTTCTATCACTGTGTGATGGAGTGAGCTCCCATCATTTGCCTCTTGCCAATTCTAGCAGTTCAGAAGCATGTAAATGCAAATAGATGAAGGAACCACTGTAGTAGGAGGGTAACAAGTTTTCTGTGTTTTGCCATATGCTTTGTTCTGCAGCAGGATTTAATGCTGGCCACATGACCATGGAAATATCTTTGGACAGAACTGGCTTAAAGAAATGGAGGTAAGCATCCCCCTAAAGTCGGCTATGACTAATAGAGTAAAACCCACAGGGGCTTTTTTATCTTTACCATTGATACAAAGAGTAAAAACAATAATCTCAGGCTCATTGGCAAACCAGCTCTTTAGGACCTTGCGAAAGTGTCACATTGAGGACCAGCCTAATCTCTGCAGGGATGTTTCTGAAAGGAAGGCACCACTATAGAAAAAAACCCTTCTCCTGGGTCCCACTAGATATATCTCCTTAGGAGAGGGGACTTGTAACATTCCGTCTCCCTGCTACAGTGAGTCAGGTAAATGTAACTCAGAAGAGCTGGTCTCTTCTGAATTAATCTACTCCCAAGCCATGTGGGGCTTTAAAGGTGACAATCAGACACAAATGAATGGGGGAAAAATAATCACATTGGGGGACACATTTACAATAACTCATGGGTCATGGAATCACTATGATTTGCTGGAGGTGTTGCTGTTTGTATACATAGAGAAAACTGAGAGATTTCCTGAGAAGAAAGCTGAGAGATTTCCTGCTTATCCTCAGAAAAGGCTGTGGTACTTTTTTTTCTGTCTCTTCAGAAGTGTTATGAAAGTTGCCTCAGAAAGGTCTAGGTTGCTAGAAGCACTGCAAGTGATTTTTAATCAATTATGTGAGAAGAAAACACACTACAAAGCAAATATGGAGTTCCAAATTATTTTTGGGTTGCATGCCCAAAACCTTAAGTTAAGCATGGAATTTTTTCCAAGGGGAGGATGTGGTGGTTATGTGTTTCCTGTCTAGTTATTGTTTTTTAAAAAACATCCTTTTTTATTTTTACAGATGATTTCCTTCTTACATTCATTTTACTATAACACATTAGGTTGATTTTAGAGATACACATTTGCCTAAGTAATATGCAATTTTGTCCAACACTGAAAAAACAAACCTTTCTTTGTTCACTGATCTTCCTTGCGCAGCATATGCATTCCAAAGCCACAAACAGCTTAGTATAAGGCATTGTGGCATAATATCTTACTGTAACCATAATACACATCATTATGACTAGAACTGTATACACAATCCAGTTTTCTTAAATTTTCAAACCAGAGAGATGTGGATGCTATATTATGTTATACTCTCATATATAAATTTGACATAACTGCCAACCTTTCCCTTGGATTGTTTCACACCCCCGCCCCCCCCCCCCCCCCATATAGGTAGCCCTGGACTTATAATCACAATTCAGACTAGGATTTCTATTGCCAGACAAGATTGTTGTCTTGATATTACACTTTATATTATGATCCTTTTGCCATGGTTGCTAAGTGAATCACTGCACTGGTTAAGTGAAACACATGGTTATTAAGCAAATTCAGCTTCCCCAATTAATTTTGCTTTAAAAGCCAGCTGGGAAGGTTGCATATGATAACCATATAACCTTGAGATGTTGCAAATGTCAGAAATAGATGCTGATTTCTAAGTGCCCAAATTTTGACCACGACAGTAAGGATGCTATGATGGTTGTGTGTTAGGACTGGTTGTAAGTCATTTTTTTTCAGGGCTATTGTAATCTCAAACAGTCGGTAAACGAATGATTGTAAATCAAGGACTACCTTTAGTATATATACTTCCTTTGCAGGGTTTTTACTTCTATTGTCCTTATGCCTAGCGAGTTCCAATCAGGGCAAAGAATTAATTATGATGACAACCCAGCAAACTGCTACAGTCAGCTGACAGTAGTTCCCTGATTATTATTGCAAACATCTTATAGGGGTAGCTGGATATAATTTGAAGCTTTTCAGTTTAAGAAAAAGCAAGAGAAAGCAGAGAAAGTTGGAGGCACTTGTGTTAGATGGAAGAAAGGTTGTTTCTTCTCCAACTCTTTTGGTTTTAAATCCTGCGGAACCCACTCTACCCCCATTTATAAGTTCACCTTCATATACCATTGTTTCTTATATGGACAATATACTAAATCTGCTTACAACCTCATAATCCGTAACTCATGCCTGATGAAATTTCGTTTAGGTGGCTACTTTCTACTCTGGCACAGATACTTTTAGTCACAAAATATAGATCGTCCTCAAGATATGACCCTGCCCATTAGGGTTTCATGTTGTGACGGCCGTTAAACAAAACAGCCTCATTTAATGACTCCAAGGCTCTTTCTAATACAGCTATTAAATTGAGCATCGATTACTTCAGAGATAGGAGAGGCCTTTGGAGGCCTATCACAGGCCCAGGTCTATCAGGACTACCACCCAAAGTATCTCTTAGTTCCCATGTTCTGCTTCCCATCCCTTGATTCACCAGATTCCCTTGATTTTCCCAGTCCACCAGGTCCCCACAGGACAGGTCCTTTCCCATTTCATCCTTCTTCTCATGTTCTGAAGAGCTTCAAGGCCTTAAGGCACTGGAAAGATTGCTTCAGAGGCTGCTCAGATCACATTTGCTAAGCGGAATGTATCATTTTGTTCCTCAGCTACAGTGTGATTCTGGAACTGGTTGCCATTTTACCCCACTGCACAAAATGGAGGCCAGATCTGGGTTGTTGCTACTCAGCCCAGAGATATACTGCTCCTTTTTGCTGCTTTAACCAAGTCTGCAGAGTGCTGTAGAAGCTTGCTGTATCTTTCAGAAGCTGCTGTAGTGCTGTGCAGACCTCGTTAAGGCATAAAAATGAATCAATTTGTCCCATGGCCACAATTTTTACAAGCAGGACAAAATGGTGGCTATTTCTGAGCCACCACCCCGTGGCCAAGGATGCATGGCCTGCTTTTCTTCCCCAATATGAGATCCAGAGATCTATAAAAGGCATGGGTAATGGGCACGTGGCAAAGGGCAGGACAGGGGAATGGGGGCGCTGCAGCATCCCTGTGAGGGTTGTGAAGGTGAACAATCGCAGGGAAACTGCGGGGAGGATAGGGAGGACTATAGCAACTCTACAGTTAGTCAAAAGGGCAAATGACTCCAGAAAGCACTGCAGTTGCTATAACTTTGAAATAGAGTCATATGTAACTTTTGGGCATGGTTTGTCATAACTTTGAACTGCCTTTAAATATCAAGTAGTACCTCAAACATTTCCTGTGGTGATAATTGGAAGAGAAAACTTTAAAATGTTAATTCTGTGGAAAATTGCAGGAAAAAGTAGGGATAAGCAAGTGTCTTGCCTTGCCTTGATTCTATAAATTTATCTAATAATTCATAATATTCATGGGACATCAGTAAATTAAATATAACTTACTGTATAATTACTATGTTATCTCTCAAATGATTCTGTGACTTCAAAGAGGAATTTTAAAGAGTCCCGAGTTTTCAAAAACTTTATTTTTGAATTATAATTTTTGGATAACCAAGCAGTTTTATAAAGAGAAAGCACAGAAATCGATCTGGCACTTTTGGATAGTTTATAACAACTCTGCTTGACATTTTTAGAACACATTCAATCCACTTGCTTGGTCCAAAATCCATGTTACTTGAAATTATATACATCATATATACAATCAGTGAAACTATTTTGGCTACTTTGGGGTTTTCAAAAATGTCCTATAGTCTACCCTTGCTAAACAGAATCCACAGTACACAGCAAAATTAGCAAATACACTGTTTTGAAATAAAGAGTCATTCAGCAGAGACATTTGATAGCATGCAAATTAAAGTACAGATACGGTTTCAGAATTTTTTTCTGTTAAAAAATCTGATTATTCAAGTTGCTAGCAAAAGAAGAGACTGTTCATTGTTCCTGTAAAAAAGGCACTTAGAATGGGGACTGGAGGAATCAAAGCTGACTTTAAAAAATCAGTTTGGTTTCACAAAAGGCTCTTCAGATACCAAGAAAAGCTTGTCAAGTTTCATGTCAAAAACTCAGTGGCTAGGCAGACTAAAGATAGACAATATTTTGGAACTACCTTGTAAATAAGCATGTTAAAGCAAAAACAAGATTATTAAAAAGCAGCAGTGCATAGCCTTCCTTTGAAAAAATGCTTATCTGTAGATGTCAAGTGTTGAACTCTACTTAAAGATACCCTTTCAGTAGCATCATTATGATACATTTGAATTAAGAAATAATAATAATAAAGTTTCACATAGATCTATTTTCAGGAAAATCTGAGGTTATAATCTGCCAAACCACATGTAAATATCCAAATGTCCTTGATGGTCAGTATCAAATAAATGGAATTCAAAGTCATAGTTTCATACAGACTTTGCAAATAATTAGGTGAGTTTACACAAAAATTATCTTGAGTGAATCTTTTCAGTTGTAACCCACCATAAAGATTACTTCATCTTTTTTTTCTGTCAGTATAAACAAATAAAAATATTTGGCAATTATATATTCTCCTGGGGGAAAAGATCAGATCTATCAGAGGTTACTTCAAGTTGAACGCCATGAGTGGTCTTTCCTCTCGCTTTTGCCAAGGACTCTTTTTGTTTTCCCCTTGATCATCATCGTCATCATCATCGTCATCATTATCATCATCGTCGTCAGCTTCACTGTGTTCAGTTATTTTATGTTCTGGACTTGTTAAAGGCTCTGGTGAACTTTCTACTGTTCTTTTTATTGTTTCTTCCTGCAGGCTGGGCAATTGGCCACCTGTTCTTCTGCTTCCTCCCTCCAACACACATCTTGGAATATTATCTTCAGGACTACAAACTGCAGTTCCACATTCACTGCCACTTTGGTCCACTTCATCCAAATAAACAAGCTGTGTATAAGTGCTACTTTCTGGAATTTTCTGCTCTTTCTGTGGATGAATCTGCACTTGCTGGTGGGTTTGTTGTAAATGATCTGCCCTTCCCTTTCGGGCAGATTTTGGCTCATTCATGTCAACCCCAGAATCCAGGCTGACATCATTGCTTCCATTCCTTCCAGCTCTTTGAAGATCAATGTAAGAATGTCTAACATGAGCATTTGAACGCCCATCCAAAGAAACAAACCATGCCCGAGGATGAGGCAGAGGCTTTCCTCCACCTAGCTCCATTAGAGCTTTCTCAGTAAGAAGCTGCACTTCATTATTCATTTGTGCCAGGGAAGCATCATTAAGGGATGCTGGAATGGATACTGATTCAGACATTGGAACACTCTGTGGTTTCCAGTCACCTGCACCAACTTCTTGTAAATGTTGCTGGGATACTGCTTGAGCAGCTAGCTGTTGTGGCTGCATCTGTTGCTGAGAATGAGGGTAAAGCTGTGAATGAGGGCTGGATAGTTCAACCTGGAGCCTTTCTATATCTACCGGTTGATCAGTAGAGAGAGGCTGGCTAATATAAGGATGTTCTCCTGGAAGTTTCATATAATGACCAGGAATAACTAATGTGGGCAATACTTTTCTGTAAACACTTTCATTAACCTGATCAAGAGAATTACAACAGACCAGATGACCTGGTCGAGGAAAAGAAGTGGGTCTTTCAAGATGGTCAACGGAGCGAGACATCATACATTCAGAGGACCTGCAATCTAGAAGTTCCGTTTCAGGGGTTGAAGGGATAGGGTATACTTGTTCCTGAAGATTATATTTACTCCCTGTAGAAATATGATTCATGGATGTTTGCTCCTGCTTCTCAAATAAAGGCCGGCTTAACAACATTGCATTGTAACTGTGTCTATGGTCCCCCTTATCAGGAGAACCATATCCTTCTGTCATTTCCAGAGACTTTCTTGGATTTATAGAAAAAGAATCCAATGATTGAAGATAGTCTTTTTTCAAACTATCATTAGAAGCCATATTTTCTAGAGACATGCGGCTATGGTCATTTTCCTTATGGGAAAGTGATTCCTCTCTGGAGCTAAATTCCTGTGAAGTGCTATAAGTATGTTGCAGCATAGGGGTATGCATATCTACTTCTCCCGAACATCCTTTGTCCAAATGAACAGCCACTATCAGTTCCTTGTGGCCAGAGGATTCTGGGTGCCTGTTGCCAGTAATGGAGAGCCCTCCGGGAAATTCTGATTCACGTCGGGAAAATACTAAATTGAGATGGGACATGGAAGTTGATTGATCCTTCTTAGCACCACTGAGTGTTGAGGATAAGTGTAGTTTCTTATGATGTTGACGGGGCTTCAAACATTTTCTCCTAATGTTAAAAAAAGGAATAGAAAAAAAAATCATTTTAAAGGGACTTGTAGCAAAAGAATAGTCTAGTGAATTAGGTATTCAAACACCTATGCTCTCTTCCAATTGTCATAAACCTGGCTGCCCAAGATGGGTGGATAGAAGTTATGGGAACTGTGGTCCACTGTAAGTGGAAAGTAAAGGTAAAGAAAGTTATTGCAAGAGGCTCAAGGAAATTAATATCTCCTCATTTTATCTTGCAGTCCAAAGTGAATGTTCTGCAGCTTGATCCTCAATAGAAATTCTTTTTTTTTTTTACACCCGTTCTGTTTATTTGCTTTTTCAATACTGTTTTTCAAGGATACCAACATCTCATTATTTTTGGGAGATGTTTACCTTCAAAAACCTTGGTGTATTACATTAGATATTTCAATTATAGACAGAAATGTTGAAACTCATTATGAAAAGAAAAAAGAAATACTATAATAAAAAACAATACAGTAGAAACAGATACAATAGAAGAAAGACAACCTTATAATTTGTTCTATTAAAATTACTTTAAGCAGGTAATATATTGAATAGGGCTTCTTCAAGAATAAGCTACTTTTATTCAAGGAAATATTTAAGAAAGAAATAATGTTGCTATTCTTGGTTTAGTTCTTCTTATAGATTACATGCATTGCGTTGGAATGAGAGAATTTTATTTTCCTCAGTTTTAAAAATGCCAGTTTCATAAACTATTATTGGTAGCTCCACGTTTACTCTAGATTACTCTATAATGTGGCTTGTTCCACAAGCAAATAGAAAATTAACACGAGCTACAACCCCGCTCCTATTTTTGTTGTTTTCTGTTTAGAGAGGAATCTTAATGTAAAGATTTATCTAAGCTTAAATGCATTTGTAATATTAATCCATTTCTCAAAGGGTACTTAGAGACCACATCAATTCTGAAAGTACCGAATACGATAAAATAAACTTAGGCCTATGTAAAGAATCTTCCTCAATTTGGTGCCATGGCAATGTGTTAAACCAGTAATTGAACATATCTTGATGGCACAAGTTTGTGGGCAGCTAATATACAATCTCCACTAGTAGTAGTATCTAAAGATACTGGTTCTATTATGGAAATTATGAATCCATGGGAGGCTTTCTAAAATGGTGTACTTACACAAAAATGAAAGTGTTCCTCGCTGGGCCACTCTACAAATATAATTAAATATAAAAATGAGACATTTTACCTGCAATAGTATAAAAGGAGGCACAGCAGAACAAGTAGTATAAGAGCTATTCCTCCAAGAATTGCCAAAAGGAACACTGTGTGGTAAGTAGTGAAGTCCTTCGCTACAATGAGACCTACAAGATGGGGAAAAAGGACAGGCAAGTCAAAGCTTTCTAACCTATAGTATATTTAGTCGCAGACTAGCTCTCACTTTGACAACAACCCCTTGCAGCAGAGTATAATCTGAGTTGCCCTGATCCACTTCTAGGAGTGCTCTCTGATGGTATCACGTAGCTGCCCTGATTACACAGGTCTCCAGAGTTGAGGGATGCCATTGATTTGAATTAGTCAGAAATCCCAGAACAGGCCTGTGTTAAGAATACTGTGAACAAATAAAGTGCAGTGATATATGTTCTTTGGTTAGTGGAACCAACCAAAACAATGGGCCAGTGCTATTATCTGGATTGCAGCCTGGAGCAACAGCATCTATTTGGAGATGAAGTGCCTACAAAATGAATGATGCAATCGGGCAACAGTCAACCAATGGGCTTGGTAACCCTCCTGTGTGGACTGTTTATCTGGAATCTCACTTAGCACGGCTGGTAAATTCCCTCAGGCTCTAACTGTCAGAAACTGCAAAGTTTTCAGGAAATTTAGTTGACAGTTTTTTCTATATAAACAGCCACATCAGGTCGTGAAATGGGAACCACTTTTCCAGCCTGTGCAATTGTGCATGGGCTGGGAAAATAGCAGTGTCCTCTGTGTGTGCAAGCAAGAGATTCTATCTAATTAGCACATCAAGGAAATGATAGGTTCTTTTGTTTGAGTCAAGTTCTAGCTAGGATTTATTTATTTTTTACTTGAGTAGAGTCATTAAAACTAATCTGGGTTCATCATTGGAGGTCTGACCTGGGAAAAAATCCATTTCCCACGACAAATATTACTCTATTCCTAGCTTATTCAGTCTATGTGTAAATCAACACTACAGCTGATCATATATCAGAGCTCATAACTATTATGTGTTGTATTTATGTGGCAATTCTTGCAGTTAAGGAGGAAATAATTCCATTTATGGCAGAAAGGGTATAAGTCCTGCCTGTGTTATGATTTTCTGAAATCACTACATGCTACATATTGTAACAATGATCTAATCTGAGGATTATCCTACAACTGTTTGGAAATTGTTCCGGTTTACAGACATCCAAAATGCAACCATTAGTGACCTAAACGGCTGCAGTATATTTAGCCTCTTTAAGGCTGAAACTCTTTTTTTTTTTTTAAATATATCTATTGAAGTACTTGGTAAATCTTAACAAACTTTAAAGTCTGTTTTCAGAATTCCTAGATATATCAATAAAATGTTATTCTGAAATGCATACATTATTTAAACATAGTGCATAATATAAAACTTACTGTGAACTAGTATCAAGTTTTAAAATTGATCCTTCCATTTTCACCACCCTTCAGTGTCTTGAAAAGCTCTAGGAAAAAGTATTTTCTGGCATAGCTGGCTATGTCTTTCAGGGTTGCAAAAGGAGAAAGAAACTGCCAATAATAGCGCTCTTACAAACATGGCATAGGATTCCCTTTTTCCAATTGAAGCAATTCCCTTATATCCAGTATGATGCTAATAGTATAAAGCAGGGGTCGCCAACCTTTTGGACCTCAGGGACCACCAAACTCATCATTTAAATCCTGGGGAATCACTAATATGATTTTTGACTGAGCGTAGTTTGCTGACGATGGGAGAGAGAGAGAGATCTGATCTAATCCTCTCCCAATCTCATACACACACACACACACACACACACACACACACACACACACACAGAGGCAGGGATGGGATTCAAATGTCTTAACAACTGGTACTTGGGTGTGGCCTAATTTGTGGGTGTGGTCATGTGACTGACTGGGCATGGCTTGTTTGTAAATATTATAAATATTGATGTAAATATTGATTTTTTTATTAAAAAAGAGCAAATTTTACCCAAAAGCAGGGAGGCAAATTTTACCCAAAAGCAGGGAGGCAAAGCAGGGAGGCAAATTGAGTTGCTCACAGAATCACAGATTCATGTAGAAATCTGTGTTTCTGCCATCGGCTATTTGAGTCTGTCACACAAAATTTGCTTGCAAGCAAACACACAAAATTAACTCACCATGCACCATGTATGTAAATATTGATTTTTTTTATTTAAAAAAGAGCAATTTTTACCCAAAATCAGGCAAAGCAGGCAGACAGATTGAGCTGCTCACAGAATCACAGATTCACTTAGAGATCTGTGTTTCTGCCATCGGTTATCTGAGTCTGCAACTAAATAATAGAACTTTCAGTCCTAAGGGAGGTTCGGCTCTGCTTAAAAGCAGAGCCGAAGATCTAAAGATTAGCTAGAAAGCAAGAAATCCAACGATTTCCTGATTTCTAGCTAATCTAAATCTCCTGGCACAGCAGAATAGCTGATGGTCAGGGGAAAAAAAGGAAAATTAGCAACTTAGTAGGCAAGTTTGCCAGTAAGGAGTGAGTGGGTGGGGAGGGTTTCTGCAGGCCATGTGGGCAGCAAAGCCTTTGTGTTCCCATGTAGCCTGGATTAACTGTGGGGGGTGCTCTGGGGGTGACATTTCTCTGCAGACCACCAAAATTTTCTTGCAGACTACCAGTGGGCCAAGTTGGTAACCACTGGTCTAAAGCCCCCTACATACTCTTGAGGAGCTAGAAGACACACACACAACACTCGCACTCTCTCTCTCACACACACACACAATTTATTCTGGGGCAAATAAAAAAATCAGTCTTACCTGGGTTTGTGGGTGACATGGCTGCAACCCAATATCCCAACTGGGAGGCAATATAAGTCCAGGTCAATCCATTTCCTTCTTGTTCAATAGTGCCTAGGTTGCTTTTTAACCAAGTTCCTGTAAAACATTTAAAGAAATTTGTAAAATGGAATACAAAATAGAAGAGAACAGAAACAAAGCTATATGACTATTATAGTATAAATTGATCATGATTTTCAGATGCAGAAACTCAGTAACAGTACAAGAAACCCTCAACTTGCAAGAAGGGCTCCTTTGGTGACCATATGAAATTACAATGGCACTGAAAAAATGTGACATAATGAGTTTTCACCCTTACAACAATTGAATCATCCCCATGGTCACATGATCAAAATTCAAACACTTGGCAACTGACTTACATTTATGACAGTTGCAGTGTCTCAGGATCACGCAATCACCTTCTCACAAGCAAAGTCAATGGGGAAGCCAGATTCACTTAACAGCTGAGTTATTAACTTAACAACTGCAGTGATTCACTTAACAACTGTGGGAAGGAAGATTGCAGAATAGGGCAAAACTCACGTAACAACACAAATTTTGTGCTCAATTGTGGTTGTAATCCAAAGGCTACCTGTAATATCTAAAAATTAAATGCTAGTAGATTTCTTTAATGACCACCAGTGGGTGCCATAGTGAAGTGTTTGAAAGGTAGGACAGAAAAAATATTTTAAATCCTTAAAAGTTAAGTTTGTTTCAATCTGTGGAGCAGTATTCACGTAAAGATTGTGTGATATTATAGATGCTGAGAATAAAAAAAACTGGTCCAGTGTCAAATTTTAAATAGCTTTTTACTTGGTGTTTTGATTGCATTTCTAGTAAATTAATACTACCCAAAATTATTTGTGTTATTTGAAATACAAATTTAACATCTCTCCAAGCTAAAATGGTGATTGAAATTCCAGAACAGGCAATATCCATGCCTCTTTAAAAGTATTCCCCCTATTTTTGGAGGGGGGCAGAAACATGTGAATGGGTGTGGATGGATATTTCAGCAAAAAAAATTTCTTCCCAACCTGAGGCAGGAACAGATTGATATTTTTAAAAAAACCCAATATCTTTATTTTGATTTTCTTAATAGCCTCAATACACAAGTAGTACAAGGGACACATAAATGCATAGCATATAACCTAGCCAAAATTTAGCATCACCTCTATTTTGATCATAAGAAATTTTCCTTCAGCGTTTGTGAGTTATGACACATTTAGTTACAAGTCAAATGCCCATCTGTCAGCTGGTGCTCCATTCAAAATCCAGGAAAGAAATGCTTAGACTCCTTTAATCAGAGAAAAGGTATCTTTTACTGGGAATCAAGTGGTAGCAACAAAAGAATTCTGAATCTAAGAAAATGGGTGCATAAATCACATATACAAAGTAATGGCAACGTTCCCACCCCCAATAGTTCAATTGGCTCATCCAATTAAAAGTTGTGTATATCATCATGTGGGCATCTCCAGGTGGTGATGAGCTTCTGTCCATTGACCTTGACATAGTTTGATAAAGGGTTGCAGCTACGCATAGCATAGGATAGAAATCTAAGCAAGAATGTATCCCCCCCAGTTTATACAGTTCTGGTTTGTAACACCTCCAGCTCACTTCCCATAAACATTTCCCCCTCCCCCCCCCCGTTACTTATGACAGCCGAAAGATGCAAAGCAAAGGGAGAAAATCTTGAAGGCTGAAGTTCGGCCCTCCTAGAAAAGAGACGTTAGTCCTAAAAAAGATAAAAATAGAAGATAATAGAAAATATATATGTAACAGCAACATACTAATTTTTTAGGGTTTATCAGGATATTTAGTACAAAATGCCTTGATAAGTGTAGGAGCTCTAAGATCCTTCTCATTCACCTACTCAGCCTGGGAAGGAGGAAAATGTTTCCAAGCAGCCAAATACTGGAGTCGACCCCTTCGTTTTCGAGAATCCAAAATTTCTTTAACTTCAAAATGTTGTTCACTTTCAATTAGCAATGGTACAGGGGGATCAACCTGTTGGTCTCAAGTCGGAGGTATGTTCAGGTTTTAATAAACTAACGTGGAAAACAGGGTGGATCCGTTGAAGAGCTTTTGGTAATTTCAGCTGGACTGTCACAGGGTTTACAATTTGTTCAATTAAGAAAGGTCCAACATACTTAGGTCCAAACTTTTTTGACTTTTGTGTGGTCTGCAAATATCTGGTGGATAAAAAGACCTTGTTACCCACTTGATATGGTTTTTGTGGAGTTCTCTTTTTATCTGCAAATTTTTTATGAGCTTGATGAGCATCATCTAATGCTTTATGAGTAACCAGCCAGGTAAGCTAGAGCTGTGTTATCCATTCATCTGATGACTGAATGTTAGGTTTCTCCCATGGAAGCTTGGGTATGGGTACAAAGTCTTGTCCCGAAGCCACTTTAAACGGAGTAAACCCAGTACTACTATGTACCAAATTATTATATGCCACCTCAGCGAATGTCAATAGGTCAGCCCAATTATCTTGCTGATAATTTATATAACATCAAAGATATTGTTCCAATACCGAGTTAGTCCCATTGGTTTGTGGGTGGTGGGCAGAGCTTAAGCCCTGGGCGGAGCCCAATAACTTCAGGAACTCCTTCCAAAAGTTTGAGGTAAACTGGATACCCCTGCCTGAGATTATGCATTCAGGAACCCCATATAACCCTGTAGATATGTAAAATAAAGAGTTTAGCCAACGTTTTTACAGATGGGATTTTTGGACAAGGTATGAAATATACCTGTTTGGAAAACAAATCAGTTACTACCCAAATAACTTTATTCCCCCCACTTTCAGGTAATTCCATTATAAAATCCATAGAGATTTCCTTCCACGGAGCCGTTGATCTAGCCACATTTTATAGTAAGACTGCTGGTTTACCAGGTGGCCGTTTGGCTGAGGCACAGATAGGACAACTAGCTACATAAGTCTCAATGTCCTTTTTCAAGATAGGCCACCAAAATTGCCTTTTAACCAAGTGTAAGGTTTTCACGAATCCAAAATGATCAACTTTAGAGTCATGAGCTTGCTGTTATATTTGGTTTCTCAGCTTTGCTGGCACATATAACTTGGCCCCCACCCATGCCAATCCATCTCTAACCATACAGTTATTTGAGTGAGCAAGAAACCAATCATCAAGTTTTAGAGCATCTCTTAATTGTGCAGTCAAATTATTTGAAAAATCAACCTCCTTCTTTTTCTGTGCTCTGGTAACCACTGGAGCTGCCAACTGTTTGGTTGGGACAATTGGCTGTACCACTTCTTGGCGAGCACTATTATATTGAGGTAATCTAGATAAAGCATCCGCCATGAAGTTCTTCCCCCCTGGAATGGCCTTCAATGAAAAATTAAAGTGCTTAAAGTACCGCACCCAGTGAACTTACTTGGGAGACAGCTTCCGAGGCATTTTCAAAGTCTCCAAATTTTTATGATCCGTCCACACCTCAAATGGGTGTTTTGCCTCTTCCAAGAAATGCCTCCAGGTTAACAGAGCCCAGCGAACTGCAAAAGCTTCTTTTTCCCAGATGGCCCATCTTCTTTCGGTTTCAGTTAGTTACGGGAAGTGTATGCACACGGTTTCAGAGTCCCCGTCTCGTTTGCTTGTAGTAACACCGCCCCGACTGCTATGTCACTCACATCGGCTTGGATTACAAAAGGAGCGTCCATGTCCGGGTGCTTGAGTTTCAGCAACAAACAGTCGTTTCAGCTTCTCAAAAGCATCTTGACATTCCATGGACCACTCCAGGGGTTTACCAGGCTTCGGTTTCACCTCCCCTTTGTTTTTTAGGAGATTTGTGATAGGCATTGCAATCTTCACAAAAGCAGGGATAAATTGACAGTAAAAATTAGCAAATCCCAAGAAACTTTGAAGTTGTTCCCTGGTGCGGGGAGGGGCCCATTCCAAAATGGCACGAACCTTCCCCAGATCCATTTCTATGGCATCATGTGAGATGTGATAACCTAAATAGTCAATTTTTTCCTGGTGGAATTCATACTTGGACAACTTTGCATACAGCTCAGCAACTCAGTTTTTCCAGAACTGACCGCACTAGTTTCACATGTTCATCACAAGTCTCTGTGTAGATAAGAATATAAAAATTTCAAATTTTTCCCTTTGGCCAAGTGGGCCAATATGTCCTTCATCAAGGGGAGGGGGTACACGTTCTTCACTGAAATAGTGTTCAGGTTTCTGTAGTCAACACATAAACGAAGGGAGCCATCTTTCTTTTCACGGAATAATACTGGGGCTGCTACCCGGGGTCTAGCGGGTTGGATGAAACCACGTTCCAAATTCTTATCGATAAATGACCGCAGCTCTTCTAGCTCCAGCGGTGTCATCGAGTAGTTTTGATTTTGGGAGTTTCACCCTGGGTAAAATTTAAATACCGTAATCTGTTGAACGATTGGGGGGGAAGCTCATCCAAGGCCTTTTCACTGAATACTTCCTTTAAGTCCCAATATTCCTCCGGAATTTTCTCCTCCCCCTTCAGGTTCTTGGTGCCAGTGGAGGCCAGTTCAGTGGGATTCTTGAGTTTCGGTTGAGATTGCCCCTCCCCTTCTGGATGCTGGTCAGTACGTATGCACAATGACCCTCTCCTCCAATCAACATGGGGGTTCCATTTCTGGAGCCAGAGCAACCCCAGTATTAGGGGCCGCTCCATCCCAGGAGCCACAATAAAACACAAAGTCTCTTTGCTTCTCCATCATCATTTCTATTGGTTCCATTATGAAATGTGCAGAGCCGCCCCCAGCTACCAATCCATCCAATTGGCAAAAGGCTATGGGTGTTTTTAAAGCCTTTAGCCTTAAGCCCATTTTCTCCACTACCTCCGAGCTGATTACGCACCTTGTGTACCCAGAGTCTAACAAGGTTAGCATTTCCCTTTTAGCTCTTGACGTGGGTACCCTTAATCTCATTGGAATGGTCATAGGGCCCTTGTTTGGATTTAACAGTGAGTCGTCTTCAGATTCAGATTCACTCTCTTCAGAAGAGGTTGGAGTTCCCAGCTCCTCTCCTTTCGGAGGGGCAATCTCTACAACCTCCTCTGCTTTAAGCGCCTCTTCATGAGGCTTTGCTGGGTTTTTCAGGTTTTCTTCCTCTCCTGGTGCCCCCTTTGGTTCTAGCTTGGCACGGCAATCTGCAGGCCGGTGACCTTCCTTCCCACATCGGAAGCAAGCAGCGGTCTTGGGTTTTGCTGCCACTCCTCCCTTTTAAGGCTTCTCGAGGGCTGGTGGGGGAGGATTTGTTCCAATCCCCCCGGCGTCTGTTTCAGGTCAGATCAATTTCCACCTCTGCCGCCAGCACGTACCACAGCTGCAGCTCATTGAGGTCTCTTCTGGCAATACAGCTTTGATATACCTCTTCATTTAACCCATCTTTAAAAGCTTCTATCAGAGCTCCCTGGGACAAGCCTCGAATATGACACGCCAGCTCTCTAAATTCCTGGGTGTAGTCGGCCAATGATCTCTGCCCCTGATTTATGGTCTTCATCCTAATTCCGGCCTTATGTTCAGCAAGTGCGTCTTCAAACCTGGCCCACAGTGCAGTCATAATTCATCAGCTGAGGAGCATTATCATTATGCAAAGTCCACTCTGCAGCTGTTCCCTCCAGAGCCCTGGTAACACATCTAACTTGCTTCTGAGGAAAAATCCCCTCCATATTTCTCCATATGGCTCCAGACTTGTACCAGGAAGAATCCTAACTCCTTGGGATCCCCTCCCCCCCATATTTTACTTCCAACGGAGGCACCTTTGGAGTTCTATGTCTTCTGGCAACTCCTGCTGGGGGCCCCTGGGCTGCTGCTGCCTGTTGTGCTAGCCTGGGTTGATTTATGGGGGTGGCTGCTCTGATTCTTCTGGCTGGGGCTGCCTCCCCCTTCTCTCCCTCATACCTTTGATCAGTTTGAGGTTCTCCGATAGCTTCATTTAGAAGATGCATGGCTTGAGTTAGTAAAAAATTCTTTCTTTCCTTCTCCTGCCGTGGCTTCTCTCTTCCACGCCAACGGGTAGTGGTCACTCCTGGAGGAGGCTTTTCCTCAGGATCCTTCCAACTGACTCCCAGGGACCATTTGGGTTTTAAAGCTGGTTTTTCCCCAAGATTTAGTTCTGCTAACGAGTCGGCTTTCCCTGCTTCCTCTAGCAGCAGAGAATCTTGTCCTCCAGTTGCTCCCAGGTCTTCTCGGTCGCTGGCTGGATTTGACATTGTGTTCAGACCCCCTCGGAAGAAAATTTATTATTTCTCCGGGTGGGCTGGTAATGTGGAGATTCAGAATAATATCAGCTTGTGCTCCATTCAAAATCCAACAAAAAATACTTAGACTCCTTTTATCAGAGAAAAGATATCTTTTACTGGAAATCAAGTGGTAGCAACAAAAGAATTCTGAATCTGAGAAAATGGGCGCGTAAATCACATATACAAAGTAATGGCAACGTTCCCACCCCCAATAGTTCAATTGGCTCATCCAATTAAAAGTTGTGTATATCATCATGTGGGCATCTCCAGGTGGTGATGAGGCTTCTGTCCATTGACCTTGACATAGTTTGATAAAGGGTTGCAGCTGCGCATAGCATAGGATAGAAACCTAAGCCACAATGTATCCCCCCAATTTATACAGTTCTGGTTTGTAACACCTCCAGCTCACTTCCCATAACCATTCCTCCCTCCCCCCATTACTCATGACATCCAAAAGATGCAAAGCAAAGGGAGAAAATCTTGAAGGCTGACACCATCTTCTTTTATTAATGAAGGCTGTGAAAAGGCATGAACTTATCTAAAATCCCTTATGCTTCACAGGTTCAGATCCCATTGCATTTTGCAGCCTTCCCCAACCTAATATCTTCCACTTATGTTCTCAGATACCTGGAGCCTTCATTTAAGGGAAAGTTATGCACAATCTACCGTATATACTCGAGTATAAGTCGACCCGAATATAAGCCGAGGCACCTAATTTAACCACAAAAACTGGGAAAACTTATTGACTCGAGTATAAGCCGAGGGTGGGAAATGCAGCAGCTACTGGTAAATTTCAAAAATAAAAATAGATACCAATAAAAACTTTCACTAGGACAGTTGAGAATAAGTTTGATGTTCACAATTTCCTCTTTGAAAGAGACCAGTAAATAGGGAACAAGAAGATGAAGAAAAAGAAGTGTGTTTTTTCACACTTTTCACACTGCAGTGAACAAAAATGGCATCATAGGAACAGGCTTATTCTCAGTCCAAAGGTTTGTTTCTGATTTCTTCCCTGATTTAAGGGAAATTTGGGAAACGATCTCACTATCATGAAAGGTTTGATTGATTCACTAAACCAAAAGATGATGATGATGACAGTGGGAGGCAGGAGTCACTCTCTCCCTTGCAAGAAAAAAGCAAGAGCCGTTCTTATGATCTCTCCCTCTTTCTCTCTCTCCCCGTAATACAGTCAAGCCCTTTCCAGCACGCGCGATCTGCCTTCGCCACTTTGCACCTTGCAAATGCAAAATCCTGGGTTTTTTGCATTTGCAAGGTGCAAAGCGGCGGGGGCGGATCCCGCGTGCTGGAAAGGGCTTGACTGTATTATGGGGGGAGAGAGAGAGAGAGGGAGAGATCATAAGAACGGCTCTTGCTTTTTTCTTGCAAGGGAGAGAGTGACTCCTGCCTCCCACTGTCATCAACATCTTCTTCTTTTGGGTTAGTGAATCAATTAATTTGGGAAATGATCTCACTATCAGAAAACAACGCGAGCCGCCACCACCACCTCCTCCTCCCCCTTCTCCCGAGTGGACTGAAAGCAGCTGGAGCTGAGGAAACGAAGCTGAGTGGAGCGACCTCGGCTCGCGTTGTTTTCTCAGCCTAGAGCTCAGAAAACAACGCGAGCCGCCACTACCACTTCCTCCCCCTCCTCCCGAGTGGACTGAAAGCAGCTGGAGCTGAGGAATCGAAGCTGAGTGGAGCCGAAGCAACCTCAGCTCGCAATGTTTTCTCAGCCTAGAGAAAGGGGAAGGGGGCTCATCTGGACCAAGGGTGAGTCTCCCCCTCAGTTTCCCCTGAAAGATCTTCCGTTGCTTTTGCCTTCTCCCTACATCTTCCCTCTGTTAAAATCCCCCCCACACACACACTTATTTTCGGTTGGATAGATTTCGTGTCTGAACATTCTCACATGGCGGTGGGTCTTCCCCCCGCCCTAAAAACAGTTAAAAAAAGAAAAAACAATATATCCTCAAGCAAGAACTTTTCTGCTTCCAATTACCCCCATGCTTAAAAGTTGCAAAGGAAACACGGAAGCAGGGAAGCGGCTGCCCAGCTTCGGAGCTCCACACCATTTTTTTTTCAGAGGGGAATCTGACTCGAGTATAAGCCGAGGGGGTTTTTTTCAGCACATTTTTTGTGCTGAAAAACTCGGCTTATACTCGAGTATATACGGTAGGTCTGTCTCTTTCCACATATAGACTTATTTGAACTGCTAGGTCTCATGATGTAGGTACAGGCCACTTGCTATGTCTTTCCTTAAAGTTATGAACAGCTAATTACTGAACTAATTAACTTGAATCTTTGCTTCTCAGAGATCTTCCCAGATTTAGGCATACCTGTGCTTGTTTAGACAACACTTCTACTGGAACGAAGCCAAGTGTCTGTGCATACACACATAACTGGAGTTGGCCTGGAGAGCCCTTAAAGCAAATGCACCCAATCTTCCAGAGAATAAATTGCTTTAATATTTTGATGTGAACTTACACTTTGTCTTATGTAGAATCAATACTACAACTTTCTTTGGACATGAAATGTTTATTTTATCCAGAGTGAATAAATTACATTTTTATTCAGTCTAGTGCAGGGTTTGACAACCTTTTGGACCTCAGGGACCACCAAACTCATACTTTTAAATCTCAGGGACCACTAATACAAATTTTTTAAAAAAGATAATGTATTTAATACAAAAAAGTGAATTTTATATGAAATATAAATTATACACACACACACGCTTAATTAATTATAACAAAATTCTAAATGCTTAATCATAACTGGGACAGAGTGAAGGGAAAGAAGGGGGCTCGCTCATCCTTTTTGGGGGAAAGAGGGAAGATTTAATACTGCTGGAATTCAAAAGAAGCCACAAAATGCCTGGAAGCTGGGAAGGTCTGGATGGGGAGGAACCGGCTCCTCCTCAAATGGAAGAAAAGCAGAGCCCCCCTCCCGCACCAATCTGGTTTCCTGTCATTTCACATCTTCCCCAAATCAGATGAAACTTCTCCCTCCTTTGCCAGGTGTGGCTGCCTGGAGTTGGGAGAGGGAAGGAGGGCCAGGCTGGAAACCTCCCCCCACCTGCATCTTCCAAAGAGACAGAAGAACAGGCGGTGTGTGTCTGAGCTGAGAGGCCTCAGGGCAACTGCTGCTGGGAGAAGCAGAGCCAGAAAGGGGCAACAACAGTCCACTCCCCCAGCTCCCATTGTCAGCTCTCCCCATTAATTCTCCAGCTTTGGATTGCTCCTCTCTCTCTCTTTCTTCTCCTCCCCCCCCAGCTCACCTGGAGGCAGGAAAGGAAAGAGAGAAGGAGCTGTGTGCAGCTCTCGGCTCCTCCAGCCCTTGCTGCCTCTCCCAACATTGAAGCCTCAGAGATGCAGGCAAAGCCACCACAGCGGTAGCGCCCGAGTTGCCTTAGCATGCTTGCCTCTCAGCACCGGCGGCAGCGCAAGCAGAAGCACAAACTGCAGCAACTGCTTTTCTTCCTGGGTCTTTAACACCTGGCTTGCTTCTCCATTACTGCCACCTCACTTCCAGCACCTCCTTCTCTGAGTAGGGCAATTATGAACTAACCAAGCATGCTAAGGCAACTTGGGCGCTACTGCTGCAGTAGCTTTGCCTGCGTCTCCCAGGCTTTGATTTTGGGAGAGGCAGCGAGAGCTGGAGGAGCTGAGAGCTGCATACGGCTCCATCTCCTTTTCCTTGCCTGCTTCCAGGAGGGCATGGGGGGAAGGAAAGAGAGAGACAGGAGAGGGAGGGAGGGGGAGAGAGAGAGAGAGAGAGAGAGAGGTGGGAGCAATCCAAAGCTGGAGAATTATTGGGGAGAGGTGACAATGAATGCCAAGGAGGGGACTGTCGTTGCCGCCACCACTGTATGTGGGAGCAGGTTGGCATGTGCATCTCACCCTGACTCCAGGGTGCCTCAAAGAGCCGGGAGGCACGAGAACTGTGCAGCCCAGATTAATTGCTTTCAAAGAACCCGTTTTTTCTGTGGCCCACCAAAAATTTTCCAATAATGTTCTGGATCAGGGTTTCTTCAACCCTGTAACTGATCATATGGTTCTTGAACTACAAGCCTCAGTATTCCTAGATATTCTGGCCAATGGTGAAGAAGTTGCTATAGAATATGACACTACATATCTCCTGTCTCCAATGCAGGCCTCTCAGCAGTTCCAAGAAGATTCCACAACCATTTCACTCTGATTCAGGTAACATTGAGGGCACAACACCCACCCCCAGTATCTTCAACAGCTCTCAGAGAGAATACTAATGACCAGATCACTGTAAAGAAATAGAATTCTTCCATTTCTGTCCCCAACAGCATGTCAGAACTTATCCTTCCATTTCCCTCACAATCCAGTGATAACTGTCAGAACCTATCCTTCCATCCCCCACTATTCAGTCACAATTGATGAAGCTTCTTAGATGAGAAGTGAAATGTTATTTTCTTCTTCCTCAAAATAGTTCAGTTGCATTTTGAAAGAGCATCTTTGAGACAATTATGAGCTAGATGACTAAGAATTTCCACAGACACTGCTACAGAAGTTGCGGTTATCAAAATTTAGTTTTTAATGTTCCATCTATCAAAGTATCTGACATCACTAAAAATCTCATTTTTCCTAGTATGCTTTTCTGACTCAATATGATGGGAACTGTAGTCCAACATATCTAAAAAGCAGTAGACTGGGAAGACTGACACAGAAACTCAGGACACTGTTTTACAATTAGCAGGCACCAGCTTAAATAAATATAGTTTTATCAGGAATCACATCCTCCTCAATTTCCCAATTGTTGGATGCTTTTTTGTAGGACGTCTAGCCAGCTGAAGTTTTTCCTTTAGCTGGCTACTGTTTTATAAAAGAGTCTCCATTGGCAAACCTATATAAGCTATTCTGGATATTCAGGAACACTGATAAATAAAAAAAATGAGTATTTGTGTGCCGTCCCTAAGGAAAAATTGTTCACAAAGTTAATCCTTTGATTTATTACTAACGTTCAAGTTAAACTTTGCTCTTTTGTTTCCGCTGCCATTTTCTGTTGTATATGTAAATTACCTGTCTAATACTGAACAAAAGAACATGTCTGTCCCTGCGCTTAGCAATTCTAATTACATCTGAAGGAGAGAGAAAGCATTATACACGCGTAGGTAGCTTCCTTTCTTTAATTCCCCTTCCCAAACTTCCTTTCATAATAATGAAAAAATATGTAGAACTCAAGAGACAAAATACACACTATCGAAGAAGGCTGCTTCATGGCTGGCATAAAACATATAAGTTGCTTCTGTAGTAAAAAAAACAACAACAACATTTATGCAAGCATTTTAAATTGTTGCACTTTATGAATAATATTCAAGCATAATGTTATGGGTGCATTTATAAAAAAAACAACAGCTACTAAACAACATGGCTGAAAATGCAAACCAAGGAATGGGAAACCACAGCTCCAGAGTTATAGCAAATCATGGCAAAATCATAACCAGTCTTTTGGCTGAAAAAGTCTGAGAAGCAAACAATGTCTGAAAGCCTTTTTGTTGGAAACCAAGGAAAACTACTATCAAAATAAGACAATGCTAAATTATAAATAATTATATTGTAAAATATTTGAAATGAGATTATTATATTATGATTAAAAAGATGATAAATGAAAATTAAATATAATTCCATTAGTAAAACTTGGCTAAATGGAAACAAAGAGGAAATATAAAAGGTTATATGAATATCTTTAGAATAAATGTAAGATTCATTGTAGATGGGGGGAAATACCATGTGGATCCTGAATCAGGGGAAAAAGAAACACATGTATATAAAATAGTAAATAGGGAATTATTATTGTGAGTAATAATTAAGAATGACTATATTGATATTTGTTCTATTTTATTTTTGTTTTTTGTTTGTTACACATCGGCTTGGAGAAAGTAAAAAAAGAAAAATGTAAAACAAAATAGCTGGCAAGATGAAAATAAAAGGGGATAAACAGTGGAAATATGTCTTAGGATGAAAATGTTTTTGTTACTGGATTAGTGAATGAAAAAATATAAAGGGAAAATTTATTAAAAGAAAACTGGAATAGATAATGATTTGATACAAAATTAGATAAGAAAGCTGGAAATATAACTATGACTTTGTATGTATGTTGTAACATGGAATCACATTGCTCTCTTGAAGAGATGTATAAAAAAAATATTTGAAAAAATAAGACAATACTGTTTGGTCAGATGGGAGAAAATAGTCTGATAAGGGAATGACACCTTCTTTTAGTTCGTATCAAACCGCAGGTGACCTGTGGCCCTCCAGACCTTCTTGTATAACTCTCATCATTTCTTTAAAGAGAGTAAACTGGCTATGGCTAACCAGGTTGAAAGAGCTGTCCCATCTATTGTGCCTTAAACTGATCTTGTATGAAAATATCCTCTTAGTTAATGAAATAATCTTGTCTTTTAAATTAGTTTTACTGAGTTATTCACATCAAAATTGATGCAATAAGTATTTTTTAGATTTAAGTAAGTTTGAGAAAAATATTCTTTTTTTTAAAAAAAAAAAAATCTAATTAAATCAGATTTAAAATGTTTTATTATATGAAATGGTATAGTGTCTCCTGCACAGGGTTGAACATCTCAAAATTCTCCTCCAACTCTATTATTCTAATGTTTTGTCCTAATATTCAGATTAAAAAAAACATGGGAGTACTGAACTGAGTTCATAAACTCCATTGGTGTCGAGGCAGTAAAAAAATGCTTACCTTCTCCTACAATTCTTCTAGGCTGGATTTCAGTAAAAAAAAAAAAAAAAAGGTTCCTCCTAACTGTAACTTAGTTCCCATTCCAGGGTTGTAGGTTTGTAATATATTTATTTATTTGTTAAATTTATTTTCTGTCTATCTATATTGCAGAAGAAATCTTAACACTTGAGTTTTCTGCCCTTCGCTGCTCGGCTTCTTAAGTCTAGTTAATAATGCTGAGTCATAATACAAATTTTCACATTGCCTCATTACAAGATTGGACCATATTCAATATGGCTTAACAAGCACACTATGGTTTAAAAGTATTTGAGAACTAGCTGTAAATATTTTATCCAGCTCATTTTTATAGCGGTACTCTAGTAAAGCTGTCTGATGTATCTTTACTTTGCTTTTAATAGTTTTTTCAGTAGAATTTCAACATAATATAGTAAAATAGATATTTCCTTCTCTATACTACAATGTCATTAATTATATTTGCATCAAATATACTATGTATCCTGATGGTTTAGAAAAACTATTTTTGATGGCTCTTATTTCTATAGCAACAAGGAAACAAAAAGCAGTTAAGACCTATGCTTTTTGTGGAGGACAGGATATATTTCCTTTCCGAGAAAAATATTGAACAATAACAAGGTGAAAAAGGATGTCTAAAACAAGATATCAGCAATCTTAAAATTAAACATATCCCCCCGTCTCAATATTATAAACTATGAACTTGGAACTATCAACTTCCTCTCTGTAGATTGAAAAACAATGATGGGAAGTGAAAAGCAATTTAGTGGTACTATGTTAACTATAACACTTTCCTTGGCATAAAACTAAGCTGTTTTGCATATAAAGATAAGTTAAAAACAATATTTTGGTGAATTTTGAATCCAGAATATTTTTGTTGTCTTCTTTTATTATTTATCCAGTGTTCATCTATATCCCTATATAGTTTATTAATTCCACAAGTTTGCATGTATGAGTATAAGCTAGACAAGAATAATGGATGGAAACTGAATAAGGAGAAATTTAACCTAGAAATAAGGAGAAACTTTCTGACAGTGAGAACAATCAACCAACGGAACAGCTTGCCTTTGGAAGTTGTGGGAGCGTCATTACTTGAGACTTTCAAGAAGAGATTGGACTGCCATTTGTCAGAAATGGTGTACAGTTTTCCGCTTAGGCGGGGGGTTGGACTAGATGACCTACAAAGTCCCTTCCAACTCTGATTATTTGTTATTTAAAAGGAAATAAAGATTTTTAACATCATATTGAAATCTACATGAAATAAAATAAAATTCTGTTTTATGTGGTTACAATGGCTAATTTGCAAAAAAAAAAGTCTATTCAGGATGCATGGTAATAAACTGGAGCAGATTAAATATGGCACATCAGAAACTGTTTCTCATTTAAACTGGAAACAGAAAAGCGCAAGAGAACAACACATACATATTTCCTTCTCTTGTTGACAAGGAAAGCAAAAATTGTTATCTACTGTCCTTATGAAAACTGAAACTGATGCCCAGTTTTTAAGAAAAGATATTTCCTTGTGATGCAAAGCCAAGATCTCTCACTGGGAAAAATAATCTGTGATTTGGATCTCTACTCTGACACAAAGTGGGTCATTCTCTCCTCAAGGGAACAATTTTGCACATAAATAAGGTTCTACAAGAGGAAGAACTTCTTCACCAAGACACTATCTTATTATCTGGGGTCATCTCCTGTCTCCTAGACAGTAGGAAACAATGCTTTATAGTTCCAGAACTGGCTAAGATTCAAAAGTTCAAATGGGCAAACATTTGGAAAACTATATTTAAATCTTTTTTAAAAAGTAGGTGATGAGGAGAAAATTTTAATGTAGTTTTGTGTTTTGCGTTCTGGGTTTATGAAATGGATTTGAGGATGAAGGTTTTTTTTTCTCCTTTGAACCTTGAGTAATCTTTAAAGTTGGTGAAATATTATTGAAAGCAAAATTTTAATGTTTGTATATTAAGAGGAAGTTAAAAAAGAATGAAGTTAAAAACAGATGTCTTGGAACTTACTGGTTTTAGAAATGTTTTAAAGAATAGTTGAATGTTTTAAAATGTAGAAAAAGTATTTTTTTTTCCTTTAGGATTAACAAATTTGAAATAGTATAGTGAATGTTGTTAATATGAATTATGATAGTCTAGAGACATTAATGAGTAAACATAAATATATATTGTTTCCCACAGTAAGGAAAAGCAGAGATTGTTAAACCAATTCGTATGTATGTATGTATGTATGTATGTATGTATGTATGTATGTATGTTGTTTGGGTATTTTCCCATGTCATTACAGTTGTGCTTTTAAAGTTGTAGTGACATTTCTGCAGAATCTCATCTGCCATCAGCAGGTGCTTGTATTGGGTTTGTCTGTGTGTCAGGCTTTCACAGCTGTTTCTGTTTTAAATTTGGTGCTAGCCTCATGTTTTGTTAGAATGGTTTTTTCTTCATCCAGATTGGTTGGGAGTCTGTGTTTATTGGTCTTGAAGTTGGCTGTGTTCTGCTTGATTGGTGTTTCTAATACCTTCTGTCTGTTTTGTAGCGGGTTTGTTTTTTTTTTGTCTTGATTAGCTGGCAAAGGTAAAAGTAATGCCACAGTAGTAATGGACAGAAAAGACTACAAAACAAAACTGACAGACCTATTCCAAGACTCCACATACAAACCCATAAACACAGACCCAACTACATATCTGGAAAAAATAATCAAGAAGAAAATCATAACCAGCAACATGAGCAAAGAGACCCAACAGACAATCATCCCAAGAGAAAAATCTTCCAGATGCCCCAAACTATACGGCCTCCCCAAAATACACAAAGAAGGCATACCTCTGAGACCAATGGTCAGCTCCAGAGGAACACCATTACAAAACCTAGCCAAATACCCAGCAAAGCAGCAACAGCCCTATGCTGAAGCATCAGCTTCACATGTACAAAACTCATACCATGTCTTAGAAATGATCAAAGATCTACACATGGAACAAAAAGATCTGCTTGTAAGTTCCGACATGGTTTCACTATTCACTCAAGTCCCGATAAAAGTAATCCTAGAAATAATCAAAAACAAATACCAACCACCCAAACACCTCATGGAACTAGCAGAATACTGCTTAACTAACACATATTTCATATACAAAGGACAAAGATACAAGCAAATTGAAGGATTCCCCCATGGGATCACCACTGTCAACCGTTATTGCAAACCTGTTCATGGAAGAATTTGAATCCAGAGCCCTGGCTAATGCCACCCACGAACCCAAACTATGGTTAAGATACATCGATGACACATTTTTTATTTGGCCCCATGGAAAAGAAAACCTAAACAATTTTCTAACACATCTAAACAGAACACACTCCAAAATCAAATTCACCATGGAAACAGAAAAAAACAAACAACTACCATTCCTAGATGTACTAATCTACAAAAAACAAATGGCACACTAGGACACAGCATATACTAGAAGAAAACACACACCAACTGCTACCTCAACACCCAATCCCACCACCACCCAGCACAGACAAACTATGTGGCCAAAACACTAATTACCAGAACCAAATGCCTGGCAGACCAGACACACATAAAGACTGAACTATGCACCCTGACCAAAGTACTGACAGCCAACGGCTTCTACAAAAGCAAAATCACACTGAGACATAATAGAGACCTAGAAGATGAAAGACCTATGGAACAGCTGTCCTGCCCTACATAAGAGGTAAAACAGACAAAACCAGTAAGATACTACACAAGCATCACATCAAGACTGCCTTCAAAACAAACAGAAAAATAGCAGCCATCCTAAGAAACCCCAAAGATAAAATTGACCTGGAAAACTAAGGCATGTATGAAGTCCCCTGTGCATCATGCCCTGCCACATACATCGGATAGACCAATAGAAGAATAAATACCCACCCAGATGAACACAAAAATGCAGTAAAAAAGCCGGAACACACTTCCTCACTAGTTCAACACATGAAAGCCAAAGGTCATACCATCAACTTCAGTGGCACCAAAACCCTAGCCACTATAGAAAACCCCAGCTATAGAATATCAGAAAAGTCATAGAGATTGAAAAAAGACCTGACAGCATGAATAGAAGAGATGACTCCACCAGGCTGTCAATTATCTGGAAGCCCGTACTCACAAACAAAAAAATCTCCACACCACAAGCCAAGCAAACATCTGGGCACAAACAGATCCCCCCAATACCTCCAGCCCAAACACACCCTAGCCAGCTACCCAGATGAAACCTAGCTTCCTAATAAACGATAGCCGGCCATTCACCCAAAGCCAAGCCGTGCTAAAAGCCCCCAATACACGACACACAATGTTGCCAGCTAATCAAGACAAAAAAAACCCGCTACAAAACAGACAGAAGGTATTAGAAACACCAATCAAGCAGAACACAGCAAACTCCAAGACCAATAAACACAGACCAAGACTCCCAACCAATCAGGATGAAGAAAAAAACATTCTAACAAAGCACGAGGCTAGCACCACATTTAAAACAGAAACAGCTGTGAAAGCCTGACATTCAGACAAACCCAGTACACAAGCCTGATGATGGCAGATGAGATTCTGCCGAAACGTCTCTACAACTTTAAAAGCACAACTATAATGACGTGGGAAACTACCCGAACAAAGCTGAATACCATACATATAAATACTTACGAAAACTTAAGGAAACACACACGCACGCACACACACACACACATATTTATAGATTTTCAAGGGTACAGGTATGCAGGTCTTGGTGTGTTCGGGTATTTTTCTGTGTAAGTTTGAGAGTATCTTGGCAACGTTTCAACAAGGTCCCACTCGCCATTTTCAGGCTAGTGCTTTCGGCTTCTTGCTTGTGTGAGCAAAGCGTGATCGGAGCTGCCTTCTGTCTATAAATACTGGTGGGGAGGTGTGGTGTGCTGGCTCTGTTGTAAGCAGGCGGGTTGGCTATGTTGTTATTTCTTGATTGGTTGATGGAGTTGATGTTTGCAGATTGGCTGGCTTTTTTGTAAGAATGTGTGGCTGAGGTGTTGGCTGTGTGTCTATCAGTCTCCTGTGTTGTAGCGAACTGGGTAATAGGCTGTGTGATGACCTTCTGAGTTCTATTGTTGTGATGTCCTGGGTCTTGTGCTGTAATCTCCTGGGTCGCTGGCTGTGTTGCAACATCCTGAGGTTTTGTGGTATCCTCCTGAGTTCCATAATGTGATATCCTGAGTGGGTGGCTGTGATTAACACTTTGAAACCAATGCTCTAGACAAATCCAAATCCAAACCCAAATTCTGGATTAGATATGTAGATGACACTTTTGTAATTTGGCCACACGGGAAAGAAAAACTGGACAACAACACACCTCAATAGCCTACACCCCAAAATGCAATTCACCATGGGAACAGAAACCAACAACCACCTCCCTTCCTGGACGTCCTAATTTACAAAAAATCCAATGGCTCCCTAGGGCACATCATCCATCGGAAGAAAACACACCAACCGCTACTTAAATGCACAATCCCATCACCACCCTGCACAGATCAACTTCGTAGCCAAGACCCTCATCTCCAGAACCAAACAGCTAGCCAACAAAGACCACCTGAGAACAGAATTGCACACCCTCACTAACGTATTAATTTCCAACGGATTCCAAAGAAACACAATTACCAACCTAATCCTAAGGGAAATCCCCCCAAAACAGTATCGCCCTCCTCCCCTACATCAAAGGCACCACAGATAAAATCAGCAAAATTCTCCACAAACACAATATCAGGACAGCCTTCGGCACTGACCAAAAAATAGCCAACATCCTAAGAAACCCCAAGGACAAGATCCAGCTAGAAAACCACGGAGTTTATGAAATACCATGCAACAATTGCCCATCCATGTACATTGGACAAACCAACAGGAGAATAAATGTACGCATTGCAGAACACAAGAACGCAGTCAGAAAAGAAGAAAATACTTCCTCCCTTTTCCATCACCTTAAAGCCACAGGACATGAAATTAATTTTGAGGGAACCAAATTAATTTCCAACACTGAACACTTCAACAAGAGAATAATCAGGGAAGCCATTGAAATAGAGAAACACCCCCATAACATGAATAAATGGGACAATACCTCCAGCCTAGCAGACATCTGGAAGCTAGCCCTTATCAACAAACGAGTCCCAGCCACGAAAACCAACACCGGACCCAAAACAACACATGACACCACCACTAATCTCCCTCACCAGACTCAAACCCAAACCCATCCCATAGATGAAAGGCAACCACCATCCAGAAACCAGACCATGGCTGCATCACCAGTGGCCATACCCCCCGAACCCTAAACCAAGCAAACTGGCACATGCCATGAACACATAGCCAGACCACAAACTGGAGCCAAACCAAAACCCGGAATGTTACATCATACCCACCGACTCAGGATATCACATCATGGAACTCAGGAGGTTACACCACAAAACCTCAGGATGTTGCAACACAGCCAATGACCCAGGAGATTACATTAGAAGACCCAGGATGTCACAACAGTAGAACTCAGAAGGTCATCACACAGCCCATTATCCAGGTCATTACAACACAGCCAGCACCTCAGACACACAGGTTTTTACGAAAAAGCCAACCAATCTGCAAACATCAATTCCATCAAGAAATAACAACACAGCCAACCAGCCCGCTTACAACAGAGCCAGCACACCATACCTCCCCACCAGTATTTATAGAGAGACAGTAACTCCGATCACGCTTTGCTTGCACAAGCACGAAGCTGAAAGCACCAGCCTGAAGATGGCGAGTGCAACCTCGTCGAAACATTGCCAAGATACTTTCAATCTTATACGGGAAAAGACCCGAATACGCCAAGACCTGCATGTATGTATGTATACATGTATATGTATATATGTTTTCTTAAGTTGAGATTGTAATGTTATCTACTACTGTGCAAAAGAGAGTTGGAAGTCAACACCTTTTTTTCTTTTTTCTTTCCTATCCCACATTTTCATTTTTCCTTCCCCTAGTTTTCCACTACTTCTTATTTTCCTTTGTATCTTATATTTTGCTAAAATTAATAAAAATTTGATAAAAAAACAGGAGATACAATGGTGGAATGATACTGTAAAGTACCTTTCTTTGCATTTTGGGAGACCCTTTAATCTGAATTTACAGAATAACCAAATTGGAAAGGAACTTGGAGGTCTTCTATTTTAATCCCTGCTCAGGCAGGAATCCCTATACCATTTCAGACAAATAGTTGTTCAATCTCTTCTTAAAAATTTCCAGTGTTAGGGCATTGTTCCACTGATTAATTGTTCTGTCAGGAAATTTCTCCTTAGTTCTAGATTGCTTCTCTCCTTGATTGGTTTTCATCTTCTGCTTCTTGTCTTGCTTTCAGGTACTTTGGAGAAAAGCTTGACTTCCTCTCCTTTGTAACAGCCCTTAGATATTGGAACACTGCTATCATGTTCCCTCTAATCCTTCTTTTCATTAAACTAGATAAAGCCAAGTCCAGCAACCATTCTTTACGTTTTAGCCTCCAATCCTATAATCACCTTTGTTGCTCTTCTCTGTACTCTTTCTTGTCTCAAAATCTTTTTTATAATATGATGACCGAAACTGGATGCAGTAGTCCAAGTGTGGTCTTACCAATACATTATAAGGTGGTATTAACAGTTCACATGATCATGAGTCTAGCCCTCTGTTAATGCAGCCTAGGATTGAATTGGCTTGTTTGGCAACTGCAGCACACTGATGGCTCATATTTATGTAATTGTATATTAGAACTCTAAGATCCCTCTCACAGTACTACTATTGAGCCAGGTATTACCTATACTATACTTGTACATCCATTCATCCAATTTAAATCCTATCTTTCCCTTAAGAGCTCCATGCTAGTATTCCTTCTTCCTGGACTGAGAAAGAATGGCTGACCCAAAGTCACCCGGTAAGCTTCTGTAGCTGTGGATGGAATAGAACCTGAGTCCTGATGCCAATCTAGCACCTTAACCACCCATCTTTTCTATTTTATGTTGGCATCAAATTATTCAGGATGAAAAACAAAAAGCAAATCTGGAATGATCCATTGTTTCAATAGCTTGCATGTGGTCCAAAATAAACACAGAAAACCTTTCTTGACAGGAAGAGGAAACAGAGTTCAGGCAAAAAAAGGTCAACATTTGTTACATGTTAAGAAGTTATTTAAGCTTCTGACGTTCCACTAAATTTTGGAAAAGCCCTTAAGCAACTTCCCTTATCATCTATCAATATCACCAACTAATTGATAGATGATTGCATTAGGATTTGTTCAATATGTGTACATGCTGTATTGTTAATGCATCTCTTTGTTTATCATCTAAGTAGAAACAATTACTGTTGAATGCATCTTGTCTGAGGAATAAAAGTAAAGATGTCTCCAAGGAAATATTAGGCTGCTAATTTTATAAATTATGTAATAGGTGCTGCTCATTTATTTTACTATGCTCACATCTCTAGACATTTAAGTTTTGTTGGCAATGCATCGTTTTTGCTGGAAACAATATAGCATATAAACAGATAACAATGCAGTAAAACAACAGGAATGATTTAATACCGCACCGCTGTGGCCATAAAAGAAAGAGTCTATGCTTTCAGTAATAAAGATATCAGGTCGTTTCCTAGCAAAACACACTATATAGATCACCAACATAAATGGAAATGAAATAAATGGGTAATTTAAGGATATATCAGATGTAGTAGTTTATTTATATACAATATGAATGGATTAAGGCAAAGTTCTATTTGCAAACTGAATTGGTATTTTCTAAAGACATCATAATTTGAAAGTGATTACTGTTAATTTTTAGTTTTGAAACACTATTATATTGTTTAGGATCTCAATAATAGATCCTGGGATGTTGCTGTTGTTGTTATCGTCACCATCACACTGTCAGCCAGATGTTCAGAATGGGTTTGGCATTTTTGTCTACCTATTGAGCCCTTACCAAGAACCTAGAAATAGGCAAATCTGGATGTTTGACGCTGTTACAGATATCGTTGCAGGATGGAAATTGTTCCAAGTAAAGCTGCCTTCTGCAATTGATTGATTGTAAATTTGTCAATGACAAATGTTTTGGGATTGCACCCAAGGTACCTATTGCTATTAGTACTACCCTTGTTTGCCTTTGCCAGTCATTCTATTTCTATTTGTAGGTCTTTGTATTTCGTTATCTTCTCCAGTTCTTTCTCTTCTGCTATTTTCAGGCATTGCCATATCCACTATGCTGACTTTTTTTTGTATTTTGACTATTGCCAAGACTAGGATCATATGTGGCAGGTGCCTGTCTGTTTGAATTCTAAAGTCCCAGAGCAATTTAACTGCTTCATTTTCTATGACTTTCTCTATTTTATGGTCCTATCAGTTCTCGCTTGCAGGCAAATGATATTTCTTGCTTGTAATCAATCTCTGCTATCTTCTTGCAGCAACTTACCAGGTCATCCACTGTTTCTTCAGTTTCTTTGTATAAGTAGCACTTACTGTCTGTTGCTGTCTATAAGTAGCACTTACTGTCTGTTTCTCAATTCTGGCTTTGTATGTATTTGTCCTTAAGGCTTGGTCTTGTGCAGCCAGAATTAGTCTGTCAGTCTCTTTCTTCAATGTTCCTGTTCTTAGCTATTGCCAGTTCTTGTTATTATTTGCTTTCCCTGCTATTTTTTTTTAATGTACTGGCCATGTAGTGCTCTGTCATGCCTCTGTTCTCTTCTTCATTTAGTCTTTCTTGTAGGCCAGTTTGGTCTCTGGTAGTCAGCAAGCCTTCCTGGCATATAAACTTCAGTGCATCTTCTTCATTGTCCTTCAGATATTCTTCCAAATCCCATTTTTATTCTTCAACTATATGATGTGCTTGCAACATTCCATGCCCACCTATTTGCCTTGGTAGGTAGAGTCTGTCAATGCCACTGCAGGGATGAAGGGCATGATTCATTGTTATTATTTTTCTGGTCTTCCTATCCATTGCTTTTAGTTCTGCTTCAATCCAGTCCACTATTCCTGCTATATATCTAATGACTGGAATTGTTGATATATATTGCCTTGATGGTATTTCTTCCATTGTTTGGACTTTAAGATTTTCACTCTTGATATATTCAGCTCTAATCATTTTCAGTGTGCTTGATGTTGGCATCTTGAAGGATACCCAGATATTTGTAGTAATCATCTTCATTCAGACTCTTAATGTTATTTTCATAGAGCAACTTGATCACTTCAGTTTTCACTATTTTTCTTTGTTTGATAGTGTGTGTGGCATGTTTATCCAATCCAAACTCCATTGCAACATCTTGGCTATATATACCAACAGTGTTGAGCAGCGATTCTATTTCAGATGGTGTTTTTTTCCTACAGCTTCATATCATCCATGTAAAGGAGGTGGATAGTCTGGAAGATGTTTTTGATGCTTGATAGCCATGGTCTGAGTTATTTATTTAATGTGTTGATAGATGAAACAGTGCAATGACAAAAAGCAGTGGTGCTAGTGAATCTCCTTGAAATATTACTCTTTTGATATTAATGCCTCCTAGTCTCTCACCATTGACCTGCAATTGTGTCTTCCTTTTTTTTGTAAAATTTTTTTAAAGCATACATCATTATCATTTTGTGAACAATGTGGTACTAAGTGTCTTTTTGATATAAAAAAATAATAAAATTGGGAAAAAATACTAAATTAGTCCGGTTTATGTGATCTAATGTATAACTGTATCAGCACTTAGTCCTTCATTTTTCAATTATTGATATTTGCTACATTATTCTAATAGTAATAACTTTTACTTTTTTGCATACCTAGTAATTTCCTTTTTCTAGTCATAACCTTTGATATTCACTTTATATGTATTGAGTAAAAGTATGTATAACAATGTTTCCACATTTCTAAATTTTATATCTGTTCTAATTTTACAAGTTGCCAATCTTACAAGTTGCTACATTAATCTAATGTTGTTATACATAGCTATATCAACTCATAATTCTTCATTATTCCATTATTCAGTATTTTCTATCTCCTTCTAGTATTGTTTTTGAGCATACCTAATAATATCCTTTTCCCAGCTCTAATCTCAACTTCTGATATACACTTTAAATATTGTGTTAGGTAAAATATATATAACAATATTTCCCCTATTTCTACAGCTTATATCTATTCTAGTTTTAGGCCAGTCTCATTTTTCTTTTTCTTTTTTAAAATCCTTCCTATCCATCGTCTCTCATCCTCTTAGAAGTTACATTCCTTCTCTTTTTAGCTTGCCTCCCATATTCCTCCCTTGGATCTTTATCTATATCTTTTATACTCAACTAGAGCTTTATTTCCCTCCCCAATATTTTTTGCTGCCAATTCAACCATAGGTCTAGTAAATCCTCTACCTTTTTTCCAAAAATATATTTCAGTTTATTCAATTCCATTTTTCTATCAACTTGTATATATTCTCCCATCTTTATTTCACCAACTGTATAACCTCCTCCTTTTCTTCTTGTTCTGTTTGCTGTGCCATCTGTTCTGTCTGAGTTTACAATTATCTCTGAGTTTACAGTTATCTCCTTTGTCTGCTGGATTTTATTATCTTGCTTCATTAATACTTATTGCACATTTTCAGCCTTTCCAGTTATATTGTGTAGCAAGTCTTTTATTTCCTTAGTATTCGCCATCATCATATCATAAATATTTTGCAATAGTCTGATAATTACTTTTTGTGTCTCCAGTTCTTCCTGATAGCCATCTTGCCGTATTTTTAAAAATCCAAATAGCATGCCAATAATCTGTCACCACTCCAGGGTCTATTCTCTTTGACTTGCCAGAGCCAGCAGATTATGTAGTCTTAATATTGTTCATCAGGAGATACCATAATGAGAGTTCCTTGTATCCCACAATTAGTCAATAAATTTCATTTATACAGTCCAAGGAGTTTTCCAAGTAGTTCTTTAAATCTACTTTTTAGTTTATCAAGTAGTATTCAAAAGACATTTCATTATATATCCTTCAGGTTTTTTAAGGCTGGCCTTTAGTCACCATATAGATAAGTATGAAACAGTAAATAATGAAGCAGAGCAGACCTCCAGATATTATTTCCTCTCTTAGAAATTGTCCAAGACCATTTTCTTTTAGAAGTATGACTTAATATAAATCTATTCACCAGTAGATGGCGCCTCCAGCTTAAAAATCCTCATTAAAAGTCTGCTTTAAAAAAATATCAACCTTAAAAAAACAATTTAAGTTTTTTTCTCATTAATTCAAACAAAATATCCAATAAACAGTCAGATATCCACCACTTTGGAGTGCCTGTTCAAAGTCCTATTAATAATACTTATACATCCAGTTTTTCTTTGTTCTAAAGCTTTAGGGTATAATTTTCCTTTATCCCTCTTTGATTGCCACTTAAAAAATATTTCAAAGAATCACTTTCATGGATTAAATTTCTTTTGTGAAAATTCTTGACAAAAGTAAAATCACCTCATCCAGTTCCAATCACTGTCCACTCTCACCACTCCAGCACATTCTTAAATTGCCCCAGCTTTGTTGCAGCCATGTTCGTTTTCTCACCTCCATCTTCAATAGAGGGAAGAAACCCTGAGTCCAGCAGAAGAGCCGCTGCTCTTTGCAACCAACAGGGTTGGTTGCAGGGTGACTTTAGTCCTCTGGGGGCCCTCCAACAAAGAAGATTAGGCATGGGGATGTAAAGCCCTGCTCCCCTGCACCAATCACACCATGACGTCAACCTGGAAGTCCCCCCTGCAACTGTGTCTTCCATCGTGCCATCAATCTTTGCACAAAGCTTCTGATGTTTCTACTGACTCTTGTTGTTTTTAGGCACTTGATTATCCAGAGAGTGGAATGCCTTTTTGTTGTCAATCCATGCTACATTAGGTTGGTCTTCCTTCTCTTGCAGTTTTCCAAAATTATTTTGTCAATTAGGAGTTGATCTTTTTTTCATCTGCTATTGGGGCAGTTTCCTTTCTGCTCAGGTGGAAAGAGATTATTTTCAACTGGTTGCTGTTGGACTGCATCAGCTATCACACCAGATAACAATTTGCAAGTTGTTGGTAGCAAGTAATTGGCCTGTAGTTGCCTGATGCTGCTTCTTTTGCTGAATCTTTCATTATCCGTTCTACCAGATGTTAGCCACTATTCAATTTCACCTCCTTGTACTATATTGTTAAACTTCTTGGCAGAGTGGGTATAGACCAGTTAAATAAGCCAGCAGAGTGGGTATAGACCAGCAGAGTGGATATAGACCAGTTAATAAAAAAAACATGTAATTCATCTTTACCTTTATTATTATTATTATTAATCATCATCATCACACAATCAGCCAGATGTTCAGACTAGGTTTGGCATTTTTGTCTACCTATTGAGTCCTTACCAAGGACCTAGGTCAGGTAGATCTAGATGTTTGACGGTGTTATATCATCACAGGATAGAAGCAGGTATGGGATTCAAAAATCCCAGCAACTGGTTTGCTGCCCAGTTGCTGGGTGGGCATGGCCATGGTAGGCGTGGCCTCCCGGAAGTTCTGGGAGGGCTGTTTTTCACCTTTCCAAGGGTCCAGAGGCTTCCCTCGGGGCCTGTGGGAAGGCAAAAATAGCCTCTCCAAGCTCTGGAGGGTCTCTGGAAGCTGGAAATAGGCCCATTTTTGGACTTCTGGGAGGGCCATTTTTTGCCTTCCCAAGGGTTGGGAGGCTTCCCTCGGGTCCCTAAGAGGGTGAAAAATGGCCTCCCCAGGCTCTGGAGGCCCTCCGGAACCTGGAAACAGTCTTCTGGTATTTCCAGAAGGCCCATTTTTCCCGCTCCCAGAGCTTGCACTTACCTTCATTGAAAATGGTCTGCATGGTGACTCCTGGGCAGGTGGGGTGGGCGGGACCAACTGGTCAGTTCAAATACCGGTTTGGTGAACCAGATGCAATTTTTTTAAAATATATTTTTTATTGTTTACAACTTAAACAATTCCAAGTATCAAGCACAGTGCAACCGTTTTGGCATTACTTTGCCTTACATACAAAAATATAACAAAACCATTAACATTCCTATTATTGGTACAATATTTACATTTTGATTCTAATCCTCCTAGTTATTTTTCTTCCAACCTTCCCCTCTTTCTTGCAATCACAGGTAAACCCTATTCCAGATTTCATAATATTCTAGCACCCCCTTATGTTTCAGTATTAAACTTAATCTATCAGATTCTGCACAAGCCATTATTTTCCTTATTATCCCTCTTTTCTGTGGTATACTCTCATTTTTCCAAAATTGTGCATAAACCTTTCTCGCCACTGTCAATACATGTATTATTAAATATGTTATACCTTTGCTGTGACCTTCTGTCATTAATCCAAAGAGAAATATTTCTGGCTTAAATTAAATGCATTCCCCCACCATTTGCTCCACCCATGTCTGTATCAATCTCCAATATTTTGTTGTGTGATTACATGTTCAGTACATTTGGAAGAATGTGCCAGGTAGGTCCTTACACTTCCAGCACTTTGCTGATAAATTTTTGTTCATTTTGGTGAGCTTGCTGGAGGAAGATGCCACATATAGAACATCTTGTATAGATTTTCCTTATACACCCTAGCCATTGTTAATTTCCTGTTATTTTTCCAAAGATTTTATATTGTTATATTAAAAATTATAGCGCATACCACCATTGTCTCTTTGACATGCTCTTCCTCTAGTTTATATTCTAATAAATATCTATTCAGCACCTTAATCAGTTTGTCATTAGACCCTGTCAACAGTTTGTCTAGTATTGTTAGTTCTGTATTAATGTCCCATGTTTTCCTATCCTGAATATTTGTATTTGTAAGTAGGACCACCACTCCAGATTTACCCAAATATAACAATATATATTGCAAAGATAACATCTGGTTTGCCCAAACCAGTCTGAACTGGTAGAATCCCACCCCTGAATAGAAGCTGTTCCAAGTAAATCCACCTTCTGCAATTGAATGATGGCAAATTTGTCAATGCCAATATTGTTCAAGACTGTTGCTGCTGTTATTATTATCATCATCATTGTCGTCATCATTGTTGTCATCATCATCATTATCATTACCATCATCTTCATAAAAATGAATATTTTAACAGATTAAGGAGATTTTTTAAAAATAGTTTGCTTGGTGCTAGAGAAAGTGGGCATTGGTCCTTACCTGACACACCATTTCTCTGGAGCTGGGAGGATCATCCAGAGAGTGGAAGGTGCTTCAGTCTGCGTTGTTGAAGGCTGAGCTTAATTACTGAGGAATGCTCCGCCCTCCGTCACGTGGCTCCCTTGCATTCCCCAGTTTACGCGAATAGGAGAGTGAAGAGAAGATCGTGCTCTCATCTTACTATGCTAAGTGGTTCCTTGGCCGAAACAAGACCCCACCAGACGGTGAACTTAAAAGGGTGGGGCTGGATGATCCTCCCGGCTCCAGAGAAATGGCGTGTCAGGTAAGGACCAACGCCCATTCTCCTGAGAGCCAGTCAGATCATCCAGAGAGTGGGACATACCAAAGCTTGGCTGTCCTACGGGAGGGACTCCGTCTGGTTCTGAAGTCGCTGCGGTTCCTTGAGAACTCGCTGGAGAACTCGTCTCCCAAACGAAGCCTCCACCGAGGCAAATATGTCAATCTTATAATGCCTAATGAAGGGAGATGGGGAGGCCCAGGTGGCCGCCCGACAAATATCAGCAATTGGAGCCTGGGTGGCCCAAGCTGCCGAGGTGGCTGCACTTCTGGTGGAGTGTGCTGTTATGCCGGTGGGCACCGGCAGAGCCTGGGACAAGTAAGCTTTGGAAATAGTAGCTCTCATCCAGTGGCCGATGGTTGCCGGGGACACTTTGTGTCCTAAGGATTTAGGTTGAAAGGAAAGGAATAAGGATTCAGACTTCCTAAAGGGCTGGGTACGTTTAATGTAAATGCGGAGGGCCCGTCTTACGTCCAGGGTGTGCCAAAGCTTCTCCCTTTCCCGCGAGGGATTTGGACAGAAGTTCGAAAGTGTGAGTTCCTGTGCCCTGTGGAAGGCTGAATTGACCTTAGGCAAGAAGGTAGGGTCCGGCCGTAGAACCACCTGGTCGGCATGGAAGATGCAAAGGTCTTTCCTCACCGACAAGGCGGCTATCTCCGATATTCGGCGAGCCGAAGTAATGGCCACCAGGAATACGACTTTGAAACTTAGGAACTGGAGTGAGGATTCCCTGAGAGACTCAAAGGGATGTTTAGTAAGGGACGTCAGGACCTTGTTGAGGTCCCAGGTAGGATATCTGTGTACAGTTGGGGGACACAAGTTAGTTGCTCCCCTAAGTAATGCCCTAATGTGAGGGTGGAGAGAGAGGGTACCCAGATTGTCGCAAATAATCACAGTTGAAAGGGCTGCTACCTGATGCCTCAGGGTGTTCAGAGAAAGTCCCTTCCTCAGACCCTCTTGGAGGAATTCCAAAACTTGAGCAATGGAGGGTGAAAGAGGGTTGGAAATTATGGCACCACTTGCAGAAGCTATTCCAAGTGGCATTGTATATTCGGGTTGTTGAGGGCTGCCTTGCCGCTAAAATGGTATCAATAACCTGGTCAGAGAACTGCTCCTTCCTTAGACGTTTCCGCTCAACCTCCAAACAGCTAACTGGAGCCACTGAGGGTCCGGGTGTTGGAGGGGCCCCTGGGAAAGGGATATCCTGTGCGGGGGAATTTTCCAAGGGGGAGAAACTGATAGATAGCGGAGGTCCGCAAACCATGGGCGCCTGGGCCAGTAGGGTGCCACTAAAATCAGCTCTGCTTTCTTGGAGATGAGCTTCTGGATGACCCTAGGGACCAGGGCCAATGGAGGGAATGCCTATAGAAGCCCTGTGGGCCAGGGGCAGCGGAGGACGTTGTGATTCTCGGCCCCGTGGGAAGGATTCCTCGAGAATAACCTGGGGAGTTGGGTGTTGAGCGGGGATGCGAAGAGGTCTACTGACGGGAGGCCGAACATCACAGTCGCTTCCCTGAACAGTGATGGGTGAATGCGCCACTCGGACTGGTCCACCGTGGTCCTGCTCAGGCAATCTGCTTGGGTGTTTGAGACCCCTGAGATGTGCTCGGCTTTGAGAGAGAGGAGATTGCGCTCCGCCCAACGGCACAGGCGCTCGGCCTTTCTCATCAAACTTATGGACTGGGTGCCCCCTTGTCGGTTGACGTGAGCCTTGGCGGTGATGTTGTCCGTGATTATCAGGACATGCCGTACGTGTACGTGGGGAAGGAAATTGCGCAGGGCCCGGTGGATGGCACGAAGTTCTAACCAGTTTATATTGCGTGTGCGTTCTACCTGTGACCATTTGCCTTGTGTCGAGAGTGAGTGGATGTGAGCGCCCCATCCGGACAGGCTGGCGTCTGTGGTGAGGATGAGGCGTTGGGGTTCCTTGAAGCAATGTCCCCTGTTGATGGCGGGACTGGTCCACCAGAGGAGAGACGTGAGGACCCTTGAAGACACCTTTGAATTGCTTCTGCCGGTCCTTTGGAACGGGAGCAGGAACCATTGTAGTGTGTAAACGGGCCCAGGGAACAATGAAAATACATGAGACTATTTTACTGAGTAATTTAGACAATTCTAAAAGTGTTACCTTTCTTGATCGTCTGATATGTTTGACAGTCTCCTGGATGCTACGGAATCTCTCAGAGGAAAGGAAGACCTTTCCCTGAACCGAGTCAATGACGGACCCCAAGTGGGTGATCCGTGTAGATGGTAACAGATGACTCTTTTGCCATTTTGCTAGGAACCCATGATCTTGGAGGGCAGAAAGAGTAGCTCTGATATCCTTTTCTGCTTGGGGTCTGGAGTGAGACAGGATGAGGATGTCATCCAGGTAACAGTAGAGACAAACCGGGAGGTCCCTGAGGTGGGCCGCTAGGGCCACGAGGACCTTAGTGAAGGTTCTTGGGGCAGAGGCCAATCCAAAGGGAAGTGCCACATATTGGAATTGGTGATGATTGTAGCAGAACCTGAGGAATTTGGAATGGGAGGGCGGGATTGGGATGTGAAGGTACGCCTCTGAAAGGTCTATGGAGGATAGCCAGTGCGGTATCTGCCATCCCGCATCTGATGGGCGGCTCATGATAGGGAGCGAAGGGAAGAGAAACGACAGGAAGCGAGGTTTCCTCTTGATGAGCGCGCCCCGAATGTCTTGGCACACGCTCTTTTATTGTACTTTTTTACAAGAAAATGATTTAATCAAAGCTCAAGTCAAACATGGTAATCTCATCAGGATGTGCATGTTTACAAAGCTGCATACCAGACAGATCATTTACAGTGTGGATAAGCTTATTAACAACCGTCTAGCTCCTTGTCCCTTGTGCATGCCTTGCAAAGGTCACTGAAGAGACAGAAGTTAATGATGACACGTGAATGATACAATGTTGCAAACACATGAATGATACATAGTTGCAATGATACATAGTTGCAAACACATGAATGATACATAGTTACAACATCTCCTCTGTTTTTATTATTTATGACGAGTCTTCTTCCTCGTCCGAGAAGACAGGAACCATTTTTATGAAATGTTCGCCATCCCCGTCATCTAGGCAAGAGTGCGATCCGTCAGCGTCAGGGTTGTCCAAGGAGCGGTAACTCAGCAATGACATTTTTTCGTCCGCTGTTGAGGATATAACATGAGCTTGCAATAGCACATTAACATCAGCAGAGGATAATTGATTTTTAAAAAATTGTAATATTCTATTAAAACAAGGTCCTATAATACATATCAATATAATGATTATTAATGATCCTGCCAATGCAGTTAAAAAGGATCCTGCCAATGCAGTTAAAAACCATGGCAAAATAGAAAACAACCCCCCCCCCCGCTATCAGCATAAAGACAACATTCTTCTTTAAGCGCAGCACACAATCCCCCTTGTTTTAAAAAATAACAGATCTAAGCTTCTACGATTTTGCAAGAGGGGGTATTCCATGGGTACCTGTAGGGATATAAAATCATCAGAGTTATACACACAAGCCATACTTGAATGCAAAATGATTTGGATTTAACAATTTCATCCCTGTGGACACATGCCGTGAGACCGGTGGAACAAGTCCAAACAAAATTATTGCCAGGGATAAAATACATTCCTTTCAGGCGTGATGTTAAAGTTCCTCCTGAAGTGGTGTAGATTGCAGGATATCCCCTGGTTGTGTGGGTGCGTCTGCCAAATCGAATTGAAATGGTGGGTAGAAGTCTTCTATGCGAGAAAAATTGGTTGTAGAACTTAAATGAACTCCTTGAAAGTCAGTTATAGTCCAAGCAATATTATATCTTCTATGAGGCTTCTGCGGATCGTCATGGACAGTTCTTTTGAAGCGTCGTTTGTTGACAGGATCAGAGTTCGGGTATATAAAGGCATGACAAGTAGGAGAGAGGGCTATGGACAAGTTAGTTGTAGAACATTTGCGAAATGAGGGAATGCAATTAGTAGAAAAAGGATAATAATTACAATAATGACAATAAAGATTAATTTGGTAATTCATCAAGGATGTTAGTTGGGGTGGGGAAACCCATAATACAATAGAAGGACATCTAGGTCCCCCTATGTTTAGATTGAATAGAGGAAAAGATTTTAAGGTTCCTTTCCATAGGAAGAGTAAAGAAGGAACAAAAGAGCGAGTGGTAGAGTGTTCTTTAAACAAAACAGAAGTGACAGAGTGAAAGCTATGGGTAGCATTTTCATGACGTACCCACATGGACCAAGTATAATAGCCTTCTGTTAATGAAATGGTTTTAACATGAATAGTCTTTTGACAGGAAGCATAGGTTTTGTTGAAGTAAGGTAGAAATTGCAAAGAAGATATAGGCAAGAATATCAGGAAGAGTTTTAAGATACAGATGTAGCAGAGGAATTCCCATGATAGGGTCTAACCACCCTACCAGGAATCCAGCAAGTGGTTTTGTCTGGCAGTAAGATCGCAGCGTAGCCTCGTCCCCAAGTGAGAAGCTCAGCGGGACCCTGCCAGGCGGGATCTGGCAATCTGCGATAATATACCAGAGGTCTGTTAGGCGGGGGTGAGGGGGAGGAAAAATAACGCGAAGCAGCAGAAGTGGGAGGAATGCCAGTCAGATTAAGAAAGTTTAAAGTGTAAAGACAAATGTTAAGAGAATTTTGCAATGCTGGGAGGTTCGAGGGGTTTTCCCGCAACGAATATCGATCAAGAGCACGTTTCAGAGATAAGTTCGCTCGCTCCACAATAGCCTGCCCCTGGCTGTTGTAGGGAATCCCAAACTTGTGGGTTACATCCCATCTGTTACAGAAGTCCTGGAAAGCAGAACTTGTATAGGCAGTTCCATTGTCAGTTTTGATTTCTTTTGGATGTCACAGCGAGGCAAAGGTACGAATTGAATGATTGATGACATGTTTTACAGTTTCTCCCCTTTGAGGGGTGGCCAGAATAAACCCTGAATATGTATCGATGGAAACGTGCAAATATTTCCAAGGGGCAAAAGGTTGATACTGAGTTACATCCATTTGCCAAATTTCACAAGCTTTTAATCCTCTAGGATTTACTCCTATGGGAATGGAATGTCCTTGCTTACTACATGTGGGGCATTGCTGAATAATGGCAGCAGCTTCTGCCTGAGTTAGAGCAAATTGAAAAGTTATCATAACTTGGCGGGGGAGATTCAAACACACTCCCTGCTTCTATTTTATAATGGACCATTAAAGCCTCTATAATTTTCCTCCAAGTGACCAAAATGCCAATAGGTGCACGAGAAGGACTATGGAGATGTTCACCAATTTTTTGCCAAGTGGAAATTTTTAAGGACCCTTCCTCTGAATAATTAGGACAATGTTGCCACACATAAGCCAATAATGTAGCAATAGGTTTCTTTTTTACAGGTGAGCCCTTTAAATTAGCAGAGTATTTAGAAGAAGAAGCGACTAACTCCCTCAATTCCTTCAGATGCTGCGTCTGTTGTTGAGAAAAGTTTCCACCCATACTTACGAACGTCGAGACCGTGTTTCAGATCCGATGACGTGCAATTCGCTTCAGGCCTGGCGATGCACAGCTCCCATCGAGCTGATAAGATATGGGCGCGTCGCTATATATCCCCCTTCGGGAATCACGTCGGGGTCACCAGAATGCAGTATCTGCCATCCCGCATCTGATGGGCGGCTCATGATAGGGAGCGAAGGGAAGAGAAACGACAGGAAGCGAGGTTTCCTCTTGATGAGCGCGCCCCGAATGTCTTGGCACACGCTCTTTTATTGTGCTTTTTTTACAAGAAAATGATTTAATCAAAGCTCAAGTCAAACATGGTAATCTCATCAAGGTGTGCATGTTTACAAAGCTGCATACCAGACAGATCATTTACAGTGTGGATAAGCTTATTAACAACCGTCTAGCTCCTTGTCCCTTGTACGTGCCTTGCAAAGGTCACTGAAGAAACAGAAGTTAATGATGACACGTGAATGATACAATGTTGCAAACACATGAATGATACATAGTTGCAATGATACATAGTTGCAAACACATGAATGATACATAGTTACAACAAGCCAGTCCCCCTGCCTAATGCCTAGTAGAATAGATTGTAGGGTGTGCATCTTAAATCTGCGGTAGGTCAGGTAACAGTTAAGGCATTTCAGGTCTAGAATAGCCCTCCATCCCCCTGAAGATTTGGGGACCACAAAGAGGTGAGAGTAAAACCCCTGCCTCCGCTGGGATGGTGGTAGAGGTTGTATGGCCTGTATGGAGAGGAGATGGCGGATAGCTGAATCCATTAGGTTGCGTTTGGTGAGATCCTTGGAGGGGGGGGATGCCATAAAAAATTCAAGGGGGGCGCGCTGAAATTCAAGCGCGAGGCCCAGTCTGATGGTCTCCCTGACCCAGGCATCGGAGGTGGAAGAGTCCCACCGGTCGGCGAAATGCTTGAGGTGTCCACCGATGGGGAGGGGTGGACGGAGTCTATCTGTTGCACTGGAAGGGCTTCCCTCCTGAACCCCTGAAGGGGCGCCTGTAGCTGCCGCCCCTCCTGCTCCTGTCACCCGGATCAGCTCGATCCTGGGGCTGGAAAGGCCGGAAGGAGGGGGGGTCTCAGGTACCTGGGCGGGAAAGGAAACTGGTAGAAAGGTCCTCTCCGAAAGGGCTGTGCTCTTGAGTCTGACCTACGGAAAAGGGGGGGAAGAAATTTTTTCTTGCTTCTGGTTTTTGATAGATATGGCTCCAGGACGGTGCCAAATAATTTGTCCCCTTTTATGGGGGCGGTGTCCAGCTTAACCTTGTTTTTTACGTCCGCCTGCCAGTGCTTGAGCCAGAGCAGGCAGCGAGCTGTAACATGAGAGGATATTACTCGGTAGAGAACTTAACCACGTGGTATGTAGCGTCGGCCAAGAATTCTGCTGCAGTCGTCAATTTTGCTATGTCCTAGTGTGCCCTTGTGTTGGGGGGGGACATGCTGCCTCAGTTGACGGAGCCACCGGATCGAAGACCTGCTGAAGAAGGAAATGGCAGTGGCCGATCTAATGGCCCAGGTGTCCGCTTGGTGAGCCCTACGTAAAGCAAGCTCAGACCTCTTGTCCTCGGGCTTCAGGACCTCCAGGGATCACTGGGGGAGGACAAGGATGCCAAACCAACGATGGGCTCATCTACCTCGGGAGTGTTAAGCAGGTTGCAGAAGCTCGAGTCGAGGTTAAAGAAGATCCTGTCCTGGCTGAATGGGGCAGGGGGTGCCCTTGTGGAGTTTAACTGGTTTGAGACTAAGTCATGAAAAATGGGCGGGGCCAGGATCACCTCCGCCTCCACCACGGGCTGCCTAAAGATGGCGTCCTCCTGTCCCTCTGCTGGGGAAGGGAGAGCCGAGGAGGACTGTACAGACAGGCCAGAAATGTTCCTGGCCTTAAATAGAAGAGATTTAAACATGTGCGGCTTGAACAGGCCCACAAAGGTGGGTTGATCCAGGGTGAGGCCCTCGTCCTCGGACATGTCCCCCTCCATAGGGTCTATCTCCGATAGGGGCTCCCCCTGGTGCATAGACCCCCATTCCAATTCCTCCTCCTCCCCGAACCGATCTAGGTCCTCCATGGCCTCCTCCAGATCCCTGGGAGAGGACTGCCCTCCTGTAAAGGTACCTGACCAAAAGTGGGGTCCGATCTAGGCGAAGACCTGACTGATGGTGAGTTGTGTTCGGGCGCCATCGAGGGAGGACCAGACCTGGACATCTGTTGCAGGCCCTCTGCAATCCCCTGGCGAATAGCCCGTTCCATCCCTGCCTGCATGTGCGCAGGGATCTCAACTGTGGCGACCTCCTCGTGACGCAGACCAGCGGCCGTGGGCGTAAATGTTGCTTCCGGCGTCCGCCTGGTCGTTGGTCCGGGAACCTGGTGTCCCTGGGATGGGCTGCGCCTGGAGAGGGAAGAGCAATCTGGAGGGGGGGGTGTCTGGAGGTAGAGGGAGCAGAGGGTGGGGGGGCTGGAAATACTGGTTGTGTCTCTCTAGATCGTCTGTCAAATTCTTTCTCCAGTGCCCTATGACGTCTTAGAGCGTCCCTCTGAGAAGCTTTGGAAGTTTCTTTAGGGGCTTCCTTAGCCTGTTTGCGCAGGTGGTAGGATTTAGATTTGGCCTTCAAAGAAGGGCCTTTAGCGGAATTGTCATCTGCCATTGTAGAGGAAAGGACTGTAATACAAATATAAAGGCGGTTGGCTCGCCAAGGGTTCGACCTACAACAAAGGCCGGGTGTCCTTTCGTTGGCCCGCACCCCCTTTTGGAATTTTAAATGTATATAAACTAATATAATTATTAATACCTTTATGCCTAAGAGTACAATCAAGATATATAAGCCAACCAGTGTTGGCAACGTGAAATAGCCAAATATTGATAAGATGTAAATATATATATATGCAAATACGTATATATATATATATATATATATATATATATATATATATATATATATTTTCTTAAGTTTTCGCGGGTACTTACATGTCTGGCATTCAGCTTTGTTCGGGTATTTTCCCACGTCATAGTAGTGGTGCTTTTAAGGTTGTAGCAACGTTTCAGCAGAGTCTCATCTGCCATCATCAGGCTTCATCACTATACAGGCATCATCACTATACAGAAGCCTGATGATGGCAGATGAGATTCTGCTGAAACGTTGCTACAACTTTAAAAGCACCACTACTATGACGTGGGAAAATACCCGAACAAAGCTGAATGCCAGATATATATATATATATATATAATTGTGTATCTAAATATATTTAGATATCTATGTAATGATAAAGATTACTATTAGTATTATTATTATTTACAATATTTAATCCAAGGTCTGGTTGGATCTCCCAGGAAGGAGTGACCCCAGGAATTGCTGTTAATATTGCCAATGTGCCAAATAAAACGCCTGAGGCTGGAGTGAGGCCTCGGCAGCTGGAGCTCCCAGGCAACAACCGGGAGGGATAGGCTGCTATTTCCTGCCCTGAGCGTGCTGCGGAAAGCCAACAAGTTTGCCAATTCCCCTAAATCTCTGATAGCTCTCACAGGCTGGAAGGCCTATAATTAGAGCTAGTCCCTTCGCAGCTCAATGAGGCCTCTAAAAGCGGCGCCCGACACGCGGCGGCGCCCAAAATGGCGGCCGCCCACGCTCCCTTACTCACGGGCTGCTCAGGGCCAAAATCAGCCTCTCCGGCACGTCTAGGGACCGAGAGAGGCAGCCAGGTGATTTTCGCCCTTCCTGGGGCGATCGGCGTTTACGGTGGGGGGGAACACCAGCTGCGCTATTACAGCGCGATCAAATAAAGCCGCTACAAGTGCGGCGTAGAAAGGCAGCAGGAAGAGGATTGAATTGAGGGGGGGGATTGGCGCCGGAGCATGGAAGCCGCCCGCTGTGCAGCCCCCCGGGGGCAAAGAAACGTGCTCCCCTGTTAAATCACTATCCCAATGTGCTTAGAGGCTAAGGAGAACCGGGGCAATGATAATCAAACCTGATGAAAAAAAGAGCTCTTGAATCGGCCAAGGAGTGCTGAAGTACACAGCCTACTCTCACAAAGGCTGAGCATAAACTGGGGAATGCAAGGGAGCCACGTGACAGAGGGCGGAGCATTCCTCAGTAATTAAGCTCAGCCTTCAACAATGCAGACTGAAGCACCTCCCACTCTCTGGATGATCCGACCGGCTCTCAGGAGAACTTCTGTATATTCCCTGGACAGCAAAGGTAACTAACAATCAAGTTCTGTGTGAACAAGCCTGGGAGATGGCTCTCTCACAAACTAAAAAAAGAGCAGGGGAAAAGAACTATAATAGCCCTACAGGATGAGAATGGAATATTGTGTTCACAATCAGAGCAAAAAAAAAACAATCATTCAAATTTTTTTTTCTAATTAATACAAAAAAGAAGAAATTTTAGAGAAGAACATCACACAATATTTTCAGCACAAAGAATTACCTATCATATCAGAAACTGCTCAAGAGATACTAAATGATAAAATAACCTTAAAAGAGATAAAAGAGGCAATTGGAAGACAAAACCAATAAAACCCCAGACCAGACGGAATACCTGCGGAATGCTATAAAGAATTCCAAGATATACTAGGCAACCTGCTGGTGGAAATATATGATGAGACCCTGAGTTGTGCCAGACGGAATACCTGCAGAATTCTATAAAGAAATCCAAGATATACTAGGCAACCTGCTGGTGGAAATATATGATGAGACCCTGAGTTGTACCTCAAACATGGACAGAAGTTCTGATATCCCTCATTCCCAAAGAACAAACAGATCCTCACCAAATTAGAAATCACAGACCTATCTCACTCCTGAGTGTAGATTATAAAATTTTAGCGGTAATAATTGCAGATAGTTTAAAAAATATTGAATGATATTATTCATCCAGACCAGAATGGTTTTCTCCCAAATAGATATATTTAAAAAAAAAAAAAGAATAATGGATGTCCTAGAGTATTATGAAACCAAATCTAACAACCAGATGGTGTTAATACTTTTGGATGCCCAAAAGGCATTCGACAATTTAAATTAGCAATTTTTGATTGAGCAATTATCTAGGATGAAATTTGGTGAAAAATTTATAGGACTAATCAAAACAATATATTCTATACAAAATGCAAAATTAGTAATTAATGGAGAAACCACAAACAATATGAAAATAAGCAAAGGAGTGAGAAGGTATGTCCATTTGCCCCATTATTATATATCTTATCAACAGAAGTGTTGTTAACCCAGATAAGGAAAAACCGAAATAGCCAAGGGTTGACTATTAAACAGGAAACATACAAACTGCAAGCGTTCATTGATGACATGGTCTTCATAATGGAAGACCCAAAAGAGTCAAGCAAAAATTTAATGCAAGAGATAGAGGCATTCGATAAAGTAGCAGGACTCAAAATCAATAGAGAAAAGACTAAGATAATAACAAAAATTTTTACTAAAAAGCAAAATGAGGAACTGACAAAATAATTAAGGATTCAGACAATGAAAAATGTAAAATATTTAGGAATTTAGCTTACAGAGAAATGCTCCACAATAAAGGCTGATAACCACAACAAGTTGATAGACCAGATACAAAAAGATCTAGATAGATGGGTAAATTTACAACTTTCTTGGATGGGAAGGATAGCCACTATTAAAACAAATATACTATACAAAATTGTTGTATCTCTTTCAAACCATGCCAGTCAGGGAAAAAATTATTCGAAGACCTGAACAAAAGAATTAGTAAATTTATTTGGCAAAAGAAAAAAGCCAGAGTAAAATATAAATTAATGCAAGACAGTAGAAGTAAAGGAGGATTGGCACTCCCAGACTTTGAGTTATACTATCAAGCCGTAGCGAGTACTTGGATCAAAGATTGGATTAACCTGGAGGACAAAAGAATATTGACATTAGAAGGCTTTGATTTACAGATTGGCTGGCATACATTTCTCTGGGATGGAAAAAACAAAACCCAAAGCTACTTTCAAAGACACTGGATAAGGGATGCTTTGTTATATATATGGAAACGAATTAAAATAAACCATTATGTGAAAATACCTGTCTATCTCCAATGGAGGCACTAGTATAACCCAATGTTATGGATTTGAACAAAACAATAAAATATAAAGAATTAATAACAGATGAAGGCGACTTGAAAACAGATACAATTAAAAACACAGGGAATTGAAATTGGTGGTGGCCATACATTCAAATTCAAACAAAACACAAAAAAGACAAGGAACAATTTGGATTTTATAATACAGATCAGGAATTAGACAAAATTTTACAAGGAAGTGAAAAAAAGATGATTACCAATATGTACAATTGCTTATTGGAATTTAAAATGGAAGAGGAAACGGTTAAGGAGAGCATGATAACATGGACTAAAAATTGTGGCCACAATATTGAATTAGAACAATGGGAACAAATTTGGCAAACTAACTATAAATTAATGTTATCAGTCTCATATAAAGAAAATATTTATAAAATGTTCTTTTTTTTTTTTTAAACAAATTTTATTAATTTTACAGAGGACACAATAAAACATAAACAAAACTAAAAGATCTTTTCTGAAGGTTGTCTGATCCCGGGTTGAAACTCTTCACACAGACACAAATTCAAACATCATATTCACTTTATATATCCTTCCATATCTTATTATCATTTTCTTTTTTATATATATATATAAACCATTTTTATCAATTTTATATAAACAATGCACAAGGCATAACAGCTTATAATTTATTTTCTAAGAAAAAATAATAGAAGAAGAAAACCAATAGAACATAACAATTCCAAATTATAGTATCAATACTTTGTCTATTTAACTTCATATCTTATCCCAACTTCTCCTTTTCATCCAAATTATTTCTTATTAATTAATTTTTTTTGCCTTTTTTCAATATACAACATCCAAAAAAAAATAAATAACAAAACCTTTATAAATCCTTTCATATCTTATTACCATTTTCAATAATATTCTTTGTCTGTTCTATTTCCAACTATCTATTCATCTTTTTTCTTTTATTATACTTCTCCTATACACCAATTACGTCTATAACTCATTACCCTAACTTAAAAGTACTTCATATAACAATTTTTCTTGGGATTCTGTTTAATAGATTCTAAAATTACACAATGAATTTTATACTCTAAATACACATATAAAAAACACAATCTTATGTACCCTCCAGAATCCCTCTTTTATCCTAAATTAAGTTCACCCATTGTCTCTGAATAAACTTTTTTTCTTTAGATCTTGCTTCCCCCCATTGAGGCTTCTCCTCCCCCCCTTTCTCCCTTGCTTATTCTTCTCCTTGCCCTTTTTACCCCTTTGTCTTTCCTCCTCCCTCTTCTTACTCCCTCCTTTCCTTTGCTTTCTAACCTTGCCTCCACCTTTCCGCTCATTTTTCTCTTCTTTGGTTGTTTTTGTAATTCTTAAAATCTCCTTTTTCTTATCCTTTTTCTCCTCCTCCCTGGAAAAAACCCATTGTTCATCAAAGATGGCTTCTTCTTCCTCTTCTTCTTTGTCCCAGTCCTTCTGCTGCATAGTCAACTTTTCATAAGTACATAACGCCATTTCTAAAAATTGAAACAAAGTGCCCAAAGTATCTTCCTTTTTATATTTTTGATATTCAGTCTTTAATTCATCCACAAGCGATGCCATTATGAAAAAAGAAACTTTTCCCAAAACAACCACAAATATTTTTAATCAAAAATAATTCCAAAAAAAAAATAATAATAATTCCAAAAATTAATACTTTTCTTCCTTCTTCTCTTTCTCTTTCTGGGGTTAATGTTTAATCAAAGAGGTCCAATTACCATATACCTTTCTTTGGGATTCTAGGCAATCTCCTTCTTTTTCAGCTTCTGCTCCAATTTTTTTTCCTCTCCCTTCCCACTTGCAATATCAATTTTAAATAATCAGAAATCCATACCTCCAACAAGGGTTTTCCAATTTCTTAAGTTTTTCAATGTCCAAAAACCCTTTTGTCCCTTAGCTTCAACTCTCAAAACAATTCACTTTCAATGTCCAATATGTCCAAACATATCTGCTGTTTCCATGGGGTGGGAGAGTGAAGAAAAAAAAAAGTTCCCTTTAACAGCTTCTCCGCCGCTTTCGCTCTTCTAAGGGATACAATGTATCCTCCAGCAATTCAAACAGCTCCGTTCCAACAAATTTGAAAGATGTTACTTGACCCGGCTCAGACAGCACTTTCACTCTTCTTACTTCCTCCAGCGCAATCTTACCCGGTTGCTGGCTTCTTCGTGGCGGCTATTGCTGAGCGCCGCTCCACCACCTTGGGAAAAAGGGGTTTTTCTGGAGGAGGAGGGGGTCTGCGACACCCCCAACCCCCTGTCCGACTCCCCTCTCTCTTCAGCTGTCCCTACAGGGCAGCCATATCCCCCTGACCCATCTGGATCGGGGGTACCTCGGCAGCTAGCACAGCAGGAATCACAAGCTGTCGCGAATTCCTGCTGCCCAGAAGCCATGCGAAACCGGAAAACCAAAAATATTTATAAAATGTTCTATTGCTGGTACCTCCCACCAGCAAGACTTGCTAGGATGTTCCCTAATATGTCACCCAAATGTTGGAAGTGTATTTTTAGCCAGGGAACGTATTTTCATATGTGGTCCTGAAGCCCGAAAGTACTGATCTAAGATACAGGCATGGTTAGAAGAGATGACAAAACTAAAGATTAAATTTAACCCAGAGACCTTTTCACTCGGAATGACAGAACCGACATGGAGCAAAAAACACCAGCATCTGATATCACATATCATTACAGTGGCAAGTATAATCTTTGCCCAAAACTGGTAATCAACAATGATACCCACGGACCTGGCAATAACTAATAAAATCCACTAATGCGCAGAAATGGTTAGACTAACCATGTTACTAAAAAACAAGGAAGAGTGGGAATTTTTTACAATTTGGAATATATGGTACAAATGGCTGTATAAAAAGGAAGTAAAGATGTCTAGTGAAATTGATTAAACAAACAACAAGGGAAAATGAAAATAAGTATAAATGTATATATAGCAATGTATATATGTAAAGTAATACAATTAAATATTATATTATAATTGTAATAATAACATATAAGTGAGGATTTAGGAAACAAGTTATAGATTTACTTGTAGCAAATTGACACTAATAGAAATGTACACTGCTACGAAAACATTGCAAAAATGTGAGAACATGTTTCTTTTTTTTTTAAATATTCTTTTTGTTTGAAACTTTCAATAATCATTAACAAACTAAAAAAACCAATCAAGTTCTGGAGTGCATGATACCAGATATGTCAGTGGAGGGTGAAAGTGCTTTCTCCAATGAATTGCCCTGCATGACATGACCACAAGAAGTGAGACGCAAAACTATGTTTCACTTATCTTGGTCATGTCATGCAGGAGAATTCACGGAAGAAAGCAATTATGTTGGAAACAGTTAGTAGTAACAGAAAATTAGACTGCCAAAGAATATGGATCCTGGACACCATCAAAACTGACATTAGCCAGAGTATAGAACAACTCAAAGAATTAGTGCAACACTGGAAGATATGGACAGACTTGGACTATAGAATTGCCAAGAATGGATAATAACATCATTATACCAAATTGATTTTTTTTTTGTACTTGATGACCTAAAAGTAACAAAGATTAAATAAAATGTGTCAAATGCCATTTGAATTTTTGGTTTTAAATAAAAAAATAAGGATAAACCTATTGTGGAATATTTAACATGTTTATTCCATAGGAAACAGATGTTGAAATACTATAGAGGAAGTTCTTCATTCAGCCTGCCAAATGAATACCATTTACCATTGCACTAAGCTATTATTAATACACATATAGCTGAGTACTTTGACTTAATATTTAACTCAATATGTGTGTTTCTGTATATGTGCATGTGTGTTTCTGTATATGTGCATGTGGGTTTCAAACAAACATTTACTAATATCATGGTAGAGTTATGAAACAGGATATAGGAAGGGTAAAAATAATAGGCATCTTCCTGCAAGAAGATATGCGTGGCTCTTTTTTCTCATTCTCCTCTCACAAAAGTAAAAATAAAATCTATAACAGTCTTGACTCATAAATAAAAAACAAAATAAATAAATACTTGATTAATGGAAGCTATGCCTGAAATTAAACCTGTAACTTAAATCCCTTGGCAACCAAAATTATAATGGCATTTAAATATATTAGGGAAATGTCAATTTGGTATCTACTTGTGTTTCACACCGGCTATTAAGCCTTATAAACCTTAAAACAAACAGTAGAATAAAATTGGACAGGAAAATTCCCATACTCAAACATAATTGTTCTAATATAAGAGTTCATGCCTGACCTAATAGAAATACATTTCTGTTAGAGACCATGAATAAACTGGTTTACATGGTGGGAATCAGAAATAAGTTTGCTTACCAAATTTTTGGTCAAACCTCCAAGCTGGCACATGGGTATGATGTTTCAAGTTGTTGGTTGCAGGGAGAGGCACTGTTACATAAATGGGCCCATTCACTGGAACTGGAGTCCCATCACTTCTTAGTAAATGAACACTAACTGCAGTGACAGGAGTAAGATCATACCTAGTGTTATTTCCTGTAAAAAAATGAATAGTGTTACAAAATGCACAACATACAATATTAAAGTCATCAAATATAAATATTCATTATTTAAATATTTGTAACAATTATTTCCCCATTATCAGAAGATGACACATCTAGAGCAGTGTTTTGCAACCTCAAATTGCATTATATAGTTCCAATCTCTGTATGTATATTCAGACAGATAGTTGATTCATTATGTAGCAGAGATATGGGGACCAGTAAAACTACCATGGAAAAGACCCATATTTAAATAAAACACACAAAGCAAAGCAAAAACACAATTTTATATCATAGTTGATGTAAAAATGTAACCGTGTGAGGTAGAGATGAACCATGTCTGGCTCTACAGCACCCATTCTGTAGCCTCCAGAAAGAAGTCACATTGTAGTGCTAGAATTATTTGACAAAAATGCCAATTGTTAGTAGAACCTTTATCCTGTGTTTTCAATAAAATAAGCAGCAAAGTGGCTGCATTGAGCCTCTGAAAGTTCAGTGTTTTCATTTCATTAGGCTTCACCATTCAGGACTACATAACCACTTTGGGCCAGTGGGCACATCTGGAATATTGAAAACATATTATGGCCAGCATTACAAAATAACTCCCGCTCTTATTTTGATCGGTCATGAAATATTCATGTTATCCACCCACTTCACCTTTCCCCCTTTTTGGAGAGGATAGGCAGCAAAGTTATTTCCAAGAAAAGTATCACATTGCAGCATGTACTAATTTTATTTTTCAAGACTGCTGGCATGCCATTTCTAGGTACCAAAACTATTAAAAATGAAAATACTATAGGCTGGTAATTTGCTATATATACTAACTTCCCATGTATTTGCTTTTAATTAAAAGGATTAAAAAAAACTGGAAAATCAAATACCTGATGAGTTTCTAGAGAGGGGATTGCAAGGCACATTGGCATCGAAAAGCTGCTTCAAAGCCTTGTGAATAAGGTTACATTTTTAAATTGTAATCACCATCTTACCAATATTTTAAAGGAAGAGAGGAGGTCACTTTCTGACCATCATAGATTGTGATTTATCTGATTCTAGCTTGACCATGTGACCAGCCTGACAGAAAGCAGCCCTATGTTTCCAGGGCAGTCAAAGTTAAGTTATGTGACTGAGGGGAAACTGAAGATAAAATAAAGACTGTGAAGTAAGGAATAGGCACAAACCTGCCAAGAAAATGCAATGTAATAAACTCTGATTTCTGGTATCCTATGTCTGTCTTGATCTTCACAGAGAGAGCTGATTGGCATCCAATCAGCAATGAGTAAAAATTAGGAACCTTGATCTTTAGTATACAAAATATTAAACTATTCCTTCCACAGTATTTATTTATGGAGGTCACTTAATTCTATTTTTCCATGATTTTTATCATGTTAATACTCTCCTTTGCCAACAGAAAAAAGAGATGTCTTTGACTATATAAAGATGGAATTCTAAGAATATTTAAGCCAAATTGTCTCATATAAATTAAAACAAACGCCAAGAATAAAGATTAAACATCTACCAGTTCCATTGCCATCATAGCCTTGCAAATAAGGAAAACTGTCCACTTCCCAGGGTGAACTAGCTGAAGTAAGAAATGCTGTGAGGTCACTATAGCTAGTATTCTCTGGTAGCCTCAGGGCTCTTCTTTGAAAATGGACTTTGGGTTGGATCCGTGCACCTAGCAACAGGCAAAAAAAATAAAAAATAAAAAATAGAAGCATAAAAAATGGTACTGCTCATGTAGACTTAGTGTATACCAAATCATGACACTTTTATATTTCTACTATCAATAGATATGCTTTGAGGTTTTTTTTTTCATATCTTATAATTCTATTAAGATTATCTGAGTTTTGAGCCTTCCTTTTCACTATCTTGTATCATACGGTCCTACTTAGTAGGGATATGTTTCAATATGTTTTTTATTTAATGTCAGAGACAAAACTTAATTACTTAGTATTTTATTTCAGGTGTTTAAATGATGTTAGATACTATTTAGACAATAAAAGTTTCAATAATACAATTAAGTCCTGAACTCAGATAAGCAACAATGTAAATGGAAGTGGCAAAGCAGAGTATAAAAATCAATTTGATCTTCAGATCTTCCCTTTGTTAATTTCCTGTCTGTCCTTTCCCATCTCATGAGAAGGGACTAATAATCATCCAAGACCTCAATATTTTATCCATTTCCTTTACAGACTTCTCCAACATGAAGCTCTCTATAAGTTTGGTCTTTGTAACTAACTAGAGAACATCAGACTGGGGAAGGCTTATCAGGTCCTTAGGGAAATGTTATCAGGGCAAAGAGCTATCTGAAGCATTCCTTAAACTGGACTGAGTTTTTAAATAGAATTCATACAATACATGAAAAAAACTACATGACCAGCCTCAAGTTTGAGCTTCTCTGAAAGCTTTTATGTACATCGAAGTCCTGCTACATTCCTCTATCAATGAGAACATAACTCCAAAAAAATGAAGAATATCTGTCTACATTGCTGTTTATTTGTACAGTAAGTCCAGCAGTGACTACTGCTTCCATCTTATAGTATCCTTAGAGTTGTGATTATTGAGTCACAATTTAACTTTCTCAGAAGAGAATACCCACCACCTAAAAGCTTCAAGGCTAGAGACATGACTTGATTTGACTAGAGAGATTTGACTATAAGACAACAACTCAGCATATGGTACCAAAAATATATACTGAAAATTTCTGTTAGGACTGATAACTTATATGATTTATGCCAACTTTCTCTGAAAAGGGTTTACAGGTCTCCAACCCCAACATTCACAGCTAGCTTCTGGTTAGGGATAATGGACAGTATAGTCTGATGTAAAGGAAATACATCAAGATGGGAAGACTGGTTTTTTTTCAATCATGTCTATGTTCAAAACCACAAAATGGCTTGGGAAAGATTCTATATCTAGTCTTGAAAAATGATAGAGAAAACCTCATGTAGTATTTATCAGTTTAGATCTGCTTACAAAGCCACAGATTCATACCACCAACAAAACTCTTTACAAACACAGCAAGGCTGCCATCTGCAAACTTTTGCATAACATGCAAATGAAGATTCAGAACAGCTGCTTCTATATTCCCAAAAGCTTCTTGTTCACTGTAGAGAGCAAACTTTTAAAAGAATCTTTCCTGATCAGAATTTAACTCCTTGTAGCAAATCAGTTGATGCTACTCAGGATTTTTCATTCAGTAAATACCAGTAATTCTTCATAACCATCAAGCCAACCAAGTTATTTTAAAATAATATGACGGTATGAAATCCAGGTTTTAATACCTGCTCATAAGAAATTGTGTTCTCCTGAAGATTTGTTGTTGCTTACACTGGAATTCTAATACAATTCCACTCCATATTAAAATTTCAATGTATATCATTGTAAACAGGAGATAGCATGTGCCCAAAGATCCCTTTCATTTGGTACAGAAATGAGCTCATGTACCTTTGTTCTCTACTTTCCTCTAGGATTTATATCAATTTTTGTTGTTCAAGGTAGAACAATAGAATACAAATGCAAAAAAGTTCAACAACAATAAAACACCAAGTAGAAAATAAAAACATGAGAACAAGACAGGTAGAATGCAAAAGTCTTCATCACCATCACCAAATGGGATTTTGTACACAAAACTCATGCTGTCTAAGAGAAAAATACAATTTTTTCAATAACCTCATGATGATTTAGAACAGACCTGGAGATTTTATGGCCCCTCAACTATATCTGGCCTTTTGGCTGCCACTCTGGCCCATCTGAAGTCAATTGGAAATTAGAAATCACATGTAAATAAATATATATCATGCACACGGTATAGCTGCATTCCTTTTATTTTGAAGGTGATTATTTGTTTTTCCAATTTTACATATGTATGCATGAGTGCCTATGCATCTTCATAGCCACATTGCTTTGGCCCTTCCAGTACAGTCCAAATTTTTCATGTAGTCCCTTGGGAAAATTAATTGCTCACCCCTCATTTAGAGGATTACATATTGCAACTTATCTCCTGGCAATATTAAGCTATTTGGCATTTGTGAGGCTATGCTGACAATCATTAACACCTACCTCAAAATATGAATTATTTACATGGGTTTTCTTTATGGTCAGGTCATAAAACTGTCCTGCAAAAATGTCAGCTTGAAAAGCAAGCAATTGCTAATTTAAAACACAGTGATATCAACAGCATGTTGAAATCATTATAGCAACCTTGTGAAACAAAACGTGAGCACAGTTATTAGCTAATGCATTTGGCAAATAGGAAGGAATTCCTCTCAACCCAGTTTCCAGTCCTAAATAGAAAGTAGCAATTTTTCAAAAGAAGTTTTTTTTTAACTCTGAGGAGCCCAGGCTTTGGCAGGAATATGTACGTACTGTTTTTATAATATACCGTAATTCCTCTTGGACCTCTGAAACCATTCTCTTCCATCAGATATGTCTAGACATTTTTCCATATGCACAATAAAAAACAAAAGCAGCATGATGCAAAAAATGAAATTGCTTTAGATAATTTCTTGCCACCTCCCAGCTAGGATTCCCAGCTACCAATAGGTGTTATTGGACTCTTTGGAACAGGCAGTGATGCCAAGCTAGGACTGCATTACAAACTAAAACAGGTTCAATGGACATTGTTTAAAGCAATGAGTTGCTGATTGAGGAATTCTGGGAGATGATGTCCATATAACTTAAAGTTAACAAGTTTGAAAACACTGTTTTAAAAGTTTCCAAGCAATTGAGAGACATTCACAGATTAATTTGTACAATCACAATTTTTTTTTCTATAGATGATGGTAGACTATTTAAAATGTATGGCAGCCTTCCCTACCATGGGTCTTCCAAGCATATCTGGACTAAAACTCCAGTACCCTTAGCCATGATACAAACAAGGAAAATTATAATTCAGCAAAGTATAGAAAGCAAATCTGAAACATAATGTGATGTAAGCAACTATCAACTCCCTCTTAACAATATATACTTCCCCCCTACACTTACCTATTTTTCAGATTTAATTTTCCAGTAAATTTAATGCAGATATTCAATTAATATGTTTAAATAATAACAGATTCTTTAAAATCCTTATAAAGAATTTAATCAGGAAGGAATAGTAAGAACTCCAACAGATTTCCATTAGAATATTTCTGAGCTTGGGTTATTTTAGTAGCTACAATTATATAACTGGTAATGTAAAGAAAGTGTAGAATGGGAGATGTCCATTTTTGGGCAGGGGTGGTGGGACTCCCAACACACCCAGTACCTGCTTACCTTTGGACCGCTGCAGAAAGGCTTTCCATGCCCCGACACCTGTTGCACTACTGCCCAATTTCTTCTGCAGCTGCTTGTGGCTACACACCACATGGCACATTGTGCTGGTGCTGCCGCTTGTGGCAGGAGACCGTGTGGTGCATTGCATCACTGCACACGCAAATGGCAGCACTGGTGCAATGTGCCATGTGGCCTCTTGCTGCAAGTGGCGGCATTGGTTTAATGTTGCACATGGCCTCCTGCCACAAGCAAAGGGACTTGCACAATGTAACATGTGGTGTTTAGCCACATGCGGCCAGAGAAGTTCGATAGCAGCATGACAAGTGTTGGAGCATGGGAGGAGTGGCTGTGGCAGTCCTAAGGCAAGTGGGTATGAGGCGTGTGAGGCAGTTCCACCCCCCAGCCCTAGCTTTATTTTTATGCATGCGCCTCATCCCACCTCATACAACCAGACGATGGGACGGAGTGGGTGGGGTCTTAACTCGGATTTATTTGGGGGTTGGGGTCATATTAGGCGCACATGTAAAAATCAAGCTATGATTATTTTCAGGATTATTTTCAGGGAAACACGATAGATCTCAGTGAAGCTTTTGGTTATATAAACAGAAATATCTTGTGGAAGAAATTGGCCAACACATATAATGTAACTAAGAATATATGTACCCATAATGATGTCACAAAGGGCTGTATTCTAACTCTAAAACTTTTTAACCTCTATGCCACTGATATTACAGGACTCCTCTATGCTTCAGACACTGATATGCCAAAGATCCATGATGAATTTAGTAATATCCTTTTATATGCTGATAATACAGTTCTAGAGGTAAACTCACAATTAGGCCTGACAAAACTGTCGTGAAAGCTAAATACCTACTAAGCTTTTATTTTTAAAAACATTAATAAGTCAAATCTAAAATGATGGTACTTAGTAAAGGTTTCATGAAATATATTATTTTTATGCACAACAGGGTGAGCTCCTGTTATTTGACCAACTCCTGCTCACCTAGCATTTCGAAAGCATGCAAATGCAAATTGATAAGTAGGCATCACTTTGGTGGGAAATTAATAGATTCCATACACCTCAGTATACAATCATGCTTATTGCATGACCATAGAAGTGTCTTCGGATGATTCTGGCTTCCTTGGATAAGAAACAGAGATGAGCGCCACCCTCCAGAGTCATATATGACTGGACAAGGGAAACCTTTACTTTACCTAAGCATGAAATGTAACAGGCAGATAAATGGGAAGCCTATTGAACAAGTGAATTATTGTACTTATTTAGAAGTGAGGTTTTTTTTTACCAGCATAGGATCATAGATAAATCACTTTAAGAGTTTGGCAAGGCAGAGGAAACTACTGAAAGATTATACAAAGTAATTACAATTATTCATGTACCTTGTACCCTATACTGAAAGTATTCAGGGAAAAAATAGTCTCAGTTCTGATTTATGGCATGGAATTTATTTATTTAAGAAAATTTATATAGCCACTCAACTCACTCTCTTGGCATTTTACAAGAATAAAACCCCAATTTAAAAACAATAAAAAGCAATAATTCCCTTTACTTTCTTGGTGGTCTTCTGAAATTTGCATCACAATTGTTGGGCCTTACAAAAGCTATCCTACTTACTTGATAGACTACTCAAAATATGTTTAGTAGAACAGATAAATACGACTGGGCACTTTCACCATAGTTTGATTAACTATGTGCCCTTCTTAGGCTTAGACAGTTCACTTATACCTACTTGAAAGAAAAGCTCACGATGATCTGAATCACTGATTGTCCCATTTCCTCCTGGGTTCTAATCTATACATCATGAGCAGAATGTGAAATTTATACTTAAGAAAATTGATTTAAGAACCCATTACATCAATCAGATTGGGGCATCCTGTAAAGGTGATGTGTTCATCTGAAGGTTGATCCCAAAGTATTATATTAGTATATTTTCTTTTATCTATTTTACTCTGAAATTAGATGTTTGGTTTATATTTTGATATGTTGGAAGACTGATCAATTGTCTGTCTCTGTCCATCCAACCATCGGTCCATCCATAACCAGCCCAATAAAAATTTGCTTTATAAAAAACATGGACAAAGGTTTTACCCCAAATTCTATTCTTCCATCATTTTCTTGGTAGTACAAATAGAACACCACTTGTTCTAATCTATTAAGAAATCAACAATAAGACATTTAATCTCTATAGATAAGAAATATATGACTGTGACAGCCATTTCAAGTTGGATCTATATTAACCCTAAGCCTTGCTCTGGATAATATAATTTAATTATCATTTACAACAATAATTCTACATTCAGTGAATAGTGTTGTCTATCTAAAGGCTGCAAGGAATGTTTTCCTCTAACACATAAGGTGTTCGCACTTAGCTAAGCTTGGATGATACTCAAAGCAGAATCAGTCCCAGTTAACATTTTCACAGGAGACCATGAGGAAATCCCAGAGCTGTAGAATAGACTGGCAACTTGAAAAGATCTCCGCAAAGAAGCTGCTTTCATTTTACTTCAATTTTATTTTACATAATTTAATTGGTTTATATTAATTCATTGGTTTTATAATGACACATTTACCTGTCTCTATCACTATCATTGCAATTATGTTGTATGTTTGAAATGTTGGTTTCATTGATTACATGCCATCAAATTAAGGTTGATTTTTAGCAATCATACAGATAATCTTTCTCTGCTCCCAAATTGATATTACAATAATGCACTCATTACCACATAATTGAGTCAATCCACTTCGCTTCTGGACCTTCTCCAGAGAGCTCAGTCTTCGTATAATGTGTCCAAAATATGATTTGACCTTGATCATTTATTCTTTAAGAATTCCTTAAGAGAATTCTATATTGATTTGTTTGATAATTCTTTTGTTTGTTTCCTTATGTATGTTTTCAGAGTCTTCTCCAACACCAAAGTTCAACAGCATCAATAGTCTCTTTATCCATGTCCGACATTTGTTTTTGAAAAGTGACACAGGGAACACCACTGCCTGGAATCATTACCAGGAAAACTTTGTGGACACTTTCATGCAGTCACCATGATTTGAGATTGACTCTAAGGAGAGTTTATCATTTTTCTCCATTTTGTTACAGATATTATACTAGCAAAACAATGTTAATGTCACGAATCTTACCTTGGATAAATGTACCTTTATTTAAACCTGATTCTCATATAATAACTATGAACAATCAATTATCAATAATTAATTAAAAACACATTTTCCTTGGCCATAGATTTCATAACACTTTGCAAGGACAGATAAGTTATTTAGGTAGAATTTGACATATTGTAATTAAGTTAGATGTATGCATGTTACTGCTTTTCTTTTAATTTCCTTGTGTATATTTTTTGTATTTCATTTTTAAAAATACAATAAAATTATATATGTGATTATTATAAATTATAAGTATCTGACACACGCACATAAAAAAGATCCTCCACAGATTAGGAAGAGGGAGAACCAGCTGGCTTCTCTGCCTCTGCTGGTGTTTTGCATTGGGGAAGTTGCAACACACCTGCAATTAGAAAGCCCTTGATGGTAACTAGGATCAAATAGGGCCAATCCCGATTACAGATCTTGTCCCTTTAAAATGGGAGCAGAGACTTCTCCAGTGAATTAGCGAACATGCTCAGGTTCTCCATAATATAATAAAAGAAAATTAGAATCCATAAACGGAACTATAAGATGCATCATAAATAATACATACTTTTTTTCCTGGGCAACGTAAAGAAAGCAGCTCTACATGCAACTGTACCTTGAAATCCTGAGACTATCTGGACAACATCTTCATACACCATCAGAGTAGCTGACCGCTCAGGAAGAAGGCCAAGGCTCAGGGAAGAAAATACTGTATTTAAAAAAAAAAGTTAATTGCAGTATTCCAGTGGAATGGAGAAGAAACTAATTAAATATTCATTAACACAAATATCCTTTCTAGATAATGCATATATACCTTCATCAGATAATAATATTTACCAAATAATACATTATTGCTTAGACAAGTCATTATAAAGACATTTAGAGGCAAACGGTAAGCTTAAAATGGCAACAGTGGAGAAATTAATGGAGAGACTAATGAGTATTTCAGAAAAGTTAAAATATGTGAACTTTTTTTTCTCAATCATCATTGTAGGACTTACAATCTTAGTGATAAACATACAAAACCCTGGTGTGAAATATTTTAAGATAAAAAGATACCTCTCTAACCACATGGGCAGCATCTTTTTGCTGTTTGAACTGGCATGATGTGATCGATGTATATAAAATTTATTGAGCTTATTTTTAAAATTATGCTATAGTTTTAATTCTTTTTTACAACCTTCTTTCTGGTAGATGAGTTCATTAAGTAAATATAATAAATATCAAATTCCTTAAGTAGATGGCCTATCCTAAAAAAAACATAGCTGCTTTAAGGAGTTGCAGGTAGTCTGTGTGGGTATCTATGTATGCTGTCAAGCATTTTTTTGCCTTCTAATCCATAGTGATGCATAGCTCTCATCAATGCTACTTAAAATGAATCTGCAATGTCAAGCTTTTTTCAGAGGAAGGATATTTGTAAAAATTGGAAACCTAAGCAAAGGTAGGAAGAAAACTTAGTGACATTTGAAAATATCAAGCAAAGATGGTTAATTTCATCAACGTATAGAAATAGATTTTTCTCCTAAAATGCTCTATCACAGGGGTCTCCAATCTTGGCAACCTTAAGACTTGTGAACTTCAACTCCCAGAAATCTGGGAGTTGAAGTCCAGAAGTCTTAAAGTTGCCAAGGTTGGAGACCCCTGCTCTATCACACATTTAACTTTCTAAAATGCTATCAAACAATAACAAGCTTATGCCACCAAAACTTAGTGACTTTGCTCCATGTTTTATGAAGAGGAAACTAAGAAGAATCCAAGATGACCTTCAGATGATGATGCACCTGGAGAAGACAGGATCTTTAAAACCACAGTTCTTGATAAGCAACTATTGGAAGGTTGAATCTCTTACCACGTTTTCCCTTCAGCTCTCCATTTTTCCTAAGCACACATGAATTTTAATTGCAGTTTTTAAAGCTTTAATATTTTTAGCTTTACAATGAGCTGATTGCTGACCTATTTTATAACCCCTTGCTGGGCTTTTACATCTTTTTTTCTGTTCTTTACTGTTTATTATTAAATTTCAAACCACTTTCATTTTCATTGTAAGGAAGTCTGCAATGAAAATGTACTTTCTGGCAGAGAAAGTTACCTGAATGGGCTTATATAGGATTAGATTATAAATTTTGTTCTTTCTAGCTCTCAAGCTCTGATATTTATTTCTTAACTTTTAATGGAAAAATTCCCCTTTCAAAAAACATTTTTGATTCTGGGAAAAAAATCTATCTATCTTTCTTATCTTTGTGAACACTGGGTTATGATTTATCTGCTCCTCTTGTCCTTGGAAAGAACAATGCATTTCTAAAAATATGTCCTAATAGAGATAAACTTTTCTGGGAAGCATTTGAAAAAAAGAATGCTCTCTCTTTTTATTTTAAAATATAAACTGATTTCATATTATATTTGAAAATATAATTAAAAACTTAATGGGACAACAACGTCTTTAAGCCAAACTCAGGACGATATCCAAATACAGAAAATACAGTTTGATTTGATTTGCAACTTGACGAATTGAAATCTGATTTGTTGCTGCCACATGTAAGAAGAAAGTAATTGGTCTGAAAATTATAGATCTGCCAGAAAATATGAAAGTGACTATGAATGCAAGAATTTCTGAAATAATGGAATAGATGAAGAATGAATTGGACTCTCTTGACAAAATGAACACTGTATTTTTCAATAATAGATGCTGCAGAATTTTTTACAACAGAGATTTATGAACTTTGGAAATAAGATGCAATTTTGGAAAAGTTCCCAATTAAAATCCTAAGGAAAAGTTTTATTATTAAGAGCTAAACAAAGCTACTTGTTCCTGAACAGATCAGAGATAATGCTTGGGGTGATTTATAGTTCATAAGAAACTAGAGTTTCTGTGAGTAAATTACAAAAACAGATTGTTAACAAAAGACTTTGCATTTTAACTTTGCTGTTGTTTACCCTGTTAATTATTTTTTCTTCACATATAAGACATGTGAAAAAGAAAATACACCCTCTTTGGCTTTATATATCAGGATATAATAAAAATCATCTGGTCTTAGCAATGCTTAAAAGTAGTTGAATACAACCTCAGATGAACAATAACACATAACATATTATACCATGTCATATTGTATTCATTTTACAAAAGGAAAACCAAAATGTAGAAGCCATGTGTGAAAAATTAAGTACATTGTTGTGAGGAAATTTTGGCTCACTCTTCTTTGTAATATTGCTTCAGTCATTGAGGTTTCACAGGCATTTGTTTATGCACACTCTTGAGGACTTGCCACAGCATCTCAATCAGGTTGAGGTCTCAACTTTGCCTAGGCCATTGCATCACTTTGATTATTTTCTTTTCCAGTTATTCTGTTCTAGATTTGCTGGTGTGCTTGGGATCATTATTATGTTGCATGACTCAATGTTGGCCAAGCTTTAGCTGCTGGACAGATGGCTTCACATTTGATTCTAGAATACTTTGTATACAGAGGAGTTCATGATTTAACTCAATGACTGCAAGATGCCCATGTCCTGTGGCTATAAAACTAGTCCCAATCATCACCCCTCCACTATTGTGGCTTGATGGTTGGTCTGAGCTGTGTATCATACACCTATCAGAATCAGAATCCGAGGAGGAAGACGAAAAGCTGTCAGGGAGCAGGAGAGTGGCTCCATTGGCTGTGGAGGAAACTAGGGAAGGGCAAAGTCAGGCTGGGCAGAGCAGGGAAGAGGTAGAACAAGGGAGAGGGGGTTCAGAGGAAGACCAAGGCCCATCTACCTCCTCATCCTAGGGCATGCAGGGAAGAATGGGGAAGAGAACAACATGGGTTGCGTGCCTTCGAGGGAGGAGAGGGCCCTGATACCCTTCACGGGGCACATCTGGGGAGGGAGTTTAAAGGAGAACCAGTCAGGAGGGGCGTTTGTCAGAAACAAACGTTGAGTTTATCTAATGTTGGCTGCTGTTATCAGAGTTCCTGGCATCCTCCCAATTGGTTTGATTTACTGCTGTGTTACTTCACTTCTGTAACTCCTTGTCTTGCCCTACTGGATTTATTACTTTATCTTGCTTTGTTGGATTTATAATTTAAAGTTTTCTGTTTACACTGTTTTGGATTGGAATATCTGCAGCCAAAGGCTGTTGCAGGTTCCTGGGAGAGTTTTTCTCCAGACCAGAAGATAACCGGCACATTGGGGGCAAAGTTGGAGCTAATAAAGGGACCTCTACTTATTACCTTGCTGGGTTGCCTTTGTGCCATGCCCCAGGTCATCACACCGTGTTTGGTTTTCACCAAACACGGCACTGTGCATTGTGGCCAAACTTCTCAACTATCCAAAGGACAGTATTTCACAAATCTTGTGATTTGATCAGATGCAACTTTGCAAACTTAAGCCCTGCTGCCATGGTCTTTTTAAAGGGAATTCCTGGGAAGATTGGCAATTGTATTGAATGTTTTCCATTTCTGAATAATCTTCTTCAATGCAAATGATGGACTTTAAATTATTTGGAAATAGCCTTATAACCCAAATTGATGGATAGCAACAATTGCTTCTCTAAGATCACTGCTGATGCCTTTATCGTTTGGCATTGTATTAACACACACCTCAATGCAAACTCCTAAGATTGCTGTTTTTCTAGAGGTAATCACACTTGTTGATGATCAATTGTTCAAGGGTACTTGATTAGCTTCTTCATACCTATGGAAGCTGTAAGCGCGTATTTAGTCTTTCACACATGGCTTCTCCATCTTGGTTTTCTTTTTCTAAAATAAATGACATAGTGTAATATGACATGAGCTGTTGTTCATCTAAGATTGTTATTTACATACTTTTAACAACTGTTAAGGACCGGATGATTTTTACTATGTTCTGATCTGTAAAAGAACTCAAGGAGGGTGTACTTTCTTTTTTCACATTACTATCCAATATATGACAAGTCAACTAGATTGTAAATACATCTAGAAGCTTATAAATTTTGGATTTGCTTTGCAAGGGGGGAAACTATTATTGCTGCAAAATATTTGTTATTGTTCAAATATATTTTGTTTTGTTTTTTATCCTTTTAATTCACATTTTAAATGTTCTTGTCTAGTTTTGTTTTGCCTTTGTTCATTTTTTCCTCTGGATTCTTTTGTATAAAATAAACATTTTGAAAAGAATCAATAACAAATTTAAGTGTAAATCTGATTTTTCTCAAATTACAGCAGTTTCATTATGGTAAATTTATTTCTTTCATATGTACTAAGCATTGGATAATCACAAAATGGCTTATTGAAGAAAAAAATTAAAATCAATGCTAAGAACTTAGATTGGAAAATATATACTTTTCTAATTGTGAACCAAATAGAATCAACAACATGTGGCTCCCCAGATGTTAAATTGGAATACACTTGAAATACTGCATGCTGTTACATATACTTGGAATACTGCATCCAGTTTTGGTCACCACAATGTAAAAAAGATGCTGAGTCTAGAAAGATTGCAAAGAAGAGCAACAAAGATGATTAGGGGACTGAAGGCTGGAACTGGCTATGTCTAGTTTAATGAAAAAAAGGACTAGGGATGACATGATATCAGTGTTCCGATATCTCAGGGGCTGCCACAAAGAAGAGGGAGTCAAGCTATTTCCAAGGCACCTGAACGCAAGACAAGAAGCAATGGATGGAAATTAATTAAGGAGAGAAGCAACCTAGAACTAAGGAAAAATTTCATGATAGTTAGAACTGTTAATCAGTGAGACAGCTTGCCTCCAGAAGTTGTGAATGATCCAACACTGTAAGTTTTTAAGAAAAGATTGGATATTTGTCTGAAATGGTATAGGATTTCCTGGCTAAGCAGGGGGTTGTACTTGAAGACCTCCAAGGGCCCTTCCAACTCTGTCTATTCTATTGTATTCTATTGTATTGCATTCTATTCTACTCTAAACCTAACCCTATTCTTCCCTAACCCTAACCTTAACCCTAACCCTAACCTATCCATTTCCTATTCCTATTCACTTTTGGTGTATAATTCTTAGTACCAGTTTATATCAAGTTTTAAATGTGGAATTCTTTTAATATAAAGTTGTGCCTTTCTAAATTTCAATAATGTGTTAAATAAGGATAGATCTTACATTACGTACACAGAAATTATTATTATTATTATTATTATTATTATTATTATTATTATTATTATTATTATATGATTTATCCAATGGTTACTGCTATTGATAATTATATATTACTTAGATTTTAATGACACAGTTTTTAAAATAATAGTATATATATATTCATTTATGTAAAATTAATTAATGAAACTAATTAACAAATAAAATTGATTAGTGACCAAATGAAATGTAACTAACTGTGCAATTTACCTAACTTTAGGTAAAAAATCTAGCATATAAATTTAGTCCAATTTAATTCTGTGATGCTGGCAAAATTGCTGTGTACTACTGTACTTTACTTTTTCTTTTCTTTTTGCCTTTTTTATTTTAACTAGTTTAATTTTCTATGTTTCATTCTCAAAAATATGTAATAAAATATTACCATAATAGAAACAACAATCCTAATAATAATCATAAGAACAAGATAGGCAAGATTGTTTCCTAGTGATCTAAGAATAATCCATTGTATAAATATGCACAATAGGTACTTTTTTAAAATTTTACTGCTATTTTTAACTCCCTTGTTTGGCCATTTAACAGAGACAGAGAGGACAAAATAATAATTCTTCCCATTGAGAGTGCTGGCAACATGCCTAATGAACTTGGAGAATGCTCAGAAACTGTTTCTTTGAAACAAACACTTATTTCAAATGCCATTTTCCCCAAAAGTGCAGTTTTGGGCTTCAGTGATAGTTAAATTGATTTCCCACCCCCATCCTCAAATACTAATAGCAAATCCTTTACTTAAGAAAGTCCTAAACAGGAATTAACCTAATTGCAAAAATAAATATTCTCCCCCCCTTCATCTTTTAATGTGTCCTTAACTCATACCCATTCTTTCTGCCAATTTTTAATTAGAAGCTGGAAAAACAACATCATCCAATAATTCACAATTTCTTAAGTACAGTAATAGGCAGAATTACTGCAAAAGGTTTGTTCTAGGCTTGTAGACCCAAAGTTTCTCATCCTTATTATGCCTAAAATATTTGGACTTCAATTCCCCAGTCAAATTAGACTGGAGCCAAGGGGGTGGGTAAAGATATATTGAGAAGTCAAATGGCACCACCTTGTGTAAATTACTACTCTAGTCTTTATCTTCTAAAACATATGGCTTTACTCAGGACTCATCAGAAAAAGGAACTCTTTAATGTTTGAAGATACTCCTAGACATGTTCAGGTTACCAAAAGTGTTCAGTTATAACATCTGATGAACCCATGATTCTATAAATATCATCAAATCATAATTATAACAAGTTTTATATCTGTCCCACCCTCTGCCTCTTCCCCCCATTTTTTTAGAAGTAAAATCTTACCTCAGAACAAAAATAAAGATCTCTTACCAGGCAATCTTACAGGTTTCCATGGCGCAGAGTTTGGCACATAAGCTTGTTTAGTTGCAGTAACAATGAGCTGACTGTCCAGCTTATACTGAAACTTGATGAAGGCAGTGCCATCTCCTCCGGTGTTTCCTGAAGCAAGGGGAACCTGGTTGGTAAAAATCTCGATAAAGGCTTCCGTGACTGGCTGGTGTGTGCTGGCATCACTGACATGAACCTTCAGAGTCACTTCTGCAACAAAAACAGAGTGGTAATTAGCACCTTTTACCTTGGTAACACGACAGAAACAAAGCAAAAGTGGGAAGGAGAGAACCGAAGGTTTTACCCTGACCCTTGAAACTTTCCTGTTATGTAGGAGTGTTCCTTGCCAGTGGTGGAGCAATAAGTAATTGTCCAAAAGTTGTGGCCAAAAGGTTCGTGCTGGTGGCTACAATGGGACAACACATCTTAAAAAATAAGCAGAGCTTAGAAGGAAAGACATTCTTCAGCAACAGACCGAAACCTCATCTCTGAGAGGCTTCGATCTATGCTTGCCGCTGGAGCGCCCCAAGCCAGCTGGTTTTGGGGCTAGGCCACCCGATAGAGGTGGTGAAGAGGGGGGAGACTGCCTGTAGGATTGAGGAGAGCCACATCTCTCCTCCCCAGCTGGCTATTACTCCCTTTCCCAAAGGCAGTTGCAGCGGTGGTCAGAAATGGCCACCACAAAGAAGAACTCGACCGGAAAAGAATGTGCAGGAGGAAGATAAGAAGAGAAAGTTTTGGTTGATCGGGTCAAATAGCAAAAGCAACAAATAAGTACCCTGGAATTGAAACTATTAAAAAACAATAACATTGTTCCCTAAGAAGATTTTTAAGCTGCGAAGGAAAGAGAAAAAGGAAAAGATTTGGTTTTCTCCTTTTCCTATACTGACAGCTAAGAGACTTAAGCAAGAAATTGGAAAAAAAATCCACTTTGAAATCAATAGGCATTTAATGCTAAAAGTAAAAAGTCAAAGGGATAATAAAGATTTCTGGATAATTAAAAGCTTTTGAAAACAGGAAAGGAAAGAAAAAGAATAAAAGGGCAGGATCTGGAAGGGAGGAGACTGCCTGGAATTAAAAAAGAACTTACAGCAAAATCTCAACAAGACTTCCAAAAGATACATTTTAACTGAAATATCGCAACAAAAAGAGAAAGTCGAAAAAGAAATAAGAAGATATAACTCGGGACTATCTGGATTACTTGATGATTTCTGGATTCTTGGTTATTGTTTTGAATGACTAAAATCAATTGGGTGGTTGTTTAAAACTGTTTAAAATGGCACCACTTTTAGAAGAACTGAAAATGGAACTTAAAGAGTACAAAGAAGATGCACAAGAAGGGAGAGGTTCTTTTGGCTTCGTATTTCAGTTTTTAGAAATGGAGATTTGGAATTATGAGAAACAACAAGAAATGCCTGCAGAACAAGAAGATTGTGACAAAGAAGAAGCCATCTTTAATGAACAAGTAATCTTAGATGGGGGGAAAAAAGGAAAGGGGGGAAAGAGAATGGAAAGTTTAAGATTGGGAAAAACAACTGCAAAAAAAATAGAGTGAAAAATAAGTATAAAATCAGAAAGCAACAGAAAAAGGAAATGCAGAAGAGAGAATAAGAACTAGAGAGACAAGGGGGTAAAAAGGGGAGGGAGAAGATGAGAGGGAAGAAAGAAAGGAAAAGAAGTTATAAAGGACAGAAGCAAAATATAGAGAAACAGGGCCTATTTAGAGATAATGGGTGAAAACTTAATGGAAAAACGGATTCTGCAAAGGTACATAAGACAGTATGGTTATATTAGAAACAGAAATAATTTTAGAATATATGAAACAATGTATGATTAAATTCTCTGATAAAATAACTATCGTAATTCAGTGGAATGCTTGTCAATAAATAAATGTAACAATGATTAATGATTTATAAAACATATTTGAAGAGAAATAAGGGAAAATTTATTATGGAGATTATATGTGTTTTTAAGGAAGTATGATATTTAATTGAAAAGAAGTGTTAAAGATGTTAAGATTTTAATGATTATTAATGATAGAACTGAATTGGATTGGAATGAGGGTTTATAATTACATATATTTATAATCTTTTTTTAAAAAGAATATAGTCCGTATTATAAGAATGTACCAAGCAGAATTCAATTGGAAGTTATGTATTATGTATTATATTGAAGATCATAAACTTAAGGTATATACTGAAGTTTAAATAAGAGTTGAATGGATGTAATTAAAAGATATAAAGTGTCATACTCCAATTAGTAACTACAAATTTGTTTAATGAGAAAAGATAATATGAAATTGAAACAGAACAGACAAAAGTATAAATATAATGATTTGAATTAAGATGAGATAATAAAAATAAAATTGAAAAAATTAAGAGGGGAAAAACTATATAGAAAATGTAAAATAGTATAAGATATGGAATAGAATACAAAAAGGAACATAAAATTGAGTTTTGTGTCTGTATAAAGAAGTTCAACCCAGGACCATGCTATTTTCAAAAAAGATGTTTTATTTGTATTTTGTATGTGTGAAAACCCAAATAAAACTTTATTTAAAAATAATAATAATAAGCAGAGCTTCAGTCATACTACTGTGACCGCCAGCTTGATTTTTTTGACCACCTCTTATGGACACCCCTGTGCCTATTTCTAAGAAGAATTTATAGTTATATGGGTTAAGTATGATTAAATAGTAAGAAGGAAACAACTCTTAGTGATCTGGGAGTATAGTTTTGGTGAGAATGAGAGATTGAGAGGGGCTGTTGGGGGATTTTTGGGGGAGGGGGAAAGGTGACATAACAGCATCCTTCTCCTTATAGTACTGCTTCCATTTGGCAGAGATTACCAGCCAGTGGTGGGATTTACAAGTTCCCACCACTGGCTGGTAATCTCTGCCAAATGGAAGCAGTACTATAAGGAGAAGGATGCTGTTATGTCACCTTTCCCCCTCCCCCAAAAATCCCCCAACAGCCCACCAGAGGTCCTGTGGGCGTGGCTGCAGGGGGGGTCACACAACTCGTGCAATTCATGTGACTTGCATGTGCACCAAATGCGCACTTTGCATAAGCGTTAAAACAGTAAAAACTAAGCTACTGGGCCTCTCAGCTGTTTAGCACAGTAACCCACTCTGCCGCACCAAACAGCTGAGAGGTTAAAAAGGACCTAGGGGCAGGCGGATGGGCCTAACTGCAGAGCATCGGAGAGACTTGGAGCAAACCGGTTCTCTGCCAGCTGATCTTCGGCGCTACTGGTATGCCAGAATCTGATTGAACCGGTAGAATACCACCACTGTTACCAGCTCACCATACCAAAATAGCATTCAAGCAGCTCAAAAAGAGTAAGCTAAGCTAAAGTGGGATCCTTAAATCCGAATATCAAACATACATATGGGGCAGGACAGAATAACTAGATAAAACATGTGGATGCTCTTTAACCAATTTGGCTATTGCCCCTGTAAGCAGAACAGCGATAAGATTATGCAATGGTGAAAAACAATCCAGACAAGCTTTTTCACATATTTGTTTGAGAGAACCGAGAACCACATGACTGCAACTTAATCTTACACATCTCATTCCATGCAAAGGTACCAAAACAGAGTGATTCAAAAACTGGAAACCCAGGAAAAGATTGAGACTAAAATGATTTGAAGAGAGGGAAGGAGGAGGAAACATGAGCAAGAGAGCCACAAGTGTATACAGGAACAGGTAAAATTCCAAAGGCCAGAACATACTAAGAAGATAAGTGAGAAAATATCATTTTTGTGGAATTAATAAGTCCTATGACTTTGAATCATTGAGGCAGATGTGAGGATCATGCACCTTACATTAAGGCTTCAGAAGCACATCCAGCTGTCATAAAGGAGAGCATCAGAAGTTGAGAGAATCTGTCATGAAAGAGATCAGAGAACATTAAGAGAGTCAGCATAAGCTAATGGTTAAGGCACTAGGCCAGAAAGCAGAAAACCATGTATTGAAGTCCTGCCTTTTCCATGAAAGCCAGCTGGCTGACCTTGAGCAAACCATTCTCTCTCAACCCGAAGCCACCTCACAGTGCTGTTCTTGTAGAGAAAAGTGTGTTGGATATGTTTGCTGCCTTAACATATTTGTAAAAATAATAAATGAGGGATAAATAAACAAAACTGCAATTCTAGTGCCAAACCAACAATATCCTTCCCAACTTTTCAGGTCCTGTGTGAATCCATTGGGATTACAAGTCACCTACTAAATAGAGCAGCGAAACATATACTATAATCCAAAGGGATCTAAGAGCATGTCAGTTTTTTAAAAAAATTAATATTTCAGCAATTCTTCCAGTCCTTAAAAGAAAAGATCTCTTTCCTTCTTGTGAAGAAAGCAACTTTTTCAAATGCAGCTGTAAAACTTAGCATTAACTAAAAAAAAATGCTTCCCATTTGTATTTTCACTATAGGTAATCTTTGATGTACAACTGTAATTGATGCAGAAATTACAGTTTTAAGTCATGCTTATTGTTAACCACATGATCACGCATGATTTCATAACCTTTTCTGCAGTAGGCGTTAAGTGAACACAGCAGTGTTAAGCGAATGTGTGGTTATAAAGCAAACTCATTTTAGCTAATGGTCTTTTTTTACTGGAAGCTGAAAGTAAATGACTGCTTCTAGCAAAAAAATAAATTGTAAGTTGCAGTCACATAATTATGGGAGTCTGCAAATGGTTGTAAATTTGTATTGGTTGCCAGGTATCCAAATGCGATTATGTGACTGGAGAACAGCCTTTGTAACTTTGACTGGTTATAAGTCCAGGGCCACCTGTATTTGTATTTAAACCATTTTATACAACGTGAAGATGAACGTATAAAAGGGATGGGGGAGGGAAAAAACCCAGAAAACAGAGACAGAACATAACTATCAAAAGAAAAATGTCAGAATAACATCAAAGGGGTTCTGATCACTTAAATTTTCTACAGAAACGATTTCCCCTGCTGCCTCTAACGAACAAATATATTTTCTCTCACTCTATCTTTTCTTTGAAGCTTTGCCTGATCTTGAATACACTTGTGGCTCTCTCTCTCCTGCCTTCTCTCTCCCCCCTCCCTCCCTCTCTCTCCCCCTCCAAGCTGCCAGATTGTGATGAGGTTAACAGTACCAACTAAATATAATGACAGGTGCTAAATGTGTTTTTTTAAAAATTCCCATATCTTCAGAAAGTATCTTTTATCCAACCTCATATTTATTTTTATTTATTTATTTTTGTCAATTGCTTACAAGATAATAGGTATAAGTAAAAACATAGTTATGAATAAATGGATACATATAAGAAAAATAAAAAAATAAAACAATAGGACAGGGATGGTAGGCATGTTGGTGCGCTTATGCACACCCCCTACAGACCTCTTAGGAAAGGCATGAGGTCAATAGTAGACAGTCTAAGGTTAAAGTTTTTGGGGTTTGGGGAAGAAACTACAGAGTCAGGTAGAGTATTCCAGACATTGACCACTCTGTTGCTGAAGTCGTATTTCCTGCAATCAGTTTGGTGCGGTTAACCTTGAGTTTATATCTATTGTTTGCTCTAATGTTGTTATGGTTGAAGCTGAAGTATTCATTGACAGGTAGGACATTGTAATGTATGATTTTATATACTATACTTAGATTGGACCGAAGGCAGCGTAGTTCTAGTTCTAGGTCTAAAATTTCGAGTCTGGTGGCATAAGGTATTCTGCAACAAATAGAAGAGTGGAGAACTCTTCTTGTGAAATATTTCTGGACTTTCTCAATTGTGTTAATATCAGATACGTAATGTGGGTTCCAGACTGATGAGCTGTATTTGAGTATTGGTTCAGCAAATGTTTTGTATGCTCTAGTTATTAGTGTAATATTACCAGAGAAAAAGCTACGTAAGATTAGGTTAACAACTCTTAATGCCTTTTTGGCTATGTAGTTACAGCGGGCTCTAGCACTTAGGTCATTTGAGATGAGTACTCCAAGATCCTTGACAGAGTTTGGATCATCAACAAGGTCTTGACTATTCAGCCTGTATTTTATTTTCTGATTTTTTTTGCCAATATGTAAGAGAGCTTCTCCCTTGAGCCGCTCGGAGCATCCAGAGAGTGGGATGTGCTTCCGAGTCCTCTTCTTGCAGGCTGAGCTTTAGCTGAGGAAATGCTCCGCCCCCTCACATGACTCCAAGTGGCGTTCCCCCAGTCTTTTGCTCAGCCTTGAAAAGTCAGGCTGTTGTTGGAAGGAGCTCCTTGGCTGATTTCTACTACGTATTTTATTCTGGCAAATTTCCTCACCTTCAGGTCTGATATTTCCTTTCCTTCCTCCTGCGCAAAGGGTTGGGACTTAGGAGTAGTCTCCCCTCACCCTAGGGGCCAAGTGGGCAGGTTCGCAGCACTTCGCGCGATCCCCCCATTATATCGCGTCGCTGCCTCCGCGCTGCCTTGTGGCGCGCAACTTTCGCTGGATTCCCCCCCACCCTAAACGCCAACCGGTACGGCTAGTCTCTCCTTTAGAGCACCAGGCTTGCTGAGCTAACCGGACAAGCCCTCCTTGCCATCCCGAAGGCGCCCGACATAGCTCAGCTCGCAGCCGCCATCTTGGGGCTGCATCATGGTCGGGCACCATTGTTATTTCTGATCCTTGCTGCTGCGGTGGAAGTAAAAGTCCAAGACCCCCTGGGTCAAGAGTTAGTTGCTTTTAGCGTTCCTTCGGGCTCGCTTTCATTGTCTCTGTTGGCCTCCCGCAGCCTCTATCGGGACGAGGTTGCAGCACCCCCCCCCTCCGGTTTGTTGCTGGAGGCTTGCTGCCAGAGGCCTCTCTCCTTCTAGGCCTCAGGCGTTTATTTGGTAAATCCGGCCTGTACTGTGGTACCTCTTTGGTTCCTTTCCTGCTGTTGTATATAAAAAAAAAAAAAGAGAAAAGAAATGAAAGAGAGAAAAATTTACAAACGAAATTATACGTTTTTATACGTATATACATAGATAACCTTTACATGCAGATAGTGTATAAAAATAATAATAATAATAAATAAATAAATAAAATAAAAATAAAAATCAGAGGATTACACATCTGTACATATTATATATATATATATATATATATATATGTATGTATGTATGTATGTATGTATGTATGTATGTATGTATGTATATTTATTCCTTACTACCGGTTACCACTGTACATATTAAATTCCAAAAGGGGGAGCAGGCCAGCTCAAACCTCACTCGGCCCCACTCAGGCCAATTCCAGGCGAGCCAACCGCCCTTTACCATTATTACTATTATTATCACCAGGACAAGGAACCTTATGTTATTATAATTATCAAAATGGCAGACGGCAATCTCTCTAAACGACCTTCCTTGAAGGCTAAGGCAAAGTCCCACTACTTGCGCAGGCAGGACAAGGAGCCTTCCAAGGCCTCCTAAAGAGACGCCTGAAGGCACCATGAGGCATTGGAAAAGGAGTTTGATAGGCGATCAAGGAGTCCCGCTCGGGGCCTCCAGCCCTTCCTTCTCCCTATCTAGGCGCAGCCCACTTCAGGGTCACTTGACCCTGGGACCACCGACCAGATAGACACCTGAAGCTACCTTTACACCTAAGGCCGCTGGTCTGCGTCAGGAAGAACCCTCTACATCTGAGGTTCCAGCCCACATCAAGGCTTGGATGGAATCGACTATCCGCCAGGGCATTGCGGAAGGCCTGCAGCACATGTCCACATCAGGCTTCTCTCCATGGGCTCCCGACCACGACTCTTTATCCATCAGATCCCTCCCACAGCCGGATCCCCCGGTTGGTCAGGTACTCTCTAAGAGGGACAGCCCTCCTCCCATAGGGGCCCAGGAGGAGGAGGAGGAAGGGGACTTTGGTGACTTCAGGGAAGAGGTACAGGACTCCCGGATGGGATCCTCCCATTATAGTGAGCCCCTCTTAAAGGCGAACCTCATGGGGGGGGAGATGTCGGAGGACGAGGGGGCTTCTCCCAACCAACCCGTATTCGGGGGGCTGTTCAAGCCACACTTGTTCAAATCCCTCCTCTTTAAAGCCAATAATGTCTCTGGTCTTCTTCCCCAGTCTCCCTCTGACTTCCCCCCCGCCTCAGAGAGACCAGAGGACTCCATTTTCACACAACCAGTGGTGGAAGCTGAGGTCATCCCAACCGAAGCAACTTGCTTTCACGGGAGCCCCCCCTACACCCTCTATCCAAGACAAGAGATTCTTTAATCTCAATTCGGCAATGTCTACTCTTCTAAACATCCCGGAGGTTGACGACCCCATTGTGGGCCTTGCCTCCTCCTCTATCCCCAGTGAGGCCTTAGAGGCCTTGAAACCTGAGCAAAAGCGGACGGAACTGGCGTTGCACCGGGCCCATCTATCCGATGCTTGAGCCATTAAATCGGCTAGGGCCGCTTCATTCTTCACAAGGTCCTCTATCCGCTGGCCCCGGCAGCTGAGAGAACATCCCCACGTCAATGTGAGGGCGCACCAAGACATAGCGAAACTGGTGGCCGCAGCCGAGTTTTCAGCTGACGCCACTCACCAATCGGTAAGGTTCTCTTCCAGAGCGATAACACCACATGTCACGGCTCACCGCCTACTGCGGCTCAAGCACTGGCAGGCGGATGTAAAAATAAAGTCAAGCTGGCCACTGCTCCCGTCAGGGAGACAAACTGTTCGGCCTGGCCTTGGAACCCCTGCTGGTCGAGGGCCGCAGCAAGAGGAAGTACCGGCCTTCCCTTTTTCGGAGAACAGAAACAAGAGGCCCTCAGCCCTTTCGGAGGGGCTTTCCCCGCCCCTTCTACCAACTCCCCTTCCCGCCCAGATACTCGAGACCCCCTTCCTTCTGGTCTCAGGACCGCTCAGACTCAGGCGACAGAAACAAATGGGGCAGCAACCATAAGAGGCCCTTTAGGGGATGGGGGGGAGGGCCTACCGCCGACCCAGATAGAATTTCTTCCTCCCTCCCCATTGGCGGCCGCCTTAGACACTTCGCCGCTCAATGGGACAATCCACTCCCATGCACAGGTTAGGGACACCGTCAGGTTTGGTCTCGCCCTTGAATTCCGGTCCGCCCCCCGCTGATTTCTTCATGACATCCCCCACCTCAAGAAATCCCACCAAACGTGCACTAATGGATGCAACCATCCAACACCTGCTTGACATTCAGGCCATTCAACCCGTTCCACTGGTCCAGAGGGGACGAGGATTCTACTCCCACCTCTTTTTGGTGCCCAAGCATTCTGGGGGATGCAGAGCTATATTAGATTTAAAATGGCTAAACCGCCACCTTATCCAGCGCAAATTCAAAATGCATACCTTGCAATCGATTCTCTTGGGTACCAGACGGAGTGACTGGTTATCCCCCATAGATCCCTCGGAGGCATACCTACACATTCCAATCTGGCCCTCTCACCACAAATTCCTTAGGTTCTGTTATAACAACCTTCACTATCAATACGTGGCCGTCCCCTTTGGTCTGGCCTCGGCTCCCAGGACCTTCACCAATGTCCTCGCGCCCCTGGAGGCTCACCTCAGGAGTGTTCCTGTCCGCCGTCACTGCTATTTGGACGATATCCTTATTCTCTCCACGTCCAAGACCCAGGCAATCAGGGACACCAGAGCCACCCTCTCCACTCTCCTGGCACACGGGTTCCTCATCAATTGGCAAAAGAGTCAACTGGTCCCATCAACCCAAATCATCCACTTGGGAGCCATAATTGATTCGGTTACAGAAACGGTCTTCCTCTCCTCGGAGAGGTTCCTCAGCATTCAAGCTCTAGTCAAACAGATTAGGCAATTAAGGAGGATGGCATTACTTGACCTTTCTAAATTATTGGGTAAGATGGTTTCATGCATCTCAATTATTCTCTGGGCCCGTTTACACAGCAGATCCCTCCAGTGGTTCCTGCTCCCATCCCAAAGATCCAGAAGAAGCAACTCGAAGTCCAGAGTCAAGGTGCCTCCGAGGGTCCTTACGTCCCTCCTCTGGTGGACCAACCTCACCATCAACAGGGGCCACCTCTTCTCAGAATCTCAGTGGCTAACCCTCATCGCAGACGCCAGCCTCAGGTTGGGGCGCTCACATCAACTCGCTCTCGGCATAGGGCAAGTGGTCGCCAATCGAGCTAAGATGCAGCCTCAACTGGCTGGAGCTTCACGCCGTCCACCTGGCCCTGCTCAGATTCCTCCCCTTGGTACGCGGGCGTCACGTCCTTATTCTCACGGACGACACCACAGCTAAAGCCCATATCAACAGGCAAGGAGGCACCCAGTCTATTCAGTTGATGAGGGAGGCCGAGCGCCTCTGTCGTTGGGCAAAATCCAACCTCCTCGCACTAAAAACTGAACACATCTCCGGAATCTCCAACATCCAGGCAGATTGGCTGAGCAGGGCCACGGTGGACCAAGCAGAATGGCGCCTCCATCCATCCCTATTCAAGGAGGCATCCAGAATATTCGGCCTCCCGAGGGTGGATCTCTTTGCCTCCCCGTCCAACGCACAGCTTCCATGGTTTTTCTCCAGGTACCCGTCTCACGGGTCAGAGAACCACAACACGCTAAGCTGCCCATGGCCCCCAGGCCTCCTATATGCCTTCCCTCCACTGCCGCTAATTCCCAGAGTCATAAACAAACTCATTCATGAGAAGGCAGACCTGGTCCTGGTGGCTCCCTATTGGCCCAGGAGACCATGGTTCGCGGACCTCCGCAATCTTTCAGTAGCGCCCCCATGGAGGATCCTCCCGGACAGGATCTCCCTCTTTCAGGGGCCCCTTCTGCATCCGGAGCCCCAATGGCTCCACTTAGCCATCTGGAGGTTGAACGGATCCGTTTGACAAGAGAAAAATTCTCCAGTCAAGTAATCAACACTATTTTGGCTGCTAGGTGACCCTCCACCACACGAATTTATGATGCCACTTGGAAGGGCTTTTCCAAGTGGTGTAGCGGGTTCCAAGTTGACCCCCTCTCTCCCTCTATTGCGCAGGTCTTGGAATTCCTTCAAGAAGGCCTACGTAAAGGGCTTGCCCCCAACACCCTGAGACGGCAGGTCACTGCCCTCTCAACCATTGTTTCTTCTGAAAACTTCAGTTCTCTCTCTCATCACCCCCGGGTTAGAGCTTTCCTCAGGGGCGCCACCAACTTGTGCCCTCCGACTGTTCACAGGTTCCCCACATGGGACCTCAACAAGATCCTCGTTTCGCTTACAAGGCACCTGTTTGAACCTCTGAGGGAGTCCTCCCTTCAATTTCTAACGTTTAAAGTAATTTTCTAGTGGCCATTACTTCTGCTCGTAGAGTCTCGGAAATAGCAGCATTGTTAATCAGAAACGATTTATGCGTATTCCACACTGATCAGGTGGTCCTTCGCCCCAACCCCACCTTCTTACCCAAGGTTAACTCACCCTTCCACAGGTCTCAGGAACTGGTCCTCCCAAACTTTTGCCCCAGACCCTCGAGGGACAGGGAAACCCTTTGGCACACCCTGGATGTTAGAAGGGCCTTGCGCATATACATTAAGCGCACACAACCCCTGAGAAGATCAGAATCCCTCTTCATCTCCTTTCAGCCCAGGACATTGGGGTTCAAAGTCTCTCCCTCAACCATCAATCGCTGGATTGGGGCGACTATTGCCAGGTGCTACCTATCACAATCTCTGCCCGCTCCTGAGGGAATAACCACTCATTCCACAGGAGTGCAGCTACTTCGGCGGCTTGGGCCACGCAAGCCCCAATTGCTGACACTTGTCGGGCAGCCACTTGGGCCTCTCCATCCCCATTCCTCAGACATTACAAAATAGACTTATACGCCTCAGCAGAGGCCTTTCGGCCGATGAGTCTTACAGAGGGTCATCAGTGACCCGGAGGGGCTGCCGGCCCAGACGGAGTCCCAACCGTAGGACAGCCAAGCTTTGGTATGTCCCACTCTCTGGATGCTCCGAGCGGCTCGAGGGAGAATGGGTGTTGGTTCTTACCTGATACACCCCTTCTCGGCGAGCCGCGAGGAGCATCCAGCCCCACCCTAACTCCTCCGTCTGGTGGGTACTCTAGTTTCAGCCAAGGAGCCAATAGTTGATCAGAAGGATTTCTTAACCTTTCTTCTCGTTATCGCAAAAAACTGGGGGAACGCCACTTGGAGTCACGTGAGGGGGCGGAGCGTTTTCTCAGCTAAAGCTCAGCCTGCAAGAAGAGGACTCGGAAGCACATCCCACTCTCTGGATGCTCCTTGCGGCTCGCCGAGAAGGGGCGTATGAGGTAAGAACCAACGCCCAATTTATTTGTTGAGATTTAAAGTTGCCATTTGTTTGACCATTCTGACACATTCTGATACATATTTTTCAGCACATTATTGAGAACATTAGTCATGATTCAGAACTCACCCGATGAAAAAGTACTGGCTGTGCTGTCCAAATTTTTCAACCTCCTACACATACTTCATTCTCATTCTTCAATAATGCCACCATAGTAATTATCTAGTTATGTCTTGGTAAAAAAAAAAAAGAAGTATTTTTTGTGTAGGAGGATCAATTTATATCATTGAAGCTAATAAATTTTGATCAGCGTTTTCCAATCCAATGAGTAAGTGTTGATATATATGATCAAGCATGAATCACTTTCTAAATGAAAGTTTAAGCAGAAAGAGAAGCAGCTGATCTAACATTGAAGGGACCTTCCCACAGTGTAATTTGGATATCCAGGGAGAAGGGATTTTTTTTTTTTAACAAACTTTATTCAGTTTTCACATTAAAAACAAAAATCTCTTTTTGGTGGACAACATATCAGGTCATCATCTTTACATGCAAATATGACAGAAATTATACAATGATATATGCATACTTAATTCTATTATTACCTTTTCCATTCCAAATTTTCAGTAGGGAGAGAAACAAACACATTAATTCTAGCCTCTTTCCTTAATTTCAATCAATTTTGTTTCATTTCAATTATTTCAAATTAATCCTTTAGTATTTGTTTTTAAAAATAAACAATACGTTACCTAATAAATACTAATAAGGTTTAATTCTAAATTCTTTCATTAATCCCAATTTAAACATTTAATTTCATTTCAATTATTTCAAATATAATCCTTAATATTTATTTTAAAAATACAAATAAACAATATATATTTGCCTAATAGTGGTAATAATGAAGTTACCAATGTCTCTCCTTGCTTTTAATAATCTATATTAAACTTATTAATTTAGCTGGTTCTTTAGTCTGTCACATTCCCTTTCAATTACACACATTTAATAAGTTCTAAATTGATACAGATCTTAACACACCCACACAAAAAGAAAAAAAAAACAAGTATAAGTTTCCCCTCTTTTACTATTTTGAGTGTGACACCTTAATGATTAGAATATATGGAGCCTCCGACGGACGGTAGATCGCAACTCTCTGCGACTATCATTCGTGCTCTTTCGTCGGAGAGCCCCAATTATCCTGATTAGGGGCTGAAACTGCCTTGAAGGGGCAGCGGAGTAAGAGGAAGCAGCAAGCCTGTCTGTGGGGAGCCACATCTCGCCCCCCTGGGCTTGGCTTTTTTTCCTCCTGAAGACGACTACAGCGATGGTCTAAAATGGCCATCCCGAAGAGGATGACTCAGTTTGACTAAGATTTGTGCGGGAGGGAAGAAAGAGGTGGATAACATCTGAACCGGGACAACTGGGCAACATAACCAAATAAAAGTACCCTGGGATTAAGGTAATATTGAACTTTTAAGAAAAGAAAAGTGAGCTGCGAAATTACAAAGGGACAGAGAAAAAAAAAAAAAGGAAAATATTTTTGACAGCTAAATGGGGCTTCGAACCGGGAAAGGAAGAAGCTGGAATTAAAGATTTAATGAAATTGGACTAAACTAATTTGGGAATAATCAAGTATAAAATTAAAGCTGGACTTAATATTGCCAAAGAATAATAATAATAAAGTTTATAAATTGGAGACTGGATTGTCTTAGAATACTGAGGTTCGAAAAACCTTAAATAAAAATATAGGGGAAAAAAAGTGAAGACTTCGTATAATGGAGAGTGTCACCTTTTGATAAAAATTTAGTTCAAATAAAAAGGAAAGCATTTTGTTTTTTAATGAAGTGGTATAAAATTACAGAAATATTGAAAAAAGTAAGAATTTTAGAAAGTGAAAGCAGAACTAGAATAAAGGAAAAAGCAAGGAAGGAAAGATTGTTTGTGGGACTGACTGATGTTTTTGGTATAAACCCTGAACTGGAGTAGCTGAGAACTTTAAAAAATTGAAAGAAGAAAGAAGGAAAGTAAAAGTGTTTTTTTTTTTTGTGTGGACTTTGAGGATTATAAAATATAAGAATGTTGATTTCTCTTTGGGATTTAAAAATGGAACTTAAAAATATGAGAGAATTACTACAGGAAAGAGGCGAATCACTTTGCTCTGTGCTAGAAAAAATGGAAATGGCGATTGAAGAACAAGAAGAAAGATTCTCAGAAGAGCAGGAATTGACTCAAGGAGAAGACATTTTGAATGGACAATTAACACAAAGAACATTACAAAGAAGTGGGGAAAAAGAAAGGTTAAAAAGTTGAATTTTCAAGGAGAAGGGATTTTTTTAAAAAAGGTTAGAAGTAGGAAGAACAAATTGTTACCTCATCCAAATGGTTTTTCCTAACATGTCATTAGCCTTAAACTAAAATTTCCCTGCTGCCATCAATGCTAGGAACCACTTGTACATTTATACCCCATAAGCTTGTAATTTATAGCAGTAAAATTCTTGACATCCATACAGAATCAGGACATGTACAGAAGGTGGATTATAAACTGTAAGATAACGCAATTTTTAGCAAAATGTTCTCTTAAACTGAAATATATATATATATATATATATATATATATATATATATATATATATATATATATATATATATATGGAACATAAGATGGGTAAGAGACTTACTTACATTCTACATTTAAAACTGCACTGCAAATAGTAGAATGAATATTTATTTTGTTCAAAACAGCAAGGAAATAACTTCTTAGATCTAAAACTTGATAGGCTGTACACCAAACACTTTTATTTTCTTTCAAGTCAACTTTCATTTTAAAAGAACCAATGTAGGGAAGGATCATATGGCACATGCAGAAGATACATTTCCTCCATATTTGGAAGGCAAAAATGATTTCAAAGATTCAAAAGCTTCTAAATTCAACAGTTTAGATTGTATTAAGGCAGAAAATTATGTAACTTGACATTAGAAGGGAAGATAAGAAAGATGAGAAAGCATTTTGACTATATTTAACTCATAGGTCCGCTCCTTGATATTATTTTCTGATGAAGCATAGTAATTCAACATTCAGCCTTCCCAGCTTCATGCTATCCAAATTCACAGGGATCATATCAAATTCCCTCAGAAATATGGAGCACATCAGATATTCCAGAAGACTGAAACATCTCAGTCTTCCCAACCCTTCCAAAAGTTGTTACCATGTTTCCCAGAAAATAATGTCCAGTCTTATTGGTGTGGTTATGGGTTGAGCTTGGCATTTTATCTTCCTGCTTTTGTGAAATTTTGGCTGCATGCAAGGAAAGCAGAAGCAGCAGAGACTCTGGCTTGTTTCTCTCCTCCAAACTTTGCCAGAAAGCGAGGATGCTGCAAGGCTTGTTGTGCCATTGCATGCATTAGCTGCAGCACCGACATGAAGTTCATCCCACCAGTGCAGCCGCAAGCGGCAGAACAAGGTAAGACTTATCATGGCATGCAAGAGCGAGAACACTGTAAATCTTATCGTGTCAGCAATGCCACTTGCATGTGCAACAGCACAATGAGCCTTATGACATCCTACTGTTCAGGGCTTCACCGATGGGACGAACCACGCAAAGACCCATTTCTGGTACAGTTTGGGGAGAGAAACAAGCCAGAATCTCTGTTGCTTCTGCTTTCCTTGTGTGCAGCTCAAAGTTCGCAAAAGGCAACAATGTGAAATGTCAAACTCGATACCCATGCTTCATGTATTAACCCCATTTTCTCAGCTTAGTACCCAAGTGACACTCCCTTTAGGAATACTTTGCAAGCAAATTCACCCATCATTTCACCATGAACCATCCTGCTCCTAAGGGCAAAGTTAAAGGAAGAATCACATCCTGCCATGAGTGGCTGCAGATTGGGCAGCAGCTTGACAGGTCCTGGCTATGGCGGTCCTATGGTAAGTGGGTGAAGAGTGCATGGGGTAGCTCTTTGCCCTTGCCCTAACAGGGGTTTAAGTAGGGCTTATTTTGGGGGAAGGGCTTATTTTAGGCACAGGTGTGGAAAATCAGTTTTGGAGATAGGTTGTATTTTGGGGGAAATATGATAACAAAAGATATTCCAATGGAATCTGTCATAACCCATCCACATAATTATTTTTCCTTAGTACCATATTTTTTGGTGGTCCTGCATTACACCTGATTAGTGTTCTTTCTTTGCTTTTGCTAAGATAGGCAAAATGGTAGCAAGGCAAGTGAGTCCTGTTTTTTAAAAAAACATAAAAACACTATTACATTAAAAACAATCATCTCCAATTGCAGGCTTCAAGTGTATGATATTTGCACACAAAAAACTGCAAAGATGGGTATAGATTTTGCTAGAGAAGTATACACTGTACATTTAACACAGCTCTGTTGCATAGAAACCAAGTGAGAATATTGTAATTACTGAATTGTAGAAGCATTTATGTTATCTATATTTCTAAAACAGATCCAGCTTTTCTATGGATACAAGTCATCTAAATTTAAATCAGACACAAATTTGTAAGCACAAATTGCCCCATCTCCCCTCAAAAGTCTGAATAAAAAACTAAAAGGCCAACCTCTATTCCGAAAATTTTATGATCTCTACCAGGAGTTGAAGTACATCAGTAAAGGTAAATGTATATTCTCCGTAGAACTGCTGCGAGCATCCAGAGAGTGGGAGGTGCTCCAGTCTTCACTTCTCACAGGCTGAGCTGAAATTGAGGAACGCCCTCCTCCTCCACGTGACTCCTCCATGCGTTCCCCCAGTTTTAGCTCAGCCTTCGAGAAGACAGGCAGTTTTCTCCGTTCCTTGGCCGTTTCAGGTGTCGTTGATAATTGATTCAGGTTTGATTTCCCTTTTCCTCTCCCTGCAAGTGTAGTGCGGCCCCAAATTTAGTTTGCGGAGCGATTTCGCTCCCAGGAGGGAAGTAAGGGTTTGGAGCCTTTCCCCCCCCCCCATCCTTCCTCATCTATCCTCTGCTGTTCCAAGCGCGCTGGGCTCACCCGCTTGGCCCTGCGCTATATTTTTAAATGCGCAATTTCCTCTTCCCCCCTAGAACGCCTCAGAGGAGGCAGCGCTTCCTCTCCCAGCTCCTTTCTTTTCTTGCTTGAAGTTGCGGTGGGCTGGTGCGCTTCTGAGCTGTGCGCTCTGAGCCGGGCGGCCATTTTGGGCGCACCTCATGGTCGGCGCCATTTTGTTTTCTGATCAAGGCCTTTTTTTTTTTTTTGAAATTAAGAGTGAGCTGCGAGGCCTTTGTAGGCCCTTAGCGGGACCGCGTGGAGCCTCTGATTTTACCGAGAGGGCACTGTTGCCCCGTGCCCTGTTCTCTCTCTTAGATTTGATATTGTTGGCTTTCTTCCTTGGCCCGCAGCTAGTTCAGAGGCGCAGGCACATACTCCCCATTGTTGTTGGGGGGCTGCCTACAGAGGCCCCTTTTTTTGTCTTGCCTTTTTATATATTTGCTTGGCCTCAGCGTTCATTTGGTCTATTTGGAATTTAGGTATTTTGCTGTACCTTCTTGGGTCTATTTTGGTTTTCCTTATTTGAACCCGACCCTCATTTGTATATTATTGCTAGTGTATATATTCAGGCTTTTATTTTAACTCGATAGAATTTTTTCTGTCTTTTATTGCATAGAGTTCAAAAAAAAAAAAGGAGATCTTTGAATAGATAAATAGTTAGTCAATTAATCTCTGTTCTAGAATAAAATTTCTTTCAAAAAGGGGGACGTGACCCAATTTTAGGAAAACCGGTTTACGTAAGTAGGCCGAACTCCTAGACGTGCCAACCACCATTTTCCTTTTCAATATTATGGCAGAGGCTAATCCTACTGGCTCTTCTCTGAAGGCCAAATCTAAGACGCACTACCTTCGCAAAAGGGACAAGGATTTTTCCAGTGCTTCTCAAAGGGATGCCTTATGGTGTCATAAGGCCCTAGAAAGGGAGTTTAGCAAGCGGGCTAAAAGTCACACTCTATAACACCTGCCTTTCCTTCTACCCCCCCTCTGCCATGCCAATCCTTTTCCTCTAGGGGCGGTACTTCCACCCGAGGCCGCCAGCCCTCCCGTGTACCAGAGGAGACCTTTACGCCAACCGCTGCAGGCCTACGTTCTGAAGATCCTACTCCAAACATTATACCTGAGGACATCAGGGAATGGATGCAGTCTGCCATCCATCAAGGCATAGCCGAATGAATGCAGCAGCTGTCTAGACCGAACTCCCGAGGGAGGACTCCCGAGGCTGAATCTTTATCCGGAAGATCTCTTTCTGCACCAGCGTCTCAACATGGTCAGGTACCTCCTCACATGGATGCCCCATTCCCAGAGGGGGAGGACACCCAAGAAGAAGAGGGAGTGGGCCTTGAACCGTTCGGAAAGTACGAAGGTTCTGATAGAGGTTCCTTGCAGTATTCTGAACCTTTTCTGGAGGCGGATCTAATGGAGAGAAAAATGTCGGAAGATGAGGGTCTTTCCCCCAAACAACCTGCTGTTGTGGGTCTTTTTAAACCCCATGTCCTTGTTATTTAAGGCAAAGGACGTTTCAGGTCTGGCCTCTCAGCCTCCCTCTGACCCCCCTCCATCGAGTCCAGAAGGTCCTTATGTTCAGACAGCCGGGGGTGGCAGCATACATTATTCTGCCCCCCCCAATCTTCTCGGATCTGGTGGCAAAGCAGTTGGCCTCGGTGGGTCCTTCTCCGGCCCCTTCTAGTCAGGACAAGAGGTTGTTTACCCTGGATCCGGATTTCTCCACTATGTTAGACACCCCGGAAGTAGATGATCCGATTGTAAGACTTGCCTCCTCTTACAATCCTACCGATGCGCTGGAGGCACTGAAGCCGGAGGATAGGCGAGCGGAGATGGCGCTCCGGCGGGCTCACACTGCTGATGCTTGGGCTATCCGTTCGGCCACGGCCATTTCCTTCTTCATCCGGTCCTCCATCAGGTGGCTCAGGCAGCTGAAGCAACACATTCCCCCAGCTGACACCAGAACCCATCAAGATATCGCAAAGATCACAGGGGCGGCGGAATTTGCAGCCGACGCCACCTTTCATTCGGTTAAGTTCTCATCCCGGGCTATATCTTCCCATGTATCTGCCAGACGATTGCTTTAGCTTCGACACTGGCAAGCTGATATTAAAAATAAGTCTAAGTTGGCTTCAGCCCCCATAGCAAAAGGAAAATTATTCGGGCCCGTTCTGGAGCCATTGCTTCTGGAAACTCGAAATAAGAAAAAGTTTCTGCCTTCACTTTTTCGTAGGCAGGAAGCCAAGAGTTCCCAGTCCTTTCGGAGGGGCTCCTTTCGTTCCCCTTTCCAGTCATCATTCACTCCTAGATTTCAGGGCTCCCCTTCATTCCGGTCGTCTTACCAGGACCAGGGTGACTCGGGAGACAGAAGCAGGAGAGGGGGCAGCTACAGAAGGCCCTTTAGGGGTTCCGGGAGTAGGGCGGCCTGCCGGCCCAGGTAGCATTGCAGGTTCTCCTACCATAGGCGGCCGCCTCAGGCATTTTGCCGACAAGTGGGAGGAATCCACCTCAGACACTTGGGTTAGAAATTCAGTGCGCTTTGGCTTGACCCTGCAGTTTCTCACTCCCCCCCCCAGAGCATTTCAGAGTTTCACCCATTTCTAGGAATCCTGCTAAGCGGGCTCTTATGGCCTCTGCCATCAAACATCTATCTGATATTAGGGCCATTCAACCTGTACCCCCCTCCTAACAGGGAAAGGGTTTCTATTCCCTTTTATTCTTGGTGCCTAAACATTCCGGGGGTTGGAGACCCATTTTAGATCTTAAGAGGTTAAATCATTTTATCGTGCGCCATAAGTTCAAAATGCAGACTCTGCAGTCTATTTTACAGGGCATCAGAGAAGGGGACTGGCTTACATCAGTTGACCTTTCCGAGGCTTATCTCCATATTCCCATTCCTTCCTCGTATTCCAAATACCTCAGATTTTGTTATAATAATCAGCATTTCCAGTATGTAGCCCTCCCCTTTGGTCTAGCCTCAGCTCCGAGATCTTTCACTAAGGTGTTGGCAGCTCTTGCAGCTCATCTTAGACAAATTCCCATCCGGATCCACTGTTACCTTGACGATATCCTGGTTGTATCCCCTTCCCGACATCAGGCCGAGAGCGATACTAGCGCTACCCTCTCGGTACTTCAGTCCCATGGGTTCTTGGTGAATTGGGAGAAGAATCAACTTACCCCCTCCACTCGAATATCCCATCTAGGGGCTGTGATTGACTCTGTTGAAGGAAGGGTTTTTCTCTCTCAGGAGAGACTTATTAGTATCCGCACCACTATCAGGGATATCCGGCAGACTGGGAAAGCATCGTTGTTCGATTTATCCAAGCTGCTTGGGAAGCTAGTTTCTTGTGTTTCCATTATTCCATGGGCTCGCTTGCATTCCAGATCTTTGCAATGGTTCCTCCTGCCGTATCAGCGTTCAGGAAGGAGCAAGTCAAGGTTTATAGTGAAGGTCCCGCCGAAAGTTCTCGCCTCCCTCCTGTGGTGGACGCGACCATCTGTCAACAGAGGACAGCTATTCAAAGAGCCTCAAAGGGTTGTTCTCATGACAGACGCAAGTCTTTCCGGATGGGGGGACCACCTGCAGTCTCTCTCGGCACAGGGAGTTTGGACTCATGCGGAGCAAAGTCGGAGCATCAACTGGTTGGAGCTTTGCGCAGTGTACCTGGTCCTGCGAACATTCTTTCATCGATTGAGGGGGCGCCATGTCCTGGTGCTAATGGACAATACTACAACCAAGGCCCAAATCAATCAGCAAGGGGGCACCCATTCCATCCTTCTCATGAGAGAGGCCGAGCGACTGTGTCGATGGGCAGAGGCGCATCTTTCGTCCATCAGAACGGAGCACATCTCCGGAGCCTCCAACGTCCAAGCGGATTGGCTCAGCAGGGCAACACTGGATCAGGCAGAGTGACGTCTGCACCCACACCTGTTCAGAGAAGCAGCAGCCAGTTTCGGTCAGCCCCTAGTAGACCTTTTTGCATCTCCGCTCAACGCGCAAACACCAAGGTTCTTCTCCCGTTATCCCTCCAGCGGAGCAGAGAATCACGATGCCTTGCGTTGCCCGTGGCCCTCCCGGGCTACTGTACGCCTTCCCTCCGCTTCCACTGATCCCCAGGGTGATTCGAAAATTGATAGCCGAGAAAGCAGAAATCCTCATGGTGGCACCATATTGGCCCAGGATGCCATGGTTTGCGGACCTCCGCAATCTGTTGGTATCTCTGCTGTGGAGGATTCCATTGGATCAGATTTCGCTGTTGCAAGGCCCACTGCTTCATCCAGAGCCACAGTGGCTACAATTGGCCGTTTGGAGGTTGAGCGGGAAAGGATGATTGAGGAAGGCTTATCAGCCCAGGTCATTAACACCATTTTGGCGGCTAGAAGGCCTTCTACCACTTGCATTTATGATGCGACCTGCAAAAGTTTCTGTAACTGGTGACACAAATCATTCATCGATCCACGCTCTCCTTCAGTTGCAGAGATCCTGGCCTTTTTACAAGATGGCCTAAATGGAGGTTTATCACCTAACACCTTAAGGAGGCAGGTAGCGGCGCTCTCAACGGTGGTTGCTGGTGGTCCTTTCGGTCCCCTTTCCCACCATCCTCGAATCAAGGCTTTTCTTAAAGGGGCTTTTAATTTGCGCCCGTCAGTAGTGCACAGGTATCCGACATGGGACCTTAATAAAGTTCTCCTGGCCTTGACTAGATCTCCCTTTGAGCCTCTCAGAGAGGCGTCATTTCAATTTCTTACATTTAAAACAGTATTTCTGGTGGCTATTACTTCGGCTCGAAGGATATCTGAAATTGCAGCTCTATCCGTGAGAAAAGACCTGTATATTTTTCATTCCGATCGGGTGGTTCTGAGACTAGACCCAGCATTTATGCCAAAGATCAATTCACCGTTCCACAGGGCACAGGAGTTGGTCCTGCCTAATTTCTGTCTGAAGCCTCTGCGCGAGCAAGAGAGGCAGTGGCACACCCTTGATGTTCGAAGGGCTTTGCGTATTGACATTTCTTGTACGCAGTCCATCAGAAAGACAGAGTCTCTATTTTTGTCCTTTCAGCCAAAGACGCTAGGCTGTAAGGTTTCTCCGTCCACGGTAGGCAGATGGATTAGGGCTACCATATCCAAGGCCTATTTAATTCAAGTTATTCCAGTTCCCAACGGGGTTACTGCTCACTCCACCAGAAGTGAAGCTACTTCGGCAGCCTGGGCTACTCAGGCGTCTATTCTTGATATTTGCCGGGCGGCCACTTGGGCTTCCCCATCTCCTTTTATAAGACATTATAAGATTGATGTTTACGCCTCAGCTGAAGCATCTTTTGGCAGGCGAGTTTTGCAGCAAATGGTGAGAGATCCTGAGGAAGTTCCAATCCAGACGGACTCCCACCCATAGGACAGACTTGCTTTGGTATGTCTCTGGATGCTCACAGCAGTTCTACGGAGAATGGGCGTTGGTTCTTACCTGATACGCCTCTTCTCGTGGAACTGTGTAGAGCATCCAGCCCCATCCTAATTGGTCCGTCTGTAAGGGGGAAAACCTGTTTCGGCCAATGATTTCTAATGTTGTAGTTCAAGTTGTATAATACTTAAGATTAGAGGGTTGTTCTTGTCCTCTCGTCTTTGTTAAAACTGGGGGAACGCATGTAGGAGTCACGTGGAGGAGGAGGGCGTTCCTCAATTTCAGCTCAACCTGTGAGAAGTGAAGACTGGAGCACCTCCCACTCTCTGGATGCTCTACGCAGTTCCACGAGAAGAAGCGTATCAGGTAAGAACCAACGCCCATTCTGTGGAGCAGGCCTATTGTTAGGGATAACATTGGTTACCTAACTTAGTTTGGGTAAAAATAATATATAAACTATGTTAGTGAGTTTAAGTGTAAGTATCACTTTAACTGCAAAACATGTATTTTGGGTGCGGTTGTAAAATCACCGTAAGAAGGAGCAAGAGAGCTCACTGTTCGCTGGCTTTTACTGTAGTAGCTGACAATGTTGGATTGATGGTGATAACTGCGTGTGTTTTCCTGCTGTTACTGAAACGAAGAAAAGGGGTTTGATTTTCTTCATATCTCTGACTGCAAAAGAGATATATTGCCGTACTGATTATTTGTAAGTTTACTGACCTCTATTTCGACACTGGACTTTGCAACTGATTAATCCCTGGATGGACTGAACTAGTTTATGACATAAGGACTGTTTTGACTATGCTATAACTCTTGCTGGAATAAAAAACTATTTAACTGGCACAGTGTATCTGTCTTACTGAGTGTAAACTACAACAACATTTATCTCACATCATTTGCCTGCCTGCTAGACTGCCGTTGCACGTTCTGCTAGGGTGTGTATCCCTAACACCTATCAACCTCAAATTGTCACGGCAATGTCACATGACATATTGGGACTTTTTCCCCCTTTGCTAAACTAGGCATGGGCATGACAAGCATGACACATCAGGATGTGGGCTGGGAGTTTGACAGCCCTGCTGTGGGGAGTCTTGAAATAATTTAGGGTAGAAATATAGTTTGTGATGCAGCTATCATGTACCAGCTAGACTAAGAAATTAACTTTATCAGGGAAGCTCATCCACGTGGTATAACACACACACACACACACACACACACACACACACACACACACACATCCTTAGTATGTTATATAATACATCAGTAGCAGACTGCCTAGTCTTTTTTCCAGCACTTTTGGAGGAATATGGTGAACCTGCAAAATGTTTTCAAATTAATTGAGGTTTTTTTTAAATAGTGCATAGTACAAATAATGATCAATACTCTAAATTTCTGACAAGAGGAAATAGCTGAGGTTTGCTGCATTTACCCAAACTGTACATGAGCTTACCATTTTTATTCTTTCTTCTTGAGCATCATGGCAAATTACACTCCATTTGTTTTTATAACTTAAAAGGGAAAACCACAATCACCATGTTTTAGTCAAATGTATACAGACAGCTATAGCTCCTATTTTCTATTGCTAAATTTATTCTAACAAAAAGAAAAAAGTTGCCAGATGTTATCAAGTGAGGAAAGTTGCATTTAGAACACAAAGACATCTAAAATCACAAAATCAGTCTCATGCACTTATAGGGTATATCTTTTAAAGGGATGAAATTTTTTGCAATTTTTTTCAGGAAGGGGTTCTAAAAATATGTGTTTTTATATCAAGAATTCAAATCTTTTGTTATTTTTGCAACTGCACAACATTGAGCTTGGTATGGTAAATCTGATCTTATACCCCACAAAAATGTTTTGTAATCTAAATATTACCTTTATCTTCTCAAAATTACCTTGTGCTACAAAAATTAAAGGTTTTTTTTCTGCATGAATCTTATCTAGCTAAGCAAAAAAAATTCTTGCAGTCATAAACTAACATCAGAAAGAAATTATCTGTGTTATAAAAATGTTTAAGCAAGTTTCATCGAATCTTGTTTTGATTTGTTCTTTGACATTAGCCACCGACTTGCTTCTTGGCCTCTGATACAACCCTCATGTTTCTCATATGTACACTCTGCTTGCTGCCTCTGTGATCTGTTTCACACATCTCTCCATTGATTGGGCATGACAGAGCCACTGGCTCGTCAATGAATTTATTTCTGCTGTGGTCAGTTTCCTGGTCAAAGGTAGCTCATATACAGCTTCAGATCAGTCAATCAGCTCCAGCAGAGTGAATATTCTGGCGTTGATTAAAGATGTTTTTCTTGCATGTACAGAAAAATCTCCCAGCACATCATCATCTGCACCTCTTTTACACACCAGCTCTCCTTTCTTGAATGCCATCTGAATACAAGAGTGTCTGGATTATCATTTCATTGAAAGCATACCATGCTGAATGCTGAATGGTTGGCAAAAATACTACAAGCTTCTTTTCTAGTCTGACTTGTTGCAGCTGGAACAACACATGATGCAGGCCTTCAATCCAGGAATATTTTACTTTGATTTTGAACCAGCAAGAGTAATACACACCAACAAAGTAATCTACTATCATTCTTAGAGTTTTGGCTTGCCATAGCCATTCAAAAGCCATGTTTTGAAATTCATATTTGACACAGCCTATTTGCAGTTATCAACCAGCATGAATGGCTTATAGAAACAATTTCCAGAAGAGCCAAATCTGTGGGAAGTACTCCTGTCCTTATTGCCTATATATTGCCGATAACCATATGCCTTGATCAGTAGAAAGATCATTTACAACAGATCAACTTCAGATCAAATTTGACCTCTATCCAATGTATACCACTATTTTAATGGCCTGTATTAACATTTGTAGAATCTCCTCCAATGGTCTTCAAGCTTTTGTCAATGTCTTTCTTCTTCATGAAATACACCAGATTATCTGCAATCACCTGAGCCAGTTTTCCTGTTTCTGAGCCTTTCTCTGGAGTGAAATGATAAAGATATCTTCCACCCAGCTCACTGCACACAGAATATTCTTCTTTGTTGATAGCATTGGGGAATTGTTGGTCTGAATTGTTTGCTTTCAGTATAACTTTAGTTGCATATATACTGCCATTGAAGAAGATGCATTCTATTTCGTCCTTCTTATAGAACTCATCAAATTCTTGATTTAGAGACTTCATAATTTTTTCCTGAGCTCTCTTGACTTCATTGTGGTCAACTACAAGTCTCTTGTCTTCTTTGGTAATCAAGCCAGCATCTATAAAAGCGGGTGTGTAATGGCAGCAGTGGCAGTAGATCAACACCATATCTTATGCTCTGCATAGTGAATTTGTTATTTCTAATCTATCATATTCTGTCTTTTTTTTTTGAAATAAAGGGCATGTGTGTTTTATCTAAGGCCTCTTCATAATTTCCATCACATTCTTCTTCAACTTCATAATCAGTTGTTGGTCCTCCATTTTCATCATAAGTGATAATTACTCCATTTGTCAATATCAAAATGTTTGGAATACTTTTCTGCTTATATTTAGTGAGCCTTTGTCTCTCACTGTCTTGCCGCTTTTGCCTTTTGCCAATTCATTTCTGCTCAGGCACATCTGGCAAACCAATCTGGTGTGATCCAAAGGAACCAATCTTGTCTCTCTGACCTTTAACAAAAGCAAGTTCCTTCAATGATACCTTCATCTTCTTAGGGCAAGCACAGTTAATGTGAGTTTCTTTTTTGCAGCCAGCAGGGCAGCTGAATTTGGCACACAAAACAATTTGATACGTGAAATAGAGGATGTCAAACAGTTTGTCAAGTTTCACAGTGAAATACTCTTTGACATCTAGCTTTCCTGTACCAAAATATAAGCTTTTGGCTTGATCCCAACTCTCTTGGATTTTGTTCAAGATTGTCACTTGTGAATTTACAACAGGGGCCACAAAAGAACTATTTGCCTGTTCCCACTTTTCAAGCACGTTTGGATATATGCTCTTGCAAGACTGGCTGCTGTATAGTTTCTAGCATCATCACTACTTTGTTCTCTCTAACAGTAGACCATATCTGATAATGTTTTGCAGTGTTGGGAGTTCAGATGGCAACTAGTCTCTGCCACTCCCAATTAGTTTGCCCATATGAATGAATGTTCCCAGTCTTTTTCTTTTTTAAAAAGCCATTACAGATTATCACACTCATAGGAAATGAGGCCACACTTATGACAATCACAGCATTCCCATGGTCATATGATCAAATTTGGGATCCTTTGCAATTACAAAGACCATTGTTTGTTGCCACTTCTGTTAATTAGCTATTCATTGATAGGAGTTCTGTATGACAAGCCAATTAATTATTTGTTTATGGTCAACATTAAAAGTAAATTTTGTACACTCCACTTTTCATTAATCCTTCCTTCTATGGCAGTCCATAGGAGGGAGGAAAATTGGGCTAATGATGAAATATATGCCCCTTAGGTATTGCAATATTGTGATGCAAGCATAAAAGGTGGAGCTTAATGACATCACAACACTAGACATCTTAATATCATATGGATACTATAAAGAAGACTATGAAATCAATGCTACATAGGTCTAAAATTACTTTTATTCAACGATGGTTACAGAATTTTGAAGTCTGAAAGTGCTACTTTCTCCCTCATATTTATTAAACTTTTATTTAAAAGTTAATTTCAATATGAAATTAACTTTTAATGACCATAATATATTTAATAGTATAATATTTCCAACACATTGCATGAGTTCAAATAGGGCCACAAGCGTTTTGCTGCTGATTTGAATTTGTATTCATTGTCCAATGCATCTTACTGCAGTGTCCAACTATTGTCAGCCACCTTTGATGGACTCCAATTTTTCATTGTGGCAATGAAACCGTTCACCATATTCATCACTGACCACACCTAGATTTCTTGGAAAGAAGTTCAATACATTATATTAAAAGTGTTCTGTACATTCATTAGCATTCTTGAAACCCCATGCTTTGATTGGCAGCCAGAAGCAGTCAGGACAGCTCGACCAGCCCGGAAAGACCAGGTGGGAGCGGCGAAAACCGCAGCTCAACCAGCCTGAGTAGATCGGGAGGGAGCTGCGACGAGCGGCCCGGCAAGACATACCAGGCGGTTCCACCGACGAGTCCAAGAGACACAGAGAACCCGACTGAACCGGCCAGGAGCCAACCCACGACTGACCTGCTCAGATCCAGTAGGCAAGTATGGAGCCCCACCTACCTACGGGACTACGTTACATAGGACCAAACCAAGAGGGGAGGGGTGTTCTGTACATTCATTAGCATTCTTGAAACCCCGTGCTTTGATTGGCCAAAGCGCAGGGCGATCTGATTGGTTTAGCGAACCGCGCTGATTGGCCCGCTAAGAATCTCCTGCGATTGGTGGATATGAATCATGGGAGATTCAAAGTGGTGCCATTGGCTGCGGCCGCCGCGACTTGGGAATAAAAAGCCACTGTTTTTCCCTTGGAGCCAGATCGGTTCCGGGGACCAATAAAGAGCTGAACCCTAGTCACTGCCTCCTGGTCTCCTTACCAACGGACACGACACTGGTGACGAAGGTGGGATCCCGATTCTGAACCCCAGCAAGCACATGTCCGACGGAAGCCAGACCGACGAGATGGCCAGCATCGCTCCGCCCGCACCCTTCAACCCCGCTAGCGAGGACTGGGACTCCTACATGGACAGATTCCGCAAGTTCCTCGAAAGCAGCGACATGAAGGACGCCACCGAGCCGAAGAAACGAGCTGTCTTCCTGACACACTGTGGGCCCGCAGTGTTCAAGATGGCGAAAGCCCTAGCGAAACCCGCTGACGTCACCGGGATGGACTAGGCCGACCTCAAACCCTTACTCCGAAAACACTATGCTCCCACCGTGCCCAACCTCATCAGACGGCATGAGTTTTACTGGCGGGACCAGAGGTTGGGCGAAAGCCTCAACGACTTTGTTGCAGAGCTGCGGAACCTAGGAGGACTATGCGGGTTCTCCGACATGGACGAGGCCCTACGGGACCGAGTCGTGCTCGGGCTTCGGGAACCAGTCCTACAGAGTTGGCTGATGGCCAAAGGCGACATCGCCCTTGACGATGCCATCGCTGAAGCCACTGCAGCCGAGGCCACCCGGCAGTCAGCAAACCGCATGCGGAGACCGGACCCCGGGAACCGCACCGCAAACAACAACCCTGGACGGGCGACCGAGGCCCAACCGGAAGCAAGTCACTGTGAAACTACCACCCACCATGGCGAATTCCACTCCGCCTCCGACACTTCAGATGAGGAGGAGGAAATCCACCGGCTCCAGGCAGGACGCGACCAGCGCAATCGGCGGGGTCGTAAGTCGGGGACCGCGTGTGCCGGTTGCGGAGGCGACCACCCTATATCCGAGTGCCGGTTCTTCGATGAAGTTTGCTGGCACTGTGACAAAAAGGGTCACATCGCCCACGTATGCCAATTGAAGAAAGCCTACAGCCCCAGACGGCGGGACCACAGCGAGCGGAGACGGGACAGCACACCCCCCAGAACCAGAGATCGCCCGGCCGACAGCCGTTGGGACAGGAACGGGCGAGCCCAACAAGATGGTGAGACCCGGCGGAAGGAGGAAACACACCAGATGGTCATCATCGGCCATGCATCAACCACCGACGCCCGAAAATTCTATGTGGAGGTAGGCATCGAAGGTGAGCCATGCAAGATGGAGGTGGACTCCGGGTCCTACCTCTCCATGATCGCCTGGCAAGAAATCAAACACTTGGTGCCTACCATCCAAAAGAAGGGACTGGAGAACCAGAGACTAATCATTAAAGACTACCAGGGAAACCGCATCCCGATAGTCGGAACCGGACAATTCAGAGTAACATTTAAGGGACGCACTGCAAAGCTTCCCCTAATAATCGTGGACCGAGACCAACCCAGCCTTTTGGGACTGCAATGGTTCGCACCGCTTGGCATCGAAGTCACGGGCATCAACCACATCGCCGAGACCGATTGGGAGCAACAACTGGCATGGGACTTCCAAGAAGTGTTCGATGGCACCCAAGTACCGAGGGCCCCCTATCTCTTTCAGCCTAGACCCGAACGTTCCCCTGAGATGCCTAAAACCAAGGCGGGTACCTTTCGCACTCAGACCAAAAATTGACGAGCAAATTGACAAGCTCGTCAAGCAAGGGGTCCTACAACCAATAGACCATGCCTGGTGGGAGACCCCAATAGTCACCCCAGTCAAGCCCAATGGGTCGGTGAGAATCTGCGGGGACTATAAGGCCACCCTAAACTGCGCCTTGCAACAAAGCGCCTACCCCATCCCAGTAGTGTAGCATCTTCTACACTGGGGGGAGGCAAGGTTTTTGCAAAACTCGACCTGGCCCAAGTATACCAGCAGCTGCCGGTTGATGAAGAAACCACGGAGGCGCAAACCATAGTCACCCACCGGGGAGCTTTCCGATGTAACTGACTCCAGTTCGGAGTCAGCGTGGTGCCTGGAATTTTCCAGAGCCTCATGGAGAGACTCTTACAAGGCATCAAGGGGGTGCCCTATTTCGACAATGTGCTGGTATCGGCAGCCAACCAGCCAGAACTAGAGGGTCGACTAAGGAAGGTGCTAACCAAATTCAAGGAAACCGGGCTAAAGGTGAAGAGGGAAAAGTGCCAACTTTACACAGAGCTGGTCGAATTCCTGGGGTACCTCCTAGACCGGCACGGCATCCACCCAACCGACACCAAAATTAAAGCCATCAAAGAGGCCCCCACACCCAGGTCTAAAAGAGAACTGCAGGCGTTTCTGGGACTGCTTAATTTTTACAATGTTTTCCTGCCCCAAAAGGCGACCGCAGCAGAGCCTTTGCATAGGTTCTTGGACAAGGCGGCTACCTGGACTTGGGGGAAATGCGAGGAAGCCGCCTTCAGGAAAACCAAGGACTTGCTCACTTTGGATGCCGTCCTCATCCAATACAATGAGACCCTACCACTAGCTGTCACATGCGACGCATCACCTTTCGGTGTCGGCGCCATCCTCAGCCACACTCTCCCCGACAGAAAAGCACGCATCGCCTTCTTTTCAAGGACCTTCACCAAACCAGAGAGAAACTACAGTCAGCTGGACAAAGAGGCCCTGGCTATCGTCACCGCAGTAAAGAGGTTTCACGAGTATCTCTACGGCCGGACGTTCACCATTATCACCGACCACCATCCGCTGCTGGGAATCCTCGCAGGGAACAGGGCCACCCCGAACATTCTATCTCCTAGAATGACGAGGTGGTCCGAATTCCTTGCCGCCTACAGCTACCGGCTCACACACCGACCCAGTAAGACCATCACACATGCAGACGCTTTAAGCCGCTCACCGCTACACAACCTAGACACCGACCCAGCACCCACGACGACCGCCCTCAGCATAGAGACTCTGCCCGATCTACCCATAACCGCGTCAGACATTGCCCGAGAAACTAATAAAGACAAACGTCTGGCGCGGGTGTTACACTGGGTAGAGAAAGGGTGGCCGGAAAAGGACAACGACGAGACATTCAGAACATTCTGGAACTGGCAAACAGAACTCTCGCTACAAAAAGGGTGTGTACTGTGGGGGGATAGAGTGGTTATCCCAGAAAAACTGCAAGGGAAGGTACTGGAGTTGTTACACGAGGGGCACCCGGGCTTAGTTAGAACAAAAGCCCTGGCCAGGAGTTACACTTGGTGGCCAGGGATGGACAAACAAATCGAGGCTTGGGTAGCAAGGTGTCAATGCTGCCAAGAAATCAGACCAAGCCCACCCACAGCACCGATCCTAGAATGGGAAACCCCCAGGGGACCTTGGTCTAGGATCCACATAGACTTCGCCGGGCCCACAAAGGGACATACATTCCTAATAACCGTAGATGCTTACTCCAACTGGTTGGAGGTAAGCAACATGAAAACCACTACCACAGAGGCCGTGACCAAGGAACTTTGCAAACTCTTCGCAACACACGGCCTCCCAGATGTCATCGTGTTGGACAACGGGCCCCAATTCACCTCGCTGGAATTTGAAAAATTCCTAGCGGAACGGGGCATACGACACGCACTAACAGCCCCAGCGCATCCGGTGGTGAATGGAAGGGCAGAACGGATGGTTCAATTCATGAAAAAAACCATCCAGAAAATAGACCACGGGGAGATCCAAGACAAAATAAATAAAATGCTTTTCATATAGCACATAACCCCGAACACAACAACAAACAAAAGCCCGGCAGAGCTACTAATGGGGAGGAAAATAAGATCCCCACTCGATAGACTGCACCCCACATACAACCCAGAGAAACCCCCAAACTCCTCCAGCAAGTACCGATCCTTTGCACCAGGCGACGTCATCTACACAAAGAACCTAACCAGAGACCCACTATGGGTACCAGCAACCATAACCCAACTGACAGGTCCCCGCTCGTACCGGCTACAAACAACCGACGGACGAGCATGGAAACGCCACATCGATCAATTAAGATCGAGGACAGCCACAAGAAACACAACCGACACGCAACCAGACATAACCAATCCACTTAACACAAACCAAGAGGGGAGGGAATACCCCGGAACCAAATATACTCCGGAAACCAAATCCCAGAAGAAAGGAACCAGCCATACTCACCAGCAAGCAACCAGCCTGGAACCTCACCAGGAAGAAGCAGCCAGGCCAGCTCGACCAGCCCGGAAAGACCAGGCGGGAGCGGCGAAAACCGCAGCTCAACCAGCCCGGGTAGACCGGGAGGGAGCTGCGACGAGCGGCCCGGCAAGACATACCAGGCAGTTCCACCGACGAGTCCGAGAGACACAGAGAACCCGACCGAACCGGCCGGGAGCCAACCCACGACTGACCTGCGCAGGTCCAGTAGGCAAGTATGGAGCCCCACCTACCTATGGGACAACGTTACGTAGGACCAAACCAAGAGGGGAGGGATGTTCTGTACATTCATTAGCATTCTTGAAACCCCGCGCTTTGATTGGCCAAAGCGCGGGGCGATCTGATTGGTTTAGCGAGCCGCGCTGATTGGCCTGCTAAGAATCTCCCGCGATTGGTGGATATGAATCGCGGGGGATTCAAAGTGGTGCCATTGGCTGCGGCCGCCGCGGCTTGGGAATAAAAAGCTGCTGTTTTTCCCTTGGATCCAGATCGGTTCCGGGGACCAATAAAGAGCTGAACCCTAGTCACCGCCTCCTGGTCTCCTTACCGACGGACACGACAAAAAGTTAATTTCCTTTTTCTCATAATTTATACATGATATAGCTATTGTAAAATTATGCTTGTGTTCAATTTGAAGGAATATATCATACTCCCCAAAAGTTTTTCTGGAAGCAAAACTTAAAAAAAAAATCCAGCACTTTAACCACAGAACCTCTCAGTAAATTAATCTATCTGACTTTCTGCTATTTAGAATCAGCAGTGGTTCAATGGCTAAAACAGTTTTTCCTAGTTTTAACACAGGAAGGGAATATGGAGAGTAAAGCCCAGTATATAATTTTTGAAAAAATAGAAATGTGAAACCTGCTAAATATTCTTTCATTTTTTTATTGAGTTCAGCAAACTGTGAAACACTTCTACAGTTTTACTACCCTATGTAGTAGGGTAGTAGAATACTAGATTAACATTTTTCTATTTTATTAAAACCACAGAAAATATTATAACTTATTATGTATCTATATATAAACAATATAAATGCATGTATAATAAATGAGCAAAATATGTATTCAATTGACATTTGCTAATGTAATGTTGGTGTAATGTTTACTTGTAAAGATTTATTCAAATGCAATTTACTCCATTCTAATTTTTGATATATGTACTTAGAATTCCTATATATAGAAATTCTTCAAAGTAAATTGATAATCTTTGATTTAATCAATCTTTTGGGAAAGGGATGTCCATTAAATACACACGCAATTTCAACTGCATTTACAATACTTGTATAATTACTTAATTGACACAAATTGAGTATGCTGTAAAATCTCACCTGAATGGAAACATTATTGATTGAATGGATAAACCCTGAAATTAATGTATTTGGATTATAGTGAAATAGAAATGAAGAGTACTTAGGATACCCAAAGTCCACAAATCATGTATTTACTGTATCACTATTTTCATACAACTTCCAAATTCTCTAAAGCAAAATTATTTTATATTTGAAGCCATTTTTTCCAATAAATACATGCATAGGAATTAGTTCCTTTTAAAAGGAAGTATCAAGAGACCTCTGATATATTAATTGAAAAGTTGTAAAATAAATTATCTAGGTTTTTTGTGAATTGAATCTCACATTTCCTTCTTATAAGGGCTTCTAGGATTTATAGGGATGAAAAAAATGCATTATTCTGCAGTCTTTGTCTTCTTATTCAGCATAATGTGCCACTTTAAATTAAACTGCTGTACATCCCCTTTCATAAAATTAATAGAGACAATTCCATTAAGGACAATATACAGTAGCTGGAACATACTGTAACCCTTCAGTGAGCAAAACAATAACCCATCCACTGACAGAAACTGCCTTTCACTTATTGCCTACATTTTTCCAACCTGGAGAGAAACACTCAAGAAAAAGTCAAGAAGAACCGGAAATGACATCACAGTGACACCAGCAATAAGGGACCGGAGCTCTCCGTCCCCTGCGCTGGCCTCAGCATGTTCCTGGCTCTGGAAGAAAACCACCCTGGAGGGGTGGTAAAGCAAAGGAGAGGTGCCTTGTGAGGTTCCAGGAGAACGCAACTCCCCTGTAGAGCCCCTAGGCTATTATTCTCTAAGCCACGACTCGAAGAAGAGGCAGCCAAAATGGCTGCCACACAATTGGAGACAGTTCCAACCTAAGAAGAGTGCAGGAGCGGAGTAAGTGACAGTGTGGAACTGGGCGAGAACTATCCTTTTTGCTTTAAAATATAACCCTGACAAGAATATTGAAAAAAGAGAACTCATAATTATATTAAGTGGCTGTGACCTAGCTACTGGAGTAAATGCTAACATTACAACAATGGAAGTAAGTACGTAAAGAAAGAAAACAGCAAATTTGTTAAAAATATAGAAAATTCATTTTTGGGATTGGATAAAACTGGCTTTGGATAGGCATTTATAAAAATGCTGAAATATATATAAAAACAAACATAACATTCATTTTTGATATATCTGGAATTTATTAATAAAGTCTGATTAAAAAATGAAACAACTGAAAATGGATTTAAGACAAAAGAAAAAGCAATAGATGCCCAAAGTTTTGAAAAGACCTGGTGTGTGGAGAAATAAGATAATTTTATTATTAAAAGACCCCTGAAAGCTACAATATAAGACTCAACTGGTAGAGAGATGTATAAAGATCTCACCCTTGGACTATTTAAAAGAACAGATTGATTAATTTCGGGACATACAGATTCCTGGAGAGTGGAGATTGTTTTTTTTAGTTTGAAAAGTGGTTTTCGCTTAGATAAAGAATAGTTGGACAGTTGGACAATTGGCCAGGAAATAAATGAGACAAAAATAAAGATGAGTGGAATTGTGTTGGATTTTCAGGAAATAAAAAATGTGCTGACAAGAGGATTTGAGGACATTTTGACTAAAATACAAAATATGGGCGTGGTGTTGGAAATTGAGACACAAAGGACAAGAAGAAAACAGGAGGTCCAGGAAGATGAGGAGCCAAATGAAAGAGCAACCAAAGATAAAGAAGAAATAAAAGTAAATATATGATTGATGTAAACCAAGGGGAGAGTATTATAAGGGAAATTAAACAGGAATTGGAATTGCAAAGAGAAATCTTTAGGAGAAAGATAGGGGTGAGAGTAGATAACTTTGAAAATGAGACAATGGAATACAACAGAGAAAGAAGAAATGTTTAAGAGGAAAGGTCAAGAAGTGGTAGATAGAGACGGAAATGTAAGAGAGGAATATGGGAGACAAGCTAAGAAGCGAAAAACTAAAGCTTTAATACAAGTGAGAGAAATAGTTAAACGAAAAAAGAAAAGGAGAGTAATTTTATAGAAATGTGTATTATTAGTTAAGATATATAACTGCTAAGGGTAATAAATAAGAATATTAATATGCTATTATAGGAAAAGGAATGACATATTGAATTTGACTGACATAAAAAGAGAGCTCTCCCTATTAAGAATGCAAATTTTATTTCAGCACTGTCTGCTCAGTACTCAAGTTATCCTTTGCCAATTAAATCTGTGAAACTATTGACATTTAAGTTCATTGACTGATCCAAAGTCGAAGTGCTTTGAGAAAGATTTTTTCTAAACAATTTCTGCATTATGCATCCAGTTCACTTAACATTCCAGTGTCTTTTCTATTTTCTAATCCATAACTTCAGAAAATAAAAGCAGCTTTATATCTTATATATACACTCTGCTAATAGATTTCTGAATAACTGCTGAATTTCCTCCATTATTATATTTCTAATCCAGGCTTTTAAGAATGTCAGCATTTGTAATCTAATCAATAAGTGCATTAGGGTGTTAATAAAAAGTACCCACTTAAATGGGTACTTTTAGCTTCAGTAATGGGTACAAATGGCTTCAGTAATGAACAAGATATTTGATGGCTAATTAATATACAAAATATCATTTTAATACATCCACTACAAACAGTGATATTGTTGTTACTTGTACAACATCAAAAATTTCCGTTTATTGTCTCTTCCAGTTTGAGCTTCTTCGGCGACAGACCAAAACCGTGACTCTGCACGGTTTCAATCCGTGCTAATCGCTGGAGCGCCTCGAGCCAGCTGGTTTCGGGGCTAAGCCACCCCGTAGAGGTGGTGAAGAAGGGGGAGGCTGCCTGCAGGGTTGAGGAGAGCCGCATCTTTCCTCCTCAGCTGGCCATTACTCCCTTTCCTGAAGGCGGTTGTAGCGGTGGTCAGAAATGGCCACCGCAAAGAAGAACTCAACTAGAAAAGAATGTGCAGGAGGAAGATAAGAAGAGAAAGTTTTGGTTGACCAGGTCAAACAGCAAAAACAACAAATAAGGTACCCTGGAATTTAAACTATTTAAAAATAATAATAACACTGTTCCCAAAGAAGATTTCTAAGCAGCGAAGGAGAGACAAAAGGGAAAGGATTTGGGTTTTTTTTTCTCCTCTTCCTATACTGACAGCTAAGAGACTTAAACAAGGAATTGGAAAAAAAATCCACTTTGACATTAATAGGCATTTAATACTGAAGATAAAAATGGATAATTAAAAGCTTTTGAAAACAGGAGAGAAAAAGAATAAAAGGGCAAGATCTGGAAGGGAGGAGACTGCCTGGAATTAAAAAGAACTTACAGTAAAATCTCAACAAGACTTTCAAAAGATACATCTTAACTGAAACATCGCAACAAAATAGTAAAACCCCAGGAAGAGAAAGTGAAAAAAGAAATAAGAAACAGCTTGGGATTAATTGTATTATTTTGTGATCTCTGGATTCTTGGTTACTGCATTTGAATGACTAAAATCAATTGGGTGGCTGTTTAAAAGTGTTTAAAATGGCTCCACTTTTAGAAGAACTGAAAATGGAACTTAAAAAGTACAAAGAAGATGCACAAGAAAGGAGAGGTTCTTTTGGCTTTGTATTTCAGTTTTTAGAAATAGACATTTGGAATTATGAGTAACAACAAGAAATGCCTGCAGAACAAGAAGATTGCGACAAAGAAGAAGCCATCTTTAATTAACAAGTAATCTTAGATGTGGGGGAAAAAGGAAAGGGGGGAAAGAGAATGGAAAGTTTAAGATTGGGAAAAACAACCTCAAAAAAGAATAGAGTGACAAATAAGTATAAAATCAGAAAGCAACAGAAGAGGGAAATGCAGTAGAGAGAATTAGAAGTAGAGAGACAAGGGGGTAAAAAGGGGAGGGAGAAGAAGAGAGGGAAGAAAGAAAGGAAAATAAGTTATAAAGGACAGAAACAAAATATTGAGAAACAGGACCTATTTAGAGATAATGTGTGAAAATTTAATTGAAAAGGGGGTTCTGCAAAGGTACATAAGACAGTATCGTTATATTAGAAATAGAAATAATTTCAGAAAATATGAAACTATGTATGATTAAAATGTTTGATAAAATAGTTATTGTAACTTAGTGGAATGCTTGTCAATAAATAAATGTAATAAAATCATTATAAAACATATGTAAAGAGAAATAAGGGAAAAATTAAGTATGGAGATTATACATGTCTTTAAGGAAATATGATATTTAATTGAAAAGAAATGTTAAAGATGTTAAGACTTTAATGAATATTAATGATAGAACTGAATTTGAATGGAATGAGGGTTTTAATTATATATATTTACAATCTTTTTTAAAAGAATATAGTGTGTATTATAAGAATGTACCAAGCAGAATTCAATTGGAAGTTATGTATTACGTATTATATTGAATATCATAACCTTAAGGTAAATATCCAAGTTTAAATAAGAGTTGAATGGATAAAATTGAAAGATATAAAGGTGTCGTACTCCAATTAGTAACTACAGGAGAAAATTTGTCTAACGAGAAAAGATAATATGAAATTGAAACAGAACAGACAAAAGTATAAATATAATGATTTGAACTGAGATGAGATAATCAAAATAAAATTGAGAAAATTAAAAGGGGAAAAAACTATATAGAAAATGCAGAATAGTAATAAGATATGGAATAGAACACAAAAATGAACATGAAATTGAGTTTGTGTCTCTATAAAGAAGCGTAACCCGGGACCATGCTATTTTCAAAAAAGATGTTTTACTTGTATTTTGTGTGTGTGAAAACCCAAATAAAAAAAATTAAAAAATCCGTTTATTGCTGAAATGGCAATAATATTGAAAATAATGCTTGGAATATTTATTATTGATTAAAAACATTAAGAGACATTGCTATAGCAGTTATATTCCAAAAATATCTAGAGGACAGGGGAAGACATTTTCATGGCAGATCAGCAGATGATGGGTAGCTGAAAGTCTCAATCCTGTTTCCTGTTTAGGATAGTAGCTTTGTAGTTCCCATTGATAGCACAGTCTTCCAGGAGATGTATCAACTTATTCTTAACCCAACAGTTACACAATTTATGCTGCTTTTCTGGCAATTAAAGCTAAAATAATCTTGATTAGAAGATTAAGCCTTTCTTTCTCACATGGATGATAAATCAATCTAACTGGAGGATAAACTATGTCAAACGTTAAAAACAAATCACCATGAATATTCTTTTTAATTTTAAATATCCAAAGTCTTAACATTCAATAGGAAAGGAACAAATGTTCCCCACAAATCTCAAAATGCTGCTGGTCTACTATAGAAGAATATTTTACCACAATCTATAGAAAGATATTAGAATTAATTATAATAGATCTGAAAAGATTCTAAAAAAATGTCTACAACATGTCTACATTTCCTTGTCTACAAGGCTTTAGTACACACAATTACTAAACTTGTACAAAGAAACTTTAAAAAACAGAACAATTAAAAACCACAAAAAAAGGATATTAACCTTAGTGCAGATTTCTGTCTAGTTTTTACATACATAATTCTTCAGAACTAGAACTCCTTTAAAACAGATGTTCCCTCTGTTTCTATTACTTGGACATTTCCAGTCTAAATTTTAATCAGAAGCTATATGGAACAAGTATGTCAAACTCATTTTCATTGAGGGCCGCATCAGGGGCTGGACTGGGTGTGGCCAGCTTGACATCATTCGTGTAAGGGGCGCCTATGGTAGCCTGAGTTTCTCTGCCAGTGAAAATATGCTCCCGAGCTTTGTCTTCGGCTGTGATGGCATCCTGCAGCCTTCTGACAATCAAATGGAGCTTGGGTGGCATGTGTTTCCCCCTGGCCCTGTTTTCAGCCCAACAGCCTCCCGCAGCCCTCTGCGAGCTCTGTTTTTGCTGGCAGAGCCCACCCTCCATTTTTACTGGCAGAGGCACCGCGGGCTGGTCATTTGCTGTTTCCAAGGTGGCTCTTGTGTTTGACATTCCTGATAGAGAACAATCTGCTGTTTTTTCTAACTGCCTTTTTCCTTCCCTCCTCATGTTCCTTTTTTTATGAAAAGAATCATGTTTCATTACTTTACCATAGGATAAAGCAGCAACTCACCCAGATAAAATAAAAAATTTAGGAAATGTGTGAATTCACAGCACCATGTTTGAACCTATTTTTTATTATTATTCAGGTTTCCCATGACAACTTTTTCCTATGAGAGGACATTTTTCAAAATAAAATAATTTAGAGTTTTAGGTAATTCTGCAAATTCTTATTTGATGAGCAAATACTATCAGAGGTCAAGACAATTTGATTTGACAATTTTCCTGATTATATAGTATATTATTCTACCTATTCTCTTAATATTATATTGTAAGATCCAATCAGTGGAGGGACTGTGGTCAATCTTAGCTCTATCACCCAGAAAACAATAATTGAAATACAGGTAGCCCTCAACTTAGGACCATAATGGACCCCCACATTTCCATTGCTAAGCAAGACAAGTGAGTCATTTCATGACCTTTTTGCAACAGCTGTAAAGTGAATCATGCAGTTATTAAGTGAATTTGGCTTCCCCCCACTTCGTTTGTCAGAAGCCAGCTGGGAAGTTACAAATGGTGGTGGCATGACCCCGGGGCAGTGCAATTGTCATAAATACATGCCAGTTGTAAAGTATTTGAATTTTGATCATGTGATCATGGTGATGCTACAATGGTTGTAATTTTAAAAATAGTTCATTTGCCACCTTTTTCAGTGCTATTATAACTTCAAACCATCACTAAACTAATGGTTTAAGTTGAGAACTACCTGTAAGCAACCAGATGGACCAGTAATCATCCAACCTGTACTGGATGATTCTTCTGTGTAATCTACAAATTGAAAGCTACAGACTTTGTCCCTGTTATGCACAAAGAGAGAAAAATTTGGCACTATCCATAATAGATGAATGATTGATGAAAATGATGGAACTTTTAATAATGGCTTCCTTGATTAGACCCTTTATAAATTTAAATCATCAGTTCATGCAAATGAACTTACAATTTATGATTTTGATGATTAGATAAAACAGATTATTTTTTTAAAAACTTTTTTGTAACCATAGAGTAACCTCAGCAACTCTAAGAAAAGTGGACTTCAAGTCCCAGAATCCCTCAGTCACCATGGTATACAGTAAAGTAAGAGGTAATTTTGTATTTGTACTTAAAATTTGGTAAAGAAAATCATGAGCTACTTGTTTCTATTTCTTTTCATTCTTTCTTTTTGTATTTTTGGCTTTTCTTAGTGTTCTTTTTTCTGTTCTTTCACTTATATTAGTTCTTAGTTTTTTTATCTCCTTTTCAAAAATTTGAATATAAAGCTACAAACATACAAAATTTAGCAATGTACCTATTTCATACTTTCTTTCCATATTTACATCAAGTATGCAAGTATGTAAATACATATTTACATTGCGAATATTTGTTTATATCCTGTTTGTTTGTTCTCTTCATTTGTTATAGTATTAAAGAATAATCCTACTGCTCATGTATCCAGCCGTCCTCATATATTATTTAAGCTTTTATGAATATAGTAATGGAAAAATATAATGAAGAAATTTTAAACTATACTAAAGAAATCTGAAAAATCTGCCTATTTCTTTCTGTTATGAAAAAGGCAAAAAATTAATACATTTACAACACCTGCATATCTAACTATTATGAAACATTATTTTCAATAAAATTTCTTGCAAAAATCTTTATATTAATTATCTTCACACTGATGAAAAAGAAAATGTATATAACTGCACATTTGATCGAAATGCTAATTCTTTTGCCTTTTCACAAAGTGTGGATCGAAGCACTTGCAAAAAAAGCCCATCTTCCTAGTGTGGCATTTCTTAGTTGTCTGAGAGTTATGGAAATTGAACAAACCAAGTTGAAGAAATTTCCTAGCCTATAATACTAACTGTACTTTTTTTAACAACAAAACATATAGAGCATTGCAACATCTGAAACAAACAGAATAAATTAGGCACCTGGTCAGAAAGTGGGGGAGTGTGAGTTCAAGCCACGTCATAGTTGTGAAAGCCAGCTGGGTGACATTGGATCATTCACTCTCTCTCGGTCCACAAGGTTGTTGTGTGGGGAAAATAGAAAGAAGAAGCTGTTCTGGACATGTTTGCCACCTTGACTTATTTGTACAAACTAACTAACTAATAAAGATTCCAATGACAATTTCTATTGTTGCATTTATCCTTGCCATTTAATATTTTCTTTATTTCAATATGTAATAGAAGATGGCAAAATATAAGTCTTTTCTTTTTTTATTCAACATGGCAACAGTAATAATTTTAATAGCTACACAAAGTCCTGAATATGAAAAATAACTATAAAGCTTAAAGTTTAGCCACCATAATTACCAATAGTGAATATTCTATCATCTCTTGGAAAATATGAGCCTCAGAGTTTCTTCTGTTGTCAAAATTTCAGGAAAATGGGATATTCTTTGTCCCTATTCTAGGATGTGTTTTATCAATGCATTCACATTAAAGCCAGAACAGAAGTAAAACTAATCTGTCTGTCTGTCTGTCTGTCTGTCTGTCTGTCTGTCTGTCTGTCTGTCTATCTATCTATCTATCTATCTATCTATCTATCTATCTATCTATCTATCTATCTATCTATCAGAAGATGAAACAAGATTCTCCTTTGTGGTGGAGATGGCATCCAGGATTGGGTTGATCTTGCTAGCTGTTTGGACTGCGTCTGTCAAATCTCTGGGGACACATCCCCCATTGCCAACGTTCCCCAGCTTTTGACTTACTCAAGCAACTATGATTACATGTTTTAATTTTCTCCAGCAATTTAGATTTAAAATTCAATAAATACCAGCAATCCGATTCTGAAAGCTATCTTGGAGACAGCCAGCTCCCGATCTACCTATTGAGCAGCTGTCAGCATCTGGCGATCGGGGCTTTGGGCCAATCTGTCATCAAGTAAGAAGGATAGTACCATGGACAAGTTATGTGGAGAGGCCCTGGAAAAGATCCTGGTAGAGTCAAAGGTCAAGGGAAAGATTTTAACATTCCTTTCAAGAAGAGGCGAATTCCACTCGGCACTGTATTTTTGTCAACCCTCATTTAGGGCAACGGATGCAGGGGCGGAATTCTCATGGCCCCACAGACTCTTCGTCCCCAGCCAGGAACCTCAGCAGGACCAGACAGGTACAAATCCTCAGTTCCAAACCAAACAGTCCTTTCATGGGGGCGGGGGTCATCCCTCCTGATGCCCCAGTTAAATGCTTTGTCATCCCTTCCATTGGGGGACGTCTGGCCTTGTTTACCAATCATTGGGAGGAAGCAGCCATAGACATCTGGGTCCTAGAGATGGTCCGGTCGAGTCTTTCTCTAGAATTCCTCTCCATATCCCCGAGTTTTTTCATTCATTGCCCTGTTTCAAAGGATGGGAAGAAAAAGGTCTTCATGAAAACAGCTATTCAGCACCTGCTGGACATCCATACAATCCAGCCAGTACCTGAGGACCAACAGGGGATGGGATTTTACCCCATCCTCTTTGTCATCCCAAAGTCCTCTGGGATTGGGGTGGGCTGGGATGCAAATCTGAACCTGAAGTAGCTGAGCCATCTAACACATAGGCAGTTCAAAATGCATTCTCTCCAGTCTATTCTGGAAAGCGTCAGGTAAGGTGGCTTCCTCACATCTACTGACCTAACAGAAGATTATCTGCACGTTCCTATTTTGCCAGACCATAGGCAATATCTACGTTTATTTTATAATGGCCAACATTTCCAATACAGGTCTCTACCCTTTGGGCTCTTGTCAGCACCTAGAACTTTCACAAAATCATTAGCAGCCCTAGCAGCTCATCTTACGGCTCTCCCAGTCAGAATCCAGTATTATCTGAATGATATCCTAGTCCAATCCTCTTCTGCTTCTCAGGCAGTGGAGGACTTGAGAATCACCATCCAGGTGTTCCAGGAGCATGTTTTTTTCTGTAATAAGGCCAAGAGCCATTTCTCCTCCCCACGAACCGTTTATTTAGGAACAGTAATAGACACCTTGGGATGCAAGGTCTACCTATTCCAAGAGCATCAGTCGAACTTAAAGGAATTGATTACCTTTGTAAAATCAAAGTGCAGGGTACCTCTGGCCCTGCTCTTGCGGCTCCTGGGCAAAATGGTTTCATGTATTTCAGTAGTGCCCTGGGCATGCCTACACACCAGGGCACTCCAATGGTTTCTTCTACCCTTCCAAAGGGCAGGAAGGAGTAGTTCCCACTCCCAAGTTTGGATCTCATTGGAGGTTATTAAATCCTTCTGCTGTGGTCTTCTCAAGCCCTTTCTTCAGAGACCCTATTCAAGGAACCTAACCAGCTAATTCTTACCACTGACGCCAGCCTATTTGGCTGGGGAGCTCATCTCCAATCTAGGATGGTTCAGGGACATTAATTGGTCAGAACTCAGGGTGGTCCATCTGGCCCTGAGAAAATTTCAGGACGTTGTATCAGACAATTATTTCTGGTCTTAACGGACAATGTGACCACTAAGGCACATGTGTATCACCAGGGAGGAACCCATTCTAGTCTCCTGATGCTAGATAGAGTAGCAGAGAGACACCATGTCTCACTCAGGGCTGAACATATGTCTGGTGTATCCAACATACAAGCAGACTGGCTTAGTAGGATAATGATAAACCACGCAGAGTGACACCCCACTTTATTTCAGGAGCTGTAAAGAGTGCTTTGGATGACCAGCAGCCAACCTCTTCACCTCTCAGGACAATGCACAAGTCCCGGGATTCATCTCCAGGTGTGCGGTTCCAGGGGTAGAGTGGACAGCTGCCTTATGCAGCCCTTGGTTCCAGGGGCTCCTTTATGCATTTCACCTCTGCCCCTTATCCCGAGGGTGATACAGAAACTATTGGGGGAGGGACCAGAGCTTCTACTTATTGCTCCTCGCTTGCCCAGATGGCCATGGTTTGCCGACTTGGTAAGCCTTTCAGTGACCAGACCTTGGAGAATGCCGACAGACAGTGTGTCTTTCAGCCAGGGGCCCTTGCTGCACCCGGACCCCCAGTGGCTTCAGTTGACTGCTTGGAGATTGAGCGGGGATTTCTGATCTGGGACCATTATTCCTCCAAGGTGATACAAACTATCTAGGCATCCAGGAGGCCTTGCATGAATCACCTTTACAATGCAACCTGGAGAGCCTTCTGTGCCTGGTGCTCCAGGTCAAGGTTGGACCCTGCATCGGTGTCAGTTGCCCAGATGCTGGAATTCCTCCAAGTGGATCTGGAAGAGGGATTGTCCCCCAACACCATATGACACCAGGTGGTGGCACTATCCTCTGTACTTTCCTTGGGGGGCCCAGAGTCCCTAGCCTGGCATCTGACTGCCCATAGGTTCATTAAAGGGGCCATGAACCTCTGGCTTCCAATGGTCCATCGATATCTCATGTGGGATCTCTCTAAGGTACTGCATTCACTGACTGAGGCCCCCTTTGAATCATTAAGTCTACTTCGCTGCAGTGTCTGTTGTATAAAGTGGCCTTCCTGGTAGCCATCACCTCGGCTAGCACTCTCCATCAGGAAGGACCTGTATATTTCACCCCAACCAAGTTGTTTTGAGGTTGGACCCTTCATTTGTGCCAAAGATGAACTCATGGTTCCACAGGGCCCAGAAACTTATATTACCTGATTTATGTCCAAAGCCGGTCCATGCATTGGAAAAGAGGTGGCATACTCTGGACATATGGAGGGTCCTTCATATACATATTAAATTAGCTTCTTCCTTCAGGAAGTTGGAATTTTTTTGTTTCATTCCAGCCTTCTACTTTGGTTGCGAGATCACTCCATTGACCGTGGGGTGATGGATCAGGACATGCATCGCCAGGGCCTACCAATCCCAGAGCCTTTCAATGCCTCTTCATATAATAGCACATTCCACAAGAAGTGTGGCCACGTCAATAGCGTGGGTCACTCTGGCTTCTCTTGAAGAGGTTTGCCGGGTGGCCACATGGGCCTCGCTGTCCCCATTTATCAAGCATTATAATCTAGACTCCTTTGCCTTGGTGGAAGCAGTTTTCAGAAGGAGAGTTCTACAAAAGGTCCACCCTGACTAGAGGATCCGGACTGGACTAAGCCTGCCCATAGGACAAGCCAGCTTTGCTATGTCCCAATCCTGGAGAATGGGACAAAGGAGAAGGGGCATTGGTTTCACCTGATACGCCTTTTCACTTTGGGAGGAGATAACATCCAGTCCCACTCTAATTAGGGTCCATTCCGAATCTAGTGAAGTACAACATCATCAAGAAAACATGTCAGTCTGTAGCTACGCCTTCACCAAAAGCTGGGGACCATTGGTAACAGGGGGTGTGTCCTCACAGATCTGATAGACTCAGTCCAATCAGCTAGCAAGACAAAGTCAACCCAATCCTGGATGCTATCTTCACCCAAAAAGAAAAGGCGTATCAGGTAAGACCAACGTCCCTTTTAGATCTTCAAGGGCTCAGATGAATCACATAACAGATTTTGCATCAACCGTTCTCATGCAACACTCTTTGATTAAATTTGGAAATCTTCTATAAGTCATAGTCATGAGCCATTCAGTCATATTCAACTATCAGCCACTCTGTGAATCAAGCACACCCATGCCATTCTGTTTCACATCTCCTTATATGTCCTTCAGATCTGCCATGGTCATCCCAGTGTCATCCTTTATAGCAGGATTTCCTAACCCTTGGTCCACAGCCGGCTACTGATTTCCGGTCCACTGAGAACTGGGCTGCACAAGTGGCAAGTCAGTGCATAAAGCTCCATTTGTGCATGCACGAATTAGATTGTGCACACAAACAATCCCCGCAACCGTTTCCAATCCATGGAACTGGAAGGTTGGGGATTACTGCTTTATAGTATCCATTCAATAGGACAGCCCCTTCTCCTTTTACCATTGATTACTTCTAACATGATTGACTTTTTGAGTGAGTCAGCTCATAATGATACTGCCAAAGCAGATAGCCTTTGTTTAGCAATCTTGACTTCAAGTGATATTTTTTGTGAAATTTGGACTAGGACTTCTTTATTTTTGCGGTCCATAGGTTGAGTACTAATCATCTCCAGCTCCACAGTTCAAAGGCATCCATCATTCTCCGATCAGCCTTTTTCAGAGTCCAGGTTTCGTAACTATAAGTAGCAAATGGAAAAATTACTGCATTAGCTAATCTGCATTTGATTGGCAGACTGATATCTTTACTCTTCCAGATGTTATTCATGCTGGATATTGCAGTTCTTCCAAGTGCTATACGCTTTCTGATCTCAGGATTGCTGTCACCACATTGGTGCAGAAGATGAATTCCCTTACTGTTTCAATGGTCTCATTATCAATAAGCACTCTGACCTATGTGTCTCTGCAGTTATCATTATATTTGTTTTCTTGATGTTAAGAGGCAGTCCAAAATGTTTCTTTTTTCTTCCATAAGTATATAGGAGTAAAAACTTGCATCAAGATAGAATAAGCTGAATTATTGTACAGATAGTCCTTAACTTACAAACATTGATTTAGCAACTGTTCAAAGTTACAATGGCATTGAAAAAAGTGACCTATGACTGGTGCTTAAACTTATAACTGTCGTAGTGTCTCCATATTCACATGATCAGCATGTATTTACAACAGTTGCAAGTGTCCTGGAATCACATAATCATTGCTTGCAACTTTTCAAACTGGCTTCTGGCAAACAAAATCAATAGCGGAAGCCAGATCCACTTAATGACATGAATCATTTAAAAAATGCAGTAATTCACTTAATGACCATGGCAGAAAAGGTTATAAAATTGGTTGTGATTCATGTGACAATCACCTTGTTTAGCAATGAAAATTCTGGTACCAATTGTGATAGTAAATAAAGGACTACCTGTATCAGAAAGATAAACAGAGAGGAAGGAGGAAAAGGCTGCAAGTAGAATCATTGGAAGGATAACAGACTCTGGTATAAATCTTAAAGTGGGAATAAATTTGATAAATTGCAGTGGATGTAAATCTTAGAGATAAATACACTTAATTAAGACATAAGGACTTATATCGGCCATAGTAATATACCAAACAAACAACCACTTATAGAAGTGTATTATTCATTGGAGTACAATGTTTGTATAACCAGAAGTACCTTATTGAACTTAAGAACTTCTTGTTCTTTTGATTTATGCTTGTTATCAATTTAAAATATCATATTTTAATTGCAAGCAAAAAGGATGGGAGTGGGTCCAACAATAAAAAAGAGAATCTCTAAGAATTATAACAAAGGGACAAAGTCTAGATAGAAGATAATTACTACCATTTTAATGCGTGAAAGCTTTCCATTTCAGATTTTCAGATTTAATGGGAAAACACTCTTCTAAAATAACCTAATAAAGAATGATTAAAAGTCAACTTTAACAAGGACCTTGCTCTTTATAGACTTCCCATTTATTACAAATTTATAGACACACACACACATCCTGTAATTTGTGCAGGATTACAGACTATTTCTGCTGACTGCTGGCTGCCTGCAGTTCGGCAATTCAATTCTCACTGTCTGAAAGTTGACTCAGCCTTCCCTCCTTCCAAGGTTGGTACAATGAGGACCCAGATTGTTAGGGGCAAGATGCTGACTCTGTAAACTGTTTAGAGGCTGTAAAGCACTGTGAAACTGTATATAAGTCTCAGTGCTATTACTATCACTTATCACTAAGCAATAGAATTCCTGATCGCAATCCTTGTCATTAATGCAAAATGTTCTCTTCTAGAGATGGAACATTCTGCACCATTTTGCATTCTGCACCATCCTCTCAGAAAATTGGTGAAAGCACTTTTGGCTGATATTGCGGTAAGATTGGAACTGAGGAGCATGCTGGTCTCCATGCTCCTGTGCGAGTTCTCCCCATTGGAGGGCTCCGAAAGGAGCTAAAGCCACCCTGTAGGGACAGTGAAGTAAAGAGGGGCACCCTGTAGGTCACGGAGAGCTGCAACTCTTCTGTTCGATTCAGGGCTTCTTCCTTCTCATCCATAACGAGAAGAGGCAGTCATCATGGCTGCCATGAAGTTGGGACAGCCAAGGCAACAATGAAAAATGCAGGAGTGGTATACATGAACAGTGACTGGAATTGGGTGAGATTCCTTTTTTATTTAGAACCTAACTCTAAAAGGAAAAAAAATCCAGGAAAGGAGACTCTTAGAACTATTTGTTAAAGCAACGAATAATTATACGGAGAAAAATCCTAGACATGAAAGAAAAGAACTAAGGGGAGAAAAGTTAAAAACTTTTTGGACTTTCAATTGTTGGACTTTCAATTGGACTTTCAATTGTTTGGAAAGGCATTTTAAAATGGTGGAACTTTTGAAAAACTTCCGGTTTGTCGGCTTCGCCAGTGGCAGGGTTTCGCGATCCTGCGCGATCCCTGCCGTGCTAGCCATTTTGGTGCCTCCGATCCGGACGGGTTTGGAGGCTAAGGCTAAGGCTGCCTTGCAGAGGCAGCCGAAGATAGGGGGGAGCTGGTGAAGGATTTGGGGGTGTTCCAGACCCCCTCCCCAGCTGGCAAACCCCCCCTTTCCCAAGGCGGTCAAGCGGCAGTCTGCAATGGCCGCTACAAAGAAGCCGGCAGCTGGGTAAGACTGAGCAGGAGGAAGAGGGGAGAAAGTTTACAAGAGAAAGTTTTTTGGTTGATCCAGGACTTTAAGAGGCGTTTAATCCTGAGAACTATGACTTTTTGAAAAATACTTTGTTTCCAGAGGAGGATTTCAAGTGGCAAAATTGAGGAGCTGAAAGGAAAGTTTACTCTCCTTCCCTATTGAATCAAAAAAATGGCCATTGAGAAACCTGTTGTTTTTTTTATAAAAGGTAAAAACTTGGCTTCTTTTTATAAGTGGGAAGGGAGAGGACAAGAAAAAAAATATTAAGATCTTACTGGAGGAGATGCCTTGGAGACCTTGAGACTAGAAATTGATTGTAACAAGGCTGTAAAATACAGATTGGGTTTTTTTTCTTTTCCCTTTTACTGATACCACCCCAGAAGAGAAAGCGAGAACTTTGTGCGCTGTTTGGACTGATTGATGTCTCTGGGACTTTGAGAAATTGTTTTAACTTTTGAAATATTTTGGTTGCTCTAAGAAGAACAAAGAATGGCTTTATCTGATGATGAACTTAGAAAGGAATATCAAGAAAGTAAGGACGCTGTGAAAGAAGCTTTCCTTTCTTTAGAAATGGCACTTGCTAATTATCAGCAAACACAACAACAGATGGAGGAAATAGAGGGAGAAGAAGAAAAAGAAAAAGAAGAAGAAGACGCCATCTTCAGTGAATCTAAAAAATTAATTAAGAGAGAAAGGAGAAAGAAAGGAAGGAAAATGAAGGACTTAAGACTTAAAAAAAAACACTTAAGAAAGGAAAAAATAAGATGCAAAACCAACTTAATGTTACTGAGCAAAAGGAGAAAGGATTACAACAGAGAGGGAAAACTAAAAAGGCGGAGGTTAGTAGGGGGGGGGGGTAAAAAGGCCAGTGGGGACAAGAAAGGAAGGGAAAAGGGAGGGAAAAGCCACAAAGGTATGAAACAAGATGGGAAAAAAGGATTTTTTTTAGGGATAAAGGGTAAGGTATAATTTTTTTAAAAAAGACGATTCTCCAAGGTACATAAGATGGTACTATGTATTAGAAATAGAAAACTAGAATGTTATAAGAATTAATAAAAGATTAAAATATTGAAATGTTTAGTAATGACAGATTTTAAAATTTAATAAAATTGTAGCACTTGTTTTTTGAAATAGACAATCGGAATGTTATAAGAGTTAATATTTAGATTTATTATCTGATTATATTAATTATTATGAATTTATTATTTTTTCTTTGAATGTTAGTAGGTAGAATGGACTAAGCAGAATCAGATTGGGTATCAGGCGTTATTTTAAATATTAATTTAGGGGGAGGATAGAAAGGCATCATACTCTGATCAGTGATTTCAGGAGAAATTCTTTTATTTTTCTTACTATAAGGAATGAGATAAATGGATAATTTGGAAAGAATGGACAAAAAATATAAATACAATGATTTAAATTAAAATGAATTAAATAAAATAGAAATAAGAAGAATGAAAAGCAGGGAGAAGTCATATAGAAGATATAGAATGGTAAATAAGATAGGTAATGATATATAAGATGAGCACGAATTTAATTGAAGTCCATACAAAGAGAGGTAATCTGGGGCCAAACTACTTTCTTAAAAGAAGTTTTATATTTTTGTGTGTTGTGTATTAATGTTTTGTTTGAGAATTAATAAAACCTCAGAGAAATGTTGGATGAGAATAATGGTAATCAAGTCAGAGAGGAATGAAGATGATGACCATAAACTGGATAAATATAGAAAATAATAATAGTAACAATGAAATTGAATACGAAAAGAGAAATAATGAGAAATTTGTTAAGAGATATTTATATGTTTATATTGAAATGGTGTAAAACAGAATTATGTTGCATAAAATAATATTCTACTTGACTTGTAAAATTAATAATGGAAAGAGGTTTTATGTATTTAATGGATAATGATGGTTTGTTTGTCTTTAAAATTAATAAAATTTGTTCCAAAAAAAATAAAATAAAATGGTGGAACTTTTTATTTGAATAACTGACTTTGCTTCCATAAATTGAATTAAAATTGGATTAAATAACTTGTTAGATTTGAAACAACGCTGAAACCTAAGCTGATGAATCAACATACTGATGAATGGAAAATATACCATACCCCTACTAGCCTGGGAAAATTTCTGATAAGAGAAATAAACAATATTCATCTGGAGGATTATGGTGATACTTACTTTTCTATAATTATCTACTTTATGATTACTGGAGACCCAAGTGTGAGAATAAGGAAGTAAAGTAAAGTGACTTTTGAAAATCTTCCTGGACTGCCTAAAGGGAACTGATTAAATAATCCTGGGATATAAAGAACTATGATTATTGTACTCTTGGAAGAGCAATATTAGGCTTGAATATACTGAGCAAGGGTATTTAATATTTACTAAAATAAGACAAGATGCTCTACTGGGGTAAATGAGTGAAATTTCAAAAGAAATGCCGTTGATGTTCCAAAGCATTAAGGATACTATTACAAAGAATCACAGGGAGATAAATTACATATTGCAAGGCATAAATGGGAAAACAGAAAATACCCTACAACTGATAATGAATGAAAGTCAAAAAGTCCAGGAAAAAGAGAAGACAACAGAAAGAATGAAGGAAAAGATAGAACAGACAATCAGCAAATAAAGCAAGATGAGAAGAAGACAATGAAGATAATAATGACCGATGAAATAAACCAAGGGGAAAGTACTTTAAAAGATTCAAAATGGAATCAGATAAGCAGGAAGATACTTTTGAAAGGGTAATAGGGGCTTGGGTAGACACTCTGGAGGCCTTCCAGCATAGGAGGATAGAGATGGGAGAAATTCTTAGGCTGAAGAAGACACAGATGTAGATAAAGATCCAAGAGAGGAGTATGGGAGGCAAGCTAAAAAATGAACAAGAATTGAAGTATTAAAATGGGCAAGAGATGATAGAATGGGCGTTGGTTCTTACACGCCATTTCTCTTCGAGCTGCGAGGATCATCCAGAGAGTGGGAGGTGCTTCATTCTGTAGGCTGAGCTTAATTACTGAGGAACGCTCCGCCTTCCATCACGTGGCTCCGTTACGGCGTTCCCCAGTTTATGCGAAGGTGAGAGGAAAGAGAAATTCGTACTCTCATCTTACTAGACTTAAGGTTCATTGGCCGAAACAAGACCCCAACAGATGGTGAAAGATTAGGGTGGGGCTGGATGATCCTTGCAGCTTGAAGAGAAATGGCGTGTCAGGTAAGAACCAACGCCCATTCTCCTTAGAGCTGCTCGGATCATCCAGAGAGTAGGACATACCAAAGCTTGGCTGTCCTACGGGAGGGACTCTGTCTGGTTCGGGAGCCTCTCCGGGTCCTGAGGACCCGCTGTAGAACTCATCTGCCAAACGAGGCCTCCGCTGAGGCAAATGTGCCGATCTTGTATGGCCTCATGAAGGGAGACGGGTAGGCCCAGGTGGTAGCCCGGCAAATGCCAGTGACTGGGGCCATGGTGGCCCAAGCTGCCGAGGTGGCTTCACTTTTAGTGAGGTGTGCTGTTATTCCACTGGGTCCTGGCAGAGCCTGTGACAAGTAAGATCTAGTGATAGTAACTCTGAACCAGCGGCGGATGGTTGAATGAGATACTTTGTGACCCGATGGCTTGGGTTGAAAGGAAAGGAACGGGGATTCGGACCTTCTGAGGTCTGGGTGCACTTAATATAGAAGTGGAGGGCACGTCTCACATCCAGGTGATGCCAAGGGACTGCCTCTCTTGCAAGGGTTTGGAACCAAAGTTTGGGAGAGTGAGTTCCTATGCCCTGAGAAAGGCAAGCTGGCCTTGGACAAGAAGGTAGGGCCAGGCTGGGCCGGGCCAGGCTGGAGAATTACCCGGTCGGCGTGGAAGATACAGACATCCTTTCTCACCGAAAGGCTGCGATCTCTGAGATTCGACAACCGATGATATGGTCACCAGGAACACAACCTTGGAATTAAAAAATTGGAGGATGGATTCCTTGAGAGGCTCAAAGGGATGTTTAGTGAGGGCCACGAGGACCCTATTAAGACCCCGGGTGAGATATCAGTGAACAGTTGGGAGACACAAATTAGTGACCCCTCTGAGGAATGTCCTAATGCGAGGGTGGTGGGAAAGGGTAACCAATGTTGTTGAAAGCGATAACAGTTGTGAGGGCTGTGACCTGGGTCTCAGGGAGTTGGGGGGGAAACCCCTTTCTTCAGGCCCTCTTGGAGGAACTGGTGGATAAGATGGTATCAATAAGCTGGTCAGAGAACTTCTCGTTTCCTAGGCGACTCCATTCAACCTGCAGACGGCTAAGTTGAGCCATTGGGGATCTGGATGTAGAAGGGGCCCTTGAGGAGGGGAGATCCCGTTCAGAGGGATTTTCCCGGGAGGGGCTACCAATAGGTTGCGGAGGACCGCAATAATGGGTGACTGGGCCAGAAGGGGCCACTAGAAGCAGTTCTGCTTTTTTGTGGATCAGTCCTAGAATGACTCTGGGAACTAGGTCTAGTGGAGGGAATGCACATAGAAGCCATGGGGCCAGGTGTAACGTAGGGCGTTGTAATTCTCGGCCCCTGGGAGGGGTGCCTCGAGAATCTTGGGAGTTGTGTGTTGAGAGGGGATGCAAAGAGGTCCCCTATCGGTAGGCTGGAGATCGTGGTCGCCTCCTTGAACAGAAATGCTTTGAGGGAGAGGAGAATGCACTCCGCCCAGCAATAGAGGCACTCGGCCTCTCTCATCAACCGTATGGACTGTGTGGTTCCTTGTCTGTTAACGTGAGCCTTGGCGGTGATGTTGCCGTGAGGGTAGGGACCAGACGAATACCTGAGGGAGGGAGCTACGAAGGGCCAGATGAATGGTGTGAAGTTCCAACTGGTCTATACTGCATGGCCGGTCTGTCTCTGACTGTATGCCCTAAGCCGTGAGCGAGTGGATGTGAACGTCCCATCTGGACAAGCTGGTGTCTGTGGTGAGGCTGAGCCGTTGGGACTCCTAGAAGTAATGACCCTCGTTGATGATGGGGTTGGTCCACTGGAGAAGAGACGTGTAGACCCTTGGCGGTACCTGGACTGAGGATTTTGAATGGCTCCTGCCGGCTCTTAGAAATGGGAACAGGAACCCTGTAGGGGTCAGGTGCGTAAACAGGCCCAGGGAACCCTGGAAATGCCTGAGACCAACTTGCCCAATGATTTAGACCATTCTAATAGTGTTACCTCTCTTTGGTCACCGGATACGTTTGACAGATTCCTGGATGCTAAGGAGTCTTTCTGAGGAAAGAAAGGCCTTTCTCTTTAACCGTAACAATTACAGACCCCAAGTGGGTTATCCAAAGAGAGGTGACGGTTGGCTCTTGCCAGTTTCCGAGGAATAGTGGTCTTGGAGAGCAGAGAATAGCTCTGGTGTCCCTCTCTGCTTGGCGTCTGGAATGGAACAGGATGAGGAAGTCATCCAGGTAGCAGTGGAGACGTCTGGGGAGATTTCTGAGGTGACCCACTAGGGCTGCGAGGACCTCAGTAAGGGTTCTAGGGGCAGATGCCAACCCAAAAGGGGGGGGCACATAATGGAGTGGCAGTGTAGACGCTTCTGAAAATCTGTAGAAGAGTATCACAAGTAAAAAAAAAAATAAGAAAGCATACTGCACTTTATTTAGTTGTCCAAGGCTCTTATTATGACTCTCTCCTCCACTAGCTTCAAAGCCAAGCCTCAAGTGTTAAAATATTGATAAGAGTCCAGGAGAACACCTGTAATAATATTTTGCTGTGCTCTCCCTCTATCTTATCACATTGAAATGTCCTTGAGAAGGAGTCTTCTTACAGTTCTCTCCAATTCAAATAAAATATTTTCAAGCCTCTAGTTGGCAGTGTTACAAAGTTTCTTAATATTCTTCCCCCCCAGCTAGAAAAAAAAATTATAAAAAAACAATAGCCAAAGGGAGCCTCTATCCTAAAAGAAAATTAAAAAATTAAAAGGAGCACAAAAATATATGTAAGAGAAAATTCAGTCCAGTTTCCTACAAAGTCACACTAAAGTCCCAAGAAAAAAAGTAAGAAAAAGAAAAAAAAATCCAAGCCTCAATTTGACATCACTTTAAAAAACGCCGCTCATACAGTTTTTATCAAAAAAAAAAAAAATCTCACAGATTTCTTCTCTATTTAGGGTGCCTTTCAAATCTCAGTGAATTTATAACAAAAAAGAAGTTTCTCACCCAGCCGACACACTTTCACTTCCAGCCACTTCCTTTCCGGAGCTATCCCGACTTCAGCAGCTATGGAGGCTGCCTCTCCGCCGCCAGCAAAAGGGCTTCTCCCGGATTAAACCAGGGGTTTTGCGATATCCCTGGGATCCTGGGACTATGCCCTTCACAATCACCGTCTCTACAGGATACTCCTACTCACCAGCCTCTTTGTAAATTTTAATTCTAGTAATATTCTTATTTTTGTTTTTTATTTCAAAGGGAAAGCCTCAGAGCCTTTTCTTTATTTTTCTTTTTTTTCTCCTTATCTTTACTGGGATCCTTTTGCTTTTTCTATTCATGTTTTTGGACCACTCTGTTTTTTCTTTTTGATTATTGAGACTTCCCAATTGGATTAAGGTGTGAAGAACCTGAAGGAATTTCTTCTTTTTTTCTTTTTCTTCTTAATCAATATTATTATTTTGGGGTTTTTTCTTTCTTTCTATTTTTCATTTTTTATGGTGGACTACTTCATAATTGGATTAGGGTCTAGAAGAACCTGAAGATTTTTCTTCTTCTTTTTTCTTTTTCTCCTTTTTCTTCTTTGGTTTTGGGCTTTTTACTATTGGATTTTTCCATTTTGGATTATAATTGGCTATTCTACCAGTTGGATTAAAAGCTAAAAAGAATTTGAAGCTTTTGAAGCATTAAAATGAGCAGGAAACCAATATCATCTGGCGTTTCTACTTCTACCTCTGCCTCCCCACCAGCTGGAGGACAACGTTTAATTCAGACAATGTTGAAGCAAGATAAAGAACAAGAAAAAGTGACTACAGATGATTATGCAAGGAATTCAAGATCTCAAGATAAAAACAGACACTACTGAACAAAGAATAGAGAAGACTGATGAAAAAGTGGAAAATATTAAACAAATGATGGTGAAGTATGAGGAGAGATTCCAAAAAATTGAGGAAGAAGGTAAACAAAGAGAGGAGAAGATTAGAAATATTGACAATAGATTATCAGTGGTTGAACAAGATAAAAGTGGGATGTTGAGGTGGGAGATGGAAAGGTCAGAATTTTACCTCAGATTTCAAAATATAGAAGAAGAAAAAGGACAAAATTTGGCCGCGATAATGATAGAAATTTTGGCGGATGCTTTGGAAATTACAGAGGAAAAGATGATGGATGGAGTAGATGAGGCATATCGAATTTATACAAGATATGCGATGAGAAATAAATTACCAAGGGAAGTCCATATTAGATTTACCAAAAAATCTATTAAAACACAAATACTACAAGTGGTAAGAGAGAAGACATTGAAATACAAAGGCAAAGAGATTGTGGTTTTAAAACAAATACCCAGAAGAGTGAGAGAGATAAGAAGAGAAGAGAATATCGATTTCTGACCAAAACGCTACTGGAAAACGAAGTGAATTATAAATGGCTGATTCCAGAAGGATTAATGTTTACATGGCAGGAGCAGACATAGAATTGATTCAATTGAGAAAGCAGAACTTTTCCATGCAGAATTTTTTGGAAGAAGAGAAGAGGAGGCAGAGAAAGAGGTCTCATTAATTGAGTTTCAAGAGGAACAATTGGAGACTGAAAAAGAGAAAGGTGCAGTAGGTGGACAGGTGGATATAAAGAACAGCATGAAGTGAGATCCACAAGAGCTGTTAAACCTAAATATAAAGCATAACCATGGAAGAGAAAAAACTGATTACAATAAATATAAATGGATTCAATTCAGCTGTTAAAAGGAGGAAAACCTTTCATAAATTAGAGAAAATTTGATATAATTTGTCTACAAGAATTTCATATTAAAAAACAACATGAACAATTGTTAATACAGCCAAAATTAGGGAAAATATTTACTTCTTTGACTCAATGTAAGAAAAGAGGAGTGGTTCTATACATTAAAGAGGCTATCCCAGCAAAACTGATCTACACGGATGAAGATGGAAGAGTATTAATGGTGGAAATAATGGACAATAATATAAAAATACTCTTGATTGCAATTTATGCTCCGAATGATAAACAAGAAGAGTTTTATAAAAAACTACACATGAAAATAATTGGACTGGACTATGTTAATATAATTATGATGGGAGACTTTAATGGAATTGTGGACAATAAATTGGACTATATAGCAACAACAACAAAGCAAAATAGAAAGACTCTCCCTAAATCTTTTTTTAAAATGACAGACGAATTAACTTTAAAAGATACTTGGAGAGAAAGAAATGTTAAAGCTAAACAATATACTTTTTATTCAAATAGACATTTATCATGGTCCAGATTAGATATGATTTGGATCTCAACAGAATTAATATCTAATATTCAAGAAACAAATATTGAAACAAGTACTTGGGCAGATCACAGCCCAATGACAATTAAATGGAAGAGACAAAAAAAAGAGATCTATAGACCTATTTCTTTATTGAATGCAGCCTATAAAATTTTTGCTTCAATTTTAGCAGAAAGACTTAAAAATATTTAAATAATCTTATCCACTCAGATCAAAATGGATTTCTGCCAAAGACACAAATCAGAGACAACATGAGAGTAATCTTGGATACTTTGGAATACTATAAGGCTCATCCTGAAAAGCAAATGGCTTTGATATTCCTAGATGCTCAAAAGGCATTTGATAACGTGAACTGGAGATTTATGTTATTACTATTGGAACAGATGGGTTTTGCTAGAAAATTTATTCAAGCAATAGAAGCCATATACAATTAACAGACAGCAAAGGTAATGATGGAGGGAGAACTTACAGACTTTATTAATATTAGAAAAGGGACAAGACAAGGATGTGCCCTATCTCCTTTGCTATTTGTGTTGACTTTGGAAGTGTTGAATAGAAATATTAGGGATGATAAAAGCATAAAAGGAATGAAAATTAAAAAGGAAGAATTCAAACTACAAGCTTTTGCTGATGACTTAGTTTTTATTCTGGAAGATCCGCTAGAAACAGCTCCAAAGTTATTGGAAAGATAGAGACATATGGTGAGGTGGCTGGTTTGAAAATAAATAAAGATAAAACAAAGTTTTTGACAAAGAACATGCTACTGAGACAAAGAGAAGAACTGGCAGACCTGTCGAAAATCCAAGTTATGAATAAGGTTAAGAATCTGGGGATATATTTGACAGCAAGATGTAGCACATTAAAAGAGAATAATTATATTAAACTTAAGCAACAGATAGCTACAGACTTGAAGAAATGGGAAAACTTGCAATTGTCATTAATAGGGAGAATTTCAACAATTAAGATGAATATTTTACCCAGAATTCTATTTCTGTTTCAAACAATACCAATTAGGCTTGGAAAAGACTATTTTGAAGATTTAAATAAAATTATGTTGAAGTTTATATGGCAAGGTAAGAAAGCGAGAATAAACTTAAAGCTTTTGCAAGATGCTAGAATTAGAGGAGGTTTTGGCCTGCCCAATTGGGAATTGTACTATCAAGCTGCAAGTTTGATGTGGGTCAAGGAATGGATAACATTAAGAAAGACTAGATTGTTGACACTAGAAGGTCATGATTTGCTGTTGGGTTGGCATGCTTTTTTATGGTATAAGGGAACTAAAACACAGGGTTACTTTAGAAGACATTATATACGGGAGTCTTTGTGGTTAAACTGGGAGAAGATAAAAAGACAATGTTATTTGAAAATTCCAGTTTGGTTATCGACTATTGAAGCATTTTCCTATCCGATAATTTATAAGAAGGAACAAACAGTTCGATATGGGGAAATATTGGATGAAAAGGGTGAACTTAAATCGATTCAAAATTTAGAGGAACAAGGTATAAAGATAAATTGGTTTTCATATGCACAAATACATTCAAGGTATGATGAAGATTCTAAAATGGAGGGATTCTATGATAAACAGACTGATCTAGATAAGATCTTGATGGGTATTGATGAGAAGGTGATTAAAAAATTATATGACTATTTACTGGGAATTAAATTAGAGGAAGAACAAGTTAAAGAAACTATGATTGTTTGGGGGAAGAATTTTGGATATGGGATTGATTTAGAGAAATGGCATAAATTGTGGTCTCAAAATTATAAAATGACAATGTCAACAGCATATAAAGAAAATTTGTATAAGATGTTTTACAGGTGGCACTTTCCCCCGACAAGAATAGCAAGAATGTTTAAGAACAAATCTGAAAAATGCTGGAAATGTCATCAGATACCTGGCTCATATTACCGTATGTGGTGGACCTGTGAGGACGCTAAAAATATTGGACTAAAATTCGCATGTGGTTGGAAAAAATGACAAAGAAACGTATAGATTTGAAACCGGAGTTCTTTTTATTGGGAATCTTACCAGATAAATACAGTAAAGATTTGAAATACCTGATTGTAAATGTATTAACAGCGGCTAGGATTGTATTTGCTAAAAATTGGAAGAGTGAGAAAATACCATCAGAGGAAGAAATTATTAAGAAAATATTGGAATGTGCTGAGATGAGTAGATTGACATTTGAAATTAGAAAGCAAGAGGATAAACAATTTTATGCAATTTGGGGTCTTTTTTATCAATGGCTAGATGACAAAATACGATAATAGAATATTTAGAATGTTAAACAGCAAGGAATATCTTTATTTTTTCTTTCACCTTTGTTATTTGACATTATATTTATAAAGTGTTTTTAGGATAGATTTGGTATGATTATATGATTGGTTATAGAATAAACTACTTAAATTATTGTTATCTCAAAAAGCATGAATGATTAAAAGTATAGTCAAATGATTTTTTAATAGAGATATTAGGATATATAAGTTTGGATTGACAATATGAGTTGTTATGTAACATAACTGTAATTGAGACTACAAAATGAATGCACAAAACTGATGAACCAACCAACACACTGTATGTACATAAGAGAGTTGATGTTTTAATGTTTTGTTTGTCTTGTTTGTTTGTAGAAAATCAATAAAATTCTTTAAAAAAAAAAAAAAAAGATCTGTAGAAGAGAGCCGGTCCCCTCGCCTGGAGCCCAGTAGAATGGACCGTAAGGTGTGCATCTGAAACCTGCGGTGGATCAGGTAATGATTAAGCCGTATTAGGTCTAGGATTGCTCTCCATCCACCTGAGGATTTGGAGGCCATGAAAAGGTGGGAGTAACAGCCCCGCCCTTGTTGGGAGGGTGGGACAAACTGGATAGCCTGTATGTTAAGAAGAGGATGAATAGCGGAATCCTTTAAACTACGCTTGGTGGGATCCCTCGGGGGGGTGCCCTGGAAAGATCGGAGGGCATGCTGAATTCCTGGCGAATAGCGGAATAGTGACTCGGAAGTAGAGGAACCCCATGGGTCGGCGACATGTATGAGGCATCCGCCAGTGGGGCGGAGGGGAGCGGGGCCTATTTTGGGCGCCGGAAAGGCCTCCCACCTGATCCCCTGCAGGGTGTCTTTTTTTTTTTTTAAACAAATTTTATTAATTTTACAGAAAACACAATACACAATCCAGGCATAACAACTTGAAAAGTCTTTTCTAAAAGAAAAATTAATAATAATTAAAGAAAAAAGCCAATAGAACATATAAAATAATTTCAAATTGTAATATCAATATTTACATTATCTATTTAACTTTATATCTTATCCAGACTTCTCCTTTTATCCAAATTATATTTCTTGCTTAATAAAATTTTATTGCCTTTCATAAACATACAAAACACAAAACATAAGCAAAACTAAAAGATCTTTTCTGAAGGCTGTCTGATCCCGGGTTGAAACTCTTCACACAGACACAAATTCAAACATCATATTCACTTTATATATCCTTCCATATCTTATTATCATTTTCTTTTCTTTTTTTTTTATAAATCAATTTTATCAATTTTATAAAAAACAGTGCACAAAGAATCAAGGCATAACAGCTTATAAATTCTTTTCTAAGAAAAAATAATAAAAGGAGAAAACCAATAGAACATAATGATTCCAAATTATAGTATCAATACTTTATCTATTTAACTTCATATCTTATCCCAGCTTCTCCTTTTCATCCAAATTATTTCTTGTTAATAAAATTTTTTATTGCCTTTTATCAATATACAAAACCCAAAAAAACATAACAAAACCTTTATATATCCTTCCATACCTTATTACCATTTTCAATAACATTCTTTGTCTGTTCTATATCCATTCATCTTTTTTCTTTTACTATACTTCTCCTATACACTAATTGGAGTGACGTCTTTAACTCATTACCCTAACTTAAAAGTACTTCATATAACACTTAATTTATCTTGGGGTTCTGTTTAATAGATTCTAAAATTACACAATGAATTTTATACTCTAAATACACATATAAAAACACAATCTTATGTACCCTCCAGAATCCCTCTTTTATCCTTAATTAAATTCACCCATTGTCTCTGAATAAACTTTTTTTCTTTAGATCTTGCTTCCCACCATTGAGGCTTCTCCTCCCCCCCTTTCTCTCTTGCTTATTCTTCTCCTTGCCCTTTTTACCCCTTTGTCTCTCCTCCTCCCTTTTCTTACTCCCTTTCCTTTGCTTTCTAACCTTGCATCCACCTTTCCTCTCATTTTTCTCTTTTTTGGTTGTTTTTTCAATTCTTAAAATCCCCTTTTTCTTATCCTTTTTCTCCTCCTCCCCGGAAAGAACCCATTGTTCATCAGGGTGTCTTGTAGCAGCCACCTCCCGTGTTCCTGTCACCCGAGTCGGCTCGATCCTGGGGAAGGGATAGCCGAAAGGAGTGGTACCTGGGCGGGGAGAGAGACTGGAAGAAAGGTCGAAAGGGGCCCTTTCCGAAATGGCTGAGGGACTCTGGGCTCCGACCTCTGAAAAGGGGAGGGAAGGACTTTTTCCTTGCTTCGGCTCTTGACTAGCAGAGGTTCCAAGGCTGTGCCGAAGAGTCTGTCTCCCTTGATGGGAGCCGTGACCAATTTGACTCTGTAACAAGAGAGGTTTTGGTTCTAGTGGTACACTTAACCGTATGGTAGGCGGTGTTGGCCGAGAATTCTATCGTAGTCGTAAGATCAGTGATGTCCGGATGCACCCTTGTATTAGAAGTGGGGACATGCTGTTTTAGTTGGCGAAGCCACCGGGTGGAAGACCTGGTGAAAAAAAGAGGCGTCCAAGGCCGATCTAATGGCCGAAGGGTAGGCTTGAGGTGTAAGGCTAGTTCGGCCCTCTTGTCCTCGGGTTTCAGAGCCTTCAGAGGATCACTAGCGGAGGAAGAGGATGCTGAGCCAGCAATGGGCTCATCAACCTCGAGGGAATTAAGTCGGTGGAGAAGTCTGAGTCGAGGTTGAAGGGAAAAAACCTCTTGTCCGGGCAGGGTGGGGAGGGGAGGGCCCCTATGGAAGCCAGCTGTCTTGATACCAGATCAGAGGAAATGGGTGGAGCCGAAATGACATCAGCCTCCACCACGGGCTGCTTGAAAAAGGAATCCTCTGGGCCCTCCGCCAAGGAAGGGAGGAAGAGGGAGACGATGAGTACAGGCCGGAGATGTCTTGGCCTTAAGGCGAAGCGATTTATATATATGTGCGGCTTGAACAAGCCCTCAAAGGTGGGATGGTCGGGATTGGGACCCTCATTCTCGAGCATCTCCCCCTCCATGGGCTCTGTCCCTGATAGGGGTTCACTGTAATGTGTTGACCCCAATTCGGATTCTTCCTCCTCCCTGAATTGATTCAGCCCCCCTTTCCTCCTCCTCCTGTTCCCTTTGGAAGAGGGCTGTTCCTCTGTGAAGGTACCTGACCGTGGGTAGGATCCGATCTAGGCAGGGACCTGATCGATAGAGACTCATGATCGGGAGCCCTCGGGAATAAGCCGGGTCTGGGCATCTGTTGGAGACCTTCCACAATCCCCTGGCGGATAGCCAGTTCCATCCATGACCTGATTTGTTCTGTAATCCCAACTGTGGCAGGCTCCTCTTGGCTGTCAGTCTGGTCGTTGATCTGGGGGCCTGGTGCCCCTGGGGTGAGCTGTGCCTGGAGAGGGAAAAGAAATCTGGAGGAGGGGGGTGAGTAGAGATAGAAGGAGTGGAGGGTGGCAGGGCTGGAGGCACCGGGTGAGATCTCCTGGGTAGCCTGTCAAGTTCCTTTTCCAATGTCTTATGACACTTCAAGGCGTCTCCGCAACAGCACCCGGTATTCCCAGACTTCGTACTAACAGTATTCCCATCAAAGTACTAACCAGGCCTGACCCTGCTCAGCTTCCGAGATCAGGCGAGATCGGGCAAGTTCAGAGTAGTAGGAAACAGATGTGGAAGGGACCTTGGAGGTCATCTAGTCCAACCCCCTGCTTGAGCAGGAGAGTTTATTCCAAATATTATCTGGAAGTTTCCTTAGCCTGTCTGCGCAAATGGTAAGACTTAGATTTGGCCTTCAGGGAAGGACCATTAGAGGAATTATCGTCTGCCACTTTAAGAAATAACAATCATATGAGAGGATACTAGAGGCGGTTGGCTCGCCTAGGGTTCGGCCTGCAGCAAAGGCCGGGTGTCCTTGTCAGCTGGCCCACGCCCCCTTTTCAAATTTGATGTACCATGGTATAGTAATGTATATAAAAATATTATTATTATTATTATTATTATTATTCTCAAAAATATACATTTAGTTCATTTTTTTTACTTATATATATACATATGTATATATTCTTGTATACGTGTTTATTATCTCTTTCTCTTTTTTTTTTTTTTTTTGAGAATACGTATTTTGATGCTTGAATCTGGATCCTGGTCCAATAAGGTATCAACCCAAGTGCTTATTTATTGTCAAATGAATGCCTGAGGCCAAATGCACCAATTGGAAGAAAAGGCCTCCAGCAGCTTGAACTCCCAGGCAACAACCGGGAGGGGGGGTAGGTTTATTGCTTCACCCTGAGCGCGGCTGCGGATTGCCAACAGTAGTTTAGGAGTGTCTTATGACACCTCAAGGGTTTGCAAATACAGAGAGAGAGGCTCTGAATGGGCTGGTAAGGCCTGTTTGGAGAGCTGGAGAACACTCGCAGCTGAGAAAGAGGTCGGAGAAATTAAAATGGTGCCCGACTGCGAGGCGGCACCCAAAGAGGCGGCCGCCTATTCGTCTGAGTGTCGGGGCCGCTCAGGGCGGAATCGGGCCCCTCCGGCGAGCCTAGAAAGCCGAGAGGGGCCGCAAGGAAGAATTCGCCCTTTCTGGAACGATCAGCGTTCGGGTGGGGGGAAAACCAGCGGCGCTTTATAGCACTAAATTCAAGCCGCTAATGAGGGCGGCATGGAAGTCGGCAGGAATAAGGCTCGAAAGAAAGAATCTGGGGGGGTTAGCGCCAGAACGCTTCTAAGCCGCCCGCTATCTTTCCCCCCCTGGGGGTGATGAACGCACTCCCCTGAGTCTGTTGATAAAAATCTGATTGCACAGAGGCTAGGGAAAGGAATATAAGATCAAACCTTCCAACAATCTTGAATCGGCCAAGGAGCTACACCAAACAACAGCCTAACCTTTACGAGGCTGAGCATAAAACTGGGGAACGCCATAACGGAGCCACGTGATGGAAGGCAGAGCGTTCCTCAGTAATTAAGCTCAGTCTACAACGACGCAGACTGAAGCACTTCCCACTCTCTGGATGATCCAAGCAGCTCTAAGGAGAAAGGAAATATTTATTTCTTTTTCTTTTTAATATAATGATGGACTGATTAAAAACTAGAATAGAGGTAGAAATAAGAATACACACATTTATATAAAGCAATAGTTAGATGAAAAGATTAGTGGTTGAAAGATGGTATTATTATGTATGTTTATGTATGTTATGGCTCCCCCTTCAAAGTTCCAACAAAACAAAAGGCAGCCGCCCCAAAACTCAAATCCAACAGAAAGGAGTCTTACAAGATTATATTCCACACGCCCTGTTTATCACAACAGTTCTGGCACAAATTCTCAAAGCTCTGAGCCTGTGCCGAAAACCTCTGCACGTAATAAATCACTTTGTTCCTGACAAACTTCCCCCACACAGCTGTGTCCTTTTATAATCCTTGAGGCAACGTGCTAATTGGCTCGCCCTCCCTTCTGAGTTTGTCTCCGTGAACCACCTAGATGGGCGTGTCAATCTCCCTAAATCATCATCTGGCCTGATGCCTCCACACAGCTTGACGTTTCAGCCTCCTTGTTCTGGCATCTAGCCACGATCTGTCAGCTTCCTCGCTCGATTCCTCTTACTCATCTTGTGGCTCAACTGCAGGCATGAATGAGGTCGAGGGTTCAGGCGAAGAATGTCTGTGTGATAACCTCTCATCCCCCTAGCTCACATCTGTGTCTTCTAACAATTCAGACTCCAAATTCTCAGCAGGTTCCAGCCTTTCATCCTCAGAGTCATCAGAAGCAAAACTTACAGCAGGATCGATCCTTTCAGTCACAACAATTATGTATGTTTAAATTGGCACTAGAATGGCATAATGAAATACTGAATAATTAAATAATAAAGGATTGTATCTTAGCACTAGGACTAGTAATGGTAGTCTGTTTAGAAGCTAGAACAGAATAAGAAATAGGGAGAATATTAGCATACATATTTTATATAATAGAATAAAAGCAATAACTAGATGAAAAGATTAGAGGTTAAAAGAAGGTATTACTATGTATGCTCAAATAATATTGTGATTGGCACTAAAATGGAACATTGAAATATTGAATAACTACTTTAAAATAAATATTATTATTATCTGTGCCAAAATGAATAATATCCAGATGCCACACTGTACAATTTTTTAAAAAAATAATTGGTAAAAGCTTTCTCCACCACATACCAACACACTGTCCAAGTAAGATGATCTGCAAGAAGAGTGTTTTATGGAATAGTCCAGAATGTGGTGTTCCTCAAAATGACGGATTTTGTATATTGCTAATTACAATGTTTTGTGTACCTGAAAGCAAATGTTTCTGCCTACTGCTTGCAATATGGATTGAAGCTATATTTGACGGGAAAGTAGATAAACACCAGTTCTCCCATTTACTATTACATTGTTCCAGATTTACAACATAATATTCTGCATTCATCTTTAAATCCTACTTATTTCTCTGTTACTCATTATAAGGCTACACAAATAATAAGTCTATACATTGGAGCCAAATCAATTACATCTATCATTTCAGGAATTTAGTGAACGCTGTTGCAGAATAGACCACATTTTTAGAGCTAATCTTTAGGATGTATTTGTGAAGCTGTAATTAGATTATTTTAAGGTTTGCTCCCAAAGTGCAAAAGTACATATGTAAAATATGCTAACTATCCCTAAGATGACTTCATATATCTGGCTTTTGAGTGGCACGCTGGGGCCATTTTTTAAAAACAGGTATACCCATGAGAAATATGAAATGTATTCATTTAAAAGTAAATACATAATATATTTTATTCATATAATTATTTCTCATTCAGTCTCCTCATTCTCTCATTTTAAACATTACAATTCAATAGTTGCCTTACAGCTCTAATTTAAAGTGTCATTTAATGGCATGAATGAAAATATTAAGTACTTAAAAGCAAATGAAATCAAATATTTTTTAAAAATCAGTTTTATTTTTTCGCATTGTTTATGAGCAGGAGTGAGTTGACACAAACACCTGTTGTTTCCTACTTTTGCCAAAGGTCTATAACAGGTGTCATGCTGCCTTTGCCAAAAATATCTTATAAAAATATTTGTACCTTACTTTAATGGTATCATTGTGATGCCTGATGTTCTCCAGTTTTAATTTATTATACAGTAGTATTTAAGGATGCCCAACTAGCTTTCATGTCTTAAAACCAAGGAAATGGGCGTTGGTCCTTACCTGACACGCCATTTCTCTGGAGCTGGGAGGATCATCCAGAGAGTGGGAGGTGCTTCAGTCTGCGTTGTTGAAGGCTGAGCTTAATTACTGAGGAATGCTCCTCCCTCCGTCACGTGGCTCCCTTGCATTCCCCAGTTTACGTGAAGATGAGAGTGAAGAGAAGATCGTGCTCTCATTTACTATGCTAAGCAGTTCCTTGGCCAAAACAAGACCCCACCAGACAGTGAACTTAAAAGGGTGGGGCTGGATGATCCTCCCGGCTCCAGAGAACTGGCGTGTCAGGTAAGGACCAACGCCCATTCTCCTGAGAGCCGGTCGGATCATCCAGAGAGTGGGACATACCAAAGCTTGGCTGTCCTACAGGAGGGACTCCGTCTGGTTCTGAAGTCCCTGCGGTTCCTTGAGAACTCGCTGGAGAACTCGTCTCCCAAACGAAGCCTCCACCGAGGCAAATATGTCGATCTTATAATGCCTAATGAAGGGAGATGGGGAGGCCCAGGTGGCCGCCCAACAAATATCAGCAATTGGAGCCTGGGTGGCCCAAGCTGCCGAGGTGGCTGCACTCCTGGTGGAGTGTGCCATTATGCCGCTGGGCACCGGCAGAGCCTGGGACAAGTAAGCTTTGGAAATAGTAGCTCTAATCCAGCGGCTGATGGTTGCCAGGGACACTTTGTGTCCTAAGGATTTAGGTTGAAAGGAAAGGAATAAGGATTCGGACTTCCTAAAGGGCTGGGTACGTTTAATGTAAATGCGGAGGGCCCGTCTTATGTCCAGGGTGTGCCAAAGCTTCTCCCTTTCCCGCGAGGGATTTGGGCAGAAGTTCGGAAGTGTGAGTTCCTGTGCCCTGTGGAAGGCTGAATTGACCTTAGGCAAGAAGGTAGGGTCCAGCCGAAGAACCACCCGGTCGGCATGGAAGATGCAAAGGTCTTTCCTCACCGACAAGGCGGCTATCTCCGATATTCGGCGAGCCGAAGTAATGGCCACCAGGAATACGACTTTGAAAGTTAGGAACTGGAGTGAGGATTCCCTGAGAGGCTCAAAGGGATGCTTAGTAAGGGACATCAGGACCTTGTTGAGGTCCCAGGTAGGGTATCTGTGAACAGTTGGGGGACACAAGTTAGTTGCTCCCCTAAGGAACGCCCTAATGCGAGGGTGGAGGGAGAGGGTACCCAGATTGTCACAAATAATCACAGTTGAAAGGGCTGCTACCTGACGCCTCAGGGTGTTCGGAGAAAGACCTTTCCTCAGACCCTCTTGGAGGAATTCCAAAACTTGAACAATGGAGGGTGAAAGAGGGTTGATCTGGAAATTATGGCACCACTTGCAGAAGCTATTCCAAGTGGCATTGTATATTCGGGTTGTTGAGGGCTGCCTTGCGGCTAAAATGGTATCAATAACCTGTTCAGAGAACTGCTCCTTCCTTAGACGTTTCCGCTCAACCTCCAAATGGCTAACTGGAGCCACTGAGGGTCCGGGTGTTGGAGGGGCCCCTGGGAAAGGGATATCCTATGCGGGGGAATTTTCCAAGGTGGGGCCACCGACAGATAGCGGAGGTCTGCAAACCATGGGCGCCTGGGCCAGTAGGGTGACACTAAAATCAGCTCTGCTTTCTTGGAGATGAGCTTCTGGATGACCCTGGGGATCAGGGCCAATGGAGGGAATGCATATAGAAGCCCTGTGAGCCAGGGGCAGTGGAGGGCGTTGTGATTCTCGGCCCCGTGGGAAGGATACCTCGAGAAAAACCTGAGAGTTGGGTGTTAAGCGGGGATGCGAAGAGGTCTACTGACGGGAGGCCGAACATCACGGTCGCTTCCCTGAACAGTGACGGGTGAATGCACCACTCGGACTGGTCCACCGTGGTCCTGCTCAGCCAATCTGCTTGGGTGTTTGAGACCCCTGAGATGTGCTCAGCTTTGAGAGAGAGGAGATTGCGCTCCGCCCAACGGCAGAGGCGCTCGGCCTCTCTCATCAAACTTATGGACTGGGTGCCCCCTTGTCAGTTGACGTGAGCCTTGGCGGTGACGTTGTCCGTGAGTATCAGGACATGCCATCCGCATACGTGGGGAAGGAAGTTGCGCAGGGCCAGGTGGATGGCACGAAGTTCTAACCAGTTTATATTGTGTGTGCGTTCTACCTGAGACTATTTGCCCTGTGTCGAGAGCGAGTGGATGTGAGCGCCCCATCCGGACAGGCTGGCGTCTGTGGTGAGGATGAGGCATTGGGGTTCCTTGAAGCAGTGTCCCCTGTTGATGGAGGGACTGGTCCACCAGAGGAGAGATGTGAGGACCCTTGAAGGCACCTTGACCGCGGCCTTTGAATTGCTTCTGCCGGTCCTTTGGAACAGGAGCAGGAACCATTGTAGGGATCTAATGTGTAAACGGGCCCAGGGAACAATGGAAATACATGAGACCATTTTACCGAGTAATTTAGACAATTCTAAAAGTGTTACCTTTCTTGATCGTCTGATATGTTTGACAGTCTCCTGGATGCTACGGAATCTCTCAGAGGAAAGGAAGACCTTTCCATGAACTGAGTCAATGACGGACCCCAAGTGGGTGATCCGTGTAGATGGTAACAGATGGCTCTTTTGCCAGTTTACTAGGAACCCATGATCTTGGAGGGCAGAAAGAGTAGCTCTGATATCCTTTTCTGCTTGGGGTCTGGAGTGAGACAGGATGAGGATGTCATCCAGGAAACAGTAGAGACGAACCGGGAGGTCCCTGAGGTGAGCCGCTAGGGCCGCAAGGACCTTAGTGAAGGTTCTCGGGGCAGAGGCCAATCCAAGGGGAAGTGCCACATATTGGAAGTGGTGATGATTGTAGCAGAACCTGAGGAATTTGGAATGGGAGGGCTGGATTGGGATGTGAGCCTCTGAAAGGTCTATGGAGGATAGCCAGTCCCCCTGCCTGATGCCTGGTAGAATGGATTGTAGGGTGTGCATCTAAAACCTGTGGTAGGTCAGGTAAAGGTTAAGGCGTTTCAGGTCTAGAATAGCCCTCCATCCCCCTGAAGATTTGGGGACCACGAAGAGGTGAGAGTAAAACCCCTGCCTCCGCTGGGATGGTTGTATGGCCTGTATGGAGAGGAGATGGCGGATAGCTGAATCCATTAGGTTGCATTTGGTGAGATCCTTGGAGGGGGGGATGCCATAAAAAATTCAGGGGGGCGCGCTGAAATTCAAGCGCGAGGCCCAGTCTGATGATCTCCCTCACCCAGGCATCGGAGGTGGAAGAGTCTCACCGGTCAGCAAAATGCTTGAGGCGCCCACCGATGGGGAGGGGTGGACGGGGTCTATCTGTTGCGCCAGAAGGGCTTCCCTCCTGAACCCCTGACGGGGCACCTGTAGCTGCCGCCCCTCCTGCTCCTGTCACCTGGATCGGCTCGATCCTGGGGCTGAAAAGGCCGGAAGGAAGGGGGTCTCGGGTACCTGGGTGGGAAAGGGAACTGGTAGAAAGGTCGTGAGGAACCTCTCCGAAAGGGCTGTGCTCTTGAGTCTGACCTATGGAAAAGGGGGGGAAGAAATTTTTTCTTGCTTCTGGTTTCTGATAGAAATGGCTCCAGGACGGTGCCGAATAATTTGTCCCCTTTTATGGGGGCGGTGGCCAGCTTAACTTTGTTTTTTACGTCCGCCTGCCAGTGCTTGAGCCAGAGCAGGCGGCGAGCTGTAACATGAGAAGATATTGCTCGGGCAGAGAACTTAACCACATGGTATGTGGCGTCGGCCGAGAATTCTGCCACAGCCGTCAATTTTGCTATGTCCTGGTGTGCCCTTGTGTTAGAGGGGGGGACATGCTGCCTCAGTTGACGGAGCCACCGGATCGAAGACCTGGTGAAGAAGGAAGCGGCAGGGGCCGATCTAATGGCCCAGGTGTCCGCTTGGTGAGCCCTACATAAAGCAAGCTCGGACCTCTTGTCCTCGGGCTTCAGGACCTCCAGGGGATCACTGGGGGAGGACGAGGATGCCAAACCAACAATGGGTTCATCTACCTTGGGAGTGTTGAGCAGGTTGCAGAAGCTCGACTCAAGGTTAAAGAAGCTCCTGTTCTGGCTGGATGGGGCAGGTGGGGCCCTTGTGGAGTCTAACTGGTTTGAGACTAAGTCATGAAAAATGGGCGGGGCCGGAATCACCTCCGCCTCCACCACAGGCTGCCTAAAGATGGCATCCTCCTGTCCCTCTGCTGGGGAAGGGAGAGCCGAGGAGGACTGTACAGACAAGCCAGAAATGTTCCTGGCCTTAAATAGGAGTGATTTGAACATGTGCGGCTTGAACAGGCCCACAAAGGTGGGTTGATCCGGGGTGAGGCCCTCGTCCTCGGACATGTCCCCCTCCATAGGGTCTATCTCCGATAGGGGTTCCCCCTGGTGCGTAGACCCCCGTTCCAATTCCTCCTCCTCCCCAAACCGATCTAGGTCCTCCATAGCCTCCTCCAGATCCCTTTCTGGGAGAGGACTGCCCTCCTATAAAGGTACCTGACCAAAAGTTGGGTCCGATCTAGGCGAGGACCTGACTGATGGCGAGTCATGTTCGGGCGCCATCGAGGGAGGACCAGACCTGGACATCTGTTGCAGGCCCTCTGCAATCCCCTGGCGAATAGCCCGTTCCATCCATGCCTGCATGTGCGCAGGAATCTCAACTGTGGCGACCTCCTCATGGCGCAGACCAGTGGCCATGGGCGTAAATGTTGCTTCCGGCGTCCGCCTGGTCGTTGGTCCAGGAACCTGGTGTCCCTGGGATGGGCTGCGCCTGGAGAGGGAAGAGCAATCTGGAGGAGAGGGGGGGTGTCTGGAGGTAGAGGGAGCAGAGGGTGGGGGGGCTGGAAATACCGGTTGTGTCTCTCTAGATCGTCTGTCAAATTCTTTCTCCAGTGCCCTATGACATCTTGGAGCATCCCTCTGAGAAGCTTTGGAAGTTTCTTTAGGGGCTTCCTTAGCCTGTTTGCGCAGGTGGTAGGATTTAGATTTGGCCTTCAAAGAAGGGACTTTAGCGGAATTGTCATCTGCCATTGTAGAGGAAAGGACTGTAATACAAATGTAAGGGCAGTTGGCTCGCCAAGGGTTCGACCTACAACAAAGGCCGGGTGTCCTTTCGCTGGCCCGCACCCCCTTTTGGAATTTTAAATGTATATAAACTAATATGATTATTAATACCTTTATGCCTAAGCGTACAATCAAGATATATAAGCCAACCAGTGTTGGCAACGTGAAATAGCCAAATATTGATAAGATGTAATATATATATATATGCAAATACGTACTTATATCTATCTAAATATATATATAATTGTGTACCTAATATATTTAGATATTTATGTAATGATAAATATTACTATTAGTCTTATTATTATTTATAATATTTAATCCAAGGTCTGGTTGGAGCTCCCAGGAAGGAGTGACCCCAGGAATTGCTGTTAAGATTGCCAATGTGCCAAATAAAACGCCTGAGGCTGGAGTGAGGCCTCTGGCAGCTGGAGCTCCCAGGCAACAACCGGGAGGGATATGCTGCTATTTCCTGCCCTGAGCATGCTGCGGAAAGCCAACAAGTTTGCCAATTTCCCTAAATCTCTGATAGCTCTCACAGGCTGGAAGGCCTATAATTAGAACTAGTCCCTTCGCAGCTCAATGAGGCCTCTAAAAGCGGCGCCCGACACGCGGTGGTGCCCAAAATGGCGGCCGCCCACGCTCCCTTACTCACGGGCTGCTCAGGGCCAAATTCAGCCTCTCCGGTACATCTAGGGACCGAGAGAGGCAGCCAGGTGATTTTCCCCCCTTCCTGGGGCGATCGGCATTTACGGTGGGGGGGAACACCAGCTGCGCAATTACAGCACGATCAAATAAAGCCGCTACGAGTGCGGCGTAGAAAAGCGGCAGAAGAGGATTGAATTGGGGGGGGGATTGGCGCCGGAGCGCTGAAGCCGCCTGCTGTGCAGCCCCCCCGGGGGCGAAGAAACGAGCTCCCCTGTTAAATCACTAACCCAATGCGCTTAGAGGCTAAGGAGAACCGGGGCAATGATAATCAAACCTGATGAATAAAGAGCTCTTGAATCGGCCAAGGAGTGGTGAAGTACACAGCCTACTCTCACAAAGGCTGAGCGTAAACTGGGGAATGCAAGGGAGCCACGTGACGGAGGGAGGAGCATTCCTCAGTAATTAAGCTCAGCCTTCAACAATGCAGACTGAAGCACCTCCCACTCTCTGGATGATCCGACCGGCTCTCAGGAGAAAGTGGTGGTTGTGACAGTGCAGGGGACTTTGTAGTTGTGACACTTTTCTAGAGATAACTGAATGTAAATGTCTCTTTATAGAACTGGCAAATACTATAAGCTAAGAAGTAGCTGCCTAGCTGATTTGTACTGTAGTGGTTTCCTCTACCAGTAGATGCCATCTCATGTCTGATCTTGATGGACTTCAATTTCCATGCAAAGAGGTGTTTGATGAAGTTTGTAAGTTACATGGCAACCAAAAGGCTTTACAAGCTATCTCAGCAGAAAATTGTGTTGTTGCCTGGAATAAATAAGTTTATTATACCTATCCTTTGTGGGATAGGTACTATCACCTGAGGGCTTCATCCACGTCCTTCCTGATTTTGGAAGACATAAAAGCAGAATGGCTTGTCAGAAAAATGGTCAATGCTTCGAGATAGGTGTTCATGCCAATTATTTCAAAAAAAGGAATTGTGCAATTTCCTTTGACCTAACTGTTTTTAATAACTTTCCTGCAGCTTCCAATATGGTTGAAAAAGTAGTAGTGGCAGCTCAGCCTAGAAAAAAACAAATTATCCAGCATAATGCAGATCTAGGTAGTTGTGGGACGGAAATAGCATTGGTTATCCTGGCAATGACTTTCATTCTCAATTGTTTACTTAACATGCTATTTAAATAATATTATCAGAGGAAACTTGAAAATACATAGAGCCTATGTTCAGATGAATGTGACTTTAAAAATGAATTTCTGGTACGTTGAGTGATTTCTAAGCTTGCCTGCAATTCCAAACAATTCCTTAAAACTTAATTGGAACATATTTCAGAATATTAAGTTATTAGAAAACCTAAAAAGAGTAGTTGCAGAGAGTCAAAACAGAACCTGCAGAAGTATTAAAGCACACCTGCAAAATTTCTGAGCTCCAAGATTTTCTTTGATCTGGTTAAGGATTAATGGTAAAAAAAATAATCTTATTTCAGAATGATTAGTAAGTGTACATATAATTGCAATTTATATGCATAGGTTAAGTATTGTCACCATGGTTCATGGTTCATAGGTTAAGTATTGTCATCATATCTAAACATTATCCACAATCTACCATTTGATTAACAGAACATCAAAACAATTTTATAATCCTTTCAGAATAGTTGTCTCCAACCTGATGCCCTCCAGATGCCCCTGAATACACCCTCCATAAACTGAAGCCAAAGCTTCCAATAAGGATTTCAGTTACCTCATCTGGATATCACTAAACTGAGGAATGTTATTTAGAGACTGCACCTTTTGCATTATTTATCCAATGCACTTTACATTAAATATATATTTTTTATTCAGCCCAACAATGTCCCTATTACAGCATTACTCAACAAAGTAGATAATCTAAAATAGGGGTCACCAATCCCAGGATGTGGCCCACTACTGGGCCATGGCTTGTTCAGAACTGGGCAACTCAAGTGGTTGGCAGTGAAACCCCTCTCACATTTGTGTCATCCACTAGCAATCATGTGCTAAGCTCCCCACATGTAAGCAGTGGCCGCTTGTACTTACCTGCAGCTCACACAAAAGGAGCTTGTACACTGTATCTGCCTGCCACCCACAGGGAACTATCACCTCTCCCCAGCTCTGCCAGGCCATTAAACAAAAAAGATTGGGGACCGCTGATCTAGAACACAGATAGTCTTCATTTATATATTGCCTTGTTTAGCAACCATTTGAAATTATTATTTTGGGGGGAAAACTAATGGCTTCCAGGAAGCAAAATAGAGAATGTGGAAGTAAAATCACGTGATGTCCCACTTAATAACCAGTGATTCTCTTAACAATGTAAATTGAAGTGATGTAAGTCTAGCATGGTCACATGATTTTTGCTTTGCAACTATGGCACATAGCAACAGAGTTACCAGTCCTAATGATGGTGGATAAAAAAAACTACCTATAGCCTTCATTCCTTTCCATCACCTTTTGTGATTTTAATACCACTATAGCATATTTTAGTTGCATAGACATTTTTCTCATCACTTTTTGTTGAATTTTGGGTGTCTGGTTGTTTTCAAAGAAAAAGAAATAGGGTAGGAAAAAAAGAGGAACTTGCTAATGAAATATTCCATTTACAGGAGAGGTAAATACAGGATATAAGTATGGATACAGGAAAAACAGACACAAAGCCCACAAAGTGCTAATACTGAAACAAATGAGAGTTTTATACATGAAGAAGGACAAACATAGCATTAGCACCTATTGTGCAAACAGATTGTGTGTTCTCTCCTCTCCTCTCTCGATACCAACGGTCATCGACCGGTGGTCCACAGCCCACTGGTAGTCTGCAAGAAAATTGTGGTGGTCTGCAGAGAAATGTTACCCCCAGAACACCCCCCAAAGCAATTAATTCAGGCTGCCGGGAACACAAGGCTGCGCTGCCCACTTGGCCCATGCAAACACAAGGCTTGCATCAGAACAACATGAGGTAGTGAGGGGAGGGGGAAAAGAATGGAGGGGGGAACTTGCCTGGCCACCAGGCTGCTTCTTTCCGCTTCTTTCTTCTTCTGCTTTTAGCTGAATGCAAGGAAAGCAGCAAAAGTCTTTCTTTCTCTTCCCCAAACATTACCAGAAATGAGTCTTTGGGATCCTGCAAGGCCTCCTATTCCAAGATCCTGCATCGGCAAAGACTCATTTCTGGTGGAGTTTTGTGGGGAGAGAAAGAAAGATTTCAGGATTCCGGCAGTCACTCCAATTAAACCATGAGCCTCGAGCCACACACCCAAAACCTGAAAGGATATATTAGCAGTTAATATGCCAGCATTAGCCTGGGCGTAGCTGATTCTGAGATACATAATTCACTGTCACCCTTGATCTTGCTTTGCCCACCACCCCTCTGAGTGTATCATCCAACAAAATACCTCCATAGCCAAGAGTCTTCTCCTTAGAGCTGCTCGGATTGTCCAGAGGATGGGTGGAGCTTCAGTCTCTGCTTGTTGTAGGCTGAGCTTAATTTCTGAGGAACGCCCCCTTCCATCACGTGGCTTGCCATCTCGTTCCCCAGTTTATGCTCAGCCCTCGAGCAGAGTAGGCTGTGTGTGTGTGTGCTCTTGGTCGTTTCAGGATTCCTCTCATTCGTTTTTTAGTACCTCTATTCAGGTCGTATACAACCCTTTATCTCTTCCCCTCTCCTTAGCCTTGCGCAGCTGGTCCCTTGGTTTGGCATAGTTTCCTGGGAGGGCTCCCCCCCCCAGGGGTTGCTAGGGGACAAGCCAGCAAAATTTAAGCTGCCTCCCCCTCCTTTTCCCATTGCCTTTCTGCCGCTTTAGATCTGTTAAAAAAAAAAAAAAAGCTCCGTTTTCGTTCCGTTCCCCCCCGAACTCCGTTTCTTATAGCGCTTAAAGCGTTTTGACTATTTCCTTCGTAGTCTTTCCCCTGGGACCCTTGGATTGTCCCTGGAGACCCTCCTGGCCGCTACACAAGGGTCCCACAAGCTCCGGTAGTGGCGACCACCATTTTGAAAGTCGCCTCGTGGCCGGGCGCCATTTTGGTTTTCCTATCTTGCCGATCTCTGCAGCGTGCCCATTTAAAGCAGCAGGACCGGCAGGCCTGCCGAGGTTTTAAAATTGTGCTTTTGCAGTTGGAGGTTTTTTCTTTTCCACCTCCCCTTGTTGGCTCTCCCCGCAACCAGCTGTAGTGGCTGCAGTTATTTCCACCACTCCCGCCCGGTTTTGCCTGGGTCGGCAGACTGGTTTAGGCCCGGCTTTGCCCTTAAGGCCCTGTAATCCTCCAATATAGGATAATTAATTATATATATATATATATATACACACACACACACACACACATACACACAATAATAGAGAGACCTTGAAAAGGTCATTACAGCAGAGGACCTCAAAGGCTCGATTAGGCCTTGACTTACCAAAAAAAAAAAAAAGAAGAGAAAGAAAATAGAGAGAAGGGGGGAATAATCATACGGAGCAAAGAAGACTTATTAATTCAACTCAATAATAAACGGGGGACGGTGTGTGTGTGTGTGTAAAAGAACTTTCAGGGCTCCCGGCCTTCAATGTAGGTCGACCCCTAGGCGCGCCAACCGCCTCAGATTGAATCCCTGTTTTTTCTTAACTACCTGGAATGGCAGAAAACAATCCTTCAAAGGGTCCTTCCTTGAAGGCCAAGGCAAAGACTCACCACCTGCGCAGTCAGGCTAAGGAGCCCACCAAAGCCTCTCAAAGGGACGCCTTAAGACATCACAAGGCGCTAGAAAGAGAGATAGACAAATGTACTAGACAGGCAGGCTTAGTGCCTCTAGCACCAGCCACTCCTTCCACCTCTGCTCTTCCCCCCCCTCCTGCAGCCTTTTCCTCCCTATCCAGGCACAGCTCGACCTCTCAAGGGCATCAAGCCCCGGGCACACCAGCCAGGCGAACTCCAGAGGCTACTTTCACGCCCACGGCCGCCGGCCTGTGCCAAGAGGAACCTCTCATTCAGGCGATTCCGGAGCAGCTCAGAGCCTGGATGGAGATGGCTATTCGACAGGGGATTGCAGAAGGGATGCAGCAGTTGAGCAGACCAGAGTTGCCTCCACAGGCCACCGAATCTATAATATCATTCCCTCTCATGCCCCCCCAAGGGGAGGTTTGCCCTTCAGTCAGGGAGGACGAGGAGGAAGTGGAAGGGGACCTAGTTTTAGACAGGGAGGAGGAGGAACAATATGACCTGGGGTCCTTACCATATGACGAACCTCTTCCGGACTCAGACCCATCAGAGGCGGAAATGTCTGAGGACGAGGGTCTCACTCCAGACCAACCTGCCTTTGTAGGGCTCTTTAAGCCTCAGCTATTCAAATCCTTCCTCTACAAGGCCAGGAACATCTCGGGCCTAACAGCCCAGAGCTCTTCTAATCCCATTCCTGTGATTCCGGAAGGGCCGGAGGACTCCATGTTTAGACATCCGGTAGTGGAGGCCGAGGTCATCCCTACCCCCCCCCAATATTCCTGGATCTGGTGTCCAAGCAACTGACCTCTTCAGTTGCCCCCCCGGCCCCCTCGGCCAATGATAAAAGGTTTTTCAACCTCGACCCAGAGCTCTCGACCCTGCTGAACACTTCGGAGGTTGATGAGCCTGTCATAGGCCTGACCTCTTCCTCCACCCTCAGTGACCCTTTAGAGGCCCTCAAACCAGAGGACAAGAGGTCAAAGCTCGCATTAAGGCGAGCTCACCAGTCAGACGCATGGGCCATCAGGGCGGCTATGGCCGCTTCCTTTTTCATCAGATATTCCATTCTCTGGCTTTGCCAGCTTAAGCAAATGTCCCGACCTCCAATATCCACGCCCATCAACATATCGCCAAGATAACGGCCGCAGCTGAGGTCTCAGCTGACGCCACCTTTCATTCAGTTAAATTCTCCTCCTGCGCCATTTCCTCCCACGTCTCGGCCCGCCGCCTGCTCTGGCTAAGACACTGGCAGGCGGATCTCAAGAACAAGGTGAAGCTAGCTTCCACTCCCCTAGCTGGAAATAAGCTGTTCGGTATTTCCCTGGATCCTCTCCAAGTCGAGGGAAGGAATAAGAAGAAATTCCTCCCTTCCCTTTCCCGCAAGTCAGAATCCAGATCTCTGCAGCCCTTTCGGAGGGCTCCCTTTCGTCCCTATCCCCAAACCCTCTTCCCCCCAGGCACCAAAGGCCCCCCTCCTTTGGTTCGGGACAGTCCCAGGACAGGTCCGACCCCTTCGACAGGCACAGGAGAGGTGGAAACTTCAGGAGGCCCTTTCGTGGCTCCGGCAGCATGCCCTTCCGGCACTCCAGATAAGCCTCCTGACACTATCCCCATTGGCGGGCGACTCAAAGCCTTCGCCTGTCGATGGGACTCATCCACTTCAGACTCTTGGGTCAGGGATACAGTCTGGTTTGGCCTGGCCCTCGAGTCTCTCTCCCACCCCTGATTTTTACATTACATGTCCCCGCTCCAAGAACCTCACCAAACTTAACCTCATGGAGGAGGCAATTCAGCACCTATTGGACATTCTGGCTATCCAGCCAATTCCTTCATCCCAAAGGGGACAGGGCTTCTATTCACTCTTATTTGTGGGGCCCAAACACTCGGGGGGATGAAGGGCTATTTTGGACCTAAAACGGTTAAACCGTCACCTGGTGTACCGCAGATTCAAAATGAACACGCTGCAATCCATCTTCTTGGGAGTTCGGCAGGGAGACTGGTTGTCATCCATCAAACTCTCCGAGGCATATTTTCACATCCCAATATGACCATCCCATTCCAAGTTTCTGCGTTTCAGTTATAATAACCTGCACTTCCAATATGTGGCCCTCCCATTCGGGTTAGCCTCGGCCCCCAGGACCTTTACCAAGGTCCTGGCCACTCTGGCTGCCCACCTCAGATCCATCCCGGTGTGGCTCCACTGTTACCTGGATGATATTCTCATCCTCTCTCCTTCCAGGGAACAGGCCATCAGGGATACCCATACTACCCTCACCTCTCTCCAGGAACATGGGTTCCTCATAAATTGGAAGAAAAGCCAACTGGCCCCCTCCACTAGACTGCCCCACCTTGGGACCATAATTGATACAGTCAAGGGGAGAATGTTCATCTCCCCAGAACGGATACTCAGCATCCAGCAATCAGTCAGGCTCATCAGACGACACAGGAAGGTCTCTCTCCTTGAATTATCCAAGTTGCTAGGTAAAATGATCTCTTGTATTCCCGTTATTCCCTGGGCCCGTTTCCACTCTAGATCCCTCCAGTGGTTCCTGCTTCCGTACCAAAGGGCCGGGTCAAGCAACTCAAGGCGCAAGGTCAAGGTCTCGCCAAGGGTTCTCACCTCCCTCCTCTGGTGGAGCAAGGCATTGATCAACAAGGGCTGCCTCCTCAAGGAGCCACCAAGACTCACCGTCACCACAGACGCCAGTCTGTCCGGATGGGGCACCCACCTTCTCTCCCTTACAGCTCAGGGCAGATGGTCACCGACAGAGAGGCTGTGCAACATAAACTGGTTAGAGCTTCATGCCATCCACCTGGCCCTCCACAGCTTCCTCCGTCATATTCAGGGCCGACACGTTCTCATTCTCACCGACAACATAACAGCAAAGGCACATGTCAACAGGCAGGGGGGCACTCAGTCCTCAAGTCTAATGAGGGTGACCGAGCGCCTTTGTCGGTGGGCAGAGTCTCACCTCCTCTCACTCAGAGCGGACCACATTTCAGGCATCGACAACACCCAGGCAGATTGGTTGAGCAGGGCCACCATAGACCAGGCGGAATGGCGCCTCTACCCAGACCTGTTCAAGCAGGCGACAGCAATTTTCGGCCTGCCTGTGGTAGACCTGTTTGCCTCCCCCCGCAATACCCAACTTCCACCGTTCATCTCCAGATTTCCGTCCCTCGGGGCGGAGAACCACAACGCCCTCCGATGCCCGTGGCCCTCAGGCCTTCTTTACACCTTCCCCCCTCTGGCACTGGTGCCAAGAGTACTACAGAAGGTCATTCATGAGAGGGCGGAACTGCTTCTGATAACTCCTTATTGGCTCCGTCGCTCCTGGTTTGCGGACCTCCGCAGCCTATCAGTAGCCCTGCCCTGGAGGATCCCAGCAGACAGGATTTCTCTGTCTCAAGGCCCCCTTCTTCACCCAGACCCCCAATGGCTACAGCTAGCCATATGGAGGTTGAGCGGGAACATCTAAAAAGGGAGAATTTCTCCACTGAGGTTATCAATACCATCTTAGCAGCTAGGCGCTCCTCCACCAGAAGGATTTATGACGCCACTTGGAACAGTTTCCGCAAATGGTGTGCCAATCTCCAAATTGACCCAACAAACCCATCGGTAGCCCAAGTCCTCGACTTTCTCCAGGAGGGTCTCGGTAAAGGTCTGTCCCCCAACACACTAAGGTGCCAGGTAGTAGCCCTATCCACCGTAATTTCCTACGAGGGGGTTAATTCCCTCTCCCACCATCCCTGCATCCGGGCATTTCTGAGAGGGGCCTTAAACTTACGACCTCCATCCCTTCACCGGTACTCAACATGGGATCTCAACAAAGTTTTGACCTCCCTCACTAAGCCACCCTTTGAACCCCTTAGAGAAGTCTCTCTCCAATTCCTATCCTACAAAGTAGTGTTCTTGGTGGCGATTACTTCGGCCCAAAGGATTTAAGAGATCGCTGCTCTGTCAGTCAGAAAGGACCTGTGTGTCTTCCATTCTGACCGGGTGGTTCTCCGACTTGACCCGTCCTTTCTACCTAAAATTAATTCGGTTTTCCACAGGGCTCAGGAGCTTATCCTCCCCAATTTTTGCCCCAGGCCAACCCATGAAAAGGAGCAGCTATGGCACACCTTAGACGTTAGGCGGGCTTTGCGGATATATATTAAACGTACTCAGACCTTCCGCAAATCCGAGGCCCTGTTCATTTCCTTTCAACCAAAGTCACAGGGGCTCAGGGTTCCCTCAACTACAATAGGCCGCTGGATAAGGGCAGCCATTTCTAGGGCATACCAGGCCCAGGCACTCACAGTGCCCAGGGGTATCATGGCTCACTCTACCAGGAGTGTGGCGACATCAGCTGCCTGGGCTACACAGGCCCCTATATTCGACATTTGCCGGGCAGCAACGTGGACCTCTCCGTCGCCTTTTATTAGGCATTACAGAATCGATAGGTATGCCGCTGCGAAGGTGTCTTTCGGTAGAAGAGTCCTCCAGAGGATGCTCGGGGATCCCAAGGACTCGACAGTCCAGACGGTGTCCCTCCCGTAGGACAAGCCCCAGCTTTGGTATGTCCCATCCTCTGGACAATCCAAGCAGCTCTAAGGAGAATGGGCATTGGTTCTTACCTGACACGCCGCTTCTCTTGAGCTGGGAGGATTGTCCAGCCCCTCCCTTTTCCTTTCACCAACTGAAGGAGTCTCATTTCGGCCAATGCACCTAAAGTCTAGCAAAAGGACAGCACGAATGCCTGTTTTTTTCCTCTCTCCTTCGCATAAACTGGGGAACGAGATGGCAAGCCACGTGATGGAAGGGGGCGTTCCTCAGAAATTAAGCTCAGCCTACAATAAGCAGAGACTGAAGCTCCACCCATCCTCTGGACAATCCTCCCAGCTCAAGAGAAACGGCGTGTCAGGTAAGAACCAACTTCACTTCTTGAAGGTAACCTGTACAACACACACAAAAAACAAATTGATTGCAGATATGGGAGCTTATGCTCATGAAACACCCCCTCCCCCCAGGCTTGGTTGGATTTTCTGCATGAAACTCTGCTACAAGGTGATCGGCTTGGACATTCCTACTCTTTACCCATGATGCCTCTGATAAGGGATAGCCCTTCCACTTGATTAAATATTAGAGTTGTCTCCTATGCCATCTTGAATCGAGGATTCGCTGGACCTCATAATAGGTTTGGCCTTCTATGATCACAGGATCTGGGGCCTCACGAGGTAGTGGCCTCAGCATTGATCTGACCACGGGTTTTAATAGGCTACTATGAAATACCGGGTGTAATTTTCCCTAACAATCGGGGCAACTTCAATTCCACCGTGACTGGACTGATGATCTTTACTATGGGGAATAGTCCCATGAAGTTTCGCCCCAATTTCTTGCTAGGGAGTCTTAACCTCAGATATTTGGTGGAGAGATAGACCTTCTCCCCTGGAATGGTCATTGTGGGGCACGGTCTTTCTCTGCCTGTCTCTTATAGATCTGTGTCGCTTTTTCCAGTACTTTTTTGACATTCTCCCAAGTTGCTTTCAGCGTTGACATCCAATCGTTCAGGCTGACTGAGAAGGGGGGTCCCTTGGATATTCAGGCATTGGGATGAAGTCCATGCTGCTCATTTCCTTGAAGGGGGTTAGTCCTATGCTACTGTGAACAGCATTATTGTACCCAACTTCCGTGAAAGGCAAGAGGTCCACCCAATTGGACTGCTGATAATTTATGTAGCACCTCAGATAATGCTCTGCCATGGCATTCAATCTTTCTGCCCCCCCCCTCCAGACCTTGGGACAACGCAATAGACAGCAGAAACTCTCTCCACAATTTGGTTATGAATTGGACCCCTCTGTCTGAGGTAATTCTCCGTGGTTGTCCATGCAGGCGGTATATGTGCTTCAAGAACGGCATGAAACCAAAAGATCACAAATAAAGAACAATTGATCGGTAGGAAAATGGGTAGGAAATTTTCCTGCAGACTTTTTGGGGGATTTTCCCAGGGTCTCTGCAGACAGAGACCCTGGTAAAATCCCAGAAAAAGTCTGCAGGAAAATCTCCCACCCTGTTTTCCTACCGATTGCAGAATATCATCTCTCTCTTTCCCCCTAAGAATGGAGAGCAAAAGCAGGTTAGGAATGTGGCTGCCTTGGAGAGTGTGTGTTGTGTGTGTGTGTGTGTGTGTGTGAGAGAGAGAGAGAGAGAGAGAGAGGAGGGAGAGGGACAGAAAAAAAATAATCAGCCCTCTGAGGTTAAATTGTCTCTCTCTCTCTCTGTCTCTTTCCCCCTGAGAACAGAGCTCAAAAGCAGGTTAGGAATGTGGCTTCCTTGGAGGATGTGTGTGTGTGTGTGTGTGTGTGTGTGTGTGTGTGTGTTTGTGTGTGAGAGGGGTGGGTTTGTGGGTGTGGGTTTGTGTGGGTGTATGTGTGTGTTAGAGAGAGAGAGAGAGAGAGAGAGAGGGGGGGAGAGAGGGAGAGAGATAACTTCACCACCAGCCCTCTGAAGTTAGATCAAATCTCTCTCTCCCACCAACATCAGCAAGCCATCGTCAGTCAAAATTCATATTAGTGGTCCATGGGATTTAAAATTATGAGTTTGGTCCAAAATGTTGGCGATCCCTGCTCTATACCATAAACTGTATTTCAAAGGATCCTTAAAATTTGCAGATGATTAGTCTCATTCAAGGCAATAACAAATGTTCATACAGATGGGAAGTTGAAGAACTAGCCTTGTAGTGTGGCCAGAACGATCTTGAACTGAGCATACTCAAAACTGTAGAAATGATAGCAGATTTTAGGAGATACTCTCCTATTCTACCACCTCTTACAATACTAGACAACACTATCAATAGTAGAGACCTTCAAGTTTCTAAGTTCTATAATATTTCAAGACTTAAAATGGACACCTAGCATCAAAAATGTCATCAAAAAAGCATAACAAAGAATGTTCTTCCTATGCCAACTAAGGGATTAGAAACAATCACAACAAATTTAAGATGTATGGGCTTTAACTGCCATAGATCCCAACATGGGGAATTCTTGGAGTTAAAATCCACATACCTTATCACTGTTGAGGCTGAAAAATGTTTGAACTGGACAATCATTTCTTTAGATGGATTAAATATTGAGAAATGCTATATGTAAGTAGCAGAGTCAGATGCTTAAGAAAAGCTAGCTTTTTATCCTGTCTCATTTTGGTCTAAGTTGAAATGAATAGGAGGTAAGCACAGCAACTTTTCTCAGCAAAGCAAGTTATATAATTTGTCCATGTAAATCTAACACAGGGGGCGGGGGAATAGGGAAAGTAACCTCAACCCCAATCCTAAAAGAACAAAACTATAGATATAGGTCATGCTGGAATTCTTCTCTGAAGTTTTCTGGAAACTATCCACTATAACCTCACAGAGAAACCCGTCTCCAAACACATAAACTGATACACCACTTCTTTGCAATTCAGTATATCGCTGGTTCACAATTAAACATTGGCAAAATAAAGTTTTTTGGCAAAATAAAGTTTAACAATCTTGCTAACTGGATATTGTTTAGATTTATTTGATTATTACAATGCACATCCTCAATGATCATGCTGAGGAAGATGTTATAAGTTTTAGTACAAAGCATGTAGATGGCACTGTGACTCTGATTTTATTCAGAGATTTGAATTCACTTTGCACAGTACCCATCACTATTGCTGATGATAGGCAACCATCCAGAGACAAATAATGCAGAATTCTCTTTAAAAACAGCCTCAGGATAAACCCAAAGCCACATAGATTGTGAGTATGAGATTCTAACAAGTTTGAGTGAGTCTTCTAGCTATCTAATGAGTTGGAAAACAAGGGAAAAATAGCAAAAACAGCAAGAGAGAAAAGACAGTTTCAACACTGGGCTGTTGAACTGAGCTCCAAGCTTGGCAATTTGGTTGCAAATGTTTCGTCACCATTTGAGGAGACATCATCACTGCACTTTGAATTGTGCTCGTCTGTCAGAGCACTGACCTTTAAATAGCATTTAATATGATGTTGTTTTTTCAACTATTACTTTGGCTACACACTGCCAATGTCTCCTTGAATGGTGATGAAACGTTTGCAACTAAATTGCCAAGCTTGGAGTTCAGATGAACAGCCCAACTACCAATCCGAGCAATTTATATTCAAATACATTTCAGGACTCAACACTATTAGTTTTAACTTTGCCTGTGAATAATATTTTTAGTCACAGAATGTCACTGTAGATATTAAACCAAAGTATGGCTTATATGTCATTTGACTATATATCACAGCATTTCTAACTATGGTCCATGTTAGATTGGGCAGTTAGAAATTGATATTTAGGACAAGTATAAATTCCCCTTCTATGATCTAAGAAAATAATCTAAATCAATAATTATATTTTGAGATCTGTTCATAGATATATTTGGGCTTGTTAATTTAGTAAGATTTCAAACTGGGAAGATTTAGACTACAAGCCACATTCCAGGCTTGAAACTCATAAGAACTTCCATTTAGTCATTATTGTTATATTACAGAAAAAACAATAAACGGCAATGAGTTTTCCTGGATTTTCATTGACAAAAGAGTAATAATAGAGATGAATTTAGCTTTTATAGGCTTAGCCTATTTAAATTACCTTAAAGAAAAGAAGCTTAAACCACCTAATAACAATAGTTGAATATTCTATTTTCTTCTAGTGACAACATAAAAGCAAGTCCCCACTTGCCAGCAGAAAGCTGTTTAAAAAATGTATTAAAACTATAGCTTAAAGCAACAGTTTATCTGCATTTGATATGTAGCATGTATGTTTTCCCCTTTTCAATGAACAATTAACATTTATCCAAAAAGATTCTGGAAATTTAAGGATTAGTTTAAAAAAAATCAAAATTTTAATTTGCAGCTAATATGCATTTGCCCCAGCCAAAGGCTTGCCTTAAAATATTGCTCATACAGACATATATTTAGTTATATTTTGCTTAAATAACTTTAATAATGTGCTTGCTTTTAATTTATGATTTTGTATTACAATCTAAGCATACATCTTAATAATTTTCTTTAAAAAAACAAACTTATAATAAGTGGCATTTTTAAAAGGCACATTCTTTCATATAAATACAAAAATACTGTATTTATTATTTACAAAGCCAAAATTCCTTAGGTCTACAAAAACCCAATCACTTTCCTCCATTTAACAGGTTACACTTCTCTGCCATATTATTTGAGCATCTGAAATATATTCTTTATTTCAGGATCTGTTCAGCATGAGCTATAGACAGGATTCCTATTTTGAGAAAAAATATTCCTATTTTGAGAAAAAATATTGATTATGAAACCAGGAATCATTCTTATAAAAATAGTATGCTTATGTCTGAAAAGGAATTTACATGGGTGTTGAAAATTCACAATTGTTCTCTATATCAGAAAAAAAAATAGTTTCCTAGTAAGATTTATATTGTTTGTTTGTTTAGTATCCTATGACTATCACTGTTGTATTTTATGATTTATGATGAATGTATTCTTATGACTTAATCATGATTTATGACTTATGACTTTTATGTACACTGAGAGCTTATGCACCGAAGACAAATTTCTTGTATGTCCAATCACACTTGGTCAATAAAGAATTCTATTCTATTCTAAAAAATTTCATAGTTCTGCACAACTTCATCCAATCTGTGTGTCCTCCCAATGTACGAACCAATTTCCAGGATTCTCAACCATCTAGTCATTGATGAGAATTCTGGAAATTGAAATAACTCCTAGAGAGTGCATTCAGTTGGGACTATTTATCCAGTAATTTGCTTGAGATCTGCTCTTCTATGTGTAACAATTTGCCATTTAGTTTAAATTAGTATAGCCAAGGCACAGGCAAAAGAAGTACATTATTGTACTTCAGCCTGTTAAAGGGTGCTATTTCTTGCCGTTTTAGATACATATTAAGTCCATTTCACTTTTTATTTAAAAGCACTGTGACATTTCCTTGCAATATTAGCCTAGAATATGCTTCTGACTGAGATGATGGACTGAAATTGGCAGCTGAACTATATTTCTATGCAGATAATAGGAAACATCCTCCATTATACTTGAAAGAGCAGGAATTAGAGCAGAAGTTCTTCATCCCACAATATCTGAACCTTGAAATCGCTACGTCTCTCTGCCTTACAGGAGAAATGGCCCTTCTACGTTTTGCATTATGGACCAATCAGCTATCAATAAAATAAAATAAAAATAACTCTCCCAGGGGTGACTGCAGTGGAGAAGTTTAAAAAGATGTTGCCCAAGATCATGCAATCAAAGCTCCTTCCCCTCTTTTATCTGCATGGCACATCTTTTTTTTTAAATGGACTTTTACATTCAATCACACAACTGAAGGCTCCATATTGGATTTTTTTTACTTCCTCTACAAATGTCCCTTACTGCATCTCTTACATAATATAAATGGAATTCCAATCAAAATGGAAAAAGGCAGGAACTTAAAGAATTTTTGGAACTGAAGTTCTGATCTTCCTAGTATTTTAGTGTTTTCTGTCTCTTCTCCTTAAATTTAATGAAAGAAGTTATAATACTAAGGTAAGAAATTAAACTGTTTTGTTTTTAATAAAGGAATGAATTTTAACAACTAATAGAAGCTTGACTTTGATCAATACTCACCCCTCCCATCTTAAGTGATTTTCCCTATAGAACCTTTCTAAAATGTAGTGTCCTCAATGTTTCCATCATCCCCAACCACCCATCATGGCTATTAAATTATTTTGATGTTTGCATTCACTTATGTGGAGGAAAAATAAACAGAAACTTATTCATTAGATGGGATATTTGTGGAGTATATCTGAATTTTCAACCACTGAAACAAATTTGACTGCTTTAGTTAGCATAAATCAATGTCTGCTGCTCATTCAAGAGTGACATAGTTGAAAGCAGAAAAGAGGTCAACTTTTCAAAGAGAGAGAGAGTCAGTCCTGAATACAATAGCTGTATAATACAGGTATATAGACAAAACTCTAATCTTCTTTAAAGCTCTCCTTGATTTATAAATCAAACTATTTTATAGCAGCTATAATATGTTTCCTTTTCCAAAAACCTGAGTTAAAACATAGTTAAATCATCTTTCTTTGAGAATAAAAGCCTAAGAAGATGTAGGCAATGAAAAATGAATATAGAAATGATTTAGCTAATATGTTGGAAATTTATCTGGAAGAATTTGTCTAATAGAGAAAGAATTCACATTTATTGCTGTTTCATATGGAAATAGCTACATTAAAGACAATTGAAAGTTCAAAAACTGAAAACTGAAAAGTTCAGACTAAGGGAATAAATATTGTTTAAGGAATGACAAGAGAAAAATGGTTTATTATAAACAGTAAGAATTGTGTTACTAGGTCAGTATGTTAGGTCTCATCTAGCATTCTCTTTCCACAGTGGCAATACTTTAGGAAACTTACAAATCATAGGAAAGTGGTTATGCTAATTGTATCTTCTAGCTCACATCCCACAACATCTAGTACTACCCCAAAGCATAGTCCCTCAGATACTCAAACTAATTATATAACCAAAGAGATTTAGAACAATGATTTAGAAATAATAATGGCAACTATTGTCATTCCTCTTTTTTTGAGGGCACAATGAGGTTAGTTAAAGGTTAATGACCTTTGCTTGCATATTTTCTCTTTAAAACCTAGCAGGGGACAGGACTCTGCTGTGGTTTCTTGTCAATCCATACTATTTGAAGAACTTTATTATCTTGGGCTGGTGGAATAACAGAAGGGAAGTATAAAGGGGGTCTATTCCAATCTCTGCAATGTGCAGAAAAACCAGTTAAAATGATTGCCAAGCCTCTTCCTAAAAAAAAACCTTAAGAAACTGACATATCACAACCAGACTAGACATTTCTACTAGTATCACCATCAAGAAATTTTTAGTTTTATTTAAGGGAAAATCTGGTAGTTGCAATATATACCCATTATTTCTGGTCCTAGTTTCCATGGCAATGAAATCTAGCTCCAGAATTCCTTCTCTATAGCACCTTTTTATGTACCTGAAAACTGATATTGTATTGCCCCGTAGTTTTCTTTTCTCCAGACTGAAAATTCAAACTCCTTCACTTTATTCTGACAAAATAGCTTGTCGAGTCATTGTACCTCCTGAAAACATGGTGCCCATAATTACATATGGGCTACAGGTATGGACATGAGAGTTAAAAGCATTTTTCTACAAAAATAAAAAACCGAAATTCAATTTCAATTAATTTGTTAATATTTCATCATCTAACAGATAATCAGTTGTCACTGAGAAATAAAAGTTTGCTTTAATAATATAACCCTCAATAGATCAAATAGTTTGGAAGAGGTTTCTTTATTAAATATACCGAGAGGCCCAAAGAGAACAGTTAACTTCACCACGAAAATTAAGATAAGAATTGCAAATGAGAAACATTATTTAATTTCTACACTTATATTCTTCCTATATATCCAGAACAGTATTCAATACAGGGGTCTCCAACCTTGGCAACTTTATTCCTGGTGGACTCCAACTCTCAGAATTCCCCAGCCAGCTTTGCTGGCTGCAGAATTCTGGGAGTTGAAGTCCACCAGGCTTGAAGTTGCCAAGGTTGGAGACCCCTGGTAGAATAATAAAAAACCATCAATAAAACCAAATCTTTTTACAGATTGTACATATAGATGTTTTAAAAAGTTTATTTGGAAAAAAAGGAAACTGAAAGGCAATCTGAAACAACAACTGGTTATTATTATTAAATTATAGATGACTGAGTGATGAGGATGCATCTTCTAAAGAAAGGTAGCGCCTTTTTTAATGAGCCAGCCATTGAGAAAGTCCTGGTAGAGCCACCACAAAGTCAACCAGATCAAAAGTGGAACCACGGGCAGTCATTCCAGATTTGAGTGTAAGAACTGAATTGTACCAGGTGATTCAATTATCTTGGCCATTTCAAACATTGTCATATAAGAAGTAAGCATTTTACTGTTAATAGTGAAGCAATTTATATTTAGGAAAAAATGGCTTTTAACAAATGAATTGATACAAGTGCTAATTTCCTATATCATTTAACTAAAATCCACATCTTCTGTGGCTTTTGGTACACCAAGTTTTTCTTTTTGTTACATAAGATTATATAAGCACTGGATTTTTGTTTTAGAATAAAACATAAAGACATAAGAATCCTCACAGTAATCTTTGCCAATTTCAAAAATGAGCAGTTTTAGCAGGCATTTCTATCATTGTCACATAGTGATTTTGTATTTTTCTTTCTATACCTACAAAAAAGCATCACCAAAGATTGCAGGTTGAGGAACTCCAAACCCTGTTTCCCAACAGATTTCAGAGAAAGCAAAGAAACTTTCCAGAGGCTATTTTAGTACATCCCACTAACAACTGGCAGGGTCCATGAAGATTGAGCTACATTACTGACACCAAGAAAAGGGGCATTTAAAGAGAAAATATAGAAGAATATCTGAAAGAGCAAACTTGTCCAAATCTATACCTTCATGATGGGTTATACTACAATAATACTCTGTCATGGCTCCATTGTGGCTCATGGGATTTGTAGTTCAAAACATCGAGATGCAACCAGGTTAGGGAAAACCATTTTTTTGACTTTCAGAAATGGCCTCTTACCCCAAATACAGTACTGAATACAAAACCTAACAGACACTTAGCTTATTTTCCTATTCAGAACAAAATACGCAATACGCCTGCCTTTTAAAAAATTGTAATGCATCAGCGTGCTGAAATCAAGGGGCTCCTCCCGCACTGCACACATCGGGGAAAGGTAAATCTTTCAAGAGGAAACAATTGAGGAGGGAGGAGGAAGGCAGCTTATCGCCATAGCATCGCAGCTGCTCTGCTGCTACAGGGGGAGAATCCGACACTTTGGCACAGAAAGCCAGCCAAAGGTGAAAATGAAGCCTCCGTGCGGGCAGGGGGAGGAGAGCGAGCCCCAGAGCAACAAAGCGGAAAAAGGTTTCAAAAGCACAAAGCCCAACTCCGGTAACAAAAGCCCCCAGGCTGCTCCTTAGCCAGGCGCTCAGCCGGCGCCGCTCCAGCAGCTTCCCTCGGCGGCGCTGGTGGCAATAGCGGGCGCCGCCCCCTTTCTGGGCACGAACCGAGGGTGGCTCGGGCGGTTTTGTTCTTTGCAGCCAGCCGCTGCAGCCCCTCCCGAATCCCCGCACAATACTCTCCATTTTCGGAAACCCTGCCCGAAGGGGGCGGCTGCCTTTCGCCGTCGCCCCACACAAAAGCGTGTCCGCGGCCCCTGCCCCACTTGCCTCCCGTCCTCACCGACCTTGAGCTGCATCGGGCGCCGCCAAGGTTTTGGTCACCGCCTTCCACACGTTGCAGCCCAGTAGGCAGAGGAGAAGTGCCGCCGCCGCCGCCGCCCTACTCATTTTCCCCCTGCCGTGGCAACCGCGGCCGCTGCCGCCGGGAAAGGAAGAGAAGGCGGGGAGGGAGGGGACCGTCGGAGCCGCTGCCCAAGAGGAGGTAGGAGGAGGTGTGAATAGAACGCATCAAAAACTGGCTTCCTCCGCGTGGCCCACCGTGATGCCCTTTGCCCATGCCGGAGGCTGCTGCTTCCGCTGGAGAGGCCGCATTGTCACCTTCGCGCTGAGCGTCGGCACCGCTGCGCGGGCTCGGTTGCAGCACGACGGCTGAGGGGGCTGCAAGGGGAAGCGAACAGCGGGTGGCTCTCCCTAAAGAGGCAGCGAGGCTCCTCCACCATCCTCAGTTTGCTTAACCCCTTCCTTTCTTCCTTGTGCGGCTCTCCTCAATTCAGACAAGAGGAGGCAGCCAGAACTTTCGAGCTCCCCCTGCTGACTAGCTCGGGGGTCGTTTTCATCATCGCGCCCCAAAAGCCGAGGCCTTGGAGTGACATTGAGTTAGTATTGCAGGAGTTAAGATGCTGATCTATTTAAGAACATACAACTTACCTATAATACCATGCAAGAAAAACCACTTTATTTTGGTGTGTTTTCGAGTTAGTCTTAATCTTGGAGACTGCCTGGACAAGTCCCTGTGATTTTGGGGGTTGGAATTTCAGAAACAGTTGGCCATTTCTTGCTTCTTACAACTGAGACAGAGCGATTGGTCCAAGGTGAACACAAAACGAAAACATCTGGTTTCTAACCCAGTGTTTTAACCCCTTACAAAAACAAACTGGCTATTCGAAGCACCTAGATTACCAGAACAAATTTCTGGGGAAGATTCATTGGACAGCCTATCAACAGTTAATGTTGCAATATTATCCTGGAACAGGTATATTTGGCTTCATTTATATTTCTATCGTGTAAAATGCCAACTTTTTTTCAGACAGATTTCAGCATTTACATTCTGAAGATATTATGCAATCATTTTTATGTTATATGTATAAAAAATTTTAAACTTATTGTTAATGGCAATAGCAATAGCACTTAGACTTTGCAGCCCTCTCTAAGCGATTTACCCCAACAATCTGGGCCTTCATTTTACTCACCTCGGAAGGATGGAAGGCTGAATCAGATTTGAGCCTGGTGAGATTTGAACTGCCAAATTACAGGCAGCTGGCAGTTAGTAGAAGTAGCCTACAATACTGTATTCTAACCACTGTGCTACCAGAGCTCATATCATAATATCACCATAATAATATGCAACTTCTCCTTGCACACACATTTGGATAGAAACATTCTAAACTGGCATGTAAATGGAAGGAAATAAATTTGAAAAAAATGAAAAGCTGGGCAAAATAAAAATTATTAATTTCTACCTAAAACTATTCCCAATATAGATTAAATTTTAACAGTTTCACTTTTTCTCCCTGCCTCTCTTCTTTGCCCTCCCTGCATTTGACTCTAGAACAACTTTGAACAGATGTTCAAAGAACAGCTTAAAATAGAAAAACAAAAGATCCTCAAGCTGCAAATCAACTAAGGGTCCTATCAGCACCCTATCCTGAACAAGATCAAGGAGAACAAGGCTGAGTTTTTAGAGGCTTCCAGGACAGCACCATGTGTTACAATATGTGAACTGCCCATAGTCAGTTTGGAAGTTGAGCTAGTATCCCCATGGAATAAGTATCATTGAATAAGTGTGGGGAACTCCGTGGATTTCGGGGACAAAATTGTTCCTGTTCAGCACTAATCTCATTTTGAGTTCCCATCATCCTTGACAAGCCAGTTGTATGGGCAAGAGTTTCTTACAGCTACTGTTAAGTATCCATCCTTTAGTATATTTTTTATTGTTAAGATTGTTTTTAGAAAGGAGCTCGCAATCTTTGCATGGATATATCCTGCATCTGCTCCTAAACTGCAGCAACCATACTAATTACTATATGGTTCTATTTTTTGTTTCCATAAATTAATACTTTTTTTTCACATTTTCCTCTTTTTCTTATTTCTTAGGAAAAGGTCACATAAACAATATTTCAGTGCCTGGAAGTTGAGTCATAGCAACTGGACTTATTTTCTTGTTGGTTTGAAATGTTTCACTGCTCATCCAAGAAGTTTCTTCAGTTTGAGCAAATTGGTTAGGGGAACCTGAGTAGGCAGAGAGCCGTTGGAATGTACCAACTTCTACAAATTGAATGGTAGGTGATTCCTGTAATCTATTTTCATGCTGTCTTTTCATATTCTTACCCAACCTCAGGGTTTCTTCCCTAAAGTGCATGTTGATGAAGATTCTCATTCATCCAGGCAGAATTGTCTGAACAATGGCAACTGTACTTATTTTCTTTTTGATTTGAGATGTTTCACCGCTCATCCCAGCAGCTTCTTCAGTCTGACCAAGTTTGGTAGGGGAATTTCAGGCAGAGAGTAGTTGGAATGTACCAAGTCCTAAAAATCACAGAGAATCTTCATTGATATATTGTCATGCATTTTGTGGAAGAAACCCTGAAGTTGGTGAGGGAATATGAAAACAGCAAGAAAAGTGGCAGACTACAGAATCACCTATCATTCAGTTTTTAGAACTTGGTACATTCCAATGACTACCTACTCAGATTCCCTTAACCAACTTGCTCAGATAGAAGAAGCTGCTTGGATGAGTGGTGAAATGTCTCAAACCAACAAGAAAATAAGTCCAGTTGCCTATAACTCAACTTTCTACCTGGAAAATTCTACCTGGATGAATGAGAATCTTCACTGAAATATTTCACTGCAATTTCTTTTTCTAAATTTTAATAGAAAAGTACATAGCTGGAAGAAGTACCGAGGAATGTTAGAATTGCAATAACATGGTAGGGACAGCAATGATTAGAAAGATAGCATCAAGAATTGTTCTGTCCTCGCTACAGCTTGACATGTAGTTAAACACCCACCTATCCTCCAATAAAACAAGGCCATGTGCGTAGATCTGAATGCTTTATTGAAAAAACCGGTATGGTGAAACTGGGGAAAAAAGGGATAGTTACAATGAGAACCAAATGCAAGATAGACAGTATTAAGTTACTGCTCAAACAAATATTAATAAATACAAGTAATTTAAAACTCAGCAGTGATGCTCTATGTGTGGGATGTGGGTTTGTCCTTGGATGACCATGTGCTACAGATTAAAATGGATTCTTCTTTGTGCTTCTGCCTTTTCCAAATGCTAAAGGAAATTCAGTCTGGCTTCCCAACATGCATTTGTTTTGAGAGTGCGGCCTGATGAGTAAAGAGGTGAGGTCAGCTTCAAACAATATACAATGGAACCTCAGGTGACAATCATAATCCATTCTGAGAATTCGATCATCACCTGATTTGATCCTTACCAGAGGTGTGGAAGGGAAAATTGGCATGGAACAGCAAATCGCTGCAGCTGTGTTTGGTTGCCATCGAAGCACCCATTCACGACTAGAGGTAAGAAATTTTGGTTGTCACCCGTTTGTGACCAGAGGTTCCACCAGAAGTATTTGTCTTTCTGGCCACTAGATGGGACTAGAGAGCAACAACAGTATATAAAAGTTTTATGCTGGGCATGACACTCCCTGTCTGGTACAAACTGATACCACTATTTCTGAGATGGTAGCCTCAGGTGAGCTGCCGGTATTTTTTTGCTGATATGGTTGTCAATGAGGTGGTGCCACTACAATTTCTGATGAGGTTTCTGGGAACCTGACAGCAATCTAAGTCTGGAATATAATATCCCACTGCTAGCTTCTCCCTTAGAATTGCTGAGGTCATTTGATATATATCCAACACCATTCTGTTGAATAGATACTGTAGGAGACATTGCAAAAGACTGGTTCAATTGCTTTGTGAAGTTTGCCGTTGTTTGTGGCATGGCAGTAGGCTGCTGTGCCATTTGAGCTATGGTGTTGTCCACAGGTTCTGAGGTATGAATGCCATAGATCAGGGGGTCAAACTCAAGGCCTGTGGGCTGAATCCGGCCTGTGGGGCCAATCTGGAAATATCAAGGGACTGGTTCGCAATGCCTTTGGAGGCTAAAATGGGCCATGTGCAACTCCCATGCCATGTTTTCACCCTCCATGGCCTTCTGCAGCACTCTTCTGGCTCAAAATGGGCCCAATATGGGATACAAATGGACTGAAAATGGGTTGTAAAACAGGCCAAAATTAGCTGGAAAACGGATCTAAAATGGGTCATAAAATGGGCCAAAACCAGCTGAAAAAACAGGCTGAAAATGGTCAAGAAAAGGCTGAAAACAGGCCCAAAATGGGCTGTAAAACAGGTATAAAATAGCTGAGACAGTGTGAATATGGGCCCAAAACAGGCCAAAAATGGGCCAAAAAGCTGGCTGAAAAATGGGCCAAAAATAGGCCAAAAACAGCTCAAAAAAGGACCAAAAATCCATCCCGCTGCCCCACAGAGGAGAACTATAATGTTGATGCAGCCCTCCAAAAAATCCAGTTTGACACTCGTCATATATGGACTTTGGAGACTGGCAAGGAGCAGGCTATAGCTTGTTCTTTATTGTTAGGTAGGTGTCATCTCTGTGGTCTCAAGGGAAGAGGAGTGACCTGGTTGTCACTATCTTCTTTGAGTAATCCTTGCTCTGTCTTTCCTAAAGGGAGTTTGTCCTTAGTAGATGTTTCCACCTGATTGTTATCTTCCATCTTTTGGAAGACTGTGCACCTTAAATGACCTTGGTAACTGTCACAGGTCATGACAGGAGGAGCTGTGAAGGGACAAAGCAATGGGCGATATGCGGGGATTCCTTTAAGAGGAATTGGTTGTTGCTTGTCTGGAAAATAGAAGGATGTCTACTCTCTAATGTGCTTATGAACATGCTATTAACAAAGGTTGTACACACTTTCTAAACAGACATTTCCTTAGACCCACCCTAAGTCTAATTTCTGATCGTATGGAACATTGTGGGCAGGGATGGGATGCTACCGGTTCAACCCGGTTCTATAGAACCTGTAGCTGCAAAGTGTTTGGCCCATCTCCCTGCCTTGGCTCTAGGCTGTCCTTTATTTCCTGCTTTTCCCTCCTCAGTTGCTTTGCTTAGCACAGCTGAGGTTGAAAAAGCAGGAAATGAGGATTTTCAAACGCTGCACACCTGAGCGCAGTGCTTGTCAGCTGTCCAGGTGGCACAGCTGATGATTTCTTGCAAAGGCTGCACACATGATTGTCCGCAGTTCAGAGAACCAGCAAATTGCTCCACTGGCTGGCCCCTCCCCTCCCTGCCCATTCACTTCTTACCTGGCATGCGAGCCATCCAACTTGCCTAGTTTGGTAAATTGCTATTTTTCCTTTTTTTTATCTGACCATCAGCTGTTCTGCTCTGCCAGGAGATTTAGAATAACTAGAAAGCAGGAAATCCTTGCATTTCTTGCTTTCTAGCTAATCTAAAAGCAAAACTGAATCTTCCTTAGGACTGAAGCTTTTCAGTGCAGACTCAGGTAGCCGATTGCAGATAGATAAATCTCTAAGTGAATCTGTGATTCTGTGAGCAACTCAATCTGCCTGCCTGCTTTCCCTGCTTTAGGGTAAAAGTTGCATTTTTTATTAAAAAAAAAATCAATATTTACATAAACATTTATAATATTTACATATAAGCCACGCCCTCCCACATGACCACCAAGCAATGCCCAGTCAGCAAGCCATGCCACCCAATCACATGACCACCAAGCCACACCCATAAATTAGGCCACACCTACAGTACCGATTGTTAAGAAATTTGAATCCCACCTCTGATTGTGGGGGACCATTGATCTGAGCTCTTGCATTGTGGATTCGTAAAATATCTCTTCCTATGAGCAAAACTATCTGAGTCTGAGGATGAACTCTGGTGTCAGATGCGCTATGCGGTTCAAATGCACTGCATCTAGTATAGGGATTTTAGATTTATGGTCAGGGATCTGGTTGCATTCAATAAGAGTTGGTAAAGTCAGGTATGTTTTGCCATTGACCGACTCAATTTGGTAATCAGATGTTCTTTTCTTTGCTGTCTCCACAATTCTTGCACAAGTTTTTAAGGAATATGGAGTGCTGTCATCAAAGGAGGCTGAGCTGGCTAAAAACATGTTACTTTGGTTGTCTAGAATGGCGTAAAGCTTAATAGCTTTGTCTCTTTGGCCTGCTGGGTAGACTCTAGCTAAACAGATTTTGGAGCAGAACTTGCCATCTGCAATCTCTTTTGTATTGATTTCTGTTGTGATTGTAGCAGAGTATTTTTCCTTGCCTGCTGCATAGGCACTGTAAGTGTGTTGTAAAGTCCATGGTGCTGGCCTTGGGTGCAAAGCTGTGTTGTGGCCTATGCTGCCACATTCCATGCATTTAGCAAAGGTTGTACACACTTCCTAAACAGACATTTTGCAGAAGCTGTGCTGCAGAGAGAGGGGAGGGAGGGAGGGAGAGAGAGAGAGAGAAAGAGAGAGAGAGAGAGAGCACTCCTAAACAACTTAGCACTCTACAAAAGCAATGATGTTTGTGATTCTGCACAACTTCTAATTTTCTGCTTGGTTTTCCTCTGCAACAGGTTGCCATCTTGTTAATCTGCCCGCTTGAATTGAGTGTCATGGAGGAAAAGAAGCAAATGATTGGTTTAAACAAGAAGCTGGTGATATTGCAAGGGATACATGCGTCTTAATGATGTAGCTCTGCTTTATCAATGGTGATTTCATTTTGCAAATTATGCAAAGACTTAAAATTATTGCTGCTATTTCTCTTCTGTCTGAACTACTCAGGATCTTCCATCTGGATAAGTATTTCTGTGATTGATTGCAAACAATTGTTTTTTTGATAGATCAGCTATTGGCTGGTGGCTAGAACCTGGCTCCTTGAAATAGGGCAGGAGTGAGGGGATGTGGAAAGAGAGGTAGAACATTGAAATGAAAGGACAGGGGAAAACTATAAGGACCGATGGGAGTGGCAAGTTGTCCTGAGGGGAAAAGCTGCAGTGGGATTCTGGGCTGTGAACTGTGCTTCTGCTTGCCATAAGAGAAATGACAATCCTAGTTTAGGGCATAGCTCAGGAATGCTGTGTTACTGATCCAGCTTCAGTTTCTGGATTCACCACCTCTGGCTAGAAAGGACTATTACCTTAATTAAAGCCTCACAAAATGCACAAGATGTGTCATTGTGTTTGGACTTGGTGGCCTGGTCATATAGAAAAGGGACAGAAAGACCCAATGCTCCTTCAGGGGTGAGAGCTGCAATGGAACGATCTGGTTTATACAATGTGTTTCATTTTAGCCTAACAAAGCCATAAAACCCACAACAACCTTGGATACAGTAGTTCTTGACTTATGTTGACAGTTGGGACTGGAACTTCCATCACTAAATGTTGCAGTTGTTAAGTGAGTCACACTCTATCTTATTATATTATTTGCCACGGTTAAATGAATCATTGGGATCATTAAGTGAATTTGGTTTCCTCTATTGGCTTTTTGGTAATTTTGAGACACTGGGTCACTACAATCATCGTAAATATATATGCCTAATGCCAAGTACCCAAATTTTGATCACATAACTGTAGGGATTCTATAATAACTATGTGTGACAACTGGTCATAAGTCATTTTTTTTCAGCACCATTATAACTTCAATTTGCCACCTTTAAATCCATATATGACTGGGAACCTCATCTTTTTCCAAGACTTTCTACCTATCCAATTTGATCCAATAGATGGGATGTATTTCACGAGCCAAACAGTGTTGACTGCCTTTTTTCTCTGTAGCTCCTACCCTATGGATATTCTCCCATCAGATTAGAATGGCCCCAGGCCTGTTGGCTTTTGGGAAAGCTTTAAAAATTTGGTTATGTGTCCAGATCTAGGGCTCGGAAAGTATTACAAGCCTGATAACTTGGTTTCACTATTAGTTGATTAATTATCACGGCTATTGTTTGTACTTATTTATTTTATGGATGTTTTAAATTGTTTTATAATCTTAAAATCACAACCCAACAGAATTACTTGGTTAAGTTGATAGAAGCTATAGAAATTGAATAAAGTAATTAAATGACTATTAAACAAAAAGTCAAGCCTACTATTTTTTTTAATATAATCTGCCATATTTTCTCCTCCAAAATTCATGTCAATAATCCACAAAGAAAACAAGAACACTTAAAGCAAAAAAAAAAAAAAAATCACATTTCTTAAAAATCAGTTTAAGTTCTATAAAACAATTCTCTAATGTTTTACAGAGAAGAACAAATGTAACATCTCTCACACATGCTAAATATAAATCTACTGTACTTGCCTAACAAAGGACATTAGCCAGTATGTGCAATCAAAACTTCTAAGTCCAAATGGGACTCAGTAATGAAATACTTCTTTAAATAAAGAGATTGTATTTTAATATGAGAATTTAGCTGTATTATTTCAAGAAGATATTTACATAAGATGATTAAAACATTAAACCGCTAGTATATTTATATGCATTGAAATTGCTGCTTTTTCCCAATTTACCATTGCTCATTTTGCATAATCAAGTCAGCAATAAACTAACAAACAAAACTTATGGCTATGCCATTAGGCAACATATGTACCTTTAAGTAAAGAATAAGCAAGAAATAAAATCAAAATTACCTTGATGTATTGAAGTGTGAAGGCCTCTGGAAAATCAATGATGGAAAGAATCTAAAAATAATATGCAAAATGATTTATAGCACTACTGAGGCTGTCAATCAGGAATGGACAATTTATAACCTTTGTCTGTACTAGTAGTAGTTGATTAATTGATTAGTGTTATGACAACATCACAATATAATATAAAGTCTGAGCCAGCAGTGTGCAGCAGCTGCCAAAAAAGCCAATACAGTTCTAGGCTGCATAAACAGAGGGATAGAATCAAGATCACATGAAGTGTTAATATCACTTTATAATGCCTTGGTAAGGCCACACTTGGAATACTACATCCAGTTTTGATCACCACGATGTAAAAAAGATGTTGAGACTCTAGAAAGAATGCAGAGAAGAGCAACAAAGATGATTAGCGGACTGGAGGCTAAAACATATAAAAAAGGGTTGCTGGAACTGTCTAGTCTAATGAAAAGAAGGACTAGGGGAGACATGATAGCAGTGTTCCAATATTTCAGGGGCTGTCACAAAGAAGAGGGAGTCAAGCTATTCCTCAGGTCCAGGGCACCTAAGGGCAGGACAAGAAGCAATGGGTGGAAACTAATCAAGGAGAGAAGCAACTTAGAACTAAGGAGAAATTTCCTGACAGTTAGAATAATTAATCAGTGGAACAACTTGCCTCCAGAAGTTGTGAATGCTCCAACACTGGAAGTTTTTAAAAAGATGTTGGATAACCATTTGTCTGAAGAATAGGGTTTCCTGCCTAGGTAGGGGGATTCAACTAGAACGGGGTCGCCAACCTTTTGGACCTTGGACCACCAAACTCATAATTTTAAATCCCACGGACCAAAGACCCTGGGAAATATCCCCTAAAAAGTCTGCAGGAAAATTCACCACCCCGTTTTCCTACCGATAGATCATTCTTTATTTGGGATTGCAGGATACTGTCTCCAACTCTGTTCTCAGGGGGAGAGAGAGAGAGAGAAACGTTTGGCTTTATGTAAGGAAAGCAGCAGAAACAGCAAAGTCTTCCTTTCTCTCCCCCAAATTCCGCCAGACATGAGTCTTTGTGAGACTTGTCACGCTAGTGAAGCCTCTTGGAGCAGGATGCCTTGCAGGGTCCCAAAGACTCATTTCTGGCGGTTTGGGGAAGAGAAAGAAAGACTTTTGCTGCTTTCATTGCATGCAGCCAAAAGCAGAAGAAGAAAGAAGCAGCCTGGTGGCCAGGCAAGGCATGTGGGGCAAGTTCCCCCCTCCACCCTTTCCCCCCTCCCCTCACTACCTCATGTTGTTCACAATGCAGCAACACAAGCCTTGTGTTCCCATGGGCCATGTGGGCAGCACAGCCTTTTGTTCCTGCATAGCCTAGATTAATTGCTTTGAGGATGTTTTGGGGGGACATTTCTCTGCGGACCAGCAAAATTTTCTCGTAGACCACCAGTTGGCGATCACTGAACTAGAAGACCTCCAAGGTCCCTTCCAACCAGGGGTTGATTCTACCAGTTCGCACCTATTCTCTAGAACCGGTTGTTAACATTCTAAGCAGTTTGGAGAATTGGTTGTTAGAAGAATTACTGGCCTAATCCTGTAAGGAAGGCAGGAAGGAAACATTCTCGTGTTGCTTAGAGAAACTGCCTCTCCATTAACCCTTATTACTTACATTCTTGGCAGGACTAGACTTCCTGTCTCAGGAACTTCTCTGGAGTTTTTTTCCCTTCTTTGCTGGTACTTTGCTTGTGTGAACTTTGATTCAAAGTTACAATGGCACTGAAAAAAGTGACTTATGACCATTTTTCACACTTACGACTGTTGCAACATCCCCACAGTCACAAGAGGCCAGGCGAGGAGATGCGTGCCTTGATGTGAGTGATATTGAGTTGGCCATGCCCAGCCAATAACATGACCACCAAGCCATGCCCACCCAGCCACATGACCATCAAGCCATGGTCATCACCTAAGCCACACCCACAGAGCCGGTTGTTAAAAAAATTGAATCCCTCCCCTGCTTCCAACTATTCTATTCTAAAATGCAAGATCTAATTTCAGGTAAAATAGATAAAAGAAAATACAGTAATAAAATACATTTGAGATAAATACAAGGAACATTCAGATAACCATTCCAAGATACCTTAATCTGTTTGATATAATGGGTTCTTTGATCAATGACCTTAACTAACTTACCAATTCTGGTCATGATGTATAGATTGGAATCCAGGAAGAAATGGACAATGAGCAATTTAAATCCCAGTGGGATTTTCTTTCAAATAGGAATGTTAAATGTCTAATCATAAGAGTGGCATGTAGTTAACAATCAAAGGAAACATTAACATTGTCTTCAGTGACTAAGGCAATATATACACATCCTCTCATGATATGACAGGTGGTGGAAGCACCCATATTTGGCCATGGAATCCATCTTCAGTCAGACTCTAGGAGAGCCCTTCCATGATAATTGTGTCCATTTCTTTGATAGATATTTTTCAAATTGAAAAGTAGTTTTTTTCTTAGTCAATCAATTTAAAAATCAGTTTGCGCACTGATGTCTATGACTCTGTTTAAAAATTTCCATTGCCTGAGAGGCAATTGAGAGTAAATACTAGATGTTGTGATACTACCATGCTGTGAAATAACTTAAGTACGTTGGCTTATTAAGAAATTGGACTGACCCATACTTATTTTTCTACTAAACTTATCAGAAATGAGGAGGGTAATAAGCTGCCTGGGAAAGCCAAGAGTAATAATAAAAACTATAAAAAAGCGAAAGTTAAAATATTTTGGGCATGTGGTGCGATACCTGGAAAAATGTGGCATACTTCATTTAATCTTCCAAGGAAAGATTGAAGGCAAATGAGGTCCAAGCAGAAGAAGAACATCATGGCTTCAACATATAAGGGACTGGTTTGGACAAAACTCAACAACACTTTTTCGTGCAGCTATTATAAAAATAGAATCACCAACATGATCGCCAATGTCTGATGATGGATATGGCACAAGAAGAATACTTATTTTTCTGCTGAATCTATTTTGGGAAGACCAATGAGTCCATTGAATTATTCATCTGACAGTATGTGAAAATGTTAATTATTGATTATGTATAGAGTAGATACCTGTTTTGGCTCTGATTGCAGGGACTGAAGTGTTCTTAACAGCTTCCAGTATGCTTTTTAAAAATGTCTGAACTTTTTCAAGTGAGGTAGTTTTTATAACGCCCAATAATTCCACACCATGTCAGCATTGGGACTCTTTGCTCTGAATGTTTTCAGTAGAGGAGACAAGTTACCAGGATAATTATAATTAAACAATGCATATAATATTTCAGTACTTGTCGTGGCCCTTCCCAAGCTTTTAAAAAAATGATTTACCCATGACCCTGTGTTGATGAAAACCACTCCTGAATGAGAAAAATAATTCATTTGTTCAATAGGCTCCCCATTTATCTAATATGTTTCACACTTTTGTTGCTAAGTACCATCACTTTAGATTTGGCTTTGTTGATATTTAAGAAATTAAGAGCATAGTATTGAGCTTCAGCCAACAGTCTTCTCTGGCCTCTTTGGGAAAGTGCCATCAGAACTATTACATCAGCATAAAAAAGGATAATAATACATTTGTGATAGATTTTTAGCATATGAATGTCTGCAATATGCAGGAATCCTGCTATGTCATTGTCATGGAGATTGAAAAATATTGGAGCTACGGACTTCTGGTGTGAGCTTCTTTAGTGACAGACTGAAATCTTCGACTGTGTGTAGTTTTGATCCATGCTTGCCACTGGAGCACCCTGAGCCAGCTGGATTCTGAGCTAAGCCATCTAGTAGAGATGATGAAGAAGGGGAAGACCGCCAGCAGGGTTGAGGAGAGCTGCACCTCTCCTCTTCAGCTGGCCATTGCTCCTTTCCCGAAGGTGGTTGCAGCAGTGGTCAGAATGGCTACCTCAAAGAAGAACTCGACAAGAAAAGAATGTGCAGAAGGAAAATAAGAAGAGAAAGTTTCGGTTGACCGGGTTAAACTGAAAAAGCAACAACATAAGGGAAGGGGAAGGATTTGGCTTTTTTTCCCTTCCCTTCCTTATACTGACAGCTAAGAGATTTAAGTAAGAAATTGACAAAAATACACTTTGACATCAATAGGCATTTAAGCTGAAAATAAAATGTCAAAGGGATAACAAAGACTTTTGGATACTCAAAAATCTTTAAAAGCAGGAAAGGAGAGAATTGAATAAAAGGGCGGGATCTGGAGAAATGGAGAAGACTGCCTGGAATTAAAAGGAACCTACAGTGAAACTTTAACAAGAGTCTTAAAAGATACATTTTAACTGAAACTTTGTAACAAAATAATAAAACCCCAGGAAGAGAAAGTGGAAAAAAGAAGCAAGAAGAAACAGCTTTGGATTATTTGGATTACTTGGTGATTTTTGAATTTTTGGCTATTGGATTTAAATGACTAAAATCAATCAGGTAGTTGTTCAAAAGTGTTTAAAATGGCATCACTTTTAGAAGAATTGAAAATGGAACTTAAAAATCAGAAAGAAGATGCACAAGAAGGAAGAGATTCTTTTGGCTTCATATTTCAATTTTTAGAAATGGAGATCTGGAACTATGAGAAACAATAAGAAACGCTTGTAGAACAAGAAGGTTGCGACAAAGAAGAAGCCATATTTAATGATCAAATAACTTTATGTCAGGAAAAAAAGGAAAGGGGGGGAAAGAGTTGAAAGTTTAAGATTTGCAAAAATTACAAAAAAAAAAAAAAAGAGAGAATAGTTTGAAAAATAATTACAATATTAGGAAGCAACAGAAGAGAGGATCACAGAAGAGAGAATTAGAAGTAGAGAGACAAGAGAATTAGAAGTAGAGAGACAATTAGAAGTAGAGAGGCAGTCCAGGAGAGGGAGAAGAAGAGGGGGAAGAAGGAAAGAAAAAGAAGTTTTAAAAGACAGAACAAGATATAGAGAAATAGGGAAAGGATTGAACGTATAAGCCTATTTAGAGATAATGGGTGAAAATTTAATTGAAAAAAGGGATTCTGCAAAGGTACATAAGATAATATTATTATATTAGAAATAGAAATAATTTTAGAAAATATGAAACAATTTGATTAAAATGATGGATAAAATATAGTAATGTAGTGGAATGTTTGTTAATAAATAAATGAAATAAAGTGAATGAGAGAATGAAATTAGGAAAAAATGGGAACATTTTAATTATTAATGATTTTAAGAAAAGAATTATAGAAAGTTTATGTGTTCACAAAGAAGTATGATATTCAATTGAAAAGAAATGTTAAAGATGTTAAGATTCTAATTAATATTAATGATAGAATTGAATTGGAATGTATTGAGTGTTTTATTTACTATTGTCATATATATATTATTTTTTAAGAACATAGTGTGTATTTTAAGAATGTACCAAGCAGAATTCGATCGGAAGTTATGTACTATATTGAATGTTATAATTTTAAAGGCACAAATTGAAGTTTAAATCAGTGTTGAATGGATAAAATTAAAAGATATAAAGGTGTCCTACTCCAATTAGTAACTACAGGGGAAAATTTGTTCAATGAGAAAAGATAATATGAAATTGAAACAGGACAGACAAAAGTATAAATAGAATGATTGGAAAGACATTGAAACATAGAAAAAGATATATAATTGAATTTAGATAGATAATTAAAAATAAAGTTGAGAAAACCAAGGGAGGGGAAAAATTATGGAGAAAATATTAAAACAGTAATAAGATATGGAATAGAACACAAAGATGAACATGAAATTGAGTTTGTGTCTGTATGAAGAAGTAATAACCCCGGATCATGCTATACTCAAAAAAAGATGTTTTATTTGTATTATGTTTTTGTGAAAACCCAAATAAAATTTATATTAAAAAAAAATTGGAATTATGATACGGCCCTGCTGACATCATTATGGTTGGTATGTTTTTAGTTAGAGAACCATTACACCTATATAGACTTTGAAATGAGTATTTGAGTAGGACCTTAGCTAAGCATAAGATCCTGAAACCCAAAAATGTTGTTCCATGTAACACATATGTAATCTAAAATACCACGAGTTTTCTAAATGGTATGTAAAGGATGTATAAAACCAGATTCCATACTTCCTAAAATACGGGAGTTACATAAATCAAGGAAACAAGATGTGAGCCTACAGTATTTCTTTTGGGGTTTCTAGAGAGCCAAGGTAGATCATTTATAACATAATGCTCAGGAATAACATCCAGGTGTACAAAATCTTCTAAGAAGGTCCCCACTCTGGCATTAAAGTATCCTTCTAGTATTTCAGTAGCTTTAGGGTGATTTGATTTTTTGCTTAGCACTGACTTTTTTAGATTCACTCAAATATTAGGAGAAAAGTAGGTAGATAGTAGGTATATGTTTAGTAGACTGTTTCAAATGATTTATATGAAAATTTTACAGCTAAATAATGGGAGAATCATTTCCAAGGATTAATTCCTATCCCAATTAGCCTAGATCTACCTTGGCAACTGTACTGAGTCCTCCTGTTGCTGGTCCTTTAGTCTTATATTTCCTTGCAGGAATAATTCAGAATCTGATGGTTAATAAATTAATCTTTTCCTTATCTTTAGTCAGCCATGTCTCCTAGAGTTCTATGAAATCAAAATTAGAGAGAAACTCCACCCATGTCAAAATTCCATGTTGAAATATGGGATGCACTAGATGGTTTCTTAAAATAGATATTTCTTGACAGTTGTGGGTTAGCAAGCTCTATTACATCTCAAATTTGCTCAATAAAGGCTTTGTTTTAAATAACATGCGAGAAAAAAATAGGATTTTTGAATGAATGAAGGATTCTTTTAGACAATCTAAAATTTAGGGTATCTCCTGAAATCCACCAACTGCCTTTCACAGTGTAAAAGCTGACAGAGGGAAAGATGGCCACATTTCTGGATCCCAATTTTCTTCTATTTCTTCTATCATTTTATTATTTATTTACATATTAGATTTACCCATCTTGTCTAGAGGCAGTTTTGGATTTGTAGAGTAATCTGATTTGTAGAGTAATCTAATTTGGTTGTCAGCAACACATTTGTTTGCCTTTCATCCATTGCTTTCTGTGAGGGTGAAATTTGCTTTGCAGGTTTCTCTGGATATAGGCTTAAATCTCTTAACTTATTCCTCTCTCTGTTTAGATTCCAAATTAAGATCCATCTTTTCACTACTATTAACTGCTTTTGAATTACAACTGTCTCTGCACAAGTTAACTGTATATGCCCCAGACATTTTTCCAGCCTCCAGAACTGTCTCAGTCTCTATGTTACTAAAGTATAGATTTCTGTTATTTTCAGGTGAGTATCTGGCAAAAGTAAGCTAAGTCATTAAAGGAGACTTAACATAATTAAAAACAACAAATGTTCATATACAAGAAAATCCTAGCTATGGGTAGCCATATGTAAAAATGTGTTCTTGCCCATATTGTCTATATGTTCAGCTTCAAATCATATCATGTGTGGTCTGAATCACAAAAAATTCCCATCTCCCAAATGCCTAAGACTTTGCATTCATGCTTATGCCTAGAATAATTTATGTATACATATGGACAAGATTGGTGTAGTTGTTCGAAGTTGATTAAACAGATTCTTTCTCTTAGTATTGAGCCAAGTGTAGAAACTGAACTTGGCATTGCTGATGCATTATTATTAAGGTTTAGTTCAATAGTTTTTTCCAATGGAAACTCATCTTGCTTTGATCATTCTGGACCTACTTTTCTATACGTTATTCAAATTTGTGCAAGTTTGCTGTGAAAAAATATGTTATCCAGGAAATTCTGACACAACAATAAAATCTGCATCTTAATGTAAAGAATTTTGGCCATAGCTCTGAAAAATTCTCTTATTTTGTCAGTAAGAAGTCCCTTATTCATTTAAAGTTCAAACTTTCTTATATGGCCCAATAGTAATTGGCAATGACCAATGAGGAGCAACATCCAGAAATGCATCTTAGGAATAATTGAATTTCCAGATAAATGGCATGCTTTTTAGGGGCTTCTCCAGGATCATGTGCCATCATCAGAATTGCATGAGGTGTTAGAAACCGTAGCATTTCAATATCTCAAACAATGTCTGATTCCAGGATGAAACAGAATCATTAATTAAAATTAGGGAAGCCAGGCCCATGGGAGAAAGAAGAGACTTTACCCAACCTGAGAGGCTCATGATCAAATATGGGCCTCCATTTTGCCCGTACCGTTAGGAAAACTGTGGAACTTCTAAAATATGTTCTTTAAGAATTCAGTTTGCATCCTCTTCAAAGGAGTAAAGTTATTCTGAATACAAGTTGTACTGATATATGTTGTACGGTTAGTGTAGTAGATATGAACAATGCATCTCTGGAGCAAAAGTGTACAGGACTGTTGTCCATTTCTGAATGTTTTTGAATAACATATTTCATATCCACCCAGTATTTACTAGTAGCAAGAAACTCTACCCTTTAAATATTTGAACCTGTTCATTTAAACCTGTTCATTTAAATATTTGAACCTGTTCATTAACCTGTTCATTTATATGCCTGAACAGTTGTCTGGCATAAATTTTAGAGCTTTTAGCAAAATCTTCTACAGTGAAATATACAATAGGCATATAAGATTTGCTTTAAGCCAACTGGCATTTGAGATGGAATTATAGAATCATTTGCATATGATAGCATTGGAATATGGTTATTCTTTAAGTTTGGAAGATGAAGCGCTTGATTCATATTAGTATTAGAGAATGGATGTACTAATTAAACTTTACTTGTGCCAAGATTAATCTCTATTCCTCTGCCAATAATATTTTCCTTGGTCCACTGGCCCTGTATAATGTGCATAACCTTTAAGCTAGAACTCTTTTAAAGTTTATGTATAAGGAGAAGCAGTTGCTATGGTAAAATTCTTAGATTATTATATTTCAGAACTAACCTCAAAAGTGAATCTGAAGTCAATAAAACCCATGTGTAGCAGAAATCCTCACTTATTTTTTTCATCTGGATGTTATAAAAGAAAAGCATGATCAAGTGTTCTTCTCTGAAGCTTGCTTTTCAGGCAGAATGGCTATTCTCTAGTCAAATGGTCTCCATTTATATTTTTTGGAAGAGGAAAAGAGCTGAGTCAGATACAGATATTCTTGACTATTTTATAATCCACCTAAAGAACTTTCAATCTGATGATGGTTTACAGAATGGATTAGCAGAGGTAAAAAATAAAAAAAATATTGTTGAAAATTTATTTCTTTAAGGATGATGTTATCATTATTAAGTCTCAGAACACATCATGCCATTAAGTGAGAGAAGGACTGTAGTTCTTTCAATCCAGAAAGTTCAGAAGCTTCAGTATTGTTGTTTCTAGTTTACAGAAAAAATAACAATATTCTATTTGTTCATAGTGATAAAACCCTCATTCAAGGTAGGCATGATAGAAAAAGGGGACACTATCCTTTTTGCTGCAAAAATTCACTTTCTAAACCATTTAGGCCTACAAGAAACATATTATTTTCATGGCACACATTATAAACAGGTATGCCACTAACAGGTATGCCTTTAATATACCTTGCTTATTTGGGAGAAATTTGTTATTTGTGATATCAATTTCCAATGCTACAGTTTTGGAAAATTCAATGGATTGCAAAAAGAAACACTGATATTTCTGCAATAGGAAATAAGTAGCCCAATGTATAAATCTATCCAGCATAAGATATCTCCCAAAATTCTTCTTGGATCAATTGTATACCTATATTGGTCACTGCTACAGGAACAGCAATATGTATATCATTAAGACACTTTTTGCATCCATGGGGTTTTCCCAAGATTGTGAAAATAAGGTGTGAAGTGGCTCCCAATTTTTTTTTCATATATATGATTTCTGCATTATTTTCGTAGTAACATCATTGCTATTGCAGATAGTTCTTGACAGTGACCATTCACAGCTGCAACAGCTTTGAAAAAAGTGACATGACCATTTTTCACACTTATGACCATTTCAGCATACCCATGGTCACATGACCAAAATTCAGGTGCTTGGCAGTTGAGTCATATTTATGACAGTTGCAGTGTCTTAACCACTGTGGCAAGAAACGTTGCAAAATGAGGTAAAATTCACTCAACAAATATCTCATGTAACAACAGAAATTTGGGATTTAATTGTGATCGTAAGTCAAGGACTTCCTGTATTCTAGATCCAGTGATGGGATTCAATTTTTTTTACTACCAGTTCAGTGTGTGTGGCTTGGTGGGTGTGGCAGGGGAAGAATACTATAAATTCCCCAGTCAGAGATTGTATTTGCTGATTCTCCACACTACTCAAAATTTCTGCTACCGGTTCTCCAGAACTGGTCAAACCCGCTGAATACCGCTAAATAAAGGTTGTTTCCCTATTTTTTTTTTAAAAAATCCAAATAAAGAGAGATATATTATCTCCCTAGTATATATGATAAGCATTGAAGATGATTCTGTGGCTTCTAGAATTTGTAGAACTTTAATTAGCCCAGCCCCAAATCTTACGGAATTTCTGGTCCTGAAACACCCCAGCTTTCAGCTCTAGATGAGTTTCCATCCACTTTTTTATAATTATACTGATTTCTATTTCTTCTCATCTCAACTGCTCATTCAGTTCTACAGAAGAATTATTGAGTTGATCATCTGCACCTCGGTTCTACAGAAGAATTGTTGAGTTGATCATCTGCACCTCTATAACTGTCTGGTTTGGTTCTGCAACCCAACAGGACAGACACAGACTTCAGAAGATAATTAGGACTTCAGAAAAAATAATTACTACCAACCTGCCCAATCAAGGACCTGTATACTGCACGAGTCAAAAAGAGGGCTATGAAAATATTTACAGACCCTTCACATCCTGGACATAAACTGTTTCAACTCCTTCCCTTAAAATGATGCTATAGAGCACTGCACACCAGAACAATTAGACACAAGAACATTTTTTCCTGAAAGCCATCACTCTGCTAAACAAATAATTCCCTCAACCTGTTCAACTATAACAAAGTCTGAACTAATATTACTGTTAATCTTCTCATCGCTCCTTATCACTCATCCCCTCCCACTTGTGACTGCATGACTGTAACTTTGTCACTTGTATCCTTATGATCTATATTAACTGTTTCCTAGTATGATTTGATTGCTTATTGTACCCTATAACTATCATTAAGTGTTGTACCTTATGGTTCTTGACTCTTGACCAAGACAAATTCCTTGTATGTCCAATCACACTTGGCCAATAAAGAATTCTGTTCTATTCTATTCTATTCCATTCCATTCCATTCCATTCCATTCCATTCTATTCTATCTGCTTCATGCAGCTTAAGCACTTCTGCTATCTTTTAAATCATGCTGCAATATAAATACCCATGGCATCTGCAATCATCATGCATTTACCCAGGTTACATTTCCAATAGGCACAAGAGGAATTAATGATAAGAATATCATATTAAGAATATTAATATTATTTTAAGTTGACTGGTTTTAATATTTGCTTTAATGTTTAATGTTTGTTTAATGTTGACTGGTTTTAATGTTTGTAAGCCTTCCAGAGTTGCCTAAGGATGAGATGGGTGGCCCATAAATTTAATTAATAAATAAAATAAAAATAAATATCCATACAATGGAAATTTAATATTCAGCACAGTTTGTTAACCAGCTCCCTCCTAATAGTTCAACTGACTGAGCAGGAGATGGTGATGTTGTCCTCCCATCAGAATTCAAGTGATATTACTGATATTACTTATATATAATTGGTTGGTACATAGAATGTTTTACTTGTGGCTATTGTGGATAAATGTTTGAGGCTGGGGAATTTGACACAACAGAAAAGAACAGGAAATGTGTTTTCTTTGTTGGTTTGATATTTATAACACACTTTCCCCCAAAAAACTTTCCCTTTATTTTGCACTTGTTAGATTTCATCTCAGATATTGCATGCAATCCTCACCTGATGCTTTAAAAATGCTTCAGACAGATTGCCATAGGTCCAGACAAAGCAATGAGATTGATCATGCTGAACATAAACAAGTATCTATGAAGGAAGAAAACATAAAAATGAATATGTTAAATGCTAGAAGTATGTTAAAAAGAATCTTATAGAAAATCTATACCTATCTATTTCCTAGTTTTCCAATATGCAGAAATAATAAAAATAATTATAGCAAGGGAAAATAATAATGAAATAATGAAAACAAGAATAATTTCATAACAGAATCCAAGTGTTGGCAGATTTAATTTGGAGTAAGATGTTGGACTTAGATCTTAAAAGTTTATTCCAACGTGATAATTCCATGATTTTATAATTCTAAATTTTTCTTGCTTTCAAAATTAAGGAAATATAGATTAAAGCTTTAAGCTGTAAATATTGGAAAATATAAATGAAACGAAAAAAGTAGCTGCCTGCGTCTATTCCACTGTCAGATACTTCAAGTACTGAGTATACCTCAAGCATACATCATAATTTTTGCCAGTTAAATCAGCTGTCAAACTTCTGCCATTCTGGCAAAATAAGAGAAATATTGAAACCAATCTTTTTATGAAAGACTATTGGTAATAAAAAACATACACAGTAAAACTGAGTGGAAAATAGAAAAGTAGAAAATACAATAATGTTCCTGAGATTGAAAATATCTACTGAAAGGACTAATTTCTGGGTTTTTTGTTTTTGTTTTTTGTTTTGCAAAAAAAGAGTCTTGTCAATAAATGATCAAAGCAGCTTTGGCTATAGACATTTGAGAGAAGATTCAACATTAAACAGAAATTAAAAAACACAATCAATTTCATCTATATCTAAATAACTAAGTCTGAGGATAAAAACAAGGAGGTCTTATTTCCTAGGCCTTTAAATTCTGAAATTTTACCTTTATTTTGGGACCAGAAAAATTATGCTCTAATAAAACAAAGTGCAACCAAGGCCAATTATTCAAAAATAATTATTTTAAGAAAAACTGTACCAAATAAGTCTCTGTTGAATGAACTTTTCATGATTATCATAGGTATACTCCTATCTTCTGATGTACAGTGGCTTCATATGTATGGAACTCCTTGTTTATTCAGTTAAAAATGCCAATTTATGTGTTCAAAAATTTTTATAATTATATTCATATCTCTTCTTGCGCAATGATGAATAAAAAAAGCATTCTAGGACAGGATCTCTATGTGCTCATATGATCAACTGTAATAATAATAAAAATAATAATCAAAAAGAGCCTTTGAAATTTGTTACAGATTATGTGATTTCTAGAAACATATTAAACTAAACATTTTAAGCAGATATGCAAAGAGCTGCCCGTCTCACACAATGTGACTTAAAACAACCATAAAACAATTTTGAAATGGAAAAGTACATATGAAAAATGATGTTATTATAATGAGCTAAGAGAGAACATCAGATTATAAACAATGGTCTCATCTAATCAAATTACTATTCTTTTGTGATTTCCAGATGTGTTGACAGGTATTAAGGGATTTCTAAAAGGTTGGGAGAGATTGAACCAGTCTCACATTATTGGGAGGATAATGTTCCACAGCATATGTGCCATGGCAGAAAAGGCTAGTCACCGGGATCTCATCAGATGTGCAGATATACCTTTACAGATAGGACCTGCAACATCTCTCTTCTACTGGTTCTGATAGAATGGGCAGATATAATTGGGAAGAATTACCCCTTGAAATGGTCAAAAATAACACCTTATATTGGACCTGGAAGCAAACTGGTAACCAATCCATGTGATGGCTTCTGGGAAAAATAGCAGTGGCCAGACAAATCCCTTCATTTTGCTGCCTTTCCAAGGTCTGCACAGCATTGCAGAAAGCTTCTGAAACTCTGAAAACTATATTAAGGCAGCAAACAGAATGGCAGATCTCTCAGCCACATGGTGCATTTCTGGAAGTGACCACAATACCAGAAAGCAATTCAGCTGTTGGACATGGTGGCCACTTCTGCTTCACGAACACATCCTGGACTGCCTTTTGGGAACCTCTGGGGCTTGAAGATTTCCAAACAGCTGTGCAGACTACATTAGTGAAGCAGAAAAGGTCAATTTTTTTCCTTGGCTACATGGCACAATTCCAGAAGCAGCCACCATATTTCCAGCTATTGAATTTTATTTTGGTAGTTTTAAATATTGTCATGTTTCTAGAATTGCACCACATGGCTGTGCAGTAAAATAATCCAGCCCAGCATTCTGGAAGGCCTCCAAACTCTTAAAAAAGCAAGAGTGTTCTTGTCCTGGTGGGATGGGATTCAGGATTTGAGTCTGCAGGGTTCCAGGGTGAGTGGGAAAGACCTAGGGGGATGCAAGCAGTGGAATAGAGAGTGTCTCGGGGAGAGGCCTTGTAAGGCCTGGGGCAGGCACCTGCACATTTTTTAAAGACTACATTGGGAGAACATTGGGGATTGTTGAGTGAGATGCTTCTCTTTATGGTTATCACAACATGCAACCATAATGGTCAGACTCCATTAAAGTCATATCCTGAGGACTACCTATGCACATACATGTTCCGGTAATGGTAGTCTATTTTCATGGGGACTTTTGGGTGCTAAACAGTGGGATTCAAAATTTTTTACTACCAGTTCTATGGGTGTGGCTTGGTGGGTATGGCAGGGGAAGGATACTGTAAAATCTCAATTCCCACCCCACTCCAGGAGAAGGATACTGCAAAATCCCATTCCCTCCCCACCATACTAAACTTCCTTCAAGCTCTGTTTTCCTGTGCAGGGCAACCAAAGGAAACCCAGCTGATCAGCTGGGACTTGGGAGGCAAAGAAGAGATGGGGGTGGGGCCGGTCAGAGGTGGTATTCTGAACTACTCAAAATTTCTGCTACCAGTTCTCCAGAGCTGGCCAGAACCTGCTTAATACCACCTCTGGTGCTAAACTACAAATGTTTGGGCAAATGTAGTCAGTTGGGTAGACTGTAATATCATTTTTTTGCATCTGCTTACCAGTTCTCTATATCTTTAAAAATATTCAAAAACTAATGGGTATGATGCCTCCAGTGCATGCAATGCTTGCCTCTGCGCATGTGCGTGACCCCACTGTGCCCCATGCCTCTGCGCATGCACACTCATCTGCCATGAGCGCATCCTGCACGAGCATCTCTCCCTGTGCATGCGTGGCAGATACTCGACAAACAGCTGGCTGATGGGGCGCATGCTCATGCGCAGCGGATCTGTTCTGGGCAACAGCTCGCATGCCAGCAGAAATAGCTCTGCATGCCACTTCCGGCACACATGCCATAGGTTTGCCATCATGGTTCTATCAGGTTTTGCTCTACTATTAGAATATTGATTACTTGTGTCCAGTTATTAGTCTGGCAAAAAAGTTAATGCTATTTTCATTAGACATGATCCTGCAATTTTAATCAAAGTATAAAAGGACATTATGAGAATGGTTCAAAAGTTGTTTGTTTAAATAATATATAGGTACCTCGCCAGCAGGAGAGGCATCCAGATAATGATTTACAAGTGAATAAAGAGGCAGATCCAATTTTAAGACTCTGAACAGACAAAGTACTAAAAAAGTGGGGGGAGGGGGCTGGACATCTAAAAACAAAAACAGGAATGTTGAGGAACCAATTCCTCATGTCAGCTAATGTTTATATTTAAAAAAAAAATTCAGTTATACAGGTTAAAATGGCTAAAATGCAGTTTACACTGTTTATGTATTAGTTCATTTAATTATTCATTTATATCACCCTTTCCAGCATATAAATTATATAAACACTTGGTTACATACCGCTGTTACAATTTATGGAGTCATTTAATTAAGAGGAGCTGTTATTAGGGGACATACAGCAAAAGACGATCCGAGTTTGAACAAAACTAATAAGGGAACTTCCTAGAACATAGTGGACATCTGGAAATTTAAATAGATAATTAGTAGTCTAGAAGAAGTTGATTATATGACCATTTAATAATTCTTACCTAGTGATTCTGTTTACTGAAGTTGAGGTCTTATTGATACTGGATGAACAAGCTGGAATCAGAATATATCTGTGTATTGGAGAAAGATGCTATAACTTTGATGAGATCACAAGGAAGGATTTGAATTGGGGATTAATTAGGAGGAGCTGGTAATCCATCAGTCTTGAAGTCCTCCTTATTTTTAACTGCCATTCCAAATCAGTGAGCAGTTATATACTTGATTCTCTTACAACAGGGAAGAATGTATCGAAACAACAACACTAATAGTTTTAAAAAATCTTTAACAGCAGTTATAGGTATCATAGTATGGAGTCATGCTATTTTGTGCCTTCTCCTTCTTTTCCTATAGATGGCACCAACATCCTGCAATGTTAAACATAATTTTCAAGTTGCTTCTTAGATGGAATTTTAACATGTAAGGCAATTGAAGCAAGGGAGCATAAAAGTTTCCACCAAAATGTTTTACCAGCCTGTCAATGTATGGTTTTATGGGAAAAGCATTCATCCATCTACTGTTGCACAATGCTCTTGTGGATGGAAAAGCAGTGCAATGTTTTCCATAAAGTTCAGGCCTGGAATTTGATAAGAATCAGCTGACTGTACTTGAAAGTTATCTTTCCAATTCAGTGTTCCTCCCCCCCACACCCCACTTCCCAGAGAGATTTTTATAGTTTCCAAGAAAAGAGACAAAAAATAATGGTGAAAGATAGAGATTTGTATCAGAATACTGAGTTGGATGTGTTATATTGAATTGAGAGAAAACCGTCTCAAAGGAATATTTGAAAGTCTGAGACTGTACTAAATAAAGATTTCATCTATAATATGTTATTTGCTAATACAAGTCAAAAGTCATTTTATCCTTTTGCATCTTAAGTTGGATCTTTACTCAGTCATGCTAATCTTCAATGAATATAGTGCATCATTCCAAACCAAATTAAATCTGAATATATTCTGCTGTCTTTTAAATTTTGAGAATTTGCATGGATCATCATCACATGGGTTGCTTTGTTGTGACATGGTTCCTTCCTTCTTTTCTATCCCTAATTTCAGGGAAAGGCTTCTTCATCAGATGGATACAGTAGCTCATACCAATTCTTTGCTCATTCCTGTTGAAGTTAACAGGCTATAATAATCTGAAGGGTAAAGACCTGCTTCCATTGATATCGTTTAAAATACTAAACACTCTTATAACAACACAAATCCTGAATTCCCAATAGAATTTCATTGTATTTTGAATACAGCTCCTAATTAGATTACTTCCAATGGCCAGAACTCTTCCAACATTTTCCCCAATGCCACCTCTTTCACCCTTGTTTTTATAAGATTGGACCTCTTCAGAAGCCTTTCTGCAGATAAATTCATTAACTTATCTACATAGGAGGAAATGCTATGAAGATGCTTTGCAATATTATTGGTAGAACTGCATAATGGGGGAGAAGGAAGAGTTGTAACAGAAAGAATTCTTGCCAACCAATTGTGCGCTTTTTCCTCCTTCCCTGCTGAAGATAAGGCCCTGTGGTTCCTTATCATCTTTCTACTATGCTTCTTAAATTGAATTTCTTTCCCCTCACTGGTCTCCTTGTCAAGTTGCTATTGCAGTAAAAATATAGAGTCTAACTCACTGAAAATATATTTCTAATGGAAAATGTTGAGTGGTCCTTGGAGGAAAATGCAGCTGATGGCATATTAAATGGAATGGTTTATCACATGGAAATGCATTGGCATCATGCCACCTCACTATTTATACAAATTATTAACCAGTCTATCCAAACAGAAGAAATTATAATGATAATCATCTAGCCATAGCAAGGCAGATGATGGTATTTATTCAGATTTTAAAAAACCAGTAAGAGAAAAATTAAGAAAAGCCTAACTCCCAATTGTTTTGTCAATAATCTATTGACAAGCTCTCCATTTGTACAATCAAGAAAGAAATCAACAAGTCAACGGAAATTGGAATGTGATGTGGTTGAAGCACAACAGAAATCTGTAGATTTCTGTATCTGTGTAAAGAATCTAGAACGCAAATATTTGAAAAGAAGGTTTATGCTTGGAACACCATTGCTAAAAAATTTGTAGACCTATCAGGAGGTCTATGTTGGCCGTTTGTCACTACAATGTAGAACATAGAATATAGAATGTAGAATATATATTCATACAGAAGAGTTAACAATAGGTTCTTTATTGAGTAAATAAATTGTATATTGTTTACATTTACAATTTCTCTCTAGAATACAATGTGCTAGTGTGCTGTCCCAGCCAGTCTATGGGAATTGGATAGTAACTTAGGAATTATGGGGAATTATCCCTTAAGAGAATGCATCATGGTAAATGTAGTTAAAGGTATCCTGGGAAATGTAGTTCATGTCATGTGGCCATATCTATAATCCCAATTGATCACTAATTTGACCCTTGATGGGTTGGGAGAGTTTTCCTTCTTCTTTGTCTGAATTTTCTAACTCATGGCAGCTTCTTTCTATCGCTAAGAGGAGGTTAGGAGATAACCATCTTTTACTACAAGGCAGATATACAAAGGATTGGTCATTAAAGAAGAACTTCATCACAAACGTGAGTTATGAGGATACCTGATGAACCAATAAATGTACTTTGTTATGGACGTCTTGTTGAGTTATCTATCTGCATCTGTACAGTTTACAAATCCACCTCTGTGCAGAAGGCAGAAAAGCTAGAGAAAAATTCTCTGAAGATAGGCTCCAGTATGAGTCTGAAACAGTGGTATGATTCAATTTTTTTTACTACCGGTTCTGTGGGCATGGCTTGGTGGGCGTGGCAGGGGAAGGATATTGTAAAATCTCCAGTCAGAGGTGATATTTGCCGGTTCTCCAAACTACTCAAAATTTCTGCTACCAGAAATGGTCAGAACTTGCTGAATACCACCTCTGGTCTGAAAGCTCAGAAGATTAAACCTATGCTCCTATAGTGACCAACCCAGAATGGATCCTGCAAATTCTCATTATATAAAGAAAATAAGATGGTTCTAGATATTTTCTACATACAGGTAATCCTGAATGTACAACCACAATTAGGCCCAAATTTTCTGCTGCTAAGTGAAACATTTGTTAAATGAATTTTGCCCCCATTTTAAGACCTTTGTTGCCACAATTGTTAAGAGAATCACTACAATTATTAAGTTAGCAAACATTTTAAGTGAATCGGGCTTCCCCATTGATTTTGCTTGTTAGAAGGTTGCAAAGAATGATCATATGACTCCAGGACACTTCAACTGCCATAAATATGAGTCAATTGCCAAACATCTGAATTTTGATTACATGACTTGTAAGGATTCTGTATTAGTTGTAAGTGTCAAAAGCAGTCATAAGATATTTTTTCAGTGCCATTGTAACTTTAAATTCTTACTAAATTAGTTGTTGTAAGTTGAGGACTACCTGTTACCATATTATGAAGCAAAGGTTTTTTACCTCAATAAAATGACTAAATGCCATATTTACTTCAATTACAAAGTGACTATGGTTGATATGATTAAAACATTTGCAGATATATAACAGAAGGGACCTTCAAGGTCTTCTAGTCCAATTCTCTGCTCAGGCAGGAAACCCTATATCATTTCAGATAATTGGTTGTCCAATCTCTTCTTAAAAACTTTCAGTGTTGGAGCATTCATAACTTCTGGAGGCAAGTTGTTCCATTGGTTAATTGTTCTAACTGTGAGGAACTTCCTCCTTAGTTCTAGATTGCTTTGCTCCTTGATTAATTTCATCCATTGCTTCTTGTCCTGCCCTCAGGGTACTTTGGAGAATAGCTTGATTCCCTCTTCTTTGTGGCATCCCGTGAGATATTGGAACACTGCTATCATGTCACCCCAGTCCTTTTTATTAAACTAGACATACCCAATTCCAGAAACCATTCTTTATAAGTTTTAGTCCCCAGTTTCCTAATAATCATCCATGTGGTTGCTCTTTCTACAATGTTAACATCTTTTTTACATTGTGACAACAAAACTGGATACAGTATTAAAAGTGCCATTTTACCAAGGCATTATAAAATGGCATTAAAACTTCATGTGAGCTTAATTCTATCCCTCTGTTAATGCAGCCTAGAACTGTGTTGACTTTTTGGCAGCTGCAGTACACTGCCAGCTCATATTTAAGTGATTGTTTACTAAGGACTTCAAGATCCCTTTCACAGTTACTATTGAACCAAGTAGCACCTATACTGTATCTATGCATTTGGTTTTTCTTACCTAAATATAGAACCTTACCTTTTTTTATTGCTGAATTTCATTTTATTGGATAGCACCCAATGTCCAAATCTGTCAAGATTCTGCCTATGTTCTGTAATCTTGGCTATTCCTGCCGGCTTGGTGTCATCTGCAAATTTGATGAGATCATCGTCTATCCCCTCATTCAAATCATTGATGAAGATATTGAAGAGCCATTATGCAAAGAAAACATCTAGAAATGCACTGTTGAACTAATGACAAAATACGGATGTTTTAGTAATAGAATTTCATCAGTATTTTACCAGTCAAATCTTTCAACACTCATGGGCAATATATTTCTAGAAAAAAACAGAGTTTCTTCTTTGTTCGTAAATCATCGTCTAGTAGTCAGACTCTTGAAATGTGAGAAGGATCAAATATTCTTGTTTACATTTAGTTCTTTCAATAAAACAGACTTAGCAGTGCAGTTGGGGAGGAACTTCTTTTGGATTCTGTTCCTATGGTTCTCAATCTCTGAAACTTTTAAGATGTTTGTATTTCAAATTCCAGATTGGCTGCATCTTAAAGTTGCAGAAGTTGGGAAAGACCTCCATAGAGTATCCATGATCCAGCTGCCATTCACTAATATAGAAGTTACAAGGCATCTGGCAAGGCTTTGCTTGCAAGGCAGAAAAGACAAACATAATCAGGATGCAGCAGTTTGACTAACACATTCAGTAACAAAGCATAATTAAAAGTAAAACAGAAAATATTTTAAAGAATAAACAAATAAAAAGAGTACCTGTGTCCATGTATAGATCTAATGATTTGTTGTCAATGAAAGTAAGAATGGAGGCCAACTTCTAATCTGGTAAGAGTTGAAGGCCTAATTTGGCCCAAGATGATCTACTCTGGCACTGACCACCTGCTGTACACTGGACATTCCTTTCCCACCCAAAAGTTGTAGAGCAGTAGTGATTAAATGGAACATAGAGAAGACACCAAATCTCAAGAAAGTGGAAAAGAGAAAATAATTGAAACAACTTTTCTACTTATCTAGACAATCAACTTCATAAATGATAAATGTTAGAAATAGTCACCTGAAAGTCTCAAAGAAAAAGAACAAATAAGAATAAATAAAAGTCAAAGAAACAGTGTTGTTGCAACTCCTTCCTTGAATTCTTACCTCAAGCCTATAAATGGCTACATTGCATTGCTGTGAAAAACAATGGCATGAGGAATTTATTGTTAGGAATTTGAACTCTACTGATATTTTCTTCTATCTAGTAGATAATAAATGTGCTCTGAAAACACTATGATATAACAAACATAACTCATAATATGGAGACTACCCTTATTGATGAGAAAATTTGGCTTCTGGATGCAATATGTATTTGGCAACATATAATAAGGATTCCTTTTTGTCTCTTGGATTCAATATAAGGTGTTTAATATTGTCTATAAATTCCAATAATATGTGGGTTTAATTCTGTAGCTTTTCATAAACTAGTATCCTCCATATATATTAAAATGGAATTTTCATGGTCTTCAGGCAATAGCTGTACTACATGGGGGACATATCCACAGGGTAACAGTTTGGGGAATGTTGATATAGGATGTGGAATCAAAGAAAAACTACATTATACAAGGGCTTAATGTCCCAACTCATGTGAATATTGCAAAATTGGGAATAATGGAATATAGGTGTCTAAAATATATAAAGTTCAGAATACTTTCAGTATAGTTGGATCAGTATTGGAAAGTTTCTGGTAACGACAGAATAACCTGGTTCAAACTGGAAAGATTGACAATTTAAATGTTTTGCCTATGTTTTTTAATTAAGTGTATATGCCACATCTTGCTGTTTGAGTCAACTGTCTTAAGATTTAATTAGATGTTATTTTAAGGTTCCACTTTGCATCTCTCTTAACAGCATAAAGCCAGCCCCTATCAGGATTGGGCCATCATGCACAAGGAGAAAGGTTTTAAGCTTTGTTTCCTTAGTAAAGTTCATCTCCACAGAACAACTAAAGACAAACTCCCTCCTGCCCCAATAGTGCAAGTAAAAAACTTTCATTTTAATTGTAACATGGGAAACTCAAGTCAATTTGGGGGCTGACTGGGAGTAGATTGACCTTTTTTTCTTTTCATATTGTTTTACAACAGTATTTCTCCTTTCGGCTAAATATTTGCACCAAGACAAATTCCTTGTGCATCCAGTCAAACTTAGCCAATAAAGAATTCTATTCTATTCTATTCTATTCTATTCTATTCTATTCTATTCTATTCTATACTAAGATTTTATCCCTTCATTTTGCACGTATTTCTCTAATAATTCATTTTAATTATTTTAATTCATTTGTAAATTTAGAAGATATATCTTTCTCCTCATTCTGTTGTTTCATACCGTCTGCATGTTTTGTTTCCATGGTTAACAGCATGAATTGTAAGCTTACTAACTCACTAGAGGCCTTTTAATTCCAGGCAGTAAGGAATACATGCAGAACAGAGGTCACTTTAAACACCAAGACTGCTTAATTTGTATAGCCAGAAGTGCAGAAAAGCCAGCTTTACACAAAAATGAGATGATGGCCCATAGAATTTGCTTGTATGCTAGGAGATGAAGAGGCATATATTTTAACAAAAATGCTCTGAAGTTATTTTCTGGGAGTTATCTTTGGCAATCTTGTCAGATCTGAGTTCCAAAACTTCTTGGATTTTTTCTGGCAAAAACTGAACATAAGTGGAAAACAGTTTCTCACAAGCTTCCAAATGGGATTTTCAGCCATGATGTCTAGGAATTCTCACCCAAAATCAATCAAATTAAATTAAATGATTTTTTTTTCACTTGAGATCATTTGATATCTGGTGTGAAAAATGCAGGAAAATTAAGATATGTTTTTTGGAATTTGGCTATAGATGTTTTCATTTATGTTTTATAAATGAAAATAAACATTTCAGAAAAGCTTAAAAACTATATTTTTAAAAATACTTTAAACAGTGTGTCTTATCTGAGATAGTCCAAAAATAAGCTGGCTTCTTTTTTGCTCATTAATCCATTCAAGCATATTTCCTTTTGACAACTATTGGATCTCAGAATAGAATGGAATAACTTTAAGAGTAATTCATAAATCCACACAAATTAACCAGGCAAATTAAGATACTGTTTTTATGTAATTAATTATCTTAATAGTGAGAGGAAACATTCCCATGGAAGGAAATACAAGTCAATGAAAAAACCCAATCCATCCAGAAGATGGATAATTTTTTTCTAAAGTCATGTTAGCTCATCATTGCAACCATCAGTGCACACCATTTTTTTCTAATTCAGCTAATTTATTTTTAGGAACTTTACTTTGAATATTTTAAAACTGCGTGTTTCTCCAAGATTGAAAAAAAACAACTTTTTATTTTATTATATTGTGCAACATACACAGATAGACAAAATATGGAGTATAACTCCCTTTATGACTTAATTCATCCAATCTAATGGCAAAAATTGGCAGAAGTTGACTTTTCTAAAATGTGGACTTTGATGTCATCAGTTAAATCACTATGGAAATCACTACCTTAGGGAAGGTATTTTGCAGAACTTTCTTCTCAATTGCCTTCCCTAACAAATGTTTGTATCCCATACAGTTCGAGATTTCAGACATCAGAATGGTGCACAATTAGTTCCCTTTGCAATCCGAAAAACGATATCATGGTAAATTTTCTCAGTTTTATAAAAAGTCTCACAGCCTATTATTAATGTTTTTCAAGGAGTCACAGTTGCCTATTTTGTATAAATTTATGGTGATTAACTCAAAAGATTATTCAAATCAATAGGGGTGCATGGTGTTGTTTGTATGTATTTACATATATTATGCATTGATGATGAATGGTGATGACTGTACTCACAACAAAAGTCTTTCCAGGACAGAAATTCCTATTCCTATTCCTCTCCTCAGTTTTTTGGGGCAAATTATTCTAACTGTATTGGATTATGCATTGGTTTGGGGACAAGGGTGCAAATCCTATACTTATTTAGGAACAAACTTCAAGTTATTATTTTAGAAGTGGAATTAAACACAAAACCCTGCTGCTTCCATACTTAATTTATTTATTACTGTACTAGCAATTTGTAGGAGATCCAAAGTAAGTCTACGTTTCATTATTTCACACCAGATTCCTATAGGGAAAAAGAATCTTCACACACAAAAAAACACTTCTGCAGTTGTTATCCTAGTGAAAACATATTTTTGAATAGCTTTGCAAACGCTATTGGTATTAGTCTGCATCAAGTATTGCCTATGTTGTCTACCATTTAGTGTAGCAATATCTGCAGAGGAACTTATATGGAACTAAGCAGGGGTGGGATTCTATCAGTTTGCACCTATTTGCTAGAACCGGTTGTTAACATTCTAAGCAGTTAAGAGAACTAGTTGTTAGAAGAAATTACTGGCCTAATCTTGTAAGGAAGGCAGGAAGGAAACATTCTGGTGTTGCTTACAGAAACTGCCTCTCCGTTAACTCTTATTACATTCTTGGTAGGACTAGACTTCCTGTCTCTGGAACTTCTCTGGAGTTTTTTTCCCCTCCTTTACTGGTACTTTGCTTGGGTGGAGTGATCATTCAAAGTTACAATGGCACTGAAAAATGTGAGTTATAACCCCTTTTCACACTTATGTCTGTTTCAACATCCCCACAGTCATGAGAGGTCAGGCGAGGAGATGCGTGCCTCGATGTGAGTGATATTCAGTTGGCCACACCCAGCCAATAACATGACCACCAAGCCATATCCACCCAGTCACATGACCACCAAGCCACGCCCACCAACTAAGCCACACCCACAGAACCGGTTGTTAAAAAATTTGAATCCCACCCCTGGAACTAAGGCAGTAGAGAAATCTCTTTCTCTCCTACCCCCCCCCCCCGGCCCATTTGTGGATGGGGGTATGAATACAAAAGAAACTGCTTACTCTCCACGTTCTTTTCTTTAGATGTCCCACTTTAAACAGTTTCCATGTTGCTTTGGTACATTTGCTAGTTTATAGTTTCCTAACTAAAGTCCATTAACATGCTTTCAAATTGATCTGCCTATATTGTAATCTTTGAGACTCACTCAAAGTCCCTTAAATGCTCAAAAAAGTGCCTTTGAAAAGTCTTCTGACTCACTAAAATTTTGTTTGTGCCTCCTGCTTTATCTTTATAAACTGAAGTAAAATGTTTTTTGCAGCCACCGCCAATCTTATCTAGACTGTCATCTATGGGCAAGTGAACTCTGATACGTGTTAGAAAACCATATTCTTTTTCCTTTGTACGGACAGACATAAATGAATTACTAAAAAGATGTACCATTGATTATCATGCAGTCTCTCCTCATGGCTATCTTTTTTCAATACACCTGTTATGTACAGAATTTTTTTAAAAAGTTACCCTCATCTTGCCTTAAGAAAACTGTATCACTTATCAGTAAAAATAAGGAACAGTATTTCGTGCTTTTAGCAGAGAATCTGCATTTTTGTCATAGAATGTTAATACAATTGCTTCCACATTTACTTAATATTCTTATGGAAACATTTGTTATCAAAGATTTGTTTAAAGCATGATTAAGTTGTTAAGGAATGATTTAAATGACTTCAACCTATATGCACGTACATTCTTACAGTGTGATTTTATTTGAACCCAAATTCCATTTTGATCCATATTGATCAATTCAAACTAAACTGACCCAGCAGTCTAAATAAAATTGATGGATTAAAGTGGATCAAAGCCACTTTGCATTCTCTTGCTACACAGGTTTATAGTATTCTTCGAACAGAAGCTTCACTACTTGTGTAAAAGACTAGACTATCAGGAGGACAGAAAACTGAAGGAAACACATTTGTATTACAGGAATCGAATAGTTGCCTTATATACCCCTCCATATGAGGAACATAACAGAAACTTGATAGAAATTTAAGCTAATTCTATTTCCTGTTCAACTTTAACCTACTCACTCTCTTTTGGGGTCTTTCCAAAGTTATACTGTCCTGTTGCTACTTCAGAGCGTGTGAGTAAACAGAAAAGTCATATATAAATATAATTTATCATTACTTACTTTTGTAAAGGAACTCCAAGCAGTGTATGTAATGTTCTCTCTGCCAAATTATCTCTACAGCATTAATCAATAATGTAGATTGGGCAGAGAGATTCCATGGGCTTTCGTGATTATAGTTAGATATGAAATTGGGGTTTCCTCAATTCTAGTCTTTTCTCCATAGACTGCCTTTCTTTTTTTATAAGTACCAATTACAAATATAGAAAGCTGCCCTACCCCAAATATATCATTTTTGATCTAGCTATAAAATGGCAAGTGCTCTGAAATGAATCTTTCCAAATGTGTTTTAAGATCTTGAGAATAATGCGGGGACTTCTGCATCCAATGCATGATCTATTTAATTGAAGCCACATCATCAGTAAACGTCCATATTCAGGCTGATGTCTGGGTATCAAATTTGGGGGTGAGGAAAGGTTCCTTTTTAAAAATTGCTGGTATGCATCAGAGAAGCATCTAAACAATCACTGTTGGGAGCAGAAAATTAGATTATAAATGGTACCTATCCAGTAATCCTCTTCTGTATAGTTTATGTAGATTAGCACTTCTTGAAAAAAGTGGTGCATAAAGGAATTCATATCCCAGGAGGAGCCTTTTTTAATCCTTTTGTGTAACAAAAGAAATCCAATCTCTTAATGAAGCAAAACATCCTTTGATTCGTATTACGTCTGACTGCTCTTTCATTCATACATTTGGACTCTGAGATACCTAGGAAGACTCAAGCCATCCATATTATGCAGGCATTTTCAATAAGAGGGATGTCAGCAGACCTAAGTGTTCCATATTCAGAGACTTGAAAGCCTGCATTCCCATTGGTCCATTGCAACCGCTACCTGATTGGACAGCCAGGGCAGTTATGATTGGCTCGCTAAGAGTCTGCCGCGATCGGTTAAAACCAAGCGTGGGAGACTTAAAGCAGCGTCATTGGCTGCCAAGCCGCAGTCAGCTCTATAAAAGAACCGCCGCAGCTGCTAGTATTTCAGACTTGTTCCTGCCGATAAATAAAGAGCTGTTGTTACTGAAATGAAGTCTCTTGTCTTTATGAGCCCAACCTTCTGAACATAACACTGATGACGAAGGTGGGATAGAGAAGACAATGAGACAATCCAGCACGTGGCAAACAGCACGAAGCAACCATCAAGATGGCCAGCAACGCCACACTACCCTTTAATCCGCACCCTTTAATCTGGCCATAGAGGACTGGGAGTCCTACATCGACCGGTTCCAGATGTTCTTGGAATGCAGCAACCTGAAAGATGCTAATGGAAACCGGAAACGGGCCGTATTCTTAACACACTGAGGACCCGCCGTATTTAAAATGGCCAAGGCTTTGGCAAAACCCGCTGATGTCAAGGCAATGGACTGGGATGACCTCGCACCCATCCTCCGAAACCACTAAGCTCCAGCCATGCCCACCCTCATTCGCCGGCACGATTTTTATCGAAGAGACCAGCGCGAAGGTGAGAGCATCAGCGAATTCGTGGCTGATCTAAGGGACCTTAGAGGGTTGTGCAGATTCACAGACCTAGAAGAGGCCATGTAAGACCGGGTCGTCCTCGGCCTAAAAGACCCCACGCTACAAAGCAAGCTGATGGCAAAAGGCAGTATCTCCCTTACCAACACCATAGCTAAGGCAACTGTGGCAGAAGCCACCCTCAAATCAGCGGCTCAGATGCAGCGAACAAATACAACTGACCGCCATCCTGCCAGCGAGACGGCCTCGACACTGGAGAAACACACCACCTCCACCCACCACGGCAACATTGAATCTCCCTCTGACAGCAACAACGAGGAGGAAGAAATCCACTGGCTTCAATTGGAACGCAATCGACGAGACCGGCGGGGTCGTAAGTTGGGGTTCCAGTGTGCCGGATGCGGAGGCGATCACCCCTGCTCTGAATGCTGTTTTCTTGATGCCATTTGTCGGCATTGCGAGAAGCGGGGGCACATCGCGAAAGTTTGCTGAAGTAAATGCAACCACAGTCCCCGGCACCGAGGCTGCAGCCCTAGACGATGAGACGGCACCCCCCCAAAGCATCGGGATCGCCAGACTGACAGCCAATGGAGCCGAGACGGCTGGACCAAGCGATTCAATGAAGCGCCACGAAAAGAAGAGACCCATCAAACGGTTGTCATTGGCCATTCTTCTACCATAGACGCCCGAAAAGTACGCATAACGGTAAACATCGAAAACCAACCATGCTCCATGGAAGTAGATTCTGGATCCTACCTCTCCATGGTCTCCTGGCACAACATCAAGCGCCTAATACTCAGCATACGCTGACACGAACTAAGCGACCAAAAGCTGATCCTCAGAGACTACCAAGGGAACTGCATTCCCGTTACCCGCATCAGGCATTTCAAAGTCACATTCAAAGATCGCACCAACATCCTGCCACTCACCATCGTGGATGAAGATCATCCCAGCTTGCTTGGGCTACAATGGTTCAAACCATTAGGGATAGAAGTGGCCGGCATTCACCACACTAACGAAGAAGATTGGGAGGCGGCCCTTGCACGAGATTTCCAAGAGGTGTTCGACAACATCTTAGGCAAGTACAAGGAGTCCCCAATCTCCTTCAACCTTAACCCAGATGTCACCCCGATTCACCTCAAACCGTGGCAAGTGCCATTTGCACTCAAGGCCAAAATAGACAAGCAACTAAATAAGCTCATCGCCCAAGGGGTATTGGAGCTATCGATCACGCCCATTGGGAAATGCCTATAGTCACCCCCATCAAACCAGATGGCTCCATAAGAATCTCTGGTGACTATAAGGTTACCCTCAACCATGCCCTGCAGCAAAGTGCCTACCCCATGCCAGTGGTCCAACACCTCCTACACTCACTGGGGGAAAGTCGGGTCTTTGCAAAGCTTGACCTGGCACAAGCCTATCAATAGCTACCGGTCGATGCAGAAACCGCTGAGGCACAGACGATTGTAACACACAGGGGGGCATTTAAATGCAACCACCTCCAATTCAGCATCAGCGTAGCGCCCGGGGTCTTTCAAAGCCTCATGGAAAGGATGCTGCAAGGCATCAAGGGAGTAGTGCCGTATTTTGATGATGTTTTAGTGGCAGCTACCAATAAGAAACAACTAGAAAAACACCTAAGGGCAGTGCTCCAAAAATTTAAAGACTCTGGCTTGAAAGTTAAAAAAGAGAAATGCCAGCTATGCACCGAGAGGCTCGAGTTCTTGGGATATCTCCTAGACAAACACGGAATTCACCCCACCGAGAAAAAAATTAAAGCCATCAAGGAAGCCCCCAGACCGAAAAACAAAGCGGAGCTTCAGGTGTTTTTAGGACTCATTAATTTTTATAATGTTTTCCTACCCCAAAAGGCGACCGTGGCAGAACCATTGCATAGACTATTGGACAAAACCGCCTCCTGGACTTGGGGAAAATGGGAGGAAAACGCCTTTCAACAAATAATAAACCTCTTAACTTCTGAAGCAGACCTCATCCAGTATAGTGAAACTCTACCACTAATGATGACATGCGATGCCTCACCTTTCGGAGTGGGGCAATCCTCAGTCATACCCTACCAGATGGCAAAGAGGCACCCATTGCCTGCTTTTCAAGAACCCTGTCTAATCTGGAAAGAAACTACAGTCAGCTGGACAAGGAAGCCCTAGCGATCATCTGGACTGAAAAGTTTCCACAAATATGTTTACAGTAGGACCTTTTCAATCATTACTGACCATAAACCCCTGCTAGGCATATTGGCAGGCAACAAGGCCACCCCCAATATCCTATCACCTCGCATGACGAGGTGGTCTGAATTCTTGGCTGCCTATAATTACCAGCTCACTCACCGCCCCGGCAAGGACATTTTGCATGCCGATGCCTTAAGCCGCTCACCCCTTCCAGACATGCTAGACAGCCCAACACCCTCCACACAAGTCCTCCAAATAGAGACTCTACCCAGCCCACTCCTCACCGCACCAGACATTGCCCGCGAGATGAAAAAAGACGCACGGCTGGTGCAAGTCTTGAGCTGGGTAGAACGGGGTTGGCCAGAAAACGACAAAGACGAACGTTTAAAAGCTTTCAGGAACTGGTGGACTGAACTCTTTATTCAAAAAGGATGCATTCTGTGGGGAGATCGGGTGGTGATACCAGAAACATTGCAAACCGCTGTTTTGGACATGCTGCATGAAGGGCACCCGGGCATCGTTCGGATGAAAGCCCTGGCAAGAAGTTACGCTTGGAGGCCCAGAGATGGACAGGCAGATCGAAACATGGGTAGGCACATGCAACAGTTGTCAATATACGCAATCCACCACCCCTGCCCCACAGCACCACCCCTGGAATGGGAAACACCCAGAGGTCCCTGGTCATGAATCCACCCTGATTTCGCTGGCCCCACTCAGGGACACACCTTTCTGATAACTGTCGATGCCTATTCAAATTGGCTGGAGGTTTGCACTATGAAAAAAACAACCACAGAGGCTGTTATAGCTAAACTTAACAAACTCTTTGCCACACACGGGTTGCCAGATGTGATAGTGTCCAACAATGGGCCACAGTTCACGGCATTGGCATTCAAACAATATCTGGCTACCTGAGGCATCAGACATGCCTTAACTTCGCCCGCTCACCAGGCAGCGAATGGGTGGGCGGAACAAATGGTTCAATTTACAAAAAAAAAACCATACAAAAAATTGGAGACGGCAATATCCAGGAAAAAATCAATAAAATGCTGCTGATACAACATATCACACCAAACACAACCACTAACAAATGCCCAGCAGAACTACTCATGGGCAGAAGACTCCGCTTACCACTAGACCATTTGCATCCCACATATAACCTGGAGAAACCCCCAGGTTCCACTAGCCAACACCGTGCATTCAACATTGGCGATGTCGTCTTCGCAAAAAGCTTCACCGGAGACCCTCTCTGGGTACCCGCTCGCATCACCCAAATCACCGGTCCCCGGTCATACTGTCTAGAAACAGCCAATGGACAGAGCTGGAAGCGCCACATCGACCAGCTCTGGTCAAGACTAGCCAGCTTAGACTTTAATAAAGAAATCAGAGGGGGGGGACCCCAATCATTGAAAAAGGAAAAAACCCAACGCAAGCAGAACACCCCCAAACAAAAGCCAAACAATAAACCAGCCATACTCACCTGAAAACACAGAGCCATTGCAGACGGGTGCTTCACCTGAAAGGAGTAGCCGGACAAGCTCAACCAGCCCGGAAAATCCAGGAGGGAACAGCAGAGCGAGCGACTCGACCAACCCGAGTGAACCAGGCGGGAATCGCAGCTATAGGCCCGGCTCACCCTTCCAGGCGGTTCCGTCGAGAGGTTTGAGAGCGACGTGGAGCCCGTTTGAACCTGCTGATGACCAAAGACTAAATGAAATGTGCAGGTCAAGTAGGCAGGTACGAAGACCCGCCTACCTACGTGACTACGTCACCCCGTCCCTTGGACGATACCAAGAGGGGAGGGGTGTTCCATATTCAGAGACTTGAAAGCCTGCATTCCCATTGGTCCATTGCAACCGCTACCTGATTGGACAGCCAGGGCAGTTATGATTGGCTCGCTAAGAGTCTGACGTGATTGGTTAAAACCAAGCGTGGGAGACTTAAAGCAGCGTCATTGGCTGCCAAGCCATGGTCAGCTCTATAAAAGAGCCGCCGCGGCTGCTAGTATTTCAGACTTGTTCCTGCCGATAAATAAAGAGCTGTTGTTACTGAACTGAAGTCTCTTGTCTTTATGAGCCCGACCTTCGAACATAACACTAAGCTTCTTAGTTGATGCAGAAAAGAGAACTTTAGCTTCATTAATTATTTCCATAAATTCTAAAGATGAAGTGCACCCAAGCGCATACATAGAATGGATGCTTGCATCCTTTCTTCTGCACATCATTTGATCTAAATGATGTTTGGCTACTAAGGAAGTCATTTTAGAATGGGATTGGTGTGCATCTGTTTTATGTCCTTTAAAAAAAAAAGCACTCCCAGTTTCTGTTCCAAACACAAGTATGAACAAGCAGGCTATCCTGATGTGATCTCTGGCCCTTTATCTCCACCAGTCTTTTGTCTTGACCCGTACCATTTTTTCTACCATTATTTCTTCTTCCATGTTATTTCCCAAGTGGTGGGGCCATGTCTTGTTTTTCTGGATGCACTTGTGTGAGAGCAGAGGTTGACCAACTGGAGAGCAAGTCAAGGTTGACCAACTGGAGTAGAGCATCTATCCCTGGTTACTTTTTGAATTAATTTGGATTAATGGAAATGGCCAGTCTCTAAAGCAGGGATGGGCAAACTTTTTGGCTCGGGGGCCGCATTGACTTTTAAAATTTGACAGACGGGCCGGGTCAGCACAAGATATGATACATATAAAAAACTGCATTTGTTAACAGTTCCCCTTTACAAAGCGAGGGGAGGAAAGAGTTTTGTTTTTTAAGTGGGAGAGATGCCTACTCGGGGTAGGAAAAATAACAGACTGTTTTTTTCTCCGAGACACCCTCCAAAACTCAAGTTTGGCGTCATAGTTAAATTCGCACAACATAGATAGATAGATAGATAGATAGACAGATTCTTCCCCTACGAATAAACGACTCTGTGTGTGTGTGTGTGTGTGTGTGTGTGTGTGTGTATGTATGTATGTATGTATGAATGTATGAATGTACCCCCTCAGCTTATACAAGTTGGCCACTTATAAGATAAAAAATAAATAAACGCCCACCCCCCAAAACATAACTCTTCTGGTGCCCACGGATAAACTGTGAACCACCAATTAGTAGCAGGGCTGACCCTCCCTCTTGAACCAACTTCTAATTGGGGGGAGCAGACCAGCCTTCAGTCTCTTGCGAGAAACTGCTGGCTAACCCTGCAAATCGCTTGCTGAGGTGTGTGTATGGAGGCTTTCGCCTGCCTTTCCCCCTGCCCGCCCAGCGTCCATCCCGCCGCTGCTTTTGCCATTAAACCGCGAGTCCTCCCGGGAGCTAGGGAAGGCCACTTGGCAGGAAACATCTGTGTGCCTCTCCCAGGACCTGCCCACTCCGCCCAGCCTCCCATCCCAGCTTACCTTGAAGGCCACAGGGAGGCCAGTGTTGCATCTCCAGTGGGAAGGCAGCACTGAGCACAAGAATTGCATTAATTGGGGCTGTTGGTCCTCACCAGTTCTCCCAGATGATCGGCCAGGACATCCACCACCAAGCGCGCTTCGGTTCGGCTGTGAGGTCCCGGGACTGGCGCGCCTCAGGCGCCGCTGTTCTCTCCCATCTTACTGCAGGGGAAAGCCGTGGAGGGAGGTGTGAAGTGCTGCTGCTGCTGCTGCTGGCCAAGAGGCAAGGAAAAGGTGCACCCAAGGCACAGCGAGCCAGATGCCCAAGAGCGCACGGTGGGCCACTCCGAAGCTGGGCATGGGAGAAAACCACCCCAGGCCCCCGCCGTGCAGGTCGGGTCCTCACTGCCACTGCCAGTCCTGGCTGCTCTGGCTGCCAGTTGCTCCTTGGGGCGCAGCTCTTCCCGTGGCCCCATTGTGCTTCTCGTGCTCCTCACTGCCGGCGGTGCTCAGGGCTCAGGCGCCTCGGCGGAGAGGGATTCCCCAGGACCGAGAGATCTGAGCTGGCCACTGCAGCTCTGACATGCCTCCTCCCGTCACTTGGCTTCGCTGTCCTGTGGTGCTGGGTTCCGGAGCGCAGCCCCAAGGTCTGGCAGCCACGGTGGGGATCCTGGAGGCACTCAGCGGGCAGTTGGCCGAACCCCAGAGTGCTCCTTTGGTGCCGCCTCCCACACCCCCTTCCAAATCAAACATGGCTCAAGCGAAATCAAGCTGGGCTCCGTCGGTGGTGGCCGCGAGAGCAGTGCTCAGGGCTCCTTCACAGTCACGACGGAGGGGCGGGAAGGCGAGCCGGCAGCATCCTGCGCTCCTCCCGGCTCGGCGGCTTCTCTCCCCGGCAAAGGGACTGCGGTGAGACCTCAACAGGTTTCAGCTCTCTTCGCTCCGCTGGACTCCTGCCCCCGTTTCCTGCTCTACCTGACAAGCTTGTCAGGCTCTCTGCTTGCTCTCCGCCACCCTCCCTCCGCCTCAACCGCCTGCTCTCGACGCATCTGAAAGCAGCCAAAAAGTGGCCGCGGTTACATACGGACCAATCTTTGGTGAGCTGGGTAAAAAAGACCAACGGGCTGGATGTGGCCCGCAGGCCGTAGTTTGCCCAACCCTGCTTTAAAGGAACAAAACAAAAATATATGCATTCGTTCAGAAGCACTTCCCATTCATTTAAATATGCTAAATCCCAGGTCTGCCTGTAAATGGGATGGCAACACAATTCCTGTAAAAGGAAAGCTTTAAGCACTTTCAGTGGGAAGTACAAAAGTAAGGCCTAAAAGTAAGGAACCATAGTGGTGCAGTGGTTAGAAACAGTATTGCAGGCTAATTCAGTTTATTGCCAGGAATTTGATCCTCAAGGGCTTAAGGTTGACTCAGCCTTCCAACCTTACAAGGCCAGTAAAACGAGGAGCCAGACTGTTGGGAATAGGCTGACTCTGTAAACTGCTTAGAGAAGACTGTAAAGCACTGTGAAACACTATATAAGACTAAGTGTGTTGCTAGTACTATGTACAGGGCTATAGGACAGGAAGGCCAGTATGTGCAAATAATATTCATTCCATTCAATTTCATTGCCCCAAAGAAAAGTTGGCGCACAGAAATTGCTCCCTCTAAAAATCTGTGGAGAAGTCATGAGTCAAATTTCCTTAATTTCAATAAATATTAAGTGCAGTTCAAGATCTTTTCTTGTACTAAATCTGAACTTGAAACAATTATCATAACAGAGTTATGATACCAGTATGTTGAGACCAGATTCTCAATCTCTCTCTGCAAAAATCTTTAGGTTGTCTATCTTCAGCTTTTTATTCTGAACTGGAAGGCTGCAGAAGATGTAAAATAGTCTGGGTTATACAGGTAGTTCTAGATTTACAACAGTTCTAGATTTTCAGTTAGTTTAGTAACTGTTTAAAGTTACAACGGCACTGAAAAAAGTGACCATTTTTCACACTTATGACCATAGTTGCCTCCCCATGGTCAGATGCTTGACAACTGACTCACATTTATGATGTTCCAAATGTCCCAAGGTCAAATGATCCTCTTTTGCAACTTCATGACAAGAAAAGTCAATGGGGAAGCCAGATTCACTTAACAACTATGTCAGTAATTTAACAAGTGGTTCACTTCACAAATGTAGCAAGAAAAGTTGTAAAATGAGGCAGAAATCCTTTAACAAATTTTTCACTTAGCAACATAAATGTTGAGTTCAATTGTGATTGTAAGTTGAAGACATCCTGTTTATTTAGTCTAGGTTTTTCTATAGTAATACTAAGCTGAATATGAGATCTATTTAAGTATTAATATTTAAGTATTAATATGTGCAGTAAGAACTTTAATATTAGAAAAATGAATTATATTTAGAAGCTACTAATTAAGACTTAATTTGGCTATTAAGACTTGCTGTTTGACATACTATTAAAAGAAGCAACAAGATGTCTAAAGAACATGATGTGCCAACAAGTTAAATGCAATTAATTAATACGTTAGTAAACCAAACAGAACAAGAGAAGATCAGAGAATAAAAAGGGCTTGAAATCTGGAGTAAGTTTTTTAAAAATTCTCCATTAATTGCTGCTGCTGCTAACTTCGACCCATCCACTCAGCCCTTCTTCATTTCTACACCCACTCACCTAGATCCCACTGGCTGTCAAGCTAGGGCCTGCACCTTGTGGAAAGGCCTGTTACTCAGAATTTGAGAATTCTTAAAAAGTTGCTGGGAGTAAGTTGATTTATGGTGTGAAAATGATTTTATTTTCCTGTCTGTAATTGCTCTGTTTGAAAATCATCTGTGAAGTCTTGGCTGTTTTGTTTTGTTTACTAAAGACATCTGGTCCAAGAGCAGCTAGGGGAGAAAATAGAAAAGTAGAAGAGTGAAAGGAGAAACCAAATATGAATAAAGACTTTCCCCAAAGCTTCAATTCACTGCTGCCTAGAAAGGTTCAAGGTAAGGAAGCTGTCTGTATATTGGTGAGTTTAGAGCTTGTTAGAAATTTCAGAAAATATTTTCTTAATTTGTGCTGGCCAATAGTTGAGCAGAAAAAATGTAAGCCAATGAGTACTAACTCACCCACTCATTGTATTTCCAGTTTGCTAATTGATGAGTTTATTGCCACGGAGTAACAAAAAAACTTCTTCCTTCCAGGGGTGGGATTCACATTTTTTAACAACCTGTTCTATGGGTATGGCTTAGTTGGTGGGTGTGGCTTAGTTGGTGGGCATGGCTTGGTGGCCATGTGACTGGCTGGGCATGGCCAACTCAATATCACTCACATCGAGGCACGCATCTCCTCGCCTGGCTTCTCATGCTTGTGGGGATGCTGCAACATTCGTAAGTGTGAAAACGGTCATAAGTCACTTTTTTCAGTGCCATTGTAACTTTGAATGGTCACTCCACACAAACAAAGTACCAGCAAAGGAGGAAAAAAAACTTCAGAGAAATTCCTGAGACAGGAAGACCAGACTTGTCAAGAATATAATAAGGATTAATGGAGAGGCAGATTCTGTAAGCAACACCAGAATGTTTCCTTCCTGCCTTCCCTACAGGATTAGGCCAGTAATTTCTTCTAACAACTGATTCTCTTAACTGCTTAGAATGTTAACAACCAGTTCTAGCAAACAGGTGTAAAGTGGTAGAATCCCACCCCTCCTTCCTCCCTCCCTCCTTCCTTCTCTCCCTCCCTCCCTTTCTCCCTCCCTCCCTTCCTTCCTTCCTTTCTTCTCTTCATTCCTTCCTTCCCATTAAGTTTAACTTCTTCCCATCACACATTTGCCAACATATATTTGTGCACATGTGTTTGTTGACCTGCAGACTGTTTTTATCATTAGTTTTCAGGGGACTATTAGTTGATCTTTTTAAAGTATTAGCAAAGGCTAAAAAGCTTTAACATCTCCAGGGCTTTGAAGTAAAGTGCATCTCCATGTCCTTTGAAGCCACATGTTCCCAGAAAATCTTGGAAGTGTTAATGGACTACAAATTTGCATGCCAGCAAAACTGCTGATGGGGATTTTCTCAAAATTGTTTCCTCTTCCAAGTCAAGGTGGGCTGTACAAGAAGATGTCCACAGATTCCAGGTGAACTTTCTTACAATGCAGATTTTATCTATTACTGAAGCCCGGAAAAAGGGTAAGGAAGCTGTTTTCCAAAAGGGGTGAAAAGGCTGAATTTTAGCAACATGTTAGTTGCTGGTTTGAACTTGTCTTCAGACCAACATACTTTAGGCTTATCATAACCCTTAAAGTTTGCTTTTATTAAAGCTGTGAAAAGTTGGGGGTATTTTTTTTAATCCATAAATATTTCTTTAAAAGAAAAAAAATCAAGAGGTAAATGGACTTTTTTTTAATCAAATGAACCTCAGGGAAAAGAGAGTGTAAAACATTTAGCATATTCATGCTGTACTGCACCAGTTGATAAGAATTGCAACATAAATGGAAAAGCCTGCCCACATGTCTCTTAGCTTAATGATAGAGGGGCAAAAGGTTAACTTGGACAAGCTAATTAAAACCGTGTTAAACTCCATGTGCAGCTTTTACAGGAAGATTTGGATGTGAATGAGAACAGACAATGCCTTCCTGTGGATTCAAGCTTGGACAAATCTATAAGTGGAGGTATGGTACAAAATGCTGAAAATATTGTAGAGCTTACTTTATGCTACAAACAGTTCATCTTGTTTGGGAAGCTAAAAATACTCTGAATTTAAACAAAGTAAAGGCCATTTGCTACCTTGATTTCCTTTTGCCCTGTAAATATCCCAGCAAACAAAACATAATTGCGTAGATTTCTTCCTGGCTTGACAGGAGATCTTATGATTCACAGCTCCTGTGTTGACCTTTCTGCCCCATGTTCTGGTTAACAGGAAGAGGATTGGATTTTGGAGGATGCCTTTGGGTTTCAAGCATGCTTTTGCTATCAAAAAAAGTTAGAAATTTATTGAGGTTACCAGGTCTCTCACATACCTTTTTCTTTGTTTTTCTGTTCTCAGGGCCAACAGCTTTGAATAATAACTCTTCTCTGCTTGTAATTGAGAAGATTAAAAACAAAAAAAAATACTCTCTGTTGTCCAAGTCATGGGCTTCGCAAGCAGTGTTCTCAGCATGCCAAAAGCTCAAATCATTGCATTTGTTTCACATTGTGCTTTTTCACATTATGCTCCTTTCCTTAGTTATGTTACATTCAGCTGTAATCAAATCCCATTGTGCTGAGTATAATGGAACTCAACTTGGACCTATAAGGTGATGCTAAGATTCCTAGAGTCACAATGCATTAGAAAATATCCAGACTTTGAATCTCTGGCATAGAAGTGTCTATGATTTGATCCCATGTAACACAAGTAGTATCAGTGACTGAAACATTTTCATTTTGACCAAATGATAATGTTAGACTTCTGTTGTAATTGCCATATGAATAAATCAAAAGTTGCCCTGGTGGTACCAGTTGAGCATTTCATAGAGGATGAATCTATTTTGATGTCATAGAGAATAACAGTAGATTCTAGCAAAAATTGTCATTTGCATACATGACATTAGTGATGAATATAATCAAATTCAATTCCATAATGAAGATATCTGTTGTAGTAATCCTCACCTTACAACCATTAATTTAGTGAGTCTTGAAAGTTACAATAATTGTAGCATCCTGAAGTCATCTGATCAGCATCTTCAACCTTCTTAGTAGACTTCTGACAAGCAAAGTCAATGAAGAAACTCAGATTTGCTTAACAATCTCATGATTCATTTAAAAACTTCAGTGACTCACTTAACAATCATGGCAAGAAAATTGTAAAGTATGACTCACTTGTCTTGCTTACCAGTAGAAATGCTGATTGTGATTATCCCGACTGTGATAGTAAATATTCTCAATACAATACTACTTGTACTGAACAGTAATTAAGAGAAGATGCATCCCAGTGCAAACTGGGAAGCTTTCTGATGGTTTTTGAATGGAAGCCCTGCAAGTTAAGTCATCAGAGAACATCTTAAGGAGTCCATAAGTTAATCTGGCATTCTTTCAACAGCAAATGCCTTCCGATGAGCTGAACAATACACACTGTCATAGACAGCTATAAAGTGAATGAATGTTATGATGAGTCCTTTGCCAGGGGTGGGATTCAGCCGGTTCGGGCTGGTTCCTGTGAACCAGATGTTAATTTTACATCCAGTTCACTGAACTGGTAGTTCTGAAGACCATCTGGCCTCACCCACCCACCCACCCCTCCCCTCCCCTCCCAGGTGTCCCCATGAGGCCCATCTGGCTCCCAGGTAAGTATAGGAAAGCTCCTGGGAGCAAAAACGGGCTTAGGGGGTACAGAAAGAAAGAAAGGGAGGGAGGGAAGAAAGAAAGGGAGGGAAAGAAAGAAAGAAAGAAAGAAAGAAAGAAAGAAAGAAAGAAAGAAAGAAAGAAAGAAAGAAAGAAAGAAAGAGAGGGAGGGAAGGGAAAAAGAAAGAAAGAGGGAGGGAGGGAAGGGACAAAGAGGAAAGGGAAGGTGAATAAGATATGAGGGATGGAGGGAGGGAGGGATGGATAGAGGGAGGGAGGAAAAGAAAGAGGAGAGGAAGGAAGGACCACAAACCCTGGCAATCCAGAGCTGGAAAGGACCTCAGGACCTCTAGTCCATCCCCTTGTCTTCAGCAGGAGACATCTGGGTTATTTTGGTGCCTCAACCAGTCACATAACCACCAAGCCATGACCACCAAGCCATTCCCACCAAGCCATGACCACAGAACCAGTTGTTAAAAAATTTGAATCCCACCCTTGTCCTTTGCTACAATTGATTCATACTTCCATATCTTGTAATATATGATTTGGTCACAATAAACCTAATTTGGACAAAACCAGCCTGTTCTTTATGGACTGCTTCTTCTCTCTCAATATTTGATTTTGGAGTTGGATTATCTGCAGAAATATTTCATTAATCATGAAGTGTATACTTATGGTAGCATTTTCACTTGTGGCTAAGCTATCTACGTAAAAAAAGGATGAGGCTTGTGACAACTTTTTCCCATGTGCTTGGTGTGCTCCTGATATCCAGATCACCTGTAAAACCAGTGTTGTAGAGTGGTTAAAGTATTAGACCCAGGCAGGGGGTAGGATTCAATTTTTTTAACAATTGGTTCTGTGGGTGTGGCTTAGTTGGTGGGTGTGGCTTGATGGTCATGTGACTGGGTGGACGTGGCCAACTCAATATCATTCACGCATCTCCTTGCCTGACCTCTCATGACTGTGGGGATGCTGTAACAGTCGTAAGTGTGAAAAATGGTCATAAGTCACTTTTTTCAGTGCCATTGTCACTCCACACAAGCAAAGTACCTGCAAAGGAGGGGGAAAAAATTCCAGAAAAGTTCCTGAGACAGGAAGTCTAGTCCTGCCAAGAATGTAATAAGGTTTAGCGGAGAGGCAGTTTCTGTAAGCAACGCCAGAATGTTTCCTTCCTGCCTTCCTTACAAGATTAGGCCAGTAATTTCTTCTAGCAACTGGTTCTCTGAACTGCTTAGAATGTTAAGAACCAATTCTAGTGAATAGGTGAAAAGTGGTAGAATCCCACCCCTGGACCCAGGTTCTAGTTCTCTTTCAGTCATAGGACCACACTGGATGATTTTGGGCCAGTTGCTCTTATTCATGTTGTGAGAAAAAATAGGAGGAAGTAGTAATACATTATCATAAGTTCCTGTACAAAAGTGGAATATAGGTTTAATAAATAAACTGAATTAGTGAGTTCAGTCATCATAGCAAAAGTCAGCTCTTGTAATGATATGTGGGAAGAATTTTGGAAAACAAAAGGAACAGATGCCACCTAGATAATGGATTGGTAAATGAAATTTGAGTCTAAAGGAGAAGTTGTGAGAAGGGACTTTCTCTAGTTTTTTAGAGAGTATAAGAGAAAGGAGAGAGGGAAGGAAGGATACTTTCAGACTTGGAAGATTCTATTAATGTAACTTACAATACAGATAAAACTAATCCTACTTCTGTATTTTGCCTGGACTATTTTGCAAGGCTAACATCAAACTTGCAACTGCCTGTGCCACTGCAATTGGCAATTCTGTTGATGACTTTTGATCTGCAAAACTGATGCATTTATGTACCGGTGAATGTTGATTTGCATGTTGTTTGAGCCAGATTGAGATAATGCAGTTATCAACATTCTGTAGTGTAGCAGTTCATGAACAACTTTCTGGCTATCATCTACACCATCTACATAAGAATATTCCAAGAAACCATTGTCAGCTGTTTCTTCAGGTTGAAGCTGTCAACAGTGGTGTCCCCCAAGGCAGTGTACTAGGACCAACTCTCTTCATACTCTACATAAATGACCTCTGTGGTCATATTAAGAGCAATTGCATTCTCTTCGCTGATGATGTAAAGCTATTCAACACCACAGACAATACTACTACCCTCCAAAAAGACCTTGACTATGTATCAGAATGGTCAATCAAATGGCAACTTCAAATCTCAACAAATAAATCCTCTGTCTTACATATTGGCAAAAAAAATCAGAAAATAAAACACAAGCGAAATAGTCAAGACCTTGTTGAGGATCCAAACTTTGTCAAGGACCTTGGAGTACTCATCTCTAATGATCTAAGTGCTAAAGCCCACTGTAACTACATAGCTAAAAAGGCATTAAGAGTTGTTAACCTAATCCTACGTAGCTTTTTCTCTGGTAATATCACACTACTAACGAGAGCATACAAAACATTTGCTAGAACAATACTCGAACACAGCTCATCAGTCTGGAACCCATATCATGTATCTGATATTAACACAATTGAAAAAGTGCAGAAATATTTCACAAGAAGAGATCACCCTGAATATCATTGGAGGCAATCTGAAGAAGACACAGAAATAAGGCAAGTAAGGAGGTATCATCATAAGACCCTCTATCAATTGTCCATGGAAGAAGCAAAGAACTCTAGCTTATGTTTCAAACCATTCAGTTATAGTGACCTTCTCCAACTTGGTGCCTTTCAATTATATGGAATCATATTTTCCAGAATTCATGCATGTCTAATGATGATAGATGTAAAGCAAGACTTTTGGAATCATTAGTCATGCTGGTGGAAAGTGACAGCTGAGGCCCAACACATTTGAAAGACAGAAGATTAGGAAATATATGAAATTTTTGATTTCTACTGGCTGATCATCAGTGTTCCCCATTCTCACCCTCCTTACAGAAAATTTTAATTCCTTCTGAAGGCTTTGAAAGCATCAGTTTATAAAAGACTGAATATAGCAACCATAAGCATTTTTGAAGAAAAATGGCTACTGATATTAGCATGCCAGTATTCTTTTTAAACCTTCATTCTGATTTATACTGACTCTTGGCGGTTGCTATAGAGCCAAGGGTTACCAATAAGCCATATGAAACAAATAAACACAAAACAGAGTTGTTCACTGCATATCTTTTAAAATTTATTTTAAATATTCCATATGGAAATATTCTGGATTGCAAGTTTCAGAAATTCCCGACTTTATATAAACAAAATATATTTACTGAACTTACAGGACAATGTGGAGCCATTTTAATAGCACAATATGCAACAAATGTTTATATCACATACTCCATCGAAGGAACATGAATCTAAAAGCACATTAAAGAAAGCTGTGGGACACATTTTATAGATACACACATACAGAAACACACTCAGTGTCCTTGAATTCCCCCTAGCATATGGGAAATGTACTTAACTCTTTATGAGTAGGTGGAAGCAAAATCAACATTTGGGAGTGACTTAGTTCAGGAACTCCATGTAGCTAAATCAATACCCCTTTTTGTTTGTAACTCCAGGGCAGATAATCAATTCTCATTAGATGGTCTCAATCTTGTCTTTGTAATATGCTTCTTAGAGGGCAACAGGATAGTTTTTTGATTCTGGGAATGAAAAAAGGTACTTGGTGCTGGCTGATACTTCCAATCACTTAGTTGGGAAATAAACTTATTTATTTATTTAAATTTATTTGTACCCAACTTCTGTAGACTCTTGATAATGTATAAAAAAAGAAAAAACCTTAAAAACAGTTAAAATTATTAAATCAAAAAGCCAGCCCAGACTAAAATGATTTAACAGCAGAATCAACTAAACAAAACAACCAATCTCAAACATCAACCCTGGCCTGGGTCCAATGTCAGATATTCAAAGTTTTCAAAAACACAAGAGACAGGGTGCCATCCTTATTGTGAGAGAATGGTGTTTCAGAAGGTAAAGGGGCCACCACAGAAAAGGTATACTTCTTAGGTTCCACAAGATAATTTAATTTTTCTGGAATGTACTGAATGGAAATGATTGGAGACAAATCATTTAGGTGTACTGGCCCTATACTGGCCCACCTACTGGGCTATACCAGAGGTGGTATTCAGTAGGTTCTGACCAGTTCTAGAGAACCGGTAGCGGAAATTTTGAGTACCAGCAAATACCACCTCTGACAGGCCCCACTCCCATCTAGTCTCTGCCTCCTGAGTCCCAGCTGATCGGCTGGGTCTTCTTTTGTTGCCCTGCAGAGAAGAATGGAGCTGGAAATCAGTTTAGTGGGGTGGGGAGGGAATGGGATTTTGCAGTAACTTTCCCCAGGAGTGGGGAGGGAATGGAGATTTTACAGTATCCTTCCCCTGCCATGCCCACCAAGCCATGTCTACAGAACCGGTGGTAAAAATTTTTTGAATCCCACCACTGTGTAGATGATAACCACCTTGCTTTCAGAAGCCAACAGGCTTTGATTATATTTCATGCAGCAGTGGTGACATCTGATGTATTTTTTTTTTCCAACCAGTGCATTTTGAACCAACTGTTGCTTCTGAGTGGTCTTCAAGATCAATCCTATGTAGAATACATTATCATAATCCAATCATGATATAATAGGGCTTGAATGATTGTTTGAAGGCTCCTAGCTACATCTTTAGCCACCACAAATGTGAGCAATTATCCCAAATAGATCCTTGGATGGCTGAAAATTGAAGGAGTTGCAATCAAAGACATCTTTTTTGAGGAGTGAGCACATAAATCTCTTTGAAAGGATCACTATGAGATGAACATGCTTAGGATTATCGTGATGCAAAAGATCTGGGTAATGTACAAGACAAGAAAATATCGTTGGGGGATTGCAGACTTTAGCTCTCTAAAATATATTTAACAATTTAAACCAGTGGTGAACAATTAACTTTTCCAGGGGGCTGCATAAGAAAAAGACTTTTATGAAGAGTCACCTCCTGTTCCGTCCCTGACACCTGCCTCCCCATCACTATTCATTTTTTTGCCACCGCTGAAGGCAGACAGGTATAGCTGAAAGGTCGGATGTGGACCATAAGATGCCCAGGCATTTATATGAACCGCTGAACAGTTGCCCAGAAACTAACATTTTTGACATTTTCCCAATCTCTTGCATGAGGACCATTTTCTATATTATTAATGTTGTATTTTATTTTTTAATTAATAATTAAAAATAATAATACTTTTTTTTACTAGGGACACAGTGGCTCAGTGGCTAAGGCGCTGAGCTTGTCAATCAGAAAGGTTGGCAGTTCAGTGGTTCGAATCCCTAGCATCGCGTAACAGAGTGAGCTTCCGTTACTTGTCCCAGCTTCTGCCCACGGAGAAGTCTGAAAGCACAGCAAAATGCAAGTAGAAAAATAGGGACCACTTTGATGGGAAGACAATAGCATTCCGTGCATCTTCAGCATTTAGTCATGCCAGCCACATGACCATGGAAACATCTTCAGACAGCGCTAGCTCTTTTGCTTTGTAATGGAGATGAGCACTGCCCCTTAGGGCCGGAAACAACGAGCATGTATGTGCGAGGGCAACCTTTACCTTATTGTATTTTTGTTATGGATAGCACCAGTAGAGACTAAATTCCGTTGTATAATGTTTTTAATAATCAATGTACAATGACAATAAATCATCATCATCATCATCATTTCTGTGTATGTATGTGTATATGCTAGGAAATATAGTATAGGTGGCATATATACTGTTAAGTCTGGAGCATGGGTGCGAATGATGGAGACGAGCCGGTAGAACAGTGAACTTCAAACTCTTTATTTACATATTGTGACAGCTCCAACTGGAGGGCTGCTATAGCCTTCCTTATATAGGCAACTTATTAACTATTCAACCAATAGCAAACCTGGAGCGCTAGCTCTGTTAACCAATGGGAATGGCCTGTTAATGGCCAATCAGATGCTCCTGAACAGACCAATCCGATCCTGCCATTAACAGCCAATCAGAAGTGCAGGGCCAGAACCCTGCACTTGACTTCAAGCTCAAGATAACTTTATTGGTATTATTCATTCACAACACCCCTTTCCCCCGGCTTCTGCCCAGGGGGCGCGGTTATATAGTCCTTCAGGTAGGACGGCTGTTTTATTAGTCTTTTTGATTTTCGCAAAGTGCCTGGCGGTTGGCTGCACTTCTGCTGAGGTAGATCGTTGTTTAATGGTAGGGGTGCCTCTGGTTCCAAGTTCGCATTCCCATCATCACCAATATCACTGGCCACTCCCTGAGGTGAACTCACTCCGGACCCTGGTTCCTGTTCCTGCATTTCAGTTCCATTATCAGTCTCTTTGAAAGGGTTTCCCTCTAATTGTAATTCGCTTTCCTCTATCTCTCCCCCCCCTCAGTTTGGTCATAAGAGAGTTCGGAAGTGCGAGACGGTAGCCGCGATCGTAGTTGATCTATGTGGCGCTTCCAAAGTCTGTCGTCAGGGCACTGAACGAGGTATGATCTTGGGCCGGTTACACGGATTACGGTCGCCTCTACCCACAGCGGATCTCCCGATAAGTTTTTAGAGAATACTAAATCGCCTACCTGGAAGGTATGGCATCGGCCGCTGGATCCAAGTGGCTTTTCTGGTTCGTAGGCTGGGTGTAACCGATCGAGGTGGGAGCAGAGCTTTTGTCCCATTAGCAGCTCGGCGGGAGTTTTGTTGGTGACACTGTGAGGTGTGATGTGCTGCAGGAAAAGGATCCGGTTGATTTTCTCGTCGATGTTGTCGTAGTCTATCTTTTGGAGAGTCTTTTTGACGAATTGTACCATGCGCTCAGCCCTACTGTTGGCAGCAGGGTGCGCAGGCGCAGTGAGCGCATGTCAAATACCGCGGTCAGCCAGGTACTGCTCAAAAGACAGCGCGGTAAATTGGGGCCCGTTGTCAGATACCAGAACGTCTGGTAATCCATGGGTTGCAAAAAGTCTTTCCAGTCTTTTGATGACCGCGTCAGTGGTTGTGTTGCTCATTCGGTGAATCTCGAGCCAATTCGAGTAGGCGTCGACAGTTAGCAAAAACATGTGGCCTTTGATTGGCCCAGCAAAGTCCAGATGGATGCGGGACCAGGGTCCCCGCGGCGTCTCCCATTCGGTTGGGGTTGCCTTTGGTGGAGCGTTGCTTACTTCTTGGCATCTCTGGCAAGTTTTAACCCATGATTCAATTTGTCTGTCGATGCCTGGCCACCACGCATAGCTTCGTGCGAGGCCCTTTATGCGCACGATGCCAGGGTGGCCATCGTGCAAGGTTCTTAGCAATGTCTCTTGGAGTCGTTCTGGGATAACAATTCTATCGCCCTAGATGACACAGCCCTTCTGCGAGAACAACTCTGTTTGACAACTGTTGAATGCAAAGTCGTCTGGTACTTGGTCCAATGGCCATCCACGTTCCACCCATGTGAGGACTCGCGCCAAGATGGGGTCGCGTTTTGTTTTTCTCGCGATGTCATGGGCAGTTAATGGCAGGGTGTGGAGTGTCTCGATCTGCAACGCTGTCATCATTGGTGCAGAATCGTTGATAGTTTCAGGGAGCGGTGTACGGCTCAGTGCGTCAGTGTGGGGAATGGCTTTATCAGGACGATATTGTAGCCGATAATTGTAGGCAGCCAAGAATTCTGACCAGCGGGTCATTCTGGGAGAAAGTATGTAGGGAGTTGGCTTGTCCCCAGCGATGATCCCCAGCAATGGTTTGTGGTCAGTTACAATGGTGAAAACCCGGCCATACACGTACTCATGAAATCTTTTAACAGCTGATACAATCGCCAGGGCTTCTTTAGCGATCTGGCTGTAATTTCGCTCGGCTTTCGAGAGCGTCTTTGAGAAGTAAGCAACAGGGGCTTCATTACCGTTAGGTAACACATGGCTCAAAATGGCGCCCACTCCAAAGGGCGATGCATCACATGTAATGTTTATTGGCAAAGTCTCATTGTACTGCATTAGTACGGCGTCCGAAGTCAGTAGTTTTTTCACGTTACGGAATGCCTGCTCTTCTTTGTGACCTCATACCTGAATTGCTTTTTTATCTAATAGACGATGTAAAGGTTCAGCGACAGTCGCCTTGTGCGGCAAGAATACATTATAGAAATTGAGGAGGCCTAAGAACGCCTGGAGGTCGGTCTTGTTCTGCGGTCTGGGAGTGTTTTTTATTGCTCTCAATTTGCTATCGGTAGAGTGAATACCCTGACTGTCAATTAAGTACCCTAAGAATTCAACATGATCAGTACACAGTTTGCACTTATTTTTTTTGACTTTCAGGCCTGCTTCCTGGAATTTTCGTAATACCAGTCTTAAACGCTCCCGTAAGATTTTTGGAGTGGGGGCAGCAATGAGCACATCATCAAAATAGGGGACAACGCCCTTGATCCCCTGCAATAGTCTCTCCATTAGGCTCTGAAAGATCCCTTGGGCTACACTGACTCCGAATTGGAGCTGCGTGCACTTAAAGGCACCTCGGTGTGTTACGATAGTCTGTGCCTGTGCCGTTTTTTGGTCAACCGGCAGTTGCTGATAAGCCTGAGCTAAGTCTAGTTTAGCGAAGACTTTTCCGCCCCCCCCAGGGAATGGAGGAGGTGTTGTACCACCAGCACCGGATATGGGTTCTGTTGCAGGGCGTGGTTTACGGTGGCTCGGCAGTCCCCACAAATTCTAATTGAGCCGTCCGGCTTAATTGATGTCACAATCGGTGTTTCCCATGGGGAGTGGTGAGTTGGCTTTAAGACTCCCTGGGCAATCAATTTATCAAGCTGCTCATCGATTTTCGGTTTTACAGCGAACGGAACTCGACGAGGCTTAAGGTGGATGGGAGCTATCTTTGGATTAAGGCTAAAGGATATCGGGGTCCCCTTGTACTCGCCTAGCTTTTCCTCGAAGACATCCCTGAATTCGTGGGCGAGGTCTTCCTCCCAGTCACTGCCGCCGATTCGGTTAATGCCTGCCACTTCAATGCCGAGTGGTGCGAACCGTTGCAGGCCTAACAGACTAGGCCAGTCCTTATTGATTATCATCAGGGGTAAGTACGCCGTGCGGTTCTTGAATGCAACCTGGACTTGACTGGATCCTGCAGCTGAAATTCAGTTCCCCTGGTAGTCCTTTAACACGAGCCGTTGGAATTGAAGGTCTTGGCACTGGATAGTGGGGATGAGTTGCTTGAGGGTCTTCCATGAGACCATTGAAAGAGACGATCCCAAGTCAACTTCCATTTGGCAAGGCCGATTTTCAATGTTCACATTGACTCAAATTTTCTTAGCGTCGAGCGAAGAGGCATGACCAATAGTGAGTATTTGGTGGGCCTCTTCCCATCTCGCTAGACGACTCACGGGTCGGTTTCTGTAGGAGTGGTTTACTGGTTCTCACCTTACAGGGTGATTCCCTGTCGATTTGCAGAGATTGGTTCCTTTCGAGGTCTGGCTGGGTTCGAGGAAGCTTCGGCAGACCCGTTCGATGTGGCCTTGTTTCCCGCACTCGTGGCAGAGCGCATCGCGGAATTTGCAATCGGAGCGGTAATGGTTGGCCCGCAGCCAGCGCATGGTTGCTGGGACTTCGGGTATCGGTCCCGATTGGACCACAGGTGATGGACCTCTTCTTCGTCGCTGTCTGACGATGAAGAGAGGTCTTCATGATGGGCCATCTTCAGCTGCCCTTCTGCGTTAGGTGAAACTTCGCCAGCCGGTGGGCGTGCTGGAGCGCGATTTCGGCGTAGTTGGGCAGCCGACTTCTTGGTTGCCTCCGCTGCTGTAGCTTCAGCTATGGCATCTTTAAGGGTGATGTCGCTCTTGTCCTCAGGCTAGACGCTCTGTACGTTTAGAGCGTCTAGCCTGAGGACTACTCGGTCTCTCAAGGCCTCTTCTAGGTCGGTGAAATCGCAAAGGCCTCCCAAGTTCCTGAGGTCTGCAACGAAATCGGCGACACTTTCTCCTTTCTGCTGGTTCCTTTGATAGAACTCGTGTCATCTCACGAGCGTTGGAACGGTTGGTGCATAGTGGGCTCTTAGCAACGGTTCGAGGACGTCCCAGTCCATGGCCTTCACTTCAGCCGGTTTCGCTAATGCTTTGGCCATTTTGAATACCGTCGGGCCGCAGTACATTAGGAATACCGCCCGTTTCTTCCCAGTTGTGGCATCCTTCAGATTATTCGTTTCCAAAAACATTTGAAAACAATCCATATAGGACTCCCAGTCCTCTTGAGATGGATCGAATGGAGCGGGTGGTACTACGCCGCCAGACATGGTTCCGCCATTGTGCGCTTCAGCCATGTGCTTAGTTGTCTTAGTTGGCTCGGATGTAATCCAATCCCACCCTCGTCGCCAGTGTTAAGTCTGGAGCATGGGTGCGAATGATGGAGATGAGCCTGTAGAGCAGTGAACTTCAAACTCTTTATTTACATATTGTGACAGCTCCAACTGGAGGGCTGCTATAGCCTTCCTTATATAGGCAACTTATTAACTATTCAACCAATAGCAATCCTGGAGCACTAGCTCCGTTAACCAATGGGAATGGCCTGTTAATGGCCAATCAGATGCTCCTGAATGGACCAGTCCGATCCTGCCATTAACAGCCAATCAGAAGAGCAGGGCCAGAACCCTGCACTTGACTTCAAGCTCAAGATAACTTTATTGGTATTATTCATTCACAACATATATTGCTCTGGATCATATGACCAGGAAGAAGAAGGGAGTGGCCTTGTAATGGAGCTGTCTGGAACATTCTGAACCACTTTTTCAGCTCTGCAGAACAGGGATGCACTGGGGAAAATATTCAGGATGTTTTTCTTCCCTGGCGAGATCTGATCTGTTTCAGTTTAGATCTTTGTTTTGTCAGCTTCATCTCTCTCAATAAATTTGGCCCTGTTATATCATGGAAGGTTATTATGTTAAAGGAAAGTGCTTTTATATCCCCCCACAAGATTCTACAGGGTTAGAAGAAGAACAAAGTACTCAGTGGTATTCAGATTATAATTTCAAATCTAACAATTACAATATATGATTTTTTTTTTGTATGAAATTCTGTATAATTGTGGCTTAGAATTCTGACAAAGAAGTTTGGGAGAAAACATAGAGACAAATGTAATGCAATGGTGGTAAATATTTTGAACTTCCCCAGATTTAGTCCCTACTTGATCTGACTACAGATACAGTCTTTTAGGGGATGCATCCTAAAAAAGAATAAACATTAATCAACAGATCTAATCTTTGTTAAGACTTTTCATAATCACATTTTATGATTTATCTGTTTTTTTAATAAAAAAATAGGATCAGCCTTCTTCCCTCTGAAAGTGTTGGACAACAACTGCAATGGTCATGCTGTCTGGAGATGCTGGGAAAAGGCCAGGTTATATAAGGCTGTGGATATATCTTCAAATATGTATTGTATGTTTACAAGTGCATTGGTGAAGAATACTGTGTGAGTGTATATGTGTATTTAATATTCCCTCTAGGATCATAAAAAAGACCTGCTCTGTGACATCTGATATTTTCTCCTATCTTTTCAAGCTTAAATCTGCCAAGTACTGACACAAAATCTAAGATGGGATAAGACGTCTAGGTTTTTATGTCTTTCAAAGCATTTGGGATTTGTAAAACTAAGGAAGCCTTAATAATTTATGGTCCTTAATTGTCTCATGAAAATATAGAAATAACAGATTATCACTGAAGCCAACATAATGCAGATGTTTCAGTATTGACACTTTACTGCAAGGAGTAACTTTCTTTTCTCCTTTTTAAGAAAATATCTTTTTTTATATTTTTCTTGTACATTTTGTGTTTTCTGCTTAGTTTATACTTTGGAGTATTAAAGTTGAAAAGAAAAGCTGCAGAACTAATTTTCCAAGGGGCATCCAAAGCTCTGCAGCCATGTTAGCTATGGATATACCGGGAATCATCTATGTAGTCCTTGTTTGATTTCATGGTGAAGAAAAAGTGGGAGTGAACAGTTTGCCACATATAATAATATGTGTTTGAGTTTTACAGTTGTCCTAAGCAGAAAGAAAATTAAAAAAAACCCACATCAATATATAGTATCTAAATTAGCAGGTAATTTGCCCAGTAATGTTTCAACAATTGTCTGACCCAGCGTACATCCCCAAAAGTAAGAAAATCAGCCTCAAAAAGAGACCCCAAAGTGCAATGCTGTTCTGTTGAATATTTGTGCATGCTAAGTATCTGGAAACTGAAAAATACAATGGTGCCTTCAACTGCTTTGAAACTCATCAAATCTGATATTCAATGCTTTTGACATGAACATTTTATCCTTGTATTCATCATTTGTTTGGTACTCGATGCATAAGCTATAACTTTGTGTCAGCTGCTTTGTGATTGACTACATTGTTCCTTATGGAAAAAAATTGTTTGATACTCATTATTCTTGATATTCATTGCGTCTACCAGAACCAATTATCAATGAGTACCAAAGTAGCACTCTACTGTAAATTAATGTGATGCACTTAAGTCAGCATTTCAAGGTAAATTGGACTAAGAATCTATGTCATGTAGATTGCTATTACTTTTATTGTAAAGTTAGAATAACATAATCTTGGAAACCTGAATGCATTTCCCTCTTCTCTCCCTTTGTCATTTGTGAGAATTGGAGAGGGCATGTCTGATCGGCTTACTCACATTGCATTCCTGTCCTGAATTCAAATCTCTTTTATTTTACATTATCTTGGTAGCAGCTTTTCCTCTTGTCCCTCAGGGCCATTCCCTCAAGGCCATTCCACCACCTGTGTCAACTTGTAAAACATTCCTACCTGTGTTTCCAAGTTGGCGGGGGGGGGGGGAGAAGGACAGGAGAAGCATACAGCAAATGAACTTAGAAGCACATTCCAACTTTATCTTTAAAAAGATTGTAGCTAAGCAACTGAAACTTTTGCCCATGAAAAACTTTAATTGGAGAATGTGATGGATGACACCTAGCCATGTGCTTAATTGGAGAAACTGATTTATGGCACACCTAGGGGGGAGGGGGTAAGTGAGGTCACAGGTGAATGTAATTACATATGCCAGAATCGGCTTCATACAGGTCATACCAGTATGTCACTCCTAATGAATTCTTTGAAGTTTTTTGAAGTTTCTCTCAAGGCTCATGATTTAATTAGGACAATTGCTGGAATCCTGACACCCTGATTATCAGAGCCTAGATGAAGTTTGGGACATATCATCACAATGGATGACCACTGTATACCTTGCCAGTTTGCTCTGTAGAGTACTGGAGTCTGGAAAGAGACCTGGAGATCAACTACACTAGCACTATGTGAAAGAAATCCCATTCCACTGTGACATCTAGCCAAATAGAAGCTGAAACTGCTGATAGAAGTCTCTGGTGAGCCATATACTATAAAACCTCCAATGACTTTGAAACCTATCTCTGCCAAAAATTGATAGAAAATTGTATGTGGCATCATAGAATAACTGTCACTACAGCAAAGTACTTCCCCCACTGTGATTTTTCTTCTTCTTCTTCTTCTTCTTCTTCTTCTTCTTCTTCTTCTTCTTCTTCTTCTTCTTCTTCTTCTTCTTCTTCTTCTTCTTCTTCTTCTTCTTCTTCTTCTTCTTCCTCCTCCTCCTCCTCCTCCTCCTCCTCCTCCTCCTCCTCCTCCTCCTCCTCCTCCTCCTCCTCCTCTTTCTCTTTCTCTTTCTCTTTCTCCTCTAAACTGTAGAATGAACCCATCTTCTTGGCTTTGTCATTGACCAAAAATAAGTCATATACCAGCAGATGAACGGGATTCTGTGTCTCTCCACAATCACATAACATATTGTTATCTCCAAATTCACAGAGCCTCCACTTGAACATATTGGTTTTACATTCAGGCAGTCCAATTCTTAACCTATTCAGGGTTCTCCAAGTAGCATAAAGGAGGTCAGATCCTTCAGCCATATTGTCCTTTAATGCTATTCCTTGCTCAACAGTCTCCTTCCTCCAGCTTTTAATTTAATAACTCTATCTCCATTATATCTCTATCTCTATATCGTATCTGTCTCTATGTCTGTTGATCTATCTGTCAATCTATCACTATCTCTCTGTCTCTATTATCTGCCTTTATCATCTTTATCTCTATATCATCTCTCCATCTCTACCTCTATTTTTATCTCTATCACTGTATCATCTCTCTCTTTCTCCTCTCCCTTCCTCCTGCCCATATCCATCTCTTTCCTATTTCTATCATCTCTTATAGCTTTTTAACAAACTGTCTGTTGTTGGCTTGGAATTCTGGGAAATGTCTGGAAAGCCCCAAGCAAGAAGAAAATTGGATTAAATCATATAATTATTAGAGAGGCACCACCAGCAAATGTTTGATAGTGAGAAGTTGAGGGAAAGCATTGTGAATGCTATAGACCCTTTATATTCCTAAGCCAGCTGACTGCCCTCAGGTGCAGTTGGGCTGCAGTAGAGGCAATCATTTTTGTATATGAAATTGAAATGGTCCTTTGCTTTCCTTTCTCCAGGTTATGAAATGTCTAAGTCCACCTCTAGTCTTGGATGCTTTCCATTGTTAAACTTGGAATTGATCACTTGGTATTCACAGATATAACTTAATAAAAATTAGATAGATCTGTTCTCAGACTGATTCAACAGTTACATTGGCAAAACTGGAAAGCAACTAAGATGCACTACAAAATGATGGGGGATCATTTCTATAAATAGTCTTCTTCATAGAGTTTCCATAAGATTTGATTTAATTCACTGAAGCTAAGCAATTCATTTCTATATTTTTCCTGAAGAAAATAACATTGCTGTACACAAGGAGCTTCTATTTTGCCTATATTTCAGCTGTCTCCATGCTACAACCTTTAACTGTCTCCATATATAATCCTTCAATTTCTTCATTATTATTATTTTTTTAAATCTAAAAAGAATTTTAGAAATCTTTCCCAAAAAACCAATATATGGGAAACATTTTGGCAAGTGTCATTCTAAATGTTAATGATGCAATATACTGTTTTTCCAAAAAGGACACGGATAGCCTCCATAGCCTACATGGCTAGGGCAGTTTAAGGACTACAGTATTCTGAAATAATCATGCAAATTTCAATGGAAATATGTATTATTCATGGAAATGCAGTTTTTGAATTTTTTAGGAAACTGTGACAAAAATTACACTGTCCTGCAATGCCCAACAATATATAATCTCAAAGAAAATCTTTAGTACAAAAGGATATCCCATGCTATACTGTTGAAATATGGAAAAGAAAATAATAATTTAATAAGAAAACCATATGGATTTTTAGAAAGAAAAATAGACCATTTAACTTCAGGGGAATGAAGTAAATCTACAAAAAATTACTTGAACTGTGAGAGAGAAATAGTTGACCAAATCCCAATTTTTCATCAACTCTTGAGCTCTGACAAAATTCATAAAGAGCTACAATATAGAAATATCCATTGATCTGTTTTATTAATGGAAACAATTACTTCTGTTCTTCCCCACATAAAACTCCTGAACAGGGGGATGTACAAATCCCCCCCCCCGCCTTTGATATTTTGAGTGTATACAAAGTCCTACTTGATTTATTTAAAAAGACTGCTCTTCAGTACAGATTTCCTATGGCAACATCTCACATACCAAAAATTTCTTTTTTATTTTTTCTGTCTTCCTCCCATTTTTTTCTCTTTGGACTTTTTAATTTTATATTTTTCCAGGTTTTAGTTTTTACTTTTAGTTTTTTTATCTTTGAATTTTTAAATTTCAATAAAAATTAAGAGTATTGATTATGGAATATGCAATATTTAATATTGATAAAGTAAAGATTGCTATTATATAACTTCTTGCCTTTCTCTTAGACTAGACACACCTAGTTCCCTCAATTGTTCATCATATAGCCTTCAGACCCCTTATCTTTGCTGTTCTTCTCTGCACTCTTTCTAGGGTCTCAACATTTTTTTATATTTTGGTGATCAGAAGTAGATGCAGTAGTGTGGTCCCATCACATTAGTATAAAGTAGTACTATCATTTTAGGTGATCTTGAAACTACGCAACTTGAATTTGGACTGTATTAACTTTTTTGGCAGCAGCAGCACACTGATGGTATACTGGGACACCTAGATATTTATTTTTATTTATTATTTATTTATTTTTTATTTGTCAATTGCCTGCAAGATAACAGGTATAAGTAAAAACAGTTATAAATACATGGATACATATAAGAAAAATAAAAAATATATAAAAGAAACTAGGTCAGGGACAGTAGGCACGTTGGTACGCTTATGCAGTTGCTATGATTGACCTAGTAACCACCTATTCTATATCTGTACATTTGATTTTTCTTGCCCAAGTGAAGGAAATTACATTTTTCATCACAGAATTGCATTTTGTTGGATAGGCCCAGTATATCAGAATCTTTCTGAATCTTGAATCTATCATCTAAAGTGCTTGTTGTTTCCCCAAAGCTTGGTGTCATCTGCAAATTTGATCTCTTTTTATCAATTAGACTACTTATAAAGATGTTGAAGAGTATTGGGCCTAAGGCAGAACCTTGAGATACCCCACTGCATGTTTCCATCCATGTAGTTGCAGTTCCATTGAGAACTACCCACTGAGTATGGTTGATCAGCCAATGGTAAATCCAACTGATGGTGGTATTGACTATCCCACATTGTTCTACTTTGCCAAGAAGTAGGCTGTGCTCTAATTTGCCCCACTGAAGTCCAAGTAAACTATGTACACAGTATTTCCTTTATCCACTAATTGAATCACTTTGTTAAAGAAGGCAGTAAGATTTGTCTGGCATGACCTGTCTTTGACAAACCAGTATGGGCTTCTATTGTTTTGTTCATTTCTAGATGCTCAGAAATGCTTGGTTATCTTATCAGGATCTTGGTAGATATTAATGTCATGTTGGTTGGTTTGTAGTTTCCTGGATCAATTTTTTTTTTCTTTGTGTAAACTGGAACCATATCAGCTCTTTTTCAGTCCTCTGGTAGTTCTATAGTGCTTGAGTGGCTCTGAAAGATTAGGATCAGTAGTTTTGACATCACATCTTCCAGCTCTTTCAGAACTGTGGGATGTAATCCATCTGATCCTGGTGATTTGCACCTGTCTAAATGGCTAGGTGTTCTCTTATCAATTTTTTTTTGCTTTCTATTTTTGCATTTTCTTGATATGTGTTTTTAGTCTGTTGCCTACAGTATTGCTTTTGGTAAGTTTTTTCTTTTTTGTGAAGACAGATGCAAAAAAAAAGTTAAACAGTTCTGCTTTCTCCCTGCTTGCTACCCATCACTTCCTTGCCATCTTTTTAGTGGATTGATTGTTTCTTTGATTTTTTTCTCTTGTTTCTTTATGCATCCCCATTCCTGTTCATATTGGAGGCACCTTTGCAAGTCTTAGTTTATTCTGAGCCTTAGTTTTTTTTATTTTATCTTTGCAGATTCAGGCTATTTGCTGCTTTCTGTTTTAGTTATATGTTTTTCTCTTCATTTTATTTTATGTTTGTCTTTTTTCTCAGTTTAGTATTTATTAGAGACTTTTTGTGGAAATGTGCTGCTTTATTTAGAGTTTCTTGCTTTTCTTTTTTTGTGGTATTGGGTTAAATTGTGCTTTTATAAGGTGTCTGCTGTTCTTCAGAGCTACCGGATCTATAGAACCGGACCGAACCGGGAGCATCCCACCCCTGAGAAGCAGCCATTCATGCATAAGAGATCAATGTAATATATTGTTTGAAAGGAAATTATTTCAAAAGTATGAATATTTTGTAACCAAATATCATGGCTGATGTAGCAATGCTTCAGGGGGTGACTCGACTCTTTTAACAGAAACCTAGGGCAGATTCTTGTAAGACCTTGGTAGCTGAAATGGAAAGGAGGTGAAATGACTATTAATGGCTCCTGCCCACTTGGCTGACTTTCCATACAGCTTGGGAAACAATTTTCTGCTGGCTTTGCAGTTGCTTAATGTTTGCCTTGAAATAACAACCTTAGCTGATTCCAGGCAGATGGTAACGCAATAAGCTGGTCTTCCAAATGGTTTTGGAATAATGGTAACTTGTCACTTAAAGTTGGCGTTATCAATAATAGCTATTGCTCTTTAAATGGTGAAAATAACAACTTTTCATAATTTGCAACTTTAATACTATGTTTTAAAATAGGTTACAGAATAATAGACAAGAGCCTTTGGCTGAATTTGGCTGGTGATGCATCTGGACATTTAAATAATCTGCTCTCAAATATATGTTTGTATCCACTAAAGATATTTCATTAATTTCTTAAATACAAAATACAGATGACAGAAAATGGAATAACAGAGTTGGAAGGGACCTTAGAAGTCTTCTAGTTAATCCCCCTGCTCAAGTAACTTCCTAGCTCTTCTTCTTGAATCTAATATTTGGGTGAAATAAAATTAATTGTAATTAATTAAATTAATTGAAAGCGGAATAGCATTATTTCTCCTGTATTAAATACAGTTCTGTCTCTGTGATATTAATCTACCCCCCTCCCCCCCCCCAAAAAAAAAAATGTAAACCAGTTTTCAAGTTTCCCCAGAGTGGCTTATTTTCTCTTATTTTAAAAAATAGTTATACTTTTACATTTTTATGGCAACTTCTAGACTGATATTGAAGATTTCACTTAAGACATAGAGTGAGCCATATGGAGCCCGAGGGTCACAGGTTATCAACATGGCTTCAACTTAAGACTGTAGGTAAGATATTTAAACTTCCCTTTATATAGATAGCATTTATAAATCTACATGCTGTTTATTGTCAAAGGCAGATGCTTTTGTAATGATAAATAAGAAAGCCTTTTTTACTTCTCCATATATTGGGAGGAGGTAGAAAGAGTATCCTTTCAATATTTTATCTCCAAATAGTACATGAGACAGTAAAAAGGTTTTTAGTCATAAAAAACAATTGAAGCTTTTTTCTGTTTCACTTCAAGATGAAAATCGGTGATGCTTTGGCATTAACCTCATCTTCAACTTGATGAAAACTAGTGAGCAGACAATAAAGATATTTTGAATTGTTACAATCACCTTTGGAAGATTTACCAGTATTTACTCCACACAAAGATGATTGTTTCTGGAACAGTACAATATTGACATAACCCTTGATTGAAAAAGGGCAAAGCTAGAATTACCTCAGTACTAAACATCCTGTTCTTTTGAACTGTTAGTAACCACAGAAGACAACAGTGAGAACCAAATATTGGACTTGGAGGGTGTTTTTTGTTTTTTTTTGCCTGATTCTCTTTTCCAATCAGCTACTTTTTGTTGTTATTTATTTGCTTTACACACAGCAGGGTAGCAACAATGAATGATGTTCCTGCATCACAATCTGAAGTCAGTTAAAAACACACTAGTTTCTTAGATATTAAAAACATTCCTGCTGTGTCATATTATGGCGCCAGCATAAGCTAAAGTCAAGATTTTACATTGTCAAGAGGTGCTAATTTCAGACAGTATTTCAACATGGATGTGTGCCAGTCAGCATAAATAAAGAACTTGCCCATAAACAATAACTTGAGAAGAATGTGAAGCATTTCCCCCCCAAAATATTTGCAAAAAAGGAAGTTTGCTACAAGAAATTAAGTTCAAAGTATCTTTGTCTGTTTAGGACTTCCCATTGATCTCAAACTATGAAGAAAGGTCATTTAAGCAGTTCCTCAAATATTGGTGTAATATGAAAACAGCAATCAAAAGGACAGAAATATTTTATATTTTACTTGTTAAAAATTCTGTACTCTTCTCTGAAATCAGGACACTATGGTCCTTGAAATGTGCTCCAAAGCCTCGTTTGGGTCTTGAATGAACAGATGCCCTTGATCAATCCAGTCAATGTGAAGTTGACTAACAAGTATAATGGCTTCCATTCAAAATAGTGTATAAAAAGCATGCAATAGTAAGATTTTAAGAACCGACTAACAAAGTAATAAATTTTTAATCAAGCTAGGGTTAGGTATTACTGCTTAAAAGGAGATAGCAATACAGATACTTAGATAAGTAATCACACAAATGGGATGATGTTACTAAAGAGTTCTATTTTAGTAGTTCCCCTTCAACTCTCTTCTAACGGTAGACTCATTTGGGGAAAGGTATCAGATAATAAACTTAATAGATAGACATGCTCCTTCAGTTGTCCTTGGTCACAAGTCTTTCCCAACTTAGAAAAGACTACAAATATGGATGCCTGTATATTCATCCTCCTCAAAACCACCTGAGTGTTTCGAACAACAAATACTTTTTTCACTTGACTTAAAATGGTCACCAACAATTCAGTTTAAAACTTTTAGTTAATGTTAGAAAACTGACATAATTTTTGTTTTTAAAAACCTCTGAATGTTGCAAACATTTTTGCAAAAGAATGTAAGATGCTAAAGACTAGAAATATGAAAACTTTCTCAAAAGAAGCAATATTATCTTATGTATTTCTCATTTGTCAGATACTGGATTAACATATAACTGTCCAAAATAGTCTTGAGACAAGCTCATTGTGATTATTTACTTTCCCAATTTTTATTTTGTTCTTTACTAAAATAATCAATAATCAGAAACTGAATAAAGATTGACTTTGATCCTGATTGTACGTGATCCTTCTTCATGTGCTCAAATGTTGGTGGTTCTCCACCAGCATTATTGATGTTATTTTAGCAGATGAAGAGATCTGTGAGAAAGTCCACGTTCAATTCCTCTACTGACTTGAATTTTGTGCATCTATATAGGTGAAAAAAAAAGTTGAATTTCCATAGCCATTGGCAAGCAGTACATTAGTGTTAGTGGCTATTTATAGAGATTGTCTGATCAGAGGACCATGTAGAAAGCTGATTCTGTTTTAAATAAATGTTAACAAAATATGGAGGTAAGATAACAGTTATTTTATTTCTTAATCAATATATCTGAACTTCTTTTAAGAAAAACAAATGCCAGTGTAAACATGCACCATGTATACAAATAATACAAAAGTATTGCACATAAGAACATTAAAAAAGCATATTCTATCTCATTCACCCAAGAGAATTATGGGCCACTGATGTACATGTGTGCAGCCAGTTCTGGATTATGAAACAATATTTACTATTCTTGCCAAAACCAATACTAATTGCTTTGTTTACATAGATGGATATTAATCAGTTGAGGCGAAACTGCTTTTACAAGTAGAGCAGTCAACCTTTACATGGTATATGAATACAGAGGAAAACAAAACAACAGTACTCTGTTCTTACTATTTTTTCTCAATTCATAATTGATAATTGTGTGATGAAATGAAAATCATAATAAGTTTAATTATGATCAAGTAGAGAGTTAGGCTAAGACGACAACTACATGGAGTAATATAGCCTCTTTAGATGCAAAATTAGTTTTGTGTGTGTTGTAACAGGGAACAATGGTAATATAATGCATCTGAAGAAAGGCAGTGAAATTAGAATAAAAGTAAATGGCTTATCATTCTCTCCTTTTTAATACATCTTTTATTCTCTCATTCTTTCTGACATTTACTTTTCTCTTCCTTGCCAGTCAACGTAATATCAAAGAACAGGATTTATTCTTAACAGAATTTTGAGCACATCATTTGCAGAGGCCTTTTGAAATTAGATCAAAGGCCAGATGAAATTAGACCAAGGGCCAGAGGTTGCCTGTCCTTAGTTGAGTGATTACAGGCTTCCTCTGTTTATTTTAAACATCTTGTTTAAATATTCCTCTGCAAAGGTTCTTTGATTCCTACAAAGTCTCTGTTACTCTAAAATAATAGTAGCCTAGCCAATAGATAGAATTTTTAGAAAAATAAGTGATAACACCTAGTTAACCTTGGCTGATCTGGAAAAGTCAAAAAGGTCAGACTTGATAATACTTGGACCACCAGGAACCCGAAGACTGTGGACTAAACTCAGAGAAAAATCTCAGAATAAGACAAGTGCAACTTGTTCAGCTACTCAGTTAACTGCTAGATATTTTTCAAAACCTTCTTTAAAGAATGGATCAGCAGGTGCACTGCTATCTAACTCAGTTCTTAATTGCAGAAAAATATACAAAATGTTCAAAGGAATTTAGCAGCAGAAAGGGATAGGGCTTTTTCTCTCTGTTTACCTTGATGACAACAGAAATTACTTTATAGTTTTTGGTTTTTGTAGAACAAACAGTAGGATTATTGGAGCAATTGAAACTAGGACAACTGATGGTAGACACAACATCCATAAACCAATCCAAGAGAAGATAATGAGATGCTGAAAAATATAAACACTTGTATGCAGAATTTTTCATTTTTGTACATTATTTTGCCAAAAACTATAGCTGCAAATATTCAAAAAACACAAATATATTTTGATTTTTTTCAAAGGAAAATACTACTGTCCTTTCATTACATAATCTATAGACTGGAAATTATTTTGGACTTGGCCCAATGAAAAAATACAATCTATAAAAAACAAGTAAGAATGTTCACGAATCTCCTCGCTATACTGAAGTCATTCATGGAGTCATACCCAGGCTTCTAAGAGTCGCTGGAATCATTCTTATATGCATCAGAATTAATATCACTGAACCATCATTGTTAGACAAGCAGAAAACATTCCTGTTGGAAGATATACAGTTCTAAATAACCTGCACCTACAGGGAATCACAGGAGCAAAAAGAGAGGAACACATTTTGATTCAAAAAGGTTCTGAACAAAATTGATGAAGGTCCTTTCAAAATTTAATCTGCTAGCCAGATGTCTCTTAGTGAGTTTAGGAATGATTTATTTAACTGTACATCTCCAAATATTTAATTCTTTTGAATAATCCATCCATTCAAAGCAAATGTTAACTGTATAATTTGTGACCCACAGAACTTTTCTTGGGAAGGATTGAGGAGTTATTTTTATTTCTTGATCTGATTTAGTTTACATGGAGTCTTTTTATCAAATCAAATTTACCAATTGGTTTTTCTTTTGGCTTGCCTTTACAATCTATGACCTGGGCCCCCTGTTGGAAAGAACTGGATTATATTACCAGAATACAGTGCAGATAATCTATACAGATTCAACACTTTTCCTTTTGCTTCAGTTTTCTCCCTAGAATACTATACTTTTCCTTACTATCATGATATTGCAAACAATTTTAATCTGTTTTGTTCATGATGTAGAGTAATTAAATAAATGGAAATGTCTATTTTATGCTTTTGTGTTGAGGCTTATTTTCAAACTCTGAAATGTTATTAATTTTTGTAATACATTTCTCCTACAAAGGAATATAAAACTTTGCTTCTTTCTAAACATTTATAATTAGTATATGGAATGCAAAGAATATATTCAGTCTATTTACAGGTGAAATGGTGAAAACAAAATATTTCAGACCCTATTTTTGTTAGGATGCCCAGTTTACAAAAGATAAATACTTTTGTGTCTTACTTTCAAGAAGTTTTGGAAAGGTAGCTTTGCTTTCTGGAGGTACTTTAATATTACCCATAATATTGCCTCCCTGAGCCAGTGTTTATAAAAGTTCCTACCCTTAGACAGATGCCTCAAGATTTTGCCAATATACAGTAGAGTTGAACACTGTGTTTTGTTCATCTTTCATCTATTTAAGCGTTGTTGACTTTCCATCTCTGCTCCATTTGGATTTATGGCTGTTTTTAATGTTTCCAGTAATTTCACTAAGAATCAGTTTGAAAAACTGAAACAATTCTTTTTCATTAGTTCTTTTTTGATGGAAGGTTGCTCATCAATTTTGAGGCAGAGATAGTAGTATTTTCTGTCATCTATGTTTGGAATATGTAGAACACTGCATAAGTCCAATTACAGCTATTTGGCAATCTTGATCCAATTTAAAGTTCCTGGTAGCATGAACCCAAACTCTTGATTTGGACACTCATTTTCTATGTTTCAGTAGTCTTGTCACTTGTTAGATGCACTTTTTCGGCCATGTCATCTCTAGGTGGCCTGGCTCTGTCAAAAAACCCACACTGGAACAAAACAATACAATATAAGTAAATTTGAAAAACCAATCATCCGATTATTATAACACATCTTTCCAAATTTCAGACTGCCATTAGGATTCAACTAAATATACTTATGCAAATCCAAGTGTCTCCTGATATACTGTAATTCTCATAATCATTGGCAAGTGGAGTTTGAATTGCTACTTAAAACATCTGCACTTTTGAAATTAAGTCATTTTGGTATTTTTTTCAAAACAGTAAGATAATAAGGAACTAATTCAAGTGCTATGTAAATGATAGAAAGGCTACATAAAACAACAATAACAAAATTCTATGGAAATCCTATCACTAATACAATAAGAACTTATTAATTGAGATGGAGAACTATAGAAATTAAATAAATAAACAAACAAACAAACTTTCCAGAAGCACAATGTGTCCCCAAGAGCGTTCAATTTATCTGAGAATAAACTAGGGAATAAATCTACTAAATATATCAGTGTTTACTATTTAGTAGACCTGATTGAGATTCTGTTGCATATCTCAGAAATGGACTATGACTAAATTAAAAAACAAGAGTCACATTGAAGTTGTGAAAGAAGGACGGTTTGATAAAATGGTTATAAATGCTGGCTTAGAAACAAGAGACTAAACTAGGCCATGAGAGATCTCCCTTAGGCATAAAAGCTGGCTGAAGGACTTTAGGCCAGTCATACCTAACCCACTACCCAAAGTTATTATGGACAAAATTGGTGGCAGAAATATTAAGCAAGTTTGTAGCCTTGAGTTGATGGTAGATGATGAAATATCAGCTTTATATCTCAATCTTGTGGATATCCTTTATAGCAGTTAGATCCAGACACATATAGTAAATGAAAATGTTGTTAGTTTTGCAGAATGATATCTACACATAAAGTTACTTTGGTACAAATATTTAACGCTGGGGACATAGGCTGTCTACGGTTCTTCATTTTCCCAATGTGAAATGTTTATGCAAATAGATTGTTTTATAAAGTATATAATGGTGAAAACCAAATATTCAATATCAGAAAAAACCATTTTTACAGATGTCAAGTCTGAAACTCATCATAACTGTGACATGAATCATTCCAATGGGAAGACCAGAAAGCTGGTGAGTCTCTATTGAGTATTTATTTATTTATTTGATTTGGTTTGGTTTGATTTGGTTTGTCAATTGCTTACAAGGTATAATAGGTATAAGTAAAAGCATACTTATGAATACATGGATACATATAAGAAAAATAAAAGAAACAACAGGACAGGGATGGTAGGCACGTTGGTGCACTTATGCACACCCCTACAGACTTCTTAGGAAAGGGGTGAGGTCAATAGTAGACAGTCTAAGGTTAATATTATTGTTGGTGAATGCTATTTCATATCAAGTTGCACTGTGATTGATCTGTTTTCCAACAATGTAAGCAAGGGGCAGATGAAAGCCTAATGTTGAACAAGAGTCAGTCTAAGTAATGGATTATCTGTCTAGATGAGTAACTCAGTCTAGGAAGATGATGTAAAGAAATGGAATGCATTTAAAAAAAATAAAGCTCCACTTGGCAGGTCATAAGCAGCACTTAATGCCAGGAATGAATAACTTGTGTCACTCCATGCAAGGTACATCTTACCCATCATGTCTTGTTGACAGAATATCATCTAATCATTCAAAATATCATCTAATCACTCAGAAGTTTTTGATTACTGTCTAAGGAAACTGCATAACATTACATTTACAATAATCTAGCACAAAAATCAAATCTGAATTTAATACAAAAAAAATCACGTCTCAAAAAAATCTAGTCTCAAGTTTTAAACTCATGACACTCTGAAATACTTTATTTTCTTTATTAAAATAAAATCCTTTGAGAAAAAATTAATTTTTAAAAGACAAATATAAATATGTATTATATATGTATTGTACACAGGGGGATGGTGGCTCAGTGGCTAAGATGCTGAGCTTGTCAATCAGAAAGGTCGGCAGTTTGGCAGTTCAAATCCCTAGCACCACGTAATGGAGTGAGCTCCCATTACTTGTCCCAGCTTCTGCCAACCTAGCAGTTCGAAAGCACGTAAAAATGCAAGTGGAAAAATAGGGACCACTTTGGTGGGAAGGTAACAGTGTTCCATGCGCCTTTGGCATTTAGTCATGCTAGCCACATGACCACATGAGAGCGCTGGCTCTTTGGCTTTGTAACGGAGATGGGCACTGCTCCCTAGAGCCAGAAACAACTAGCACATATGTGTGAGGGGAACCTTTATCTTTACCTTATTGTATATAGGTTGAATATATGAGAGAGGTGGTTTTATATATACTGAATACATAAGTAAATAAATTATGTTGGAACAAATTATGAATAGTTATGATCATCTCTACACATAAAAGATATTTTTTATTTCATAAAGGGGCAATTTAATTCAGATGGTTGACACTCTGAAGGCAGTTATCTCATTACATATCACATTTACTATTCTAAGATACCCTATTGATTTTATTATATATGTGCCTCGACTCCACTTCATCCAATATAAAGGGATCACCAAAATTCTAGAATTCAAAAAACACAGAGATAAAATAATTAGCTATCATTGGGACCAATTAAGAACATTCTTATAAAAATTTAGGATTAAATTATTTAAAAACTCAAAATTATTTTAATTTATTTTTAATTTGAGCACACAGTATCTAATTGTATATGTTTTGATCTACTATATCAGAGTCCCCAATCCTCAGTTCACAGGCCAGTATTGGGCTGCAGATCATCAGGAATCAGGCTGCGCAAGCAATGGACGAGTATGTGAAGCTTCATTTGTGCATGAATGGGATTAGGTTGTGTGCACGAAACTATCCCCTTCCCACCGCTGCTGATACTGGTCTGTGGAGCCAGAAAAGGTGGGGACCACTGTACTATATTATGGATATGATTATCAATGTATGAATACTGGGAAGGAAAGCTTTAGGGAAAAGTTATATCTAGGAACATATGGGATCTGTTTAAAATAGTTGACTATCATTATTTCACAGAATATCTCTCTCCAAGATAAATTATGTCTCAGATGTGCAAAGTTTTCTGATTTTAGGTAATTCAAAAATAATTGTTTCTGATACTCTGAAATAGAAACTATCAATGACTTATTGACTGCAAGTCTTTAATGATATGGTAAAAAATTAAACAGACTACCAATTTTAATATGATCACATAAAATTTTACAAAACAATATTTGTTTTCCTGAAATACTACAGCATGTTGCAAAAGATAAACTCTTAACAATACTAGGGATGCTTCTGTGTTACATTTTGCAGAAAGAGTTGCTGGACAAAATATAAAGGTCTTAAGAATCACAATTGATTTTATAATCTCACTTATAACTAGCCTTTAATAATGTATTTGAAAACAAACTTTTTTAAAAAAAGACTAGTAACACAAACCCTAACCCTAACCCTTCTCATATATCTATGAATGTTTTGATAAGAAGACCGAATTCTTTTCTCTCCTCCCTCTAACTCCCAATTTTGTTCTGTTAACATCCTCTCCAGTAGTTTCAATATATAACATACCTTCCACAAAGCTAAGGTCAACATAGCCAGAACCAGTAGTCCAAGAAGTATTGCCAATATTATAACCCACAATGGGATTATAAAGGAAACATTTGGAGTAGCCCAAATAATGGATGTTTTTATCTGAAATTAAATATGAAAGAAATTAAAAAAGATAAATGAAGAAGAAAAAACACTCTATATTAATTAATGTTAATTGTCTAATATGTCAAAGACAGCAGAGTAGCATTTCTGAAGTAGCCGACTAGGAAGGAAGAAAATCCTCTAAGAAGCATGCTTCATTTTGTCAAGTGGCCAGGGTGCCCTCTTTCCTCTAATCCTTGTATACTTATAAATGACTGTTACAAGCTTTTACCTAAACACAATATGTCAACTGAATTGGCACACAGGAAAGTTTCAGGTACCTAGAAAAATTAAGTTTACTAGTCAGACCCAAAGGTGCTTTTTTTAATAATGTATTTGAAAACAAACTTTTCCTTGAAGATGTTTTGCTTCTCATCCAAGAAATTCCTCAGTTCTAACTGAATAGTGGAAAGTGGATTTATATTCCTTGCAGGAATTGCACAACCAGATGACAATCAGAATTTAAGAAGCTTCATAGATGAAAAGCAAATTGTCTTCAAAGAAAAACAAAGAAAAGTCCAGTTTCTTTCTTTCTTTTTTTTAAGTATCTTTGGGACAACCATGACCTAGGTAATTGGAAATCTACCTATGAATTAGTCAGAATTCATAACATGATCAAATACAATATATCTGTATTCTTTTAGACAATTGCAAACGTAAAAGCCAAAGTTATAAGTTAGTAGTATGGTCTTATACAGCCCCATGTGCTTTTAAAGTTTGAGTAAAAACACCTAAATAAACCCCATAAGATTTTTTTTCCATTTCTTCTTTACAGGAAAAAAAAATGAAATTAAATGAAATTAAAATAAGGCCTTGGGTGCAATATCTTTTTATGTCATATGAAAAAGCCATCAGTTTTATAGAATGACAAGCAATGTTCTGTTCTGAAACCCTCAAATATAAAAAAATGAATCCTTTAACATTACTTTACTGTATTTTGAGTTAATCATGACTACAAATGCTGACCTAAATCAATGTGCCCAATACAATTTTTGAAATGCTTACAATCAGAAGATTACAAAAGAAGAAATATATTTTTCTTGATCCCTTCATTTTTTCCAATTTAAGTTGAACGTTAATGCTGAAAGCCTCCATGGAGGCAAGTATTGTAAACATTTGAATGTTAAACTTTATTAACAGAGATGAGTTATCTATGGCTAAATTATTAATCTATAATGTACTCTAGAACAGTGGCCGCCAACCAGTGGGCCACTGGTGGTCCGCGAGAAAATTTTTGGTGGTCTGCAGAGAAATATCACCCCCAGAGGCACCCTCAAAGCAATTAATCCAGGCTGCACAGGAACACAAGGCTGTGCCACGCATATGGCCCATGGGAATCCTCCCCACTCACTCACTCCTTACCTGGCAAACTTGCCTGCTAATTTGCTATTTTTCCTTTTTCTGACCATCATCTGTTCTGCTGTGCCCAGAGATTTAGATTAGCTAGAAAGCAGGAAATCGTTGGATTTCTTGCTTTCTAGCGAATCTTTAGAACCTCCCTTAGGACTGAAGCAATGCAGACTCAGCTAGCCAATGGCAGAAACACAGATCTCTAAGTGAACCTGTGATTCTGTGAGCAATTACCTGCCTGCTTTGCCTGATTTGGGTAAAAGTTGCTCTTTTTTAATAAAAAATTCAATATTTACATACATGTTGTATTGTTAATTTTGTGAGTTTGCTTGCTAGCAAATTTTATGTGGCAGACTCAGCTAGCCAATGACAGAAAGATAGATCTCTGAATGAATCTGTGATTCTGTAAGCAACTGCCTGCCTGCTTTGCCTGATTTTGGGTAAAAGTTGCTCTTTTTTAATAAAAAATTCAATATTTATATAAATATTTATATTTACATACAAGCCATGCCCACAAAGACACACCCACAAATTAGGCCATGCCCACAGAACCAGTTGTTAAGAAATTTGAATCCCACCCCTGCCTCTGTATGTTTTGTGTGTGTGTGTGTGTGAGAGAGAGAGAGAGAGAGAGAGAGAGAAAGAGAGAGAGAGAGAGAGAAAGGGAGAGAGACAGAGAGACAGGTTACGTCAGATCTCTCCCTCCCTCCCTCCCCCCCCCCTCTCTCCCACAAACGTCAGCAAGCCACTGTCAATCAAAATTCATATTAGTGATCCCTGGGATTTAAAATTATGAGTTTGATGGTCCCTGAAGTCCAAAAGATTGGCAACTTCTGCTTTAGAATATAGGTAATTCCTGGGTTATGAACATTCCCTTAGCAAACATTCAAAGTTACATGATCAGTGCTCCCTAGTGTTTATGGACTAGTCCTGAAACTATAAATCTTGCAGCACTATGGAAGTTATTCACCCTTATGAACAATCACAGAGGCTTTGCAACTTTTGTCTTGCAATTTGCTGGCCGAAATGGAGATGTGAAGAGTGGGTGCCCCTCTGATGCTCCATTTGGGCATGCATAGGCCTCACCTGGCACTGCGCAGACCTAAACGGGAGTGTTGGACGGGAGGGCCTGCCCCTCCATGCCTCAGTTTTGGTCAGCAAACTGCCAAGCAAGGCCTGTGGAGGCCTAAATGGAGCATCAGAGGAGCGACTGTGGCTGAGAGGATGGAAAAAAGACAGCTTGCTAGATCTTTGCATGGTAAATGACTCAATGTAGCAGCTTGGGTAGGGGGAAAGCATTGGTAAGGAGCATGAGGTATTTAAGTGGGTTGAGGAGGCCTTCTGTGGTTTTAGGCAGATGGCCTGTTACATCATTAGCCTCCCACGTGGCCTTTCCCACCCTGAAATACCTCATGTGCACTTAACAAGCCACACATTTGATGCGTGGGCGAAAGGAGTAATCATGTTCAAGGTACAACATTCATTCCCACAAATACTTAGGTTACGAATGGAATGGGCTGGCTCCATTACATTTGTAACTCGAAAACTACCTGTATGAAGGTCTAGAAATCTGCAATTTAGACAGTCAATTATAACAATGATTCCATTTTATTTGTGCCAATATAGAGAATAGTAATCATCAGATAGCTATTGTCAGAATACCTGCCTATTTTTTATGAATTTATTCATCCTGCAGAAGTCTTCACTCCGGTCTGCTCTTTGAGTGGAAGACAGAGCCTTCCCTGATTGGCTGATTCCATTTGACAGCTGAGTATAAAAGGAGCTGTCAAACAGAATCAGCTGTTCTCTATCAGCCGGCTGTCTTGTTAACTGATGGCAAGCTGCGGCTGTTTTACAATTTACAATAAACTTTGTTAGCTTTCACTCTCACCTCTGCCTCTTCATTCCCGCGCACCAATTATAAAAAATTTAGATTGAGACTAATGCTGCAAAGACCTTTGCTGTAGCTCAAACAAATTAAATATCAAGCAATGGGGTTCTACCATCTTTTGTTCATTGAATTTCAACTTTACTATGGCAACTAATAAAGATGTCCCTTATTTCTTAATGAAAATTGATTCTTAAATCAATGGTTTCTTTCATTATTCAGTCTCAAAATATTAAAGATGTGTTGCTCTCAACATTGATGATGTTATGGATCCCCTTAATATTTGTACAATGTCATTACCAATACTTAGTGAAGTAATAAATAAAATGGTTTATATGCTGCCTATCCTATTGCTTTGAAGAAATCTATTTTGTTACACTTATCTATAGAATGCCATAAGAAGTTAGAATTTATAATTTGTAAAAACTCACTATAATACTTGGGTGACATCTACCTCAAAATATATAATAGTGTTGAATTAAATATGTCTATTCTTGTAGATATAACTAATTGGTTTAACCTCCCACTAAAATTAATGTTATCAAAATAAACATTACATAAAGATGTAATGTAAATTTTAAGAGGGATTCCAACGTTAATTCCTGTCACTGTAAATACTTTATAGAGATAGATAAGTTAATGAGAGTATCTTTATGGCAGGTTAAAACTCCTTGAACTTTTGGTCAAACTTTTATCTCATGACTGTTATTGTTTTATCAGTGTATAAAATACAAATAAAAATAGGAAATTAAGGGAAGGGGAAAGGGAGAGAGAAAGAAAATGTGAGGTACAAGGGAAGAAAGAAAAAAGTGTTGACTTCCGACTCTTTTTAGTGCAGTGTAGGATAACAAAATTACAGCTTCAATGTTTTACTTTTACACATTAGTAAGTATATAACCAGCCATTTCTATAACAGCAAATATATCTAATTTGCAAAACCAAAGTCAGTTTCATTTTTTTCATCACAAGCACAAAATCCAGATGTGATCTCTAAATAAAAAAACACAATTGAATATATTCTCCTCTTTGAATAAAACAATAAATTTAACAATTTCTGCTTTATCTTTCTTACTCTGGATATAATCTGATTTCTATTTGCACTTAATAATCTTTATAAACTATTATTATTTATAATAATAAAAGTCATAGTATTCTTTCAGATTCTCTAACCTTAAAGAGAAAATACCTCTTTATTTTAAAACACTAAATTTTTCTTTAAAAACATTTCTAAAACATTCTACCTTTTTTCGCTTCCTCTTAACAAAGCTCACTTTCAGAACAATAAAATTCCAACTATAATTAACTCATTAAATTTAGATCACTGCCTCCAAGTCTCTTAACATAGATACTTTTCAAATACACTTTCAATTATATTTTACAAACTTTAGGAATTACTTAAGCATTGTATTATAAAAGAAAATACATTTTCAAACTTTAGATTAAGACTTTATTTCAATTACAAATATCAGACTAATAAAAATCAATCCTAATTTCAATTGACTCATTAAATTTAAGTCACTCCTTCCAACTTGTCTTATGGAGAAAAAAATCTTTTTTTTCTCTGGAATGTTTGTCAACCAGTTATAAGATTTTCTTTTTCTCAAGGATTTCTCAACCTTTTTCTCTCCATGAGGAAAAAGTTCCAAACTTGTCCTTTTAAAAGTTGCAGATTTTCTTGAAGCTCTTCTTCAATTGTGTTGGATGTTATTTAATTATATTTAAACCATCATAATAAAAATTGGCCTCAGGTTTATATTCCAAAATTGCAATTGACTCCTCTGCACTGTTAGCTATTTATGAAATTGCTTTGGTGGTTTCGTAACTGTCTTCACATATTTGCATCTCTGAAGTAATTATTTTTTAACATCCTTGGAGCATAGCTGATTTATGAATTGATGGGTTTTATTTAAAGATTTTTCAAATACATCTCTAATAATTTGCTCCTAAATCTTCTTAACTCCCTCTTTAGTCAAAGAGTAGTTCTTTTTTTAAAATAAGAATTTCTGGCCAATTAGGAATCATAAAAATATAAATGTTTTAGCTACCCAGAGCAAAGCAGACCAAAAACAAAACAAAATAAAATAATATAAAATAAAATAATAATCATTTTATAAAAAATTTATACTAATTATATAATTTTTAATAAAATTTCCACACTTCCTTATTTTAGCTTGCCTTCAGCAGCGTTCTTCATTGTTTAACAATGAAGAAATCCTCCAAATGGCGCAGATTGTCAAAAAGGAATAATAGGCTATGCCTAAAGAGAGCTTTTTTTAACTTAATAAAGACTAATGGTCCTTAAAAATGATTAAGAAATGTGTTGTGTATGCATAAAGATTAATAAAGTGTGAGCTTGGAGTAAGTGCAGGGTTCTGGCCCTGCACATCTGATTGGCTGTTAAGTGGCCGGACCGGATTGGCCCGTTCCAGGGAATCCGATTGGCCCTTAACAGAGAGTTCCTATTGGTTCTAAGAGCTAGCGTTCCTAGCTCGTTATTGGTTAAAAGTTACAGGGTTTGCATATATAAGGCGGGTTCAACTGCTGTTAAAGTGAGAAGTCACGATGTAAATAAAGAGCTGAAGTTCACCGTTCAGAGGCTTGTCTCCATTCTTTCTCACCTATGCTCAAAACTTAACAAAATGAAAGGCACAATTTACTATATATTTAAAAAATAAATTCCAAAATGGCTGCTTCTTCACCAACAAACAGATTGCTGCCCTGCACTCCAGCTTTTGGCACACAGGCTGCTTTGAAGCATGGCTCCTGATGCTACTTGCAGCCCTTTGCTGTATCGGAGGTTCTTGTGGGATAATTCTAGGACTTTCCTAACCCAGGAGAGTCATATAAGTCATGAAGGAATGATGCCTCCTTCTTTTGGTAAGTTGGTAAGAAAAAAACCCTCCAGGAATTGTTCTTTTTACTGGAAGGCGAATGTTTGTCAAACAGAGTTGGCCTTATCATAATGGCAAGTTCAGTTATCAGAACTTTAACCGTATAATCTTTTATTTTAACCTTTATTTTTGAATGAGACTTTTGTGAATATTCTTCTCTTTGGGCCCATTTAGGAAGCAAGTATGTTAACACCTCTGAAATCTTGGCAAGTTTTAGTATCCAAATATAGTATACAGATCTTGATTTTCAGCCCTGAAAACTGTCAGCCACATTTGATTATTCGTAGTATGAACAATGATATTTTCATCCCAAATCATATAAGAAAGTGACATTACAGAATGTAAAATAGTGTGTGTTACACCCTTGCTTCATGAGTTGCACTGGACTTGGATTTCTCTAATTCTTACCTAGAAAACCCTTCATGACATGGATTCAGATTACTGGAGAAACGATCTTTCTCCATTGTTTCTACTTGTTGAATCTTGAGCCACAGGAGGGACATTGAGTCTCATTAATGAGAGAGAATCATGTTGTGGGATGCAGAAAATATGCCTTTTTTATCACAGTATTTGTCCTCTCAAATATCACATTACCCAAATTAAGTTAACCCCAAAGCTGTTTTCAGAAAGCATTTAAAACTTATTTATTTTACCTTGCAGGGTGATCAGAAAGTTAGTTAATCTGGGAGAGGAGGGAGGTTTAGTGTTAGTAACAACATTTTAAAGCACTTCGAACCACAAATTTCATATTTTTTAAAAAAATTAAACATTCAAAGGAACAATTTTTAATCCATATTTTAGTAAGATGTTGTTATTCCAATATACCACATTATATATCTATGTGTGCAAACCTATAAATAGAGTAATAAAATATACTAAGCTATTATTAAGCTATTATTTACAACTTATACAGATGTTCTGCAATTTGGATAGTTTCTGCATTTTTCCATGTGGATTTATATTTAATGCTATTTTATTTAAAAAAAAGAGCAAAATTCACAAGTGTTTTATATTTCTCTAAAAACATTTCTGTTGAATTAAAAATATCAGAAATCTAAGGATGAAAGGCTCACCAAATATTTTATTTTCATCCTTTTATTTTACAGGGCTGGTGATATAGATATGGAAACTTTTTTTAAAACAAGTTTTATTCAGTTTTCACATTTTAACATCTCTTTTTAGTGAACAGCATGATTACAGGTTTCATGATATACATACAAATATGACCATAGTTACATATTCAATGTTTGTATTCAATTTCTTAACAATGCTTTTATACATATTCTATTTTATTATATTATTCCAAATGCTTTTCTCATTATTTAATTTACTTATGTTAGCTTCATAATTATTGTATTTTAGTACTTTTAACTGTCACATTTGTATATTTAATCTTACATTCTAATTAAAAACACTCCTTCTATAAGTTGGTTTTTCCCCTAAGAGGGGGACAGTTTAAGTGCACCACTTCTAAGTAACATATTCATTCATTATCTCCCCTTTTAAATCCCATTAAATGTTTAACATTTTATTACCTAAAACATTAAAATTAATCCTTTAAAACTACATAGCATATATAAATCAGATTCTGCATGGTTTTTTAATTTTATAAGTTATTTAAAATTTCAAAAAAGGATTTAGGATTAATCTACTCATTTAATCCTAAACCCTGCTGTTAATTCCATTTCAGCTCTCCTCTTATATCGTTTCATTTATTTTAATATATTTATTACACGTATTCCATTAATTATTCCATTCATATTTAAACAAAAAAGCGTGCATTCATAGAAATATTTCATTATACAGTATTTAATAAACATATTCCATTATTTGTTGCAATTATCTCTATACATAAAGGAAAAGAGCATTAGATTCCATTATCAAGAAATAACAATTCTGTTTTCCATCTTATCAATCTATATGTCCCTATTTCATAACTATAAATTTGTTTATGTTACCCCTAGCACCTTGAAGAATCCCCTCTCTAAATATTAATCAACCATTATCTGTCTAATTAAACAATTTTCCCCATTTTTTATAATTCCCATGTTTCTTTGTTCCCAAGTCCTGTTTCTTATCCCTTCTTTCCCCTTGTATTTTCCCCTTTGTTCTTTCATTCCAGTTTTTATCCCCTCTCTATTTATAGCTTCCTTCCACCCTTCAATTTCTCTGATTCTTTTTCCCTTTTTAAATTTTCCAGATATTCCGCTTTAACTTCTTAAATCTCCTATATTTATTTCCAACTCTTTTCCTCTTTCTTTCCAGAGTTCTTTGTTCTTGATAATTAAAGATGGACCCTTCTATGATTTGCTCCACCTCCTCTTCTATCTTTTGTCCTTGTTGTTCATATTCTGCAATTGCATTTTCCATAAATTTTAAAGCAAAGCCCAATGATTCACCTCGGTCTTGTAATATTTCTTTCATGCTTCTAAGTTCCATTTTTAATTCCAGAAGAGATATTACCATTTTACAACTTTCTAGTTAACAATTTAATTCAAATAGTGTCAGTTTTTATTTTCTTTCTCTCAAGTTTTAGTCCTCAGCTAATCCAATGCCAAATCCATGCCAGAATCAACAATTAATCCAAGGGCAGAATCTTCCTGTTTGTTTCTTTGTTTCAATGTTTCAATTTTTCAAGGTTCTTGTTTTATTGTATCAATTTTCCTTACAGTTTTTAAGAAATAGTCTTTTAAAAGAACAAGTTAGATTTAAATTAGATGGCCTCTGTTATAACAGATCTTTACCCCCTCTTTTCTTTTTTTTCCAATTATTCAGAGCTTTTTAAACCACAGTTTTCCAAATAAAAAGATCAAATCCAATTCGTATTAAATTTTCTCTTTAACAATCTATAGGTCAGCTTTATTAGTGCCTATATAGAATCAGAATATACTCATCCAAATTGATTAAATCAGGGGTCGCCAGCCTTTTGGACCTCAGGGACTACCAAACTCATAATTTTAAATCCCAGGGACCACTAACTGGTTCTGTAGGTGTGGCCTAATTTGTGGGTGTGGCTTGGTGGTCATGTGACTGGCTGGGCATGGCTTGTATGTAAATATTATAAATATTTATATAAATATTGATTTTTTTTTTAATTAAAAAAGAGCAACTTTTATCCAAAATCAGGCAAAGCAGGCAGGCAGATAGAGCTGCTCACAGAATCATTCAGTGATCTATCTGCCATCGGCTAGCTCAGTCTCTAAAAATTTGCTTGCCCTGAGAACCTTCAGTCCTAAGGGAGGTTCAGCTGTGCTTAAAAGCAGAGCCGAAAATCTAAAGACTAGCTATAGGAAGCAAGAAATCCAATCATTTCCTGCTTACTAGCTAATCTAAATATCCCGGCACAGCAGAACACCGGATGGTCGGAAAAAGGAAAAATAGCAATTTAGCAGTCAAGTTTGCTGGGTAAGGAGTGAGTGGGCAAGGGGGGTTCCCATAGGCCATGTGGGAACACCATGCGCATGGTGTTTTTGCACAGCCTGGATTAATTGCTTTGGGGGGTGCTGTGGGGGTGAATTTGGCGGGTGCTCTGGGGTTGAATTTCTCTGTGACCCACGAAAATTTTCTCATGGCCCACCAGTTGGCAATTAGATGATTCCTTCTTCCAGCTTCTACCTTTCTCAGTTCAAAGCCCCACCACTGTCAAAAGCAATTCACTCCTTTTTTTCTCTCTTTCTCTTCGCTGTTTTAATTCCTTTCTTAAAAATTCTTTGAAATGTTAATCCTGAGGGGTACCTTCCATTTAATTATATCGTCCTGTTCCTCCTGCTGTTTGCTTCTTTCTCTCTCCTGCATAATCTTATTCCAGCCTATTCTTCCCCTTCAGGGTGACCATTTTAGACCACCGCTTCAGGGGTCTTTGGGAGGGAGCAATTGCCAAGCCAAGGAGGGATTTGCAACTCCCCTTTACCCAGCTGATGGTCTCCCCTTCCTCCGCCGCCCCTACAAGGCAGCTTCTGCCCCAAATCTGATTGATGGGGGCTCTCCAATGCTGAAACATGGACCAAAGCCATGCACAATCATGGTCAGTGGTCCATCTTTGGGGAACTTCAAAACCAGAAGCCCAGATGTGGAAACTTTTATAGAGAGCTTACAGTATCTGCCTTTTTTCTCCCAGTGATTCTTCCTTGGCACTCCTTTCCACACTCTTTCACCTTGGTTTCAAGATTAAGTTTTATCAAACTCCCCCCCCCCCGAAATAATAAGGGGCTCTTGTGAAACCTCTCCAGTGCATATTTAAACCTCTTTTATTTTTTCAACTAAACATTCATGGGATATAGGCTTAATCTATAGAAAGCTCTATCTGTGTGCACATATCTCTGTTTTAAATCCTCCACAATCCTTAGCAGGGATTAAATGTCAAACCATGATTTTTGTTTTCCAGGACAAATAATATTAATTAAAATTAATAATTTTTAATACATCAAAATTTCTTTAAAAAGAAGAAGACTGTTGACATTATAGTTTTGCTTTTAGCCAGAGAATGGCTACTTTTCTTCATGACACATATCTCATTCTTTAAATAAAGCACACAACTAATTAATAGAAAACATTGCCATACAACATGTTGGGGAGGGGAAATGAGAGTGAGCTAGGCTCCATCTTTTCTTACAAGGTTCTCTATCTAAATATTCCTTATGTTCATATATTTACAAGCCTCAAAAATGGCATGTATGTCATATACACCCTTTCCTGTGCATGATCTAACTCATTTTCATGGTATTTAAGTGGAGAAAGGCTGAATCAGAAATGAGGAAATTTGTTAAAGAAACTAAATTTTTAAGATGTTACAAAAGAAAAATTACAATAGAAATACAAATGAGAAATCATATTGTACATTTCTCTGATAACTGGTAGACCCAAAAGTGACATGATGATAGCCATATAATTGCACATGGTCCTATAGGCAGCCTCTTTTATTTGGGAAAGGTTTTGGTGCCAACAGGAACACTACAGTAAAACACTACATTATTTAATTAACTATTGTGCTTCAGATACCAAGTACTATCCAGATAAACATGACAACAGTGAAAATTATTTAAAAGGAGGGGTAAAATCTTACATCAATATGTCTCTGATGATTAGTACTGGGCACTAACAATAAAGGTGAGCTATTTTACTTATGGGCTTCCTGGAAAGCATCTAGTATCCATTTGTTGGAAAAGAAATGCTGGATGTTGACTCCTTAGCTTGATTTAAGAAAGTTCTTACTTATGTGCATTCATATATACAAAGTAAACATAGAAAAAGTTAAAATAAGTTATAAGAAAATTAATCACATGAAATAATATTTTTGCTTCTTTGAAAGCACTGTAAACCCAATAAGATTTCTTCCATATTATGTTGAGATTATGCTCACTGCTGCGTATAGTAGTCAATGGTAATTCTGAAAATTATATCATCCACATAACTAAAAGTTGGAAAAAGTTGAGTTTAAGGAAGATTGGAAAACACATTTTAATCAATAAACAAGAGTGTTTTCTAAGTGAGACACTTCAGTTCCTATTATAAATATCCATAGTTACAATAATGGGAAAATGCATATATTTCTTTTTTATATATTTGTGATATCACCAGCACAGATAGGATAATAATGGGCAGAATTTACATTATGACGTGAAAGCAAACATTTTGTTCCTTTCTCCTCACCCAATTTCCCTAAAAATTTCAAGACTATTTTATCCACATAACAATTGGTTTATTATTTCTATACATTACAAATACTGTAACTCCAAACAGGATCAGGAATGCTTAGTTGTTGATACAATCATCATATAATATGAAGAGCAACAGTGAAGTTTTTGCTGAGGGTTGAATTGACCAATTTTTGGTGGACACATCTATAAATAATGCTTATGTATTTCTGGAAGGTAATTGTTTAAGAACAATCTCGAAAGTTTGTTGTACACACCTTTTATAAGTAAGAAAAAGAAAATCAAATTTGTATGAGGACTATTCTGAATTATAATAAGATTAAAGATTGCTTATATATTTCTAAACATTTTAAATCATTACTTTGTCTCATGTAAAGAAACTTAATATTTCAAATTTCTTTCCTGGAACTACAATTAATATTCTATTGATTGATTTCTGGAAGACAGTATAAAAACATAGTCAGTAGAGATTTGTAAAGAATTTCTGACTACAACACATCAAGCTGCAGAATTGGCAAATCTACATAAAACACAGCCAGTTCTTAGAAGACATAAAAGCACTAACTTTTTGCAAGAGTTTATTGTCAGTTTTGGGCATCTAGCAATAAAACATCTGTTTGGAAAAAATCCCTCATTCTCAAGTATTCCTTAAAATCACATATCTGATCATTCTGCATATCTTCAGAAATTCCGACAGCAGGCTAACATCTGCAGGACAGCACACCAATGCAGATGGAGACAATACTTGTCAGCCATTTTAAAGAACATATGTTTTGGTTATAGAATGCATATGGAGCAAACACATAGACACCTAAGCACCAGAATTTATCTTCCACTGGAGTATTTTTGAATTCCTTGGATGAGAAAGGAGTATAAAGATCAAAACATTCAGTTTTCTAGCTTAAAAACAAATTGTCCTTCTTCAAGTAGTATCAAAACCCAACTATGAACTAATGTAAAAAAAATCTTCTTGGCTGAATCATTGCTATCTAGTGGTGGGATTTAAAATTTTTTACTACTGGTTCTGTGGGCATAGCTTGGTAGGTGTGGCAGGGAAAGGATACTGTAAAATCTCCAATCAGAAATGGTATTTGCCAGTTCTCCAAACTACCGTATATACTCGAGTATAAGTCGACCCGAATATAAGCCGAGGCACCTAATTTTACCACAAAAAACTGGGAAAACTTATTGACTCGAGTATAAGCCGAGGGTGGGAAATGCAGCAGCTACTGGTAAATTTCAAAAATAAAAATAGATACTAATGAAATTACATTAATTGAGGCATCAGTAGATTAAATGTTTTTGAATATTTATTTCAAAGAAAAACAGATTAATCAATTTGGGAAACGATCTCACTATCATGAAAAGTTTAATTGATTCACTAAACCAAAAGAAGATGACGATGACAGTGGGAGGCAGGAGTCACTCTCTCCCTTGCAAGAAAAAAGCAAGAGCCGTTCTTATGATCTCTCTCTCTCTCTCTCTCCCCGTAATACAGTCAAGTCCTTTCCAGCACGCGTGATCTGCCGCCGCCGCTTTGCACCCTGCAAATGCAAAATCCCGGGGTTTTTGCATTTGCAAGGTACAAAGCGGCGGGGGCGGATCCTGCGTGCTGGAAAGGGCTTGACTGTATTACGGGGAGAGAGAGAGAGATCATAAGAACGGCTCTTGCTTTTTTCTTGCAAGGGAGAGAGTGACTCCTGCCTCCCACTATCATCGACATCTTCTTTTGGGTTAGTGAATCAATTAATTTTGGTAAATGATCTCACTATTATGAAAGTCAGTGTTCTCTGCCAGTGGGGCATTTGGAAGAAAATGCCCCGCGGATATCCACGCGCGTATAAGGGGAATCAGAAATCCCCGCGTTCAATGCCTAGCACAGCAGAAGAGAAAACGCAGCTGTGAGCAAATACTAGGAAAACCTGATTGATCAGAAGGAAGGAGGCAAAAGAAGGAGGGGTGGTGGTGGACGGAGGTCCCACTGGTATTTGTGAAACACTTGGTCGGCAACGCTTAAAGTCAACGTCCTTGCTCCCACCTACCCAAAGCCACAAAGTCCCCCAATTGCGCAGCCCAGAATCGCCCTCCCCTCGGGGCAGCAATGATGCCCAGTATTTCCCGAGATGAAGCTCCGCCGTGCAATGAAAGCGCTCTGGCTCTAGGCTCGCGGGTTCAGAAAACAACGCGAGGCGAAGTTGCTTCGGCTCCGCTCAGCTTCGTTTCCTAGCTGCTTTCAGTCCGCTCGGGAGGAGGGGGAGGAGGTGGTGGCGGCAGCTTGCGTTGTTTTCTGAGCTCTAGGCCACCACCTCCTCCCCCTCCTCCCGAGCGGACTGAAAGCAGCTAGGAAACGAAACTCAGCGGAGCCGAAGCGACCTCGCCTCGCGTTGTCTCGGGAAACACCAGGCGTCGTTGCTGCCCCCTGAGGAGAAGGCAATTCTGGGCTGCGCGATTGGGGGACTTCATCGCTTTGGGTGGGTGGGTGGATGGGAGCGAGGATGGACGGAGTCCATGAAGTGGGGCTTGCCTGCAGGAAAGCGGCTGCCCAGCTCCGGAGCTCCACACCATTTTTTTTTTCAGAGGGGAATCTGACTCGAGTATAAGCTGAGGGCGGTTTTTTCAGCACAAAGAATGGGCTGAAAAACTCGGCTTTTACTCGAGTATATACGGTATATAACCAATTCATATATATATATGAATCAAAATATATAGAAATCAATATAAATGTATAACCTAAATATATAGAAATCCTATTTCTGAATTTACATATATCTATATTTTTGTTGTTTGATGGGTGCCATCTTCCCATTCAATTAGAAATTATGGCTGTTTGAAATAATGCTTACATTTACTTTAACATAGCAGTGAGACTATTCCAGGATTTGTTCAATCAGCATTTTATAGAAATTTAACAGGTATCAGTTCCTAGGCTAATATACAGATTGGAACATAGGCTCAACTTATGGATTTCTCTAAATGTCATGATACACAAAAAGATACAAAATGCTTAGAGAATAATGCATACCATAGAGTGGCTCTGGAGTTGTGGATTTGGATTCTTCCTTTCTCTTAATTTTAGTTACCAAAAGATATTTGTTTTGTTCAATGTTTCTAATAGCCTCTCCTTTTGAATAAGTAGATAGAATTATAATGTACAGAAGTATCTTTCTGAACCGTGGATATTGAGAATGAACAAAATTGTTCCTCCTTTTTTTATGACACCTCAGATACATGACAAGTTATTTGGGAACCACAAAACCTCAAAACAAGAAGTCATGACAGCTACCTCAAGACCACAACTTAATCACTAGGCTAAGGTGGGATCTATCTTAGATATCATAGATATGTACTAAGAAAAACTTCAATCTTTTCCCATAGTTCTCCTCAAAACAAACAGATTACTATTAAGAATAGTGGAGATGACATTAATTACATTTCTCTGAAATTCAGAGTTACAAGGATTAGGGTGATGCTACTGTCCTTATTCTCCTTGATCTCTCATGATATGATTAATAACAGACTATGTGAGTATAGGGATATGATGATTCTTGCTTAAAAATCCTTGTAATCTTCCCTTCCTTTCTACATGTGAATTCAATCAAAATTAATGGGAAGAGTCCAAAGTCTCTAGCACATAAAATGCTTTAGGGCTTGGCACTATACCCCTCCTATTTAATATCTACATGAATCTTCTGGGTCAGGTCATCTGATGCCATTGTGTCAGCTACCATCAGTTAATAATACTCAATGATATATCCTCAACCACTATGTTGTTGAGAAATTAGGTGATTTTATAAATGTGAATTTCTAAACAAACAAACAAACAAATGTATTGCAGCATATATGTAACACGGTCTTGTTCATGATGTAACATTACTATCTCATTTCTATGACTATTGTCCTTTCCAAAAATGTAATGTACCAGAAGCATATCTATGCCTGATATACTGGGATTAAATTTTCAGCCATTATATACAACTAAGAACCATTAAAATAGAAACCTAACCAATATATTTGAAAATTCAGATCACTATCTTTTAAAAAACTTTCAAAGAATGGATCTGCATAGAAAACACAGGAAACTCTTATCTTGGAACTCCTGTCTATAAATATATTCTTTTACAGTAATCAAAATTATCCAAACAACGGACATTAATGTTCTATATTTATTTTCAGTGCTACTCACAGCTATGCTTCCTTCAGGAAGTTTTGCTGGCTGAACTTTATATGGCATCTTCTTTACTTCAAATGACACACTGATGGAAAGAGCATAGCGGTAATTTTTCCTCTGCAAAATATGACACAGAAAAAGTTTTGATTAGTTTTTTTTAGGCTAATAAAAAAAATTGATTCATAATCCCTCCTATAATGGCAGACAGGGACTTAGGGACTTAGAAAAGAGATGAACAAGAAAGCAGAGAGAAAGCAAGATAAAAATATACAAATCTATAAAGATAATAGAAAAAGTAGATAGATGTTTTTCTCTCTCTTTCACAATAATAGAATTAAAAGTTATCAGTTATAGAAAGAATCAGGATTGATAAGATGTTTGTTATTTAGCATACATTCAATTAAAGAATGCACTCCATCCTCATAAGAGATACACAAATTTAGATAGTTTAGAAAAAAAGTAAGTATATTTACGGCTATTATTGGTTAAAAAAAAGCCTTTGAAACCTTTGAGGCTCAGTTTGATAGTTTAATTATCAGTTCCTAAAGGACAGTTAAAAAACCCTCACTGTTGTTTCAATTTGAAGCCAATGAATTTCTTTGCTTAGATCCTATGTGAATAAAATGCTGGACTAGCATGGGGCTATTGCTTATCAAATGTTTTGGACAATATCTTCCCAATAGCCAGGATGGATACAGTTAATAATTTTGAGGCCAAATTATATAAAACATATTTGTTTTCTCATTCCTGAAACAGACTATTAGCTTAATCGGGAAGAGTTCTTGATATATCCTTATGAAGAAAATTCTCATTTTAAAGAAATAATTCAAATGTCTTAAACATTTATCTGAGGTGTTCCCTACATTACAGCATTCTAGACCTCACAACAATGGAGCAGAGAACATGAACCTTGAGTTTTTACATCGTAGCCCTTTCCATGTTCTTCATGTGTGGTTTTGTATTCTCATCAATTAGTATAGAGAAAAAGTTTATTTGGGAACCCTTTCTTCTCTAATACGTGGAAAGCTGAACAACACATATTTTTACCATCCTCTGATAGCCCTCCTCTGATCTATTGTGCTGTTATCCATTTTAAATGGTGGTACACAAAACTGGATATATAGAACAACACTAAGAGGATCTAACCAGGGCAGAATAAGTGGAGCAATTACTTTCTATGATTTAGACTCTGCTTCTGTTAATGTGAATTCTGTGAATTCTGTTAGAATGACCGGCTTAGTTCAGTGTGATATTTGTTTTGCAGCTGTCTTTCGCAGTACTCTTTTCAAATTTGGATACTGTCCTCTTTGTAAACAAATTACTAGTCTACATGGACAGATTACCTATCTAGAGTCTCTAATCTGTGCTCTCCAAGCAGAAATTAGGCGCTCAATCTAGCAATACCAATCTATTGAACTGCCTCCCTATCAGCTCTTTTACCACAAATATCCTGCAGGAAAAGGGGAGTATGGACAACCATGGGATCTGGCAGGGTGAGACTGTAAACACAACACTTTTGCTGTGTCCCAGCATAACAAATACAGTGCCCTTGCTGACCTTAATAGGGACACTAAAGTGACAGGTCAAGGTAGTTGTGATAATGATAACTCAAATAAGCCAGGGATCATGGTCCTAGAAGAAGAACTTACTTTGGAAAGGAGAAAGTGTGAATCAGGTATTATGCACTAGTCGCACAAGAAGAGCAAGGCATCCAAAAAGAGAAGCCACCTTCTGGTTGGGGACTCAATGGTAAGGGATGTAAATTTAGGAAAGGATACGGAGGTTTTGAAAGAAGTCAGGTGTCTGCCAGGTGCTACTGCCAGCAGAGACGAGAGGCATATTCCTAAGATAGTCAAGAATGCTAGTAAGGACTGTGATGTTGATGCTGTTATACATCTTGGTACAAATAATCTGTCCCAAAAGGATGTACTTTCTGTGCAGAAAGACTTTCAGAGCTTGGGGTATGAACTTAGAAATATAGGCTGTAGGCTTATCTTTTCAGAGGTTCTACCACTATACAAGGAACAAAAAGGGAAAGGCCAGCGTGTAGCGGAGTTTAATGTGTGGCTAAAGGAGTGGTGTAAAAGGGAAGGCTTTGGTTTTTTCAGTCATGATGTCTGCAGCTGGTCCAATGAAAAACTGTACAAAAGAGATGGTTTGCATCCGTCAAAAAAAGGGACTGTGTTACTTGGTATTAAATTCACAAATTTTCTGGATAAACATTTAAACAGAACAGCGGGGACAGAGAATTAATTGATACAGAACATTTCTGTCCCCAGCAATCTAAAATTAATAGGGTTACCAGTGCATGTAACATAGTTGTTTGTGCAGGTAAGATTACCAACCTTGCTGTCATGCAAAACCAAGCATTTAATAGTGAGTGCCATACCATGTGCATTAATCAAACAGGTGGCAAGGAAGGAGGGGCAGTCAGGCACAACACAGGTTATTTAGACAAAAACACAGCATCAGACATAAAGATCTCAAATGCCAATATACAAATGCACAAATTCTGGGGAACAAACAGGGTGAACTATGAATACATGAAGGTAGATATGATATAATTGTGATAACAGAAACTTTGTGGGATGAAACCCATAATTGGAACATATTGGTAGAAGGATACAAACTGTTCAAAAAAAAAACAACCCAGACCCCATAAAAGAAAACTATATGTAAAGGACCACTATATTGTTACAGAAATGCATGAAACCAAAGATGAAAACCTCCTAGAATGCATATAGGTTAATACAAAAGAAAAAAAGAATGACATGGCCATAGATGTATATTATAAGCCACCCAAAAAAGCAGAAAAAAATAGATGACCTTTTTGCCAACCAACTAACAAACATATGCAGGAAACACACTACAATAGCAATGGGGGACTTCAATTATTCTGATATCAATTGGAAAACTAATTCTGCACCAAGTGAGAAATCAAATAGGTTCCTAACCAACCAAGCTGAAACTTTGTTGTCTAAAAGGTAGAGGATGGAACTAGAGCGACAGCCATACTGGATTTAATTCTTACAAACAGAGAAGAAGCGATAAGAGGGAATTGAAACTGCAGGAACCTTGGGTGAGAGTGACCATGTCATACTAGAATTCAACATAACACAAACACAAGCAATAAAACATAATGACACCAGTGTCTTAGATTTTAAAAGAGCTGATTTTAACAAATTCAGAGAGACTTGGGAAAGACTCCATGGATGAAAATCCTAAAGGGAAAAACAACTCAAGAACCTTGAAAAGTATGATCATAGAAGCCCAGACCAGCACAATACCACTGAGAAAGAAAAACAAGAAATCCAAGAAAAAACCAGCATGGCTGCAAAAAGATCTCTCTGGCAAATTGAAAGAAAAAAAGGACAAGTAGAAAAAATGGAAAGAAGGACGTACAACTAAGACAGAATATCAGCAGATAGCCAGAATCTGCAAAGACGAAGTCAGGAAAGCAAAGGCTCAGAAAGAACAATTTGAGACTTGCAAAAAAGTAAAAGATGATCTTGATGAACACAAATCTTTGGGGCCTGATGGATTACATTCCAGAGTTTTAAAGGAACTGGCAGAGATAATCTCAGAACCACTCAGGGCTGGGATTCAAATTTTTTAACAATCGGTTCTGTGGGCGTGTCTTAGTTGGTGGCATGGCTTGGTGGTCATGTGACTTGGTGGATGTGGCTTGGTGGTCATGTTGTTGGCTGGCTGTGGCCAACTCAATATCACTCACATCGAGGCACGCATCTCCTTGCCTGGCCTCTTGTGACTGTGGGGATGCTGCAACAGTCATAAGTGTGAAAAATGCTCATAAGTCACTTTTTTCAGTGCCATTGTAACTTTGAATGGTCACTTCACACAAGCAAAGTACCAGCAAAGGAGGGGGGAAAAACTCCAGAGAAGTTCATGAGACAGGAAGTCTAGTCCTGCCAAGAATGTAATAAGGGTTAACAGAGAGGCAGTTTCTGTAAGCAACACCAGAACGTTTTCTTCCTGCCTTCCTTACAGGATTAGGCCAGTAATTTCTTCTAACACCCGGTTCTCCGAACTGCTTGCAATGTTAACAACCAGTTCTAGCAAATAGGTGTGAACTTGCAGAATCCCACCCCTGGAACCACTACACCATATCTTTCAAAAAAACCTGGAGCACCAGGGAACTACCAGAGGACTGGAAAAGAGCTCATGTGGTTCCCCTCTTCAAAAAAGGAAAAAAAGAACAGATCCAAGAAACTACAGTCAGCCTAACATCAATACCCAGGAAGATACTGGAAAAGATAATAAAAAAACAGATCTGCCAACATCTAGAACAAGTAAAGTAATAACTAGCAGTCAGCATGGGTTTGTTAAAAACAGATCATGCCAAACCAATCTTTATTGCATTCTTCAACATAGTGACTAAATTAGTAGACCAGTGAAATACTGTGGACATAATATATTTAGATTTCAGCAAGGCATTTGATAAAATAGACCACAACCTACTTTTTTTTTTAAAACAAATTTTATTGATTTTTTAAAGACAAACAAAACATAGGACATAAAGGCATAAAACCTCCTTTCTAAAAAGTTACTTATAAGTTTTAATAAGGCAAATAAAACATTATTTTTTAAGGCATAGTTCCACATTATCACATTTCCATTTAAGAACATATATATCTTTTCCGAATTTCTCATTGTTTCTCCCTTCACTTTTATTCAATTATATTTCTTTCTATCAAGGTTTTATTAATTCTCAATCAAACATGAACACACGAAATACAAAACATAAAACAAAACATAAAAACATAAAGCCTCCTTAATTATCATTTGTACATGTCTTTTCCAAATTTCTCATTATTTCTCCCTTTAGTTTTATTCCTCCAAGGTTTTATTAATTCTCAATCAAACATAGCTAACCAAAACACAAAACATAAAATATAAAACTTCTTTTGAAAAGTGGCTTAGCCGCGGGTTACATCTTTTTTTTACAGACCTAAATCAAATTCATGCTCTTATATACCATTCTTATCTTATTTACCATTCTATATTTTCTATATAACTTCTCCCTTCTTTTCACTCTCTTAATTATATTTTGTTTATTTCATCTTATTTTAAAATCATTATACTTGTATCTTTTGTCCGTTCTTTTCCAATTATCTATTTATCTCTTCTCTTTAACAGAAAATTTCCCCTGTAATCACTTTTAAAGTATGACGCTTTTCTATCTTTCCCCTAAATTAACACTTAAAATAATACATAATTTCCATTCTGATTCTGCTTAGTACATTCTACATGTTGCATTTTAAAATAAAAGAATAATAAATTTATAATATAGTTAAATATATAATTTCCATTCTAATTCTACTTAATACATTATTTTAAAATAAGACAATGAAATAGTAAATTTATAATAACATTAAGACAATAACGAATTAAGTTATAATTAAACATTAATCATTTTACACATTCTCTTTAATATTTTATTAAATATTGAGATCTATCATTATTAAACATTTTAATATTTTAATATTTTATTAAATCTATTTCAAATGTAAATACTACAATACTATCTTATGTACTCTTGCAGAATCTCTCTTTAATTATACTCTATCCTTTATCTCTGAAAAAGATCTGCTTTTTTACATCTTGTTTCAGGCCTTTATGGCTTTTTCCCCCCCTTTTCCCTCCCTTTCTTCTCCAGTCTGGTCTTCTCCCCCCCACTCTCCTAACCTTCACCTTTTAAACTTCCCCTCTCTGTTGTATTTCTCTTTTTTGTTGCTTTATAACATTGTACCTTATTTTTCTTTTTCTTGGTTGTTTTATTAAATCTTAAATTCTCATTTTTCCTTCCTCTCTTCCTATTTTCTTTCTTAATTGAACTTTTTTGTCCATTAAAAATGGCTGCTTCTTCTTCTTCTTCTTCTTCTTCTTCTTCTTCTTCTTCTTCTTCTTCTTCTTCTTCTTCTTCTTCTTCTTCTTCTTCTTCTCTTCCTCTATTTGCTGATATGTAGAAACCGCCATTTCTAAAAAGTGGAAGACAGCTCCCAAAAAATCCTTGCCTTCTTGTTCTCTTTCCTTTAATTTTTCATATTCCATTTTTAATTCATCCACAGATAGTGCCATTGTAAATTTTTAAGAACAACCAGATGTTTTTAGTCTTAAAGTAATTTCCAAATGTCAAAGTTATCAAACAATCCAAACAGACACAAAATATTTCCTCTTCTTCTCTTTGCAGTTTTTCCTCCTGGGGCAAAATCCCAAAATATATTTTAAAGCCGTATTACAGTTAGTTGCTGATCGTATAATCTTCAAGTAGTCTCCTCCAACAAATTTTTAAAGATTTTTTTTTAGTCCTCTCCTTCCCACTTATAACAAAGAGCTTATTTTTACCTTAAAGAAGCAGGTTTTTCAGTGCTCATTTGCTTTCTCTGTAAGTAAGGGGAATGAACTTTCCTTTCAGCACTTTCGCCGTTTTAACAACTTCTTTTGGAAACAAATGTATCAATCCAAAAGTCAGGTTTCTAGGGTATTTAAAAGTATCTTAATGTCCTGGTTCAGCCAAGAAAACTTCTCCTTCTGATTCTTCCTCCTGCACAAATCTTATCCAGTTGAAGATTCCTTTGTGGCTGCCATTTCTGACAGCCGCTCCACCGCCTCAGGAAAAAGGAGTCTAGCCGGCTGGGGAAAGGGGTTGTGATGTCCCCAGACCCCTGCCCGGATCCCCTCTATCTTCCGCTGCCCCTCTGGGGTAGTGACAACCCCCAAATCCAGTTGGATTGGGGGTACCACAGCAGCGAGCGCAGCAGGGACCTACAGAAATGCGGATTCCTGCCACTGCCGAAGCCTTGCAACTGGAAGTTCCACACTGGGCCTTGTCTAACAACATGAAATTAAATGTACAGAAAAGTAAAAAGGCAAGAGAAACCAAAAATACATATATAGACTGGGTGAAACCAGGCTCAATAGCAGTAATTATGAGAGGGATCTTGGAGTCTTAGTGGACAAACAGCTAAATATGAGCCAGCAGTGTGCAGCAGCAGCCAAAAAAACTAATGCAATCCTAAATTGTATTAACAGAGATACAATCAAGATCAAGGGAGGTACTAATACCAGTCTATAAAACCTTAGTAAGACCACACCTAGAACACTGCATCCAGTTTTGTTCACCACATTATAAAAAAGATGTTGAGACTCTAGAAAAGGTACAGAGAAGAGCAACCAGGATGATTAGGGGACTGGAGACTAAAACATGTGAAGAACGGTTGCAGGAACTGTTCTAGTAAAGAGAAGGACCAGGGGAGACATGATATCAGTTTTCCAATATTTGAGGGGCTGCCACAGAGAGGAAGGAGTGAAGCTATTTTCTAAAGCACCTGTAGGCCAGATAAGGGATAGTGAATGGAAACTAACAAGGAGAGATTCAATCTGGAGGTAAGGAGAAACTTTCTGACAGAACAATCAACCAGTGGAACAGCTTCCCCTTGGAAGTTGTGGGAGTGCCATCACTTGAAGTGGGAAGTTGTGGGAGTGCCATCACCTTCAAGAAGAGATTGGACTGCCATTTGTCAGCATGGGTGTGAGGTTGGACAGATGACCTACAAGGTCCCTTCCAACTCTGATTATCTGTTATCTGTTATCAGTAGAATTGCCAGCCAGTTTGGCAATTGTTTTTCCCTTTTCACAGATCAAATCTTTCTTTTCAAATACGTATGAAGTGTAACTTGACTGTTCAAACTACAGTTTTTTAAGTGGGAACATAATATTTAGATCATGTATTATCAGATGGTTGTTTTTAAGAATTCAGTAGATCAGATTGTAGATCAGGACTGTTAAACTTATGGCCCACAGGCCAGATGCCTCACATGCTGGCCACGCCCACGCCCAGTTTAGCGAAGCGGAAAAAAGCCACAAAGCTGCCGTGATAACATGAGTTTGATACCCCTGCTGTAGATCCTTCTCAGTTTATTCATGATTGCTTTAAAACAGCATCAGTATTAATATCACAGGTTTGTTCTGAAGTATCTAATTATGAGCTACAATTTTAGATCATATCTCAGGTTATATAGAACTGGAGTCTTCAGCATAGTATTTCAGAACACAGATACACAGATACCTTTTTTGATATCTAGCAGTCGTCCCCCCTCCCCCCCCCAAATCTGGAATAATTAGCTTACCCTACTGGCTGTAACATTTGTAAATGATGGCAATGATAGTAAATACATCTGGAAGGCATCAGATTGCAAAAGTTATTTTGCTTAGTAACATGCATAGCAGTCATTCCAAGCACATTATGCTTTTTTAAAGCATTTTGTATACATTTTTAAATGTTATTTCTCCAGTTAATTGTGTTAAAGAAAAAAATATTTTTTTTAATTTCATTAAAGGATGTTTTACATAATTTCTAATGTCTTATAACTTTTTATGCTTCTCCTGCTTCATTAAGTTCATTCAGAGAGATGATACAAAGATCAAAGATAATACACAAAAAGCTAGCACTGTATTTACTAGGGAAGGAAGAGTTATCAACGTACCAAGCTATTTTGAATTTTTTTCCCAGTATTTAAGCTAAATATAAATCATGTGTGGCCCTGATTACTCAGCTATTGTCTAGATGCTATGATACAAGTCATTTACAATGAATTTAGCACTAGAGTTATCCACATTAAGAGTACCTCTGTGTTAAATTTGAGTTCCTCTATTTATATATAGGCCATTTTTCCAATTGTAATTTCTTCAAACCATTTCCTATATTAAGTTCAGATAAAAACAAATGTACATTTTAAGCCTTTTTATCCTAATACAAATATTCTTATGTGTACTTACCTCTTTATATATGTATCATTTTAAAAATTATGGCAATTTTTCTTTTTAAATTTTATAGCATTTTTATATTTAATTTAGACTGGGTGAAACCAGGCTTAATAGCAGTAACTGTGAGAGGGATCTTGGAGTCTTAGTGGACAACCAACTAAATATGAGCCAGCAGTGTGCAGCAGCAGCCAAAAAAGCTAATGCAATCATAAGTTGCATTAACAGAGAGATACAACCAAGATCAAATGAGGTACTAATACTGTTGTGAATGAATAATACCAATAAAGTTATCTTGAGCTTGAAGTCAAGTGCAGGGTTCTGGCCCTGCACTTCTGATTGGCTGTTAATGGCAGGATCGGATTGGTCCGTTCAGGAGCATCTGATTGGCCATTAACAGGCCATTCCCATTGGTTAACGGAGCTAGCGCTCCAGGTTTGCTATTGGTTGAATAGTTAATAAGTTGCCTATATAAGGAAGGCTATAGCAGCCCTCCAGTTGGAGCTGTCACAATATGTAAATAAACAGTTTGAAGTTCACTGTTCTACCGGCTCGTCTCCATCATTCGCACCCATGCTCCAGACTTAACAAATACCACTTTATAAAGCCTTACTAAGACCACACCTAGAGTACTGCATCCAGTTTTGTTCACCACATTATAAAAAGGATATTGAGACTGGAAAAAGTACAGAGAAGAGCAACTAGGATGATTAGGGGACTAGAAAGTAAAACATATGAAGAATGGTTATAGGAACTGGGCATGGCTAGTCTAGTGAAGAGAAGGAGAGACGTGATAGCAATCTGCCACAGAGAGGAAAGGATCAAACTATTTTCTAAAGCACCTGAAGGCCAGATAAGGAATAATGGATGGAAGCTGAACAAGGAGAGATTTAACCTGGAAGTAAGGAGAAACTTTCTGACAGTGAGAACAATCAACCAATGGAACAGCTTGCCCTCGGAAGTTGTGGAAGCACCATTACTTGAGACTTTCAAGAAGAGATTGGGCTGCCATCTATCAGAAATGGTGTAGGGTCTCCTGCTTGGGCAGGGGGTTGGACTAGATGACCTATCCAACTCTGATTATCTGTTATCTGTTATGTGCCCCAAAATAGCATTTGCTTTTTACAACGGGATCGTATTTAACTTGTGTTCTTCAAATCTGATATGTCTTCTTGACAAATCATATCTTCTCTACCCACTACCTAGGCCTTTTATTTTTCTCCAGAATTTTACACTTCTGTTTGTTAAATTCCCCCATTTTATCCAAAACTTCTCACTTTCTCAGCATTTAGTAATGTCTTATAATTTTTACAATCACTATAATCATAATTAAATTCTTTATAAGTTCTGACTTACCCAGTTGCGAAGGAAGAGACTGTAAACCCTGGGAAAGATCGCCCACATGGTTTTTTTACAGCACCCTAATGTCCCTTAACTTTCCTGTTGAACTTCAGAATTGCCCTTCCAGGAGTTGTGTTGCCTTTTTGGGAAGTGCTGTTCTAATCCTGTCAGCATTTTTAATTTTCCCCCTTTTGTCCATTGATGTAAACTACTGTTCCACAGTATTATTATTTTGAAACATAGATGCGACCTGAAGAGAATTTTCAAGTGAGGGTATGGATCTCATTTTTAATTTGCTGCCTATAGTTACAGAAGCCCAGAATAATTGTTCAAAGATCTTAATTACCTTAGCAATCTAATCTAAATCAAATCATAAAAGTTGCAAAGTTGTGATTAAAATTGCAATAAACATATAGAAGTCTACTTGGAAATTCAAACAATTTAAGAGAAAAATAAGTTAAAGATATTTCTATTCTTCTTAAGATATATTTTGCCAATACTTTATTTTTTATAAAATACCATGTAGTACTGATATTTTAAGGAAACATGTATTGAGAAATTCCTGATGTACACCAAAGGAAGATCACATTGGCTCTCTACTACAGGACAAATTTTGGGTCTCTCTTTGATACATATTCAACGAGGCCACAATTTTTATCTTACTAGTGATAAATATTTATATTCCTTGGAATTTCCTGCAGTGTCAGCATGCTCCCCCATACTTGCAGCTATACTCTTCCCCTTTGCAGCTGCTGTTTTGAGCAGGCCTCCTTTAGTTATTTTATCTCTCATCAGCAAGAGGATTTATGAGTAGGCTAGACCCTGACCTTTGCCCCGGTGGGTGGAGCATATGCAAACAGATACTCATTCAAAAGCTCAAGTGATGAGTTTCTAGCTTTTTTCTTGTGGGACAAAATCAGCTGACCAAACTCTCTTCTTGAATACAGATGTTGGCATTATTAACACCAGGCATTTAAAAAAAAAAACACAGAGAAGCTTTCCAGATATCCAGAGCAGCTAACAGAGGATTGAAAAATTCTCTTCATACCATGCGATTGCTTTTTATTTATATTTTTGGTGCCTATCACTGACAATAGAGTGGCCAGTTGGGCATCATCAAATCAATACATACCTGCTAATTTATATGTACAGCAACAATTAAAAAAAATGGAGAATAGGAGATTTTCCTTTCCTCTTCTTAATTTTTAAATTTTACTTGAGCAAGATCTATCCAAATACAGGAAAGGACCATTTTTTTTCAGAGCACTTCGAACATAGACCAGTCTGTTATAAAAGAGATACATGATCAACTTTCCTGATTCACTGCTTATTCAAAGATTACTTTGAATCTGAATCCAAAAATAATAAACTTGGCTTAAACCTATCAACTAAAATCATTAGTAATATTAACCTAGAATTCAATTGAAAGGGAAAGCCTGGAAATTACTCAAAAAGGCCATTTTTTCTTTCAAAAGGATGTACACAGTTTAACAGGATAGGAATTTACCATAATTTGCAAAGAACTATACTAAAGGGCAATTGCAGTCAAGATGATGGAAGGGAAAGAGGAGAGGGATTAAGAAGTAGTGTGAATGAAAATAGTATAGTATGGAGCAGAACCGTTTAAAATTTAAAATCATAGTCCCTGTTAAGATTTTTATCTTCAAAATGTAAATGTTAGGCTGTGCTTTATATCAAATTTAAAACAAGAGATTTTACCAGATTTATATCATAAGATAATTTTGTGCTGATTTTTATATGAATCAAATAGAGCTAATTTGAAAATCCAGCACAAGTTGCATAAAATGTGTTACCAGAATTAAACAAACACATTTAACCTTATTTCAATTAAAAGAGGAAAACTATTTGATTTGAATAAATACTTTGATCAAGAGAAACATTATGTGAGGAAGAGTCAAGGATCTCTTCTGATTCAAAATGTCCTTCCTTCTAAAGCAGCTTTCCATGTTTCAAAACAGAAACTAGACTACTATTACACTGTTTAGGCTATCCAAACTAGTTTAGCCTTCAGTGTTGCACGCCTGCAAAGAAATCTGTACAACACTTATTGATTTTATTCTTATAATCATAGAACAGAAAGAGTTTGGTTTGATTTCAAATTCCTTTTCCGTCTAGGTGATCTCAATAATTCAGATAATACTTTTTGTCAGGACTGTTATAAACAGCTTTGGTTTCCACTTTATTATTGTCAATGTCTGCTATTATTGACACAAACACACACACAAAGTCACACACAAAGTATGAGAGAAAGAGAGAGAGGGGGAGGGAGAGAGAAAGGGAGAGGGAAATGGGGAGAGTGGGAAGGAAAGGGAGGGAGGAAGGGAAAGAGAGGGAGAGAAAGAGTCAATTTTACATGAAATGTAGAATCCTCCTATATTAAAGTCGTCTGGAAAATGAGTTCTTAAGATAAAATATCAATTTCCACTATGATACATGAAACCATGTGATGTTTTAATGTTATTTTCTTTCCCAATCTTTTAAAATTATTTCCAGCTACTGAATCCACAAAGTTGGAAAACATGTTTTCATTAATCCCCTGGTATATGACCACAAAAGTTTGCATTTTTCACTGCATTCCACTTTCTTTATTTGAGGTCATGGGTTCACCAAGTTCACTCTTTTATAATTTCTTGATGGCTTCCTGTAGTAATAATACTGCTTCTCCCAGATACAGTTATCTGTAAATGTTATCAATGTACTCCCACCTCTATTTTACAGATGTTAATAAAAATAAAATAGATCTTACACTGGTCAGTGATGGGAATCAAAATATAAATAAAAAACAGTTACAACTGTTATTTGTAACTTTCTTTCAACTTAAAGGTCTACTTTTTGATATTACAATAATCATGTTATTCTTCCCTTTCTTCCATTTAACCAGTTCCTTATCTTGTGGACACCACTTTTTCAATTTTGATCCTGTCACCTACTGCAGTACATTTCCTGGAGATTATCACCTGTTAAACTTATTTTAAAAATTTAAACTGTGCCTTGGGACATTGAATCCTCATAATTGCTTCATAAGCTCCAGGAATGCAATTTTTATCACTTAATATAAACTGAAGATGGAGGAAATTGATTTGGGAAAACATTGTACAATGTATCATTTCAATGTGCAAAGCAATTTATCTGTGGTAGAAAGCTATTCATACAATATTCTCAACCAGCAACAACCTGCAACTGAAATCTCCATATCTCTTTTGGAAATAGACACCCTATATTTTCCATTCTTACATATTCATATGACATATTTCTCTTGAGTGTGGCCAGATTTAAGCTTCTACTGCTTAAACATTCAATTACGATGGAACAGTAGAAACAGTGGACTGTTCAAAATATACTGAAGAATTGGTAGATCCTATGTACTAAATATTGGGACAATTTTCCAATACAGATTTAAGGTATTTTTTTCAAGAAATTATTTTCAATTTGTTCAAAGGAGCTTGGATTTGAGACTTATTCCCACCTACCACATCATGGCCTTTATCTCTGAATCTTATGTTCTTATAGATATATTTAAAGGGACACAATTTCTCATTGTACTAAGCTATGTAAACATTAAATGAAAATAAGACTCTTATGCTATTCAGCATCCTAATTCAGGTGTTCATTTGTTTTTTATTTATTTATTTGTATCCCACCTTTATTATTTTATAAATAACTCAAGGCAGTGAGTTTTTCATCCTTCTTTTTCCCACAATAATAAACCTGTGAGATTGAATTGGTCTGAGAGAGAGTGACTCAAGATTACCCAACTGACTTTCATGGCTAAGGTGAGACTAGAACTCACAGTTTCCTGCTTTCTAAATTGGTGCTGTAACCACTAGAACAAAATGGTTCATTCAAATATACGTTGGGGTACATTTTAAAGGCATTCACATCAGATATCAGTAGTGTGGGGCCAGGTCTTCCTTATCTATCTTTACCTTTGGTAGGGGCTAAAACACTGTTAGGAAAAAAATGAAGAATATTTTCTTCTATTAAGAATTATAATTTTATATCTATGCTCTCAAGATGAAGGGTTTTAGGAAGATCCAAAAATGTCTGACTGCAGTGATATTTTTTAACATTCTCTGGAGTATTAGCACCTTTCCAAATGTTATTCATATCTATTATCATACTAAAAATGAGTTTTAGTTTCAGCAAATATAAAACATATGGATACCTGGATTTCAAATAGCTAAGCAGTTCCAAGACATGCTGAATACAGAATCTGTTTGCATGCTATCCTATCAGGCAGAGGTAATTTGGAAAGCACATCATCTATCAGCCCACCTAAGTAGTTAAATGAGTTCTCAGTGGGACCACTGATGGATTATGGTGCCTGCTTTGGTCTCAACGAAGCACAACAGCAGAAATCAATAACTCATTCCCAAAGATATATAAGCTAAGCAAGGCATGTAGGGACAAAATAAAGGGCATCTGGCCTACAGGTGGGATTCCTGAGAGAAGATGGGAAGGAGGAGAAAGTAAAGAAAGTAATTGTTTTATCCACTTTCACTGGTCAATTCTATTGAGGGGAATTCAGATTTCCCTTCAAATCTGAGTGATCATTAATCTGTGAGAGTAGGTTTGTCATTAATTCCATATAATTAAACTCCATTGTGTTTGGCTTGCTAAACTATGGGGCAGGAGGGATCTTTCTACACAGGAATAGCAGTATCATGGGTAACCTTATCATGGATAAGGTAGGTGAGTGGGACACATATTTTTTAGGCCAAGGATTGCATGCATCCAATGAATGGTATGGTGAAGGGCACTCCTATTAAGAAGACTCAAGACAAAAAATAATATTCATTTCATTTCATTTCAATAAAAATATTAAACCAAGTAATTACAGTGAATATATTTATAAGATAAACATTTAGTAATCTTTCTTTCTATAACATCAAAAGTAAAATTATGTGGCAATCTCCAAAATCTATTTGTCACATCTAAAGCTTTCAAGGCTACATGCTATCTGGGAATTTTAGGCTATAATCTGTTTCCAAATACTGTCATTTTTCTGTTTTTAAATTGGAATTCTACATAATCTATTGTTGTTATAATATAAGACTGGTATCATGCTTCTGACACATTTTTTTCCCATAAAATGTGGGTGGAGAAAGAGCTTGCCAGGCCCACAGAGAGAAATTGTGGGCATATTGAGACTTTGGAGCTTATGGTTCGCCATTGCTTATTCTATACTGTACAGATTGCCTCTTCAGTGGCTGTGCACTGTATTTAATATTTAAAATAAATAGAAATCATTCTACAAACACAATTAATAATGAAATAAGGCTAATTTTTCTTTGTATGAATTATACAACTGATGATTTGAAGATTCAACTATATCAATGGCAAAATTTAACATATGTTTCTGTTTACATTCAAGTTTTGAAACCCAGCCAAATTCTTCCTTATTCTTCTTGGCTTTGATTCAACAGGCTTCATTATCTTTGTTGGCTTTGAGGGAGACCTTAAGCTCCTTGTTTATTCAAGCTTGTTTAATCATCTCACTTCATATAGCTTCAGTTTGTGATAAAATGTTAGGCTTTAATATGACATATTACAATTAGCTACAAGATTGAACAGTCAGCAAGTGTTATTTTAATACTGTGAAAAGTTAGGCAATCATTGAATAAATGAACCAAAATCAACATAAGTATAAAATTCATTGAAATGAAAAATGCATTCTTTATTCATAAAAATTAACGATAATGGATTAAATCAAGATTATACTTTCATATCTGAAAGCAATTACTGTTCCATTATTTTGTAATATATTATATTGAGCTACAGAATAGAATTCTTAATGACACAAGTTTCCTATTTTTTTTCTCCTAAACATTTACAATATTTTGTAGTGTGATCTGTGGGTAATTTGGCAGAGAAAGATTGCTTAAGTCAATTCTGTAGAATAATATAATAGATTTATTTTATTTTTATTTATTTTGTCAAGCATGCATTTGATAATATATATAAGTATAAACATGATTATTAATACATGAAAAAGATATGAATAAAAGGGAACTTTAAGACTGGGATGGTAGGCACATTGGTGCACTTATGCACGCCCCTTACAGATCTCTTAGGAATGGGATGAGGTCAACAGTAGACAGTCTGAAGTTAAAGTGTTTGGGTTTAGTGGAAGAAACCACAGACTCAGGTAGAGTATTCTAGGTATTGACCACTCTGTTGCTGAACTTGTATTTCCTGCAATCGAGTTTTGTGCAATTTACCCTGAATTTGAAATTTATGTAATTAATTAAGTCACTAAGTGGAAGTGGAAGCTGAAGATCTGGGAAATCAGATCTCGCTCTTCTTTGTTTTAAGAATAGCTTCATACATTGTATATTTTATTACAAGACAAGTTTAAAAATGGTACATTGCAAATATTAGAAAGAGAAAAAGATCTATTTCATATTTAATGAAATTTATATTTGATTATTTAGAAATAAAAATGGTTCCTAGTTGATGCATGAACTGGAGTAAAATGGAATTGCTGGTATCCATGACAAGCAACAAGCACCTATGCTTGCACTTGTCATTTACAGATTTTTTTTCCATGCACAGGATAGCTTGCAGTTAGGGTCAAGCCTTCCATCCTTCCAAGGTCGGTAAAATGAAGATAAATATTTCTGGGGGTAATAGACTGACTCTGTAAACTCCTTAGGGAAGGCTGTAAAGCATTGTGAAGCGGTATATAAGTCTAAATGCTATTATTATTTAGCTTTCATTTCCTTACCTGTAGAAATGTTGAAGCCCATAAACGAGATCGGATTTTCAATGCAGCACTTTTCCCTTTTTCCAAGAGCCCCACTGAACAGGTGATCATTAAACATTCCACATTTGTGCAGTTCTGTACACAAAGTAAAAAGATATATTAATTATTTATTGAAGATATTGACAGAGTCAAATTCTATCAGATTCTGATTCCATCAGAATCTAGAATGCCAACATGTTCAGCTTTTATTTTTAAAAGTTAGTAAAAATCTTTTAGAAAGTAAGTTAGTAAGGACAAAAATGCTAAGTTTAAAAAAAGGAAAATTCATTAAGCAACTGTCTACCTATCATATTAACTAGCTATTGTAATTGATTACTGTACTATTGCCATTGACCATGCCAGCCAAAAACTCCAAACCAAAACAAAAGAAAAATATCTCTACCAATGACCTCCCAGATTCCTGCACATGTTTCAAATGTCTTGAAACCATCAATGAAAGCGAAATTTACATCAAATGCCACCTATGCAATAATCTAGCTCACCCTGCCTGCTTAAATGCAAACAAAAGCCTAGCTGATATGGTTAAAAATTCAGATACATTATTTTATCTATGTCCATCATGTTCTCCTAAGCTAAACAAACTGAGTACCCTACATGACAGAGTTGAAAGCATAGAATCACTCATTCACTCAATAGAAGAATGCTTAACAACACATTTTGAAAGAACTATACAAGCAAGCCTAATTTCTCTTGAAAAAAAAAATACAGCACAGAGTACCTATCAGCTCAAAATCAAATCCCACAACAACCACAACCACTACCTCAACTACAATCACAACTACAACCAAAAATAACCACCAAACCACAGCTACAATTACTACCTCTTCAAAAAATTCCACAGATAATATCTCCTTACTCATCAGGGATACCATGGAATGTGAACAGAAATGTCCAAATGCCATCTTATTTGGTCTCGAAGACACCAATGAATCAGATGACATCACCAAAGTTCGTGATATCATAAGCAACTCAAATACAACAAACATCTCTCCTGAAGATATCACTGAAATAACCAGAGATGGCCATTGGTACAAATACAATGACAGCTCTGTGGCCCCAAGATTTTGTAGAGTTGTATACAAAAATGAGTCTAGCAAATGCATATTCATTCATACAATAAATGCCATTGCAAAAACCAATCCAACCACAAAAAACTTCGCTCAAGACCAGACTTATCCATACTGCAAAGAATCCACTCCTGTGAACTCTGTGCAGAACTCAAAAACCGTCTAGACAATGGAGAAAAGGATCTATACATTGACTACCGAGCTGATTGCATCAAAAGAAAGTCATACAATCCACAACTCCATATCCAATCCCACCCCATCCAATCCAACATTACTCAAAACTAGCATGCATGCCACTAATTACCTCTATTCCAACCACAACTGGCTTTAAATGCAAGCTACTTGATGCAAAAAGCCTTGTAAATAAAATGCCTGAATTTCTCCTCTTACTAAATACAGCTAAATTTTACATTATGTTTGTCTGTGAAACATGGCTCAACACATCTCTCCCTGATTCCATTATCACAGTAAGAGACTATCATGTTTACCGATCAGATCATGAAAGCCGTAGAGGAGGGGATGTTGCTATCTTCTATAAAAAGTCCCTACATCTAAAAAACATCCAAGTTACCCAGGAGCTTGCTATTCCTGAGACTATCATCTGTGAACTGTCCTTAAATATCACATTTCAGTTTTTACTATGTTACAGAGCCCCTGATTATAATATCGAACATGCACACAAGCTAAATACACTACTAACATGGGCAGCATCCTGCCCACACGCTTTTATCTTTCTTGGTGACTTCAATCTACCTCATATTAACTGGACCCTTCTACAATGCAGTAACCAATCTGGGACTAGAACAACCAATGACCAACAACACTAGACTTAACAATGCCTCGATCTCATCTTCTGCAATAGTTTGAATTCAATTTATGGAATACAAATTAAACAACCCTTTTCCAACAGTGACCGCAACATGATTGACTTTTGTCTCAACATATGTTCACACAAAAATCATCACAACGACGGAATCCCCAATTATAACTTCAAAAAAAGGCAACTATGATCTTATAAACAACGATTTCTCATCCCTTGATTGGCAATTTCTATTCTCTGGATGCAATACTGTAGAAGATCATTACAACATATTTTTGCTTGAAGTCAAAAGAGTCATCAAACTATATGCACCATTAACAACTCCCAAAACCAGAAAAAACAAATTACCCAAAACAATAAGGAAGCTTCAATACAAAAAGAAATCACTTTGGCAAAAAAACAAATCTGGTCACATTGCCAACTTCAAATGCTGATACAAAAACTTATGCCACCAGAGAAAGACTGAATGCACCAATTATCACATTAAACAAGAAGAAAACCTTCTAGGCACCAATTCCACCCGCACTTTCTACAATTTTGTAAACAACAAACTAAAAGACTCAAGGTCCATCCCACCCCTGAAAGGACCTAATGGTAAAGACTGCAACAACAACACCATTAAAGCCAACCTCTTTAACACATTCTTTGGCTCAGTATTTGTAAACAGCAATGGATCAGGACCAGTATTTCTAGCTGAACCATAGACAACTACAATGATCTAATACATATCGATTTTACAGAAGACAATGTTGAAAAAGCATTGTACAATCTAAAACCATCTCTATCTATTGGACTGGACGGAATATGTGCCTACTTTGTAAAAAAGGTATCCACTGCCATAGCCAAAATTCTAAGCATAATCTGAAAAATCTTTCAAGACCAGCTCCTTGCCAAAATTATGGTCACAGGCCATGGTCATCCCCATTTTCAAAAAGGAAGACCGCAGCCTAGTTGAAAATTAAGACCAATCTCTTTATGCTGCGTCACCTGTAAAATCATGGAATCAATTATTAACCAATCCACCATCCACCACCACTTAGAAACAAACAACCTACTCTCTAATAAACAATTTGGTTTCAGGAAAAAACTATCACGTTATCTGCAACTCTTACATCGCAAAAACATATGGACTACACAACTCAATCAGGGCAAAGCAATAGATGCAATCTACATAGACTTCTGTAAAGCCTTTGATTCAGTGGTACACGACAAACAACTCCTAAAACTAAAATCTTACGGTATTTCTGGACACCTGCATAACTGGATAGAAGCATTCCTGTCAAATAGACAACAAATGGTCAAAATTGGGAGCTTCCTATCAAATTCTGCAGCTGTCAACAGTGGTGTCCCCCAAGGCAGTGTTCTAGGACCAACTCTTTTCATACTCTACATAAATGACCTCTGTGATCATGTCAAGAGCAACTGATGATGATGTGAAGCTATTCAACACCACCGACAATACTGCTACCCTTCAAAAAGACCTTGACTATCTGTCAGAATGGTCAAACAAATGGCAACTTCAAATCTCAACAAATAAATGCTCTGTCCCACATATTGGCAAAAAAAAAATCAGAAAATAAAATACAGGCTGAATAGTCAAGACCTTGTTGGTGATCCAAACTCTGTCAAGGATCTTGGAGTACTTATCTCAAATGACCTAAGTGCTAGAGCCCACTGTAACTACATAGCCAAAAAGGCATTAAGAGTGGTTAACCTAATCTTACATAGCTTTTTCTCTAATAATATTACACTAATAACTAGAGCATACAAAACATTTGCTAGACCAATACTCGAATACAGCTCATCAGTCTTGAACCTACATTACGTATCTAATATAAACACAGTTGAGAAAGTCCAGAAATATTTCACAAGAAGAGTTTTCCACTCCTCTGCTCGTTGCAAAATAGCTTATGCCACCAGACTCTAGATCTAGAAAAATTCAAATTCCAAATCTAGATCTAGAAAACCTAGAACTACACCGCCTTCGGTCCGATCTAAGTATAGTATATAAAATAATACATTGCAATGTCCTACCTGTCAATGAATACTTCAGCTTCAACCATAACAACACAAGAGCAAACAATAGATACAAACTCAAGGATAATCGCACCAAACTTGATTGCAGGAAATAAAAAATTTCAGCAACAGAGTGATCAATGTCTGGAATACTCTACTTGACTCTGTGGTTTGTTCCCCAAACCCCAAAAACTTTAACCTTAGACTGTCTACTATTGACCTCACCCCTTTCCTAAGAGATTTGTAGGGAGCATGCATAAGCGCACCAATGTGCCTACCATCCCTATCCTATTGTTTCTTTTATATATGTGTGTGTGTGTGTTTTCGTAGATTTTCACGGATACAGGTATGTAGGTCTAGGTGTGTTCAGGTCTTTTCCCCTGTAAGATTAAGAGTATCTTAAGATTAAGATGTTTCAGTGAGGTGCCACCCGCCATCCTCAGGCTGGTGCTTTCGGCTTCGTGCCAGTGCAAGCAGTGTGTGATTGAAGCTGCCATCTCTCTATAAATACTGGTGGTGGGGACTGGTGTGCTAGGCTGGTTGGCTGCGCTACTGCCTCTTGATTGGTTGATGGAGTTGATGTTGGTATAATGGGCTGTGTAATGGCCTTGTGAGTTTTGTTCTGGAGATATCCTGGATCTTTTTCTGTATTCTTCTGGGACATTTGTTTTGTAGTGATCTTTTTTTCATTAGCCTCTCCTGTTTTAACAGCTTGGGTAAATGGTTGTGTGCTGGGCTTGTGAGTTCTTTTGTTGTGGTATCCTGTGTCCTGTGTCCTGTGGTAATCTCCTGGGTCATTTGTGTTTTGATCTCTTTTCCTATATAGGAGGCTAATGGAAAAGAGATCAGTATTTATAGAGAGACGGCAGCTCTGATCACATACTGCTTGCACTGGCACGAAGCCGAAAGCACCAGCCTGAGGATGGTGGGACCTCACTGAAACGTCACCAAGATACTCTTAATCTTACATGGGAAAAGACCCGAACACACCTAGACCTACATATATACCTACATATATACATATATGTATATATGTCTATATGTATGTATGTGTGTGTGTGTGTATATAAGATATATATATATCTTATATGTATCCATGTATTCATAACTATTATTTTTACTTATATCTATTATCTTGTAAGCAATTGACAAATAAAAATAAATAAATAAAATAAAATAAATAAAGATACTGGAAAAGATAAAAATAATAATAATAATAGCTTAGACCTCTTTAAGAAAAAGACTGTTTTATTGGGAAATTGACAATTAAAAATCTATATTTCTGAATGAAATTCTTAGCTTTAGGGTTAAAAGTCAATTTCATATTTTGCAGTAAGCTGCATAAAGAAGTAGTACCTATGTTCATATTTAGTAATTCTTCATAATATTCTAACAACATTCTTTCCCCCTTACATTTAAAACATTATTAATGGGATACATGAGCTTGCATATCATGCCATCAATATCTAAAATATTATTTGTTGAAAGTGTCAGTATAACATTCAGTTCCTTTTGCCATTTGATTTTGGATGTAATAAGTACTGAAAATCCACTTTTTATTACAATATGTTGAAAGCATAGTGCTGTTCAGGGAATACAAGCATTTTGTGAGATATAGTTTAAAGAGCATTGGCATTTGTAAGTATGCTTCTAGTATTTCAGGAGAAATCATTAGTAGCGTAAGTAATCATTGCGTTAATTAAGTGATAGTCAATTGGATGATGTTACAAATAGTCAAGAAGGAGTAATCTCTACCTATGTGCATATATGTGTGGATGCCAATTGTACAACATGACAAATATTAAATTATAAGCCTTCTGCGACCAAAACCCCAAGTCTCCTGATACAGAACTATATAAGATGGATTTATGTAAAATAAAATATGCTCTTATAAAAAGAATGTTATGTGATGTTATATTATGTAAATGCAAAGTTAAATTTGTACTCAAAATTATAGAATATCACAGAAAATGTTTCTTCATTAAAACTGAATGAATGATTGTGTTTTCTTTTTTTTGTTAAACTCCAGTCCACTTCCTCAACAGGAAACTGATTATACAGAACTTACTGAAAGGCAATCTTTTAGAGGAAGTATTTGTTTAGCTTTTCTTATTTAATCACTCTTTAATCTAGCCAAAGTGTTTATTCTCTGTAATGTAGGAGCAATGAAGACATGTCTTTCTATTCACAGTTGTACCAGATCAAAAAAAGAGCTCCATAATTAAAGGCTAAGTCAGATACTTCGAAAATAAAACAAAAAACAGATGCATAAAACTTAGATTGAAAGACTATTTTGTTGTGAATTTTGTAGCAATTGAAAAGACCTACAAGTCAGGATTCAAAAACCCCTCCTCATTTTACAGATATTTTTTGACTTACGACCACAATTGGACTCAACATTTTCATTGCTAAGCAAGGCAGTTGTTAATTGATTCAGACCCCATTTTATAAACTTTTTCCCACAATTGTTAAGTAAATCACTGCAGTTGTTAAATGAATTGTGTCGTTAAATGAATCCAGCCTCCACCATTAACTTGTTCAAAAGTTCCAAATGATTGTTTAAATACCTCCAGTTGTCAAGCACTCAAATTTTGTTCTTTTTGACCATGATGATCTGCCATAGTTGTAAGTGTGAGAACTGATGATAAGTAACTTTTTAAAATGCCATTGTAACTTTGAACAGTTGCTAAAGAAATGGTTTGAAGTTGAGGATTACCTGGACTTTTCTAGACTCACAGGATAGTTTGGACTTTCCCCCATTTTTTGAATAGGATGCACTTTCCAAAGAGTGAGCCACTTGTTTTTGAAAGAGGAAGTTTGAAAAATAGTTTGACATACTGTTCAGAAATTTTAAAAAGGAAGAAAATGAGCCAAACATGTTTACTATGCTAAAGCAAGACTTGTTGCTCACAACAAGCAGCTAAAAATTCTAACCATGCACTGGTGGGATTTGATGTAATCTTTGTTTGCTGTAAATGCATGTGGAACATTCCTTGTGCAAGGTTATGTGGTAGCACCACACTATAAATATACATGGGAGATGGTCTCTTGGTACTAAGATGTGTAAATAGTGACACAGATGATAAATCATAACCTGTTTTCCCCTTCCCCTCCAGCTTGTATTTAAAATAGAAGTTGAGAAAATTCTAGATTGTGAAATGCTACCTGTCTAAATCCTATCCACTTGAATCAAACCATTGGAAAACCTACATTGTTATTTTTACTACAACATTGCAGGTCCTTCTTTCCCACGTTATTTGTATACAAATATTAACAACTGAGACAGCCATTTGTTCAATCTGTGTTGGTAGTTTATATGTTAGTTATTATCAAAAAAATAACAACTCCTTGAAGCACTATGGTTGAATAGACTGTCTATGAGTTAGTAATAATTGTTTCTTAGATAGCCTTCCCAGAATTTAGAATTTATATTTGCTTAGCCTTGATAATCAGGAAAAGAAATGAAGAATGAGAATTACTTGTTAATTGGTAATTGTTAACTGTTGCTGTGTCCTCCCTCTCAGTGCCTGGAGACTGTTAGAGGCTGGATGGGGAGCAAACTAAACCCTTGCAAGACTGAGTGGCTCTGGATTTGGGGTTTGTTGGCTCAGGAAGAATTGCCATCTTTGGTCTTGGATGGGGTGGTACTACCCCAAACAGACCCTGTGTGTAATCTAGGGGTTTTCCTAGACTCATGACTCCTGCTTAAAGTGCAGGTAGCAGTCATGGTCAGGAGGCCCTTTGTGCAACTGCGGGTTGTGCATCAGTTATGTCCTTTCCTGGACCAACGGTCCCTACTCAAACCCTAACACTTCCTGTCTTGATTATTGCAACACACTCTACATTGGGCTGCCCTTGAAGAATATCCGGAAGCTCCAGTTGGTGCAAAATACAGTGGCCCGCATGATTTTGTGCAGACTCCGGTGTACACGTGTTTCATCTCTCCTGTGGGAACTGCACTGGTTGCCGATTTGCTTCCAGGTGCAAATCAAGGTGGTGGTTGTCACCTTTAAAGCCCTTCATGGCTTGGCACCAGGTTATCTGAGGGAATGTTGACCCATTAAAGTGGAGGAGGAAGGGAATGCTGCAGGTCCCATCCCTGAGGGAGATACACTTGGTGGGACCCAGAAGGGCCTTCTCCATGGTGTCTCCCTCTCTATGAAACATCATTCCTTTAGAGATTAGAATGGCCCCCTCTCTTTAATACTCTTCCAGAAGGCACCGAAGACCTGGTTCTGCCAGCGGGCCTAGGGAACCCAGAGTGGGATGCAGTCAATCAAATGGCTCTTGTGATCTGCTATTGTTGGGGCTGGGAGTGGGAGTTGGTGATTTTTTACTTATTTTTTTCCAGATTTTGTTCTATTGTACTTTATTAATTTATTTGATCCTTTTTTATTTTAAATATGGTTTTACATTCTGTAAGCTGCCTCGAATCACCATGGGTGAATAGGTGGCAATATAAAATAAATAAATAAATAAATAGATAAATAAATAGATAAATAAATAAATAAATAGAATTTTCTTTAAAAAAAACCAACCAATGCCAGTGTTTCAATATGCATAAAATATATTATAAAATAAATCCAAATATAGATTTGAATTAAAATAGAAAGAATCAATAAAATAAAAAGTAAATAGCAGATTATATGTTTCATTCTGTCTCTTTTTCCCAGCTATTATGTCTTTATTTCTCTAACAAGATGAAGAATGTTACATCTAGAAAGAACAGAGAAAACCACCTGATTTCATAGATAGGATATTTTCTTGTACACAACAAAAAGTATTTTTAGACATTATGACTCAAAAGTAAAATTGCATATGGAAATAAAAAAAAAAAACTCTTATTATGTCCAGTCTTGATACAACTAATTTTATATTTGTAGATTGAACTGAGAGTCCACATCTTGTTGTCTACTAGTTAACTATAAATGGTTCCCTAAGTGATGATGTTACATGCCTAAGCACACTAAACTAATATTTAAGGAGAATGGGAGTGTTATGAATATTTCTTCTCCACAAAAAAAGCTATGAAAAGTTCTTCCGTGATCGTGTAAAATGAGGATCCTTGAATATATAGCACAAAAATACCTAATTATCTCACCAGAATTTTTGCAGAGTTTTTTTGATACTCCACCAATTTGGCTTCTCTCCGTCCAACAGAGTGAGGGATGGAGGAATTGCGTAAAAAAGCAGCAAGCTCTGGAGTGTCTTCTGGGACAGTAAACTATAAAAAAGAGAAATGAGCTTTAAATAGCCTAGATGAAAATACTTATACATAATTATAGAATTAACTTATCAGCATTATCAAATTTCTGAAAGTCTAAAAAAGCAAACTTTCAGTGAACAGAAGAATCAAGACTCTTTTACCTTTACTTCCAAACTGTTAATTGCAGAACTTGTTTGACACTTCAGAGGTCCATGTGTCTGAATGTGAAGGATGTAAAGAAGAAATTCTGTTTTGCTCAATACTGGCCATTCCACATACAGGACTGTATCATTAATGGCACTTGGCCCAATGTTGTGCAACTGTTTGAATTAATAATAATAATAAAAATATTTAGTAAAAATTTTATTCACATCATTATGGATTTTTTAAACATTATTCCTACTTCACTACTCCAATCCTGTCAATACCTCTTGAGCCAAACTTATGAAAAATTCCCCATCATGGTGCAAACTGAAGACCTAATTAGATCTACGTGGGACTGCTTTTGAAAAGCATCCAGATGATGGTTCAAAATACAGCGGCATGTGTGTGGTATTGTACAGAGCTAGGCCTGCACATATGTCACTCTCCTATGGGAGCTGCATTGGCTTCCAGTTTGCTTCTGTGTGCAAATTGGTGCTGGTTGTCAGCTTTAATACCCTATATAGCTTGGGACAAGGTTATCTCTTCCTTATTACACCTATTCTCCCCAGATTGGGGAGGCAGGGAATGTTGCAGATCCCTTCTCCCAAGGAGATATATCTGGGGGGAACCAGGAGAAGGATCTTCTCTAGATCTCTCCCTTTGGAATATCATCCCTGTGGATGTTAGACAGACATTTGCAAAGACCTGAAGATCTGGTTTTGCCAATAGACCTTGGGAACCCAGAGTGGGATGGAGCCCATCAAATAATTTGTTTTATTGCTTTTTGTCTCCAGGAGGTACTGTTTTTAATCTTTTTATCATGGTTTTTGTTGTTGTTGGTTTTTTTTAAGAAGTTGCTTTAAGAGTCATTGAAAACCAGGGGTAGGATTCTACCGGTTAGGACAGGTTCGGACGAACTGGATGTTAAATTTACATCTGGCTCACTGAACTGACCATTGAATAGTTGAACTGACCGACTGGCCTTGTCCACCCTGCCCCTTCCCTCCCAGGAGTATCCATGTGGCCTGTTTTGGATGTTTTGGATGTAGATAAGTGCAGGGTCTGCATGAAGGCTCTGGCAGGACAAAAAACAGGCCAAACTGGAAGTCCGGAAACAGGCCTGTTTCTGGCTTCCGGTGGGCCTCTGGAGCTTGAGAGAGGCCATTTTTGTCTTCCCAGAGGCCTGACAGAAGCCTCTGGACCCCGGGGAAGATGAAAAATGGCCCTTCTGGAAGTTCCAATAGGCCACGCCCACCATGGCCACACCCACCAAGCAACCAGGTAGCGAACCAGTTGCTGGGATTTTTGAATGCCACCCCTGATGAAAACAAATGGGTACTTTAAAAAATAAATGTAACTATATGAAGGATGCAAAGACTGCAACTTTGAGAACTGGTCATAATCACCTTTTTCAGTACTGTCATAACTTTAACTCTAAATAAGCAGTTTATAAGTAAGGACTACTTGTAATCAATTATTACTAATTTGTTACAGGTATTCTTGGAATTCTGATAATTATGTGCAAGGAATAATTGGGAGCACAATATCTTTTCCAAACATTACAACTAAAATTGTCTCTTTAAAGATATGTTCCTAAAGCAGAGATGTTATTCTGGTCAATAATAAAACAAATATTTTAATATGTCAGTTTAATCATTCTTTTCCAAATGTTCTCAACTCTGCACCCCTCTCCCCCACTCAAATCTTACCATTTCAGCTATAATGTTTTCAGTTTACTCAAAGTAATACTGACATATTATAGTACTATAACAAGGGGCTTTGGGAGCATAGCCTAAAAATATGATAAGTATGCTTTTAAAACACGAATGTGCTAAACTAGTGATAGCATATTGAACTTAACTCCAATTATCAATAACATTCAGTAAGCTCAATATCCGACATAAACAGTGCTTGCCTTGTAAGATTTCAATTTATAATTTTGTTTATATTTTGTTATCCATAGTTCCCTCTGAGATTGCCCATCCTGTCCTGCCTACTGATTTGTAAATAAAACCATATGTGAAACATCCTGTTTCCCTCTCAAATTTAGTTATCCATCAAATTCCAAAAAGATTATGTATTCATTATATTTCACTTCCTCCACAGTGTTCATTTGAGTAATCCTTTGAGTAATCCTTTGAAATTGAATGATAATAGTATATATTAACATTTATTAAAAGTTGACATTCATTTCATGATGTGGTTTCTAATTGGCTTTTAATTTGTACTTTATTGTAATTTAGCTTAATTAATGTAGATTATTTGATTTATCTAACATACCTAGTTTCTGGGATAAGGACATGAATTAAATTTTAGGAAACATCACTTTTCTTCATGTCCCAGAATCTTAATAATACAAAAGGAATGGCTATTGAGATTTATTATGTTTCCCTAATTAAGGATACATAATCAAAGATTAAGGAATGCCGAATACTGATATGATAATGATTCAGAAAGATTGTTGGAGTACTTGTTTCAGAACAAAATTTTAGAAGGGGGGGAAGGAGGGAGGGAGGGAGAGAAGAAAGAGGAGACAGAGGGGGGAGGGAGGGAGGGACAGAGAGAGAGGAAGGGAGGGAGAGAGAGAGGGAGGGAGAGAGAGAGAGAGAGAGGGAGGGAGAGGGAGAAGGAGAGGGAGAGGGAGAGGAAGGGGAGAGAGGGAACGAACCTCAAATAGACAATCACAGCTTTGCTTTTCTAATGTAGCCCTGCAATTTAGAATAATAGGTATACTTAGCCATAAATCAGTGGTCACAGATCCAATGAAGCTCTTGCTACATTCATGCATGCCAACTGAATATAGTCATGGATGGGTCTTCTTCATTTCTCACTATGCTTCTTCCCCAAACATGGCCACACTCAATTAGGAACCCAAAGAGACAATAAAGCTGCACTCAACTGTGAATTCTGATGAAATATTTCTAGATGTTGAAGAATAAATAGAATTCTTAATTGGCTCAGGCAGCCAGTACTGCCTAAAGCAAGATTCGGTAATCAGCATATCCAGAGATTTGTGGTAAACTATAGTGGAGATTCTGTAACCTTCCAAAAATCTTTGAAATTCACAACAAACTTCACAATTGGCCATGCTGTCTAGAACAGGATCAGCAGAAACAGAGTAAATAAATTAAGCATGGCAAGAATACTTTCTCGGTTGCCAATAAACTTCATTTTGTGTATTATGCATAAAATATGCAGTTTCTTATTAGAAAGCTTTTATATATATTTGTTTGTTTGTTTCTAACCTCATATATGTGTTCCACTAAAGGTCCAATCTCATCTTCTTTGATAGGTTCATCTTTTGGTTTCCAGTTATGAATTGGCAATACAATTTGTGGAGGGTGAGAGACTCTGAAACAGTTTATAAATAAAATCACATGACATCACTTGTTGCTTAACAAAAGAAGAATCTAATGCAGAAGTAGAATACTAAATGATAGCTGATCCTCCATTGATTCATTTATATAAATCATTCATAAGTATTTCCTTAAAGATAAAGTCTAGGTAGTTTTTTTTAGAAAGAAAGACATCTTTAGGTGTGCTGCTGTATTAACAGAGATGTTCATGATACAGATCTTCAGGCTTAAGGCAGCTATGACATTAATTAAGCATATCTGCAATATGGTAGCCCAACTGTATGATTAAAGGCTCAATAATTTTTGTATGGATTCATGCACAAAATTCATGCCAAAAATGGAGAGGCCTTCAATTGCATTGTTATAATAATCATTTTGAATTTGTGACCTTTTTGTGGATATTCTGATACTAATTACAATTTCCCCAAAGGCTACAATTTCAACATCACATACATATGCATTCATATGGAATCTCTCATGTACAGTTTAACCTTTAATGCCAAAATAAATTACTAGATTACTAAAAAATAATATAGTCACTTAAATTGATGTTTTAAAGAAATTGTTTTGTAATAGGCAACAAAAACACCCCCTCCCCCAAAAAAAAATGTTTCAAGAAGGGATGTTTTCTTAACTGGATGTGTATAAATGCTCCTGGAAACTTCCCTTGAATATTCCTTAGGAAATTTTAAAAAATGCCTTCATTATACATGATATGAGCAATGCCTGCACTGGCAGGATATTCTTTCAAAAAATACACAGCTACTGTCCACTGTATCCACTTATAGAATATTAAAGATATATATCATTTTTTTATTCTATCAGCAGCATTTTTCTATGGATCAGGTGATTAGCTTTAAATATTTAATTTACATGCCAGAATAGTCACACATTGAAAGAAATTGTTTTATAATAATAAAGTTAATAATATTTTCGTGTCCCAAGTTGAATCTTGGCCATATGTTTTTGAAGATAAGTTTGCTGTGTTGTACTCTTTAAAAAAATTCAAAAACAGTGTGAATATCATGTCCTAACACAATCCTGCTATATGAACAAAACTTCCTGGGTAGCCTAAAGGAACTTTGGGTATTTTCCCCTCTAACTGTAAAATTAAATCTAATTTATTGTGACAAAAGACTGATATATGAATAAGACTGAATAGAATGGCACAGGATATCATAATTTTATACCCACAGACACAGACACAAACACAGAGACACAGACATACAAACACACAGAGTTGCCAAGGACTGAATTAGCTGTTAAACTGATAGTAATAGTTTTATCATATTATGTGATTACTTAAAAAACCATTTGGCATGGATTCATCTTTTTCCATCACTCTCACATGGCTGCCACTTACAGTTAAGTTTATATACCAGTTGGCAAATATACAAGCATACAGCAATAACCAATGTGTAAGAATTGTTTTGATTGATTAGGCAACCAACAGACCTTCTGAAAAGAAGTATCTTTTAAGACTTATCATATTGGGAATCAATAATTACAAATGTCTAAGTACTGCAATACACAATTACAATAAATTAAATAATTATGATTATTTTATATTTGATTCAAAATAAATATACTTACCCTCTGATCTGTACATGAGCTATTGCAGTGATGTCAATCTTAAGTTCAACCAAATTACTGTTGGGATTAACTTTGTTGGAACTAAAATAAATTAGGGTAAAGTTTTAATTATGTTTCAAATATGTGGATCTAAAACATTTTAATTCAAATCTACAATGATCAAGGAATACCATGCTTTTTCCACCAGACACTCTAGATGTGTAGACATTCCAAATATGTCCTTCGTCAAAGTAAAATAGACAAATTAGGCATCAGTACATAAAAGTACAGTATTGTACGGTACAGCATTTCTTAAAGCTTATGCTTATAGAATTCTTTCCCCACTTTGAAAAATTAAGAAGAATCCCAAAAGAGTTTATGCTTGCATGAATTATACACACAATGTTCTGTATTAAACATTAAAACTGATACATTTGTAGAATATTCATGTACTAAATAAAAAGAAATAACAATATTACATCTATTACATATTAATATACTGTAATTTAATTTCATGAAAACTATATTTTTAACAAATTTAAAAAATGAGAAGCATGATATTGTTTTAAATATTTACAAATATATTTAATATCTTTCAAATAATTGTGATTTTGTTTGATCCCTAAAAGTATCTTATGGTAACCCCTTCCCCCCAGTTCCTCAAACCACATTTTAAGAAATGCTGGTATAGATCAAGAACAGATACCCTCATTCTCTTCAAATGTCTTGGACTGAACATCCATAACTCATTCTCTATTTGTTATATTGTGGAGTAGATAGAGATGACCTTCAGACAACCAGGATTTCCAGAATACAGAGATGTAACAAGATTGATTATTTAAATTTATTTAAAGAGATCGCTTTGGCACAAAAATAATTCTGATCACGTTGCCAACTTCAAAAGCTGATACAAAAATTTATGCCACCAGATAAAGACCGAATGCACCAATTATTACATTAAACAAGAAGAAAATCTTCTAGGCACCAATTCCACCTGCACTTTCTACAATTTTGTAAACAACAAACTAAAAGACTCAAGGTCCATCCCACCCCTGAAAGGACCTAATGGTAAAGACTGCAACGACGACACCATTAAAGCCAACCTCTTTAACACATTCTTTGGCTCAGTATTTGTAAACAGCAATGGATCAGGACCAGTATTTCTAGTTGAACCACTGACAACTACAATGATCTAATACATATCGATTTTACAGAAGACAATGTTGAAAAAGCATTGTACAATTTAAAACCATCTCTATCTATTGGACCGGATGGAATATGTGCCTACTTCTTAAAAAAGCTATCCACTGCCATAGCCGAAACTCTAAGCATAATCTTTGAAAAATCTTTCAGGACCAGCTCCTTGCCAAAATTATGGTCACAAGCCACTGTTACCCCCATCCTCAAAAAGGGAGACCGCAGCCTTGTTGAAAACTACAGACCAATCTTTTTATGCTGCGTCACCTGTACAGTCATGGAATCAATTATTAACCAATCCATTATCTTCCACTTAGAAACAAATAACCTACTCTCTAATAAACAATTTGGTTTCAGAAAAAAATTATCCTGTAATCTGCAACTCTTACACCGTAAAAACATATGGACTACACAACTCAATCAGGGCAAAGCAATAGACGCAATCTACATAGACTTCTTTAAAGCCTTTGATTCAGTGGTACACGACAAACTATTCCTAAAATTAAAATCTTATGGTATCTCTGGACACCTGCATAACTGGATAGAAGCATTCCTGTCAAACAAACAACAAATGGCCAAAAAAATCAAAATCAAATTCTGTCAACAATGGTGTCCCCCAAGGCAGTGTTCTAGGACCAACTCTCATCATACTCTACATAAATGACCTCTGTGATCATATTAAGAGCAACTGCATTCTCTTCGCTGATGATGTGAAGCTATTCAACACCACTGACAATACTGCTACCCTTCAAAAAGACCTCAACTATGTATCAGAATGGTCAAACAAATGGCAACTTCAAATCTCAACAAATAAATGCTTTGTCTTACATATTGGCAAAAAATAATAATCAGAAAATAAAATACAAGCTGAATAGTCAAGACCTTGTTGATGAGCCAAACTCTGTCAATGACTTTGGAGTACTCATCTCTAATGATCTAAGTGTAACTACATAGCCAAAAAGGCATTAAGAGTTGTTAACCCAATCCTAGGTAGCTTTTTCTCTGGTAATATCACACTACTAACTAGAGCATACAAAACATTTGCTCGACCAAAACTAGCTCATCAGTCTGGAACCCATATTACGTATCTAATATTAACATAGTTGAGAATGTCCAGAAATATTTCACAAGGGAATTCTCCACTCCTCTACTCATTACAGAATACCTTATGCCACCAGACTTGAAATTCTAGACCTAGAAAACCTAGAACCATGCTGCCTGCCTTCAGTCTGATCTAAGTATTATATATAAAATCATACAGTGCAATATCCTACCTGTCAATTAATACTTCAGCTTCAACCATAACAATACAAGAGCACACAATAGATTCAAACTCAAGGTTAACCGCACCAAACTTGATTTCAGGAAATACGACTTCAGCAACAGAGTGGTCAATGTTTGGAATACTCTACTTGACTCTGTGGTTTGTTCCCCAAACCCCAAAAACTTTAACCTTAGACTGTCTACTATTGACCTCACCCCTTTCCTAAGAGGTCTGTAGGGGGCATGCATAAGCGCACCAAGTGCCTACCACCCCTGTCCTATTGTGTGTGTTTTTTTTCTTATATGTATCCATTTTATGTATTCATAATTATGTTTATACTGATGCCTATTATCTTGTGAGTGACAAATCAAATAAATAAATGTACATATATACATATCTTAATCTGTTTCGTTTGGCATTATTTTTGGGTAGATTTCAGGAGAGTCATTATCATCACGGACTTTGCCCTTGTTGTTCAAGAGAGGTAGAACATTTTGCCTATGATTTCTTTTGGTGTTCGGTATATAATATCCAAAAATGTATTTTGTTCTCTCCAATTATTTCAAAATTTGAGAATCTTATAAACAAAGATAATGTTAATTATTCTTAAGGACCAAATATCTTTACCAAGGCAGATAACTGCACAAAACTTTGACTTAGATATATTGTTCTATTGTTTTATGATAATTTCTTAGTAATATGTTTGCTCTAGCAATATATTTGTAAAGCTGATCAAAGACCATAATAAAGATTTTTTTTCATTATATGTATATTCTTACCTTCGCACTTGGAGCTTGAATTCAATGCTCTGTTCAGGATTTTCAAAATGCTGAACAGTAAATCTGATCCCTGCAGAAAACTATTAAGTGAAATTATATGTTAAAACTCTGAACATATGACTAAATTATGTTTATAAAGTAATATTATACAGAAGTTGCCTTGCTTCGTGAAGGCAGTTAGTTAGTTCCTCTTCAGCAAACAATTTACAAAAATGGGGCAATTAATTCTACAGATATATGTATAGTACTACCCACTTCTGTCTTACATACAATATTTACTAATTTTAAAAAGAAACTAGAGTTTTTACTTCCGTCCTTCCCAAAGCAGAAAAACAATTGACATCTTGTCTGTCTATTCTCTTTTTATTAGTGTATTGACCTTAGGGTTCAATGTATACAACCAGAAATATATGTGTGTTTGTAATAATTACTGAAATGTACAAGATTATGGTCATGTTGCCTTGAAAACTAATGGGATTTTAAGTATTACTCACAAGTTTGTTTCTATCTCAGGTAGGAACATCAACGTTTTGTGAATTTTGATGATTTTGTGAGATTGCTAACTATTAAATAAAATTTATTTATTTATTATTTATTCATACATACATATATGCATGCATGCATACGGATCTTATGAATACCGCAAATAGATAATGTACCAGGGAATCTATAGGCAGCAATTTCCTAGCTGTGTGGTATTCCTCAAAATCTTTCAATGACAAAAGAGTCCTGAAAGAAGTTGGGTATCCTAAATCCATGAAATGAATATTGTATTTTTTTTAGATTTTATTATTATCTTCCCAGAGAGTTTGGCTATCTGATAGTTTACAAAAAATTCATTCGACTAAATAAACACAACATAAAAAAACAATATCTGCACCGCCCAATTCTTGCAGGCTTAATAGCATATTTATAGTATCTACTTCTGGCAGCCGAATGTAAATTTTTCTGGTTCCCTGAGATCCACTGGAGCAAATATGTACCACAGTTCAAGTGATCTATGAAAGCCTCTTTACATTAGCCTTATTGTAATGCTTTATTTAAACATAAAATTGATGTATGTGTTAATGAGCAGCAGATGATGCCTCTGGGTGGCAATGGGTTTTAATGAAGGTTTTTAGTCCTTGACACTGCTAGCAATAATGGGCAAATGAGGTTCACATATGCCAACAATAAAACTCCACAAAGGTCAACAGATTTTATCTGTTTAAAATAAAAAAGTTTTTCGGAAGAAAAGGAAGGAAAGAAGGAGAGAGGAAGAAAGAAAGGAAGGAAGACAAGAAGGAGGGAAGGGAGGGAGGGAGGAAAACGGAAGGAAGCTCTAAGAATGTTTTTGTGCAATGTAATTTCATAAATATTTTAACAGATTGTCCTCTAATATGTCCATTCCTTCAGTGACTGTTCAAAGTTAGGGTAGGGCTAAATAAGTGGTGGTTATGACCAGTCCTCAGCGTTCCAGCTGGTGCAATTTCCACATGGTCACAACAACATCATTTCTATTTTTCTCTGCTGCTTCCCACAAATAAAGTCGGTGGGAAAAGTAGGCGGAAAGTAGGAAGTGAGTTCTTCGCTTAATGATCTATATGGTCCTTACTTAATAATGGCAACTGAGACTGCTGGAGCTAACATCACTAATTAACACTTTATAACTAGATTGCTTAGCTATGGTGATTCTGATCCTAATTGCTATAGTAAGACAAAGGTTACTTGTATAATGAAATGTGATTATCTATGTAACAATAGTATATTTTAAAGTTTAGTACATGAAAAAAATCAAAAGGATGTCCTTGATTCTTACTGAATTATGTCTATGAAAATTAGAATTATTTATATATATTTTCAATAATGAATTCTTTAAGAAGTAACATCTGGAAACCCTGAAAGTTGTGTATAATAAAATGTTTTAGGCTACATGGCAAATGGTTGTGAGACTGTGGTAAACGAGACCATAATCAGATCCAACTGTGATGTACCCTCGTAATAAAAATACAGAAAAATGAAATCAGTAAATTGGGAAATTATCATAGTATTGGTCCTTCTTTATATGATTCTACTCACTCGGATCTAGCTGATATACTTATAACTACAAGTACTTTGAAAAATTGTTAACAGTACAAACTAGTTTGTGTCCATGCAGCAATATGCTCAGTGACACTTTCATGTATGTGACAGGGCTGAAGCCTGACAATATAAATATAAATCTGGAGAAACCACATCATCTGAATTCATTGGTTCATCAGATGGCAGCCTTAGTTTCAGTAAAACCTATGGAATGTACATGCTTGAAGCCCTCAAATTTAATTAATCATATGTGATCACTAAGACATGACAACTTGATGCAAATAATTAATCATCAATCACTGTGACTAGAATGTGTCAGGAGTCACAAATAAGGCCAATATTATCTCTTTATATATACAGTAAAATATTCAACTACAACTTAACTCCCTGCATATTTTTAAAAAGCTATCATTCACTAACATAGCCTCTTCTAATGTCAATGGTTTCCCATTAATTCTCTAAACAATTTATTTGCTATAATTAATAATATTTTTGATGTTGCCTTACATTTGTTCCAGCTTCCATGGGATTCCCAAGATCACAAATCACTGTTCTAGTTTCATTTTCCATCTTATAATCACAGCTCAGCACACGTAGTGCCTGTAACCAAAGAACACCAACATGGAGGTGAAAGGTCAATCCAGAATGTATCCTGTTGGAAAAATGAATGACCTTCAGATAGCAAGATTACTGCTGATTTCAAACACCTGTACAGAAGTCTAAAAATTCATTGATGAAAAATAAATTTGCCATTCAAAAACCAACCAACTAGAGATCTGCACAAATGTTAACAATGCTGAAGGATATGTTTGTTATTATATATATTGTCTATGATATTATTTGTTTCTACTGCAAGTATAAAAGAAACAGGGAGAGATCACTGGAATTACGTTTCACCATATCTCAAGCAGAGTAGGTTGGAAAATGAAATTAATAAAGCTATTTTGCTCTAATATTGTGATAGGCAATTGGAATTCATTTAGGCAATTGGGTACAATACATTTTTGCTGATCTTGTAGTTTAAATTTTTGTAGTTGGAAAACTGCTTTATCATATAAATAAAAGCATACTTCCATAAAATAACATAAAATTAAATATAAAAATCCTATAAAATTTAAAAAGCAAAATTGCCATAATTTTTTAAATGATACATATATAAAGAGGTAAGTACACATAAGAATATTTGTATTAGGATAAAAAGGCTTAAAATGTACATTTGTTTTTAATCTGAACTTAATATAGGAAATGGTTTGAAGAAATTAAAATTGGAAAAATGGCCTATATATAAATAGAGCAACTCAAATTTAATACAAAGGTACTCATAATGTGGATAACTCTAGTGCTAAATTCATTGTAAATGACTTGTATCATAACATCTAGACAATAGCTGAGTAATCAGGGCCACACATGATTTATGTTTAGCTTAAATACTGGAAAAAAAATTCAAAATAGCTTAGTACGTTGATGACTCTTCCTTCCCTAGTAAATACAGTGCTAGCTTTTTGTGTATTATCTTTGATCTTTGTATCATCTCTCTGAATGAACTTAATGAAGCAGAAGAAGCATAAAAAGTTGTAAGACATTAGAGATTATGTAAAACATCCTTTAATGAAATAAAAAAAAATATTTTTTTCTTTAACACAATTAACTGGAGAAATAACATTTAAAAATGTATACAAAATGCTTTAAAAAAGCATAATGTGCTTGGAATGACTGCTATGCATGTTACTAAGCAAAATAACTTTTGCAATCTGATGCCTTCCAGATGTATTTACTATCATTGCCATCATTTACAAATGTTACAGCCAGTAGGGTAAGCTAATTATTCCAGATTTTTTTTTTTTGGGGGGGGGGGACAACTGCTAGATATCAAAAAAGGTATCTGTGTATCTGTGTTCTGAAATACTATGCTGAAGACTCCAGTTCTATATAACCTGAGATATGATCTAAAATTGTAGCTCATAATTAGATACTTCAGAACAAACCTGTGATATTAATACTGATGCTGTTTTAAAGCAATCATGAATAAACTGAGAAGGATCTACAGCAGGGGTATCAAACTCATGTTATCACGGCAGCTTTGTGGCTTTTTTCCGCTTCGCTAAACTGGGAGTGGGCGTGGCCAGCATGTGAGGCATCTGGCCCGTGGGCCATAAGTTTAACAGCCCTGATCTACAATCTGATCTACTGAATTCTTAAAAACAACCATCTGATAATACATGATCTAAATATTATGTTCCCACTTAAAAAACTGTAGTTTGAACAGTCAAGTTACACTTCATACGTATTTGAAAAGAAAGATTTAGTCTGTGAAAAGGGAAAAACAATGGCCAAACTGGCTGGCAATTCTACTGACAACAGATAACAGATAATCAGAGTTGGAAGGGACCTTGTAGGTCATCTGTCCAACCCCACACCCACGCAGGAGACCCTATACCATTTCTGACAAATGGCAGTCCAATCTCTTCTTGAAGGTGATGGCACTCCCACAACTTCCCATTTCAAGCGATGGCATTCCAACAAATTCCAAGGGGAAGCTGTTCCACTGGTTGATTGTTCTGTCAGAAAGTTTCTCCTTACTTCCAGATTGAATCTCTCCTTGTTAGTTTCCATTCACTATCCCTTATCTGGCCTACAGGTGCTTTAGAAAATAGCTTCACCCCTTCCTCTCTGTGGCAGCCCCTCAAATATTGGAAAACTGATATCATGTTTCCCCTGGTCCTTCTCTCTACTAGAACAGTTCCTGCAACTGTTCTTCGTATGTTTTAGTCTCCAGTCCCCTAATCATCCTGGTTGCTCTTCTCTGTACCTTTTCTAGAGTCTCAACATCTTTTTTATGTGGTGAACAAAACTGGATGCAGTGTTCTAAGTGTGGTCTTACTAAGGTTTTATAGACTGGTATTAGTACCTCCCTTGATCTTGATTGTATTTCTCTGTTAATACAGCTTAGGATTGCATTAGTTTTTTTGACTGATGCTGCATACTGCTGGCTCATATTTAGTTGGTTGTCCACCAAGATCCCTCTCATAATTATTGCTATTGAGCCTGGTTTCACCCAGTCTATATATGTATTTTTGGTTTTTCTTGCCTAAGTGTAGGACTTTACTTTTCTCTACATTTAATTTCATGTTATTAGACAAGGCCCAGTGTTCTAATCTGTCAAGATCCATCTGGATTTTGAGCCTATCTTCTTGGGTGTTATCTATTCCTGCCAGCTTAGTATCATGTGCAAATTTGGTAAGTTCCCCTTCTATTTCCTCATCTAAGTCATTAATGAAGATATTGAAGAGTACTGGGCCTAAGACGGAACCTTTTGGCACCCCATTGCTTACTTCCCTCCATGTAGACTTAGACCCATTATGGACTACTTGTTGAGTACTGTTTTCCAGCCAGTTGCGAATCCATCTGGTGGTGGTGCTATATATCCCACTGTTCTCCAGCTTATCAAAAAGTAGGTTGTGGTCTATTTTGTCAAATGCCTTGCTGAAATCTAAATATATTATGTCCACAGTATTTCGCTAGTCTACTAATTTAGTCACTATGTTGAAGAATGAAATAAGATTGGTTTGGCATGATCTGTTCTAAACAAACCGTGCTGACTGCTAGTTATTACTTTACTTGTTTCTAGATGTTGGAAGATCTGTTTTTTAATTATCTTTTCCAGTATCTTCCTGGATATTAATGTTAGGCTGATTGTACTTTCTTGGATCTATTCTTTTTTTTCCTTTTTTGAAGATGGGAACCACATCAGCTCTTTTCCAGTCCTCTGGTAGTTCCCTGGTGCTCCAGGATTTTTGAAAGATATGGTGCAGTGGTTCTGAGATGACCTCTGCCAACTCCTTTAAAACTCTGGGATGTAATCCATCAGGCCCCGGTGATTTGTGTTAATCAAGATCAGACAGGTGTTCTCTTACTAATTTTTTTGCTTATTTTAACTTTTACTTCTGGTCTGTCTTTTACAGTTATGTTTTTGGTGGGTTGAGCTATAGTTTCTTTTTGCATGAAGACCAATACAAAGAATGAGTTAAGTAGTTCTGCTTTCTCTCTGTTGCCTGTTACTTCCTGGCTCTCTTCTCTCTTTAGTGGACCGATTGTTTCCTTGATTTTTTTTTGGTGTTATTTATATGTTGGAAGAAACATTTTTTATTATCTTTGACTTTTGTTACAAGTCTTTGTTCATTTGAGCCTTTGCTATCCTGACTTCATCTTTGCAGATTCTGGCTATCTGCTGATATTCTGTCTTAGTTGTATGTCCTTCTTTCCATTTTTTGTACTTGTCTTTTTTTTCTTTCAATTTGCCAGAGAGATCTTGTTGCAGCCATGCTGGTTTCTTCTTGGATTGCTTGTTTTTCTTTCTCAGTGATATTGTGCTGGTCTGGGTTTCTATGTGATATTGTGCTGGTCTGGGCTTCTATGATCATACTTTTCAGAGTTTCCCAAGATTCTTGAGTTGTTTTCCCCTTTAGGATTTTCATCCATGGAATCTTTCCCAAGTTCTCTCTGAATTTATTTAAATCAGCTCTTTTAAAATCCAAGACTCTGGTGTAATTATGTTCTATTGTTTGTGTTTGTGTTATGTTGAATTCTAGTATGACATGGTCATTCTCACCCAAGGTTCCTGCAATTTCAACTCCATCATTTCTTCACTGTTTGTAAGTATTAGGTCCAGTATCATTGTCCTTCTAGTTTCACCTTCTACCTTTGGATAACAAAGTTGTCACCTAGGTTGGTTAGGAACTTATTTGATTTCTCACTTGGTGCAGAATTAGTTTTCCAATTGATATCAGGATAATTGAAGTCTCCCATTACTATTGTTATGTTTTCTGCATACGTTGTTGGTTGGCAAAAAGGACATCTATTTTTTTCTGCTTGATTGGGTGCCTTATAATATACACCTATGGTCATGTCATTCTTTTTTTTTCCCTTTATATTGACCCCCTATGCATTCTAGGAGGTTTTCATCTTTGGTTTCATGCATTTCTGTAGCAATATAGTAGCCCTTTGCATAAAGTGCAACTCCATCTCCTCTTTTATGAGGTCTGGTGTTGTTTTTTTTGAACAGTTTGTATCCTTCTATCAGTTTGTTCCAATCATGGATTTCATCCCACCAAGTTTCTGGTATTCCAACTACATCATATATACCTTCATGTATTCATAGTTCGAGTTCACCCTGTTTGTTCCCCAGAATTTGTGCATTTGTATACAGGCACTTGAGATCTTTATGTCTGACACGGTATTTATTGTGTACACATAACCTATTTTGTGCCTGCCTGTCTCTACTTTCTTGCCACCTGCTTGATTAATGCACATGGTATGGCACTCATTATTAAATGCTTGGTTTTGCTTGACAGCAAGGTTGATAATCTTACCTGCACAAATAACTATGTTACATGCACCCTATTAATTTTAGATTGTTGGGGACAGAAATGTTCTGTTTCAATTAACTCTCTGTCCCCGCCGTTCAGTTTAAATGTTTATCCAGAAAATATGCCAAGTAACTCAGTCCCTTTCTTTGATGGATGCAAACCATCTCTTTTGTACAGTTTTTCATTGGACCAGCTTCAGATATCATGACTAATAAAACCAAAGCCTTCCCTTTTACACCATTCCTTTAGCCACACATTAAACTCTGCTACACACTGGCCTTTCCCTTTTTGTTCCTTGTATAGTGGTAGAACCTCTGAAAAGTTAAGCCTGCAGCCTATATTTCTAAGTTCATACCCCAAGCTCTGAAAGTCTTTCTGCACAGAAAGTACATCCTTTTGGGACAGATCATTTGTACCAAGATGTATAATAGCATCAACATCACAGTCCTTACTAGCATTCTTGACTATCTTAGAAATACGCCTCTTGTCTCTGCTGGCAGTAGCACCTGGCAGACACCTGACTTCTTTCAAAACCTCCGTATCCTTTCTAAATTTACATCCCTTACCATTGAGTCCCCAATCAGAAGGTGGCTTCTCTTTTTGGATGCCTTGCTCTTCTTGTGCAACTAGTGCATAATACCTGATTCACACTTTTTCCTTTCCAAAGTAAATTCTTCTTCTAGGACCATGATCCCCAGATTATTTGAGTTATCATTATCACAACTAACTTGACCTGTCACTTTAGTGTCCCTATTAAGGTCAGCAAGGGCACTGTATCTGTTATGCTGGGACACAGCAAAAACTTTGTGTTTATGGTTCACAGCTCTCTTCTTGCCAGATCCCATGGTTATCTATACTGCCCTTTTCCTGTAGGATCTTTGTGGTAGTGGGGCTGGTAGCATGGCAGCTCAATAGATGACTGGATTGGGCACCAAATTTCTGCTTGGAGAGCACAGATTCTAGATTCTAGATAGGTAATCTGTCCATGTAGACTAGTAATCTTTTTACAAAGAGGAGAGTATTCAAATTTGAAAAGAGTACTGCAAAACACAGCTGTAAAGCAAGTATTACACTGAACTAAGCCAGTCATTTGGAAATAAAATAAAATCACAATCTCAAGCTCACTAACCCTAAATATATTGGTATTTTTGATTTATAGTTATATGATTTGTGCACTGCTAGGTTTGCGGGCTGCTATCTTTTTCCTTTGTACTCACCCTCTGCCTCCTCACAAGCAGCCAGCAGCTTGTCCCACCAACCTCTTGGAATTTGAAATGCAATTGAAGAAATTCAAACTGCCTTTCTCCTTTGTACTCACCCTCTGCCTCCTCCTGATCTCATTGGCATATCTTAAAACAGTTCTAAAACCTACAATAACTGGAAAACAAACTTGTTTTGTTTGCTTTAATAGCAACACATAGCTTATTTTATGGCTCTAAACAGTATGAGAGGCTTGTGAATTAACCTCAGAATAATCTGGAATTGTTTCAAGTGGAAATCATTGAAAAGCGTTGTAAAAAGTGATAACCTAGAAAATTTTGAACAGCTTTAATCTTTACATCTGGCAAAAAGGTTTCATGATGATGATTAATCACTTTTCAATGTGGACTTTCCAAAAGATCAATGTCCTGTCTTTTGAAAATATTCCGTATGTGTCAATAATACTCTGCTCAAAAAAATAAAGGGAACACTTAAACAACACAATGGAACTCCAAGTCAATCACACTTCTGTGAAATCAAACTATCCACTTAGGTAGCAACACTCAACAATCAATTTCACATGATGTTGTGCAAATGGAATAGACAATAGGTGGAAAGCATAGGCCCACCAATCTATGCAACCTTGCATAGGCCCAGCCAGACATCCCCAAAAAAGAAGTGGTTCTGCAGGTGGTGACTATAGACCACTTCTCAGTTCCTATGCTTTCTGGCTGATGGTTTGGTCACTTCTGAATGCTGGCGGTGCTTTCACTCTAGTGGTAGCATGAGACGGAGTCTACAACCCACACAAATGGCTCAGGTAGTACAGCTCATCCAGGATGGGACATCAATGCGACCTGTGGCAAGAAGGTTTGCTGTAACTGTCAGCGTAATGTCCAGAGCATGGAGGCGCTACCAGGAGACAGGCCAGTACATCAGGAGGCGTGGAGGAAGCTGTAGGAGGGCAACAACCCAGCATCAGGATCGCTACCTCCATCTTTGTGCAAGGAGGAACAGAAGCCCTGCCAGAGCCCTGCAAAATGACCTCCAGCAGGCCACAAATGTGCATGTGGTCAAATGGTCAGAAACAGACTCCATGAGGGTGGTATGAGGGCCAGACATCCACAGGTGGGGGTTGTGCTTACAGCCCAACACCATGCAGGACATTTGGCATCTGTCAGAGAACACCAAGATTGGCAAATTTGCCACTGGCGCCCTGTGCTCTTCACAGATGAAAGCAGGTGCACACTGAGCACATGTGACAGACGTGACAGGGTTTGGAGATGTCGTGGAGAATGTTCTGCTGCCTGCAACATCCTCCAGCATGACCAGTTTGGCAGTGGGTCAGTAATGGTGTGGGGTGGCATTTCTTTAGGGGGCTGCTCAGCCCTCCATGTGCTCGCCAGAGGTAACCTGACTGCCATTAGGTACCGAGATGAGATCCTCAGACCGTGAGGTGTGGTTAGCCCTGGGTTCCTCCTAATGCAAGACAATGCTAGACCTCATGTGGCTGGAGTGCGTCAGCAGTTCCTGCAAGACGAAGGCATTGATGCTATGGACTGGCCCGCCCATTCCCCAGACCTGAATCCAATTGAGCACATCTGGGACATCATGCCTCACTCCATCCACCAATGTCACGTTGTACCACAGACTGTCCAGGAGTTGGGGGATGCTTTAGTCCAGGTGTGGGAGGAGATCCCTCAGGAGACCATCTGCCACTTCATCAGGAGCATGCCCAGGCATTGTAGGGAGGTCATACAGGCACGTGGAGGCCACACACACTACTGAGTCTCATTTTGACTTGTTTTAAGGACATTACATCACAGTTGGAGTGTAACTCCAAATCCAGACCTCCATGGGTTGGTAAATTTGATTTCCATTGATAATTTTTGTGTGATTTTGTTGTCAGCACATTCAACCATGCAATGAACAAAGTATTTAATAAGAATATTTCATTCATTCAGATCTAGAATGTCTTATTTTTGTGTTCCTTTTATTTTTTTGAGCAGTGTATTATATAAGATTAAAGACTTCAAATTCAATAATTGCCAACGAGACCAAATTTTATGCCCACTAGTTACTTATTAGATTGTTTATTTAAAGTGACTTGTACCATCTTACAGTTAAGCATTGATTTTTGCCTGAATCAGAAGCTAAATTTGATTTTAAAAATTCAACAAGGAATATCTGAGCTCTGGAAAGCTACAAGCTCCAATTCTCACAGGATCACCAGGAAGCACTTGGAAACTGATGATTGGGGAGATTTTTTTTTAGCTCACACTGAAGTTACAGAAAGCTAGAGCATATTTACCAGCTTACTACATAGATAAAAAATCTATTAAATGAGTAATAAATGAGTATTCTAATAAATAAATAATAGAGCCAATTACATAAGATCAGAATATTTTAAGAAATGGATTTATAAACACAAGGTAAAAAATGAACCATATAATAGCATTATAGTAATTCCAATCCTGTTTGTGGTTAAATACATACATATTTTAAATATTTAAAAATATTTAAAAAAACTATCTGTTGTTAGATATGTTAATTATAGTTTATTCAATTAAATAATATATTCAGAGAGTTATTTCCAACACAATAAAAAATCATCTTTAGAAAGAAAATTGTCTGGGGGCATCCTGCTTTCCTTTTTGGAGTTTCATACTTTAAATTATTCAAAATAAAGTTCATGATCCATTAACTTTCAACTGTTTGCAGTCAGATAAAATGAAATATTACTCTTGCCCAGTGGTGAATATATGCACTGTTTGTGCATCTAATGAATGGACTTCATCTTGTTTTCAAAAGTACGATCTCTTCTTTATATTTTTAAATAAACTGTATTACCTCCAAATCAGTTTGTTGCTATACTTGCTCTAATAAAGCTATTGAGACATTTTCATAACCCAACTTCCCATAACTGCAACCATCTGATAAGGATTTATTCTGAAATAACATCCATTATTTGAAAAATCTAAAAGGAATTTTAGGAATATGAAAACCTTACATTCAGTTCAAAAATCAAATTCCAAAGTGATGCATTTGAATCATCTTTACAAATCCAGTCCTTGAACTGAACTTCCAAAATAATTTTATACACTAAACAGGTGTATTTGATTAATGAGAAGTCCTAATACATATTTTTATTCAACTGAATGGAATTTTCAAACTGGACTGATGATTGGAATCAATCATGCAAATCAAATTGCAAATCTGAATCAACTAACTATTAAAATTAAATTCTACCATATACTGAATGGATATGTTTTTGTTTATTTATTTATTATTTATACACACTGCCCAGAATTGTTAGGTTTCCACCCTACCCTAACCATTCCCAAATGTTATAATTTTGTACAGATTTTGGTTACAGTGGAGACAAAAAAAATGATTTGTCTGCTTGCCATTACCTTATTGCTCCGCTCAACACCTGTGTAATCTGCTTCTGGAGGTATTGTTATATGCAGCTCAGCTTCATAGGCACCTTCTCCTTCATTTCTTGAATTGATTGTAAGCATGAGATAGTTTTCTTCCCCAATTACAATCTGACCCTTATCACTACAAAAAAATGTTACAATCCAATCTATTATTGTGAGAATAAGATATATGTTATGAAGCTGGAACTGCAGTCAATATGTTCTTGTAAGCATTCCTGTGACAAGTACTGAGTGAAAGTAAATACAATATAAACAGCTTTGCCCTAATGAAGCAAAATGTTTGCTCTTTTGCTTAAATAAACAAAGTTTCAAGGAGCAAAAATATTAGAAAGAGATTTAGATTTTATAATTGCAAGAAACCTTTGATGCTGTATATTTGACAAATTGGAAAAAGTAAACTAAAGACTAAGGTTAGCTCTCAACATGCAACATTTAAAATTGGTTTCTAATTACATGCAAGCCCTTTCCAACTACTTTACTATTGTATTGTACTTTCCCTGTGTACATTTTTAATGAACACCTTTATTCCATTAAGTACAATACATATGTTTACTTGTTCCAACTTACGGCATAACGGAAAGTTTCAAGTCAGGAATGCACACGTTGTCTTCTCCACAATCCACAAGAATGTATGCCTAAATTGTCCAAAACATGCATTGGTCATGTTAGGGCCCTTTGGCAGGAATTCCAGCCATTTCCTTTCTTACTTTTTGTTTCTTTCGATAGCCATTATAAATATATCCCTGAAAGATTTTGATCCTTCCAAACCCTGATCTTAATACGACAAGCCACACTCAATTACTTATATATGTAAAGCCAGGTTATGTTCTGAATTCTGGGCATATATGCATATTTTTTCCATTCTGAAGCAAGTAAAATGCTCTCACATCTTGTTATTGTTAGCTAGGACTACAAGAATGAAAACTCTTTGAAAATGCAGTTGGAGGAGAGTAACAAATTTAAGGTTAGTGTGGTTCAATTAACTCACCACAATGAACTAATTTGCTCAAGTTGCTAAGGGAGTGCTGAACTGCTAAATAGGCCATTTTATAGAATAAACTTCATAATGTGATAGAATTTGCATGCAAAGTTACATACCTGTTTCTCCATTCTGTTTTCTTGGTAATAATTTAATATTGGGCTCACAGTTAATACATCAGAAAATGTGGATTCATCCAGTTTATAGTTCAAGCTAATATTGATTGGAGACAATTTATCTCTAAATTCAGTTTCATCCTATTGGAATTAAATTATAGGATTCTAAATTTTAACAGATATCAATCATCATTTTTCATGAATGCACAAAAGAAATATCTCATCTTTATTTCAATAATAAAATAATTAACATCCCAGTCCTATGATTATTTAGATGTTAGGATGACTACTTCCATTGGAATGGAGTTTTCATCACAAATAAATGTGCACAGGCTGACAGGTTAAGATGTTTAAAAAGGCAAAGAACAAGTTATTAATTTCTATTAAAGTTTCTATGACACTTTGACTCCATGTACATTAAAAATGGCTAACTAAATTTATTTCAAAAGTGATACAGTTGTCAAAATATTAGACTGGAGAAATCCAGATTCAAATCTACATTGAATTATGAACCTCATTAGATAGCTTCAGATCAACCACCATCTCTCAGATTAAACTAACTTGATGGATGGATGGAAGGAAGGAAGGAAGGAAGGAAGGAAGGAAGGGAGGGAGGAAGGAAGGAAGGAAGGAAGGAAGGAAAACTCCTCTATAGTCTTCCAGATAGTTCTGGATTGATCAAGTAGATAGGAAACTGAGACCAAGCCAATTTCAGAACAAAACAAAACTTTCTACTCTGTCAAATATACAAGTATAAATGCACTTCAGCAAAGCTCTGAAGGTTCCACCAATCTAAAGGGTCCAATTGATTCTACATTTTCTCTAAAAATATATATTTATTTGTATGCCTTTCTGAAAAGTTAATTGAAAAATCATCCTCCACATAAGCAACACCACTGAAAGAGAATTGAATTCAGCTACTGAAATTGAATATATCTGATGTTCCTGCAACATCTGTAAACACCATTTATACATTTGGGCAATGTATAGGTGAATGTTATTTGCATACATTTGATCTAAACTGGCATTAATATCATTTATCTCATAAAATCTGATGTCAAATATACACCACATATTTTGTGGATTTTTAGATGTGTTTAAGTATTTTATATTAGCACATGAAAGTCATTTCATTATCTGATATTTCTCAATTGACATTTCATAATTCATAAAGAAAGAATTTACTATTTATCAGTTCTGATTGTTGTTTTAATGCATGGATGCCAAACTCAATTGGGTCACGTAACTTATTGTGACATATTGTGACTTTTTTGCCTTTGCAGAGCTGGGATGGGTATGGCCTGTGAGTGACACATCTGGCCTGTAGCTGCCAGTTTGACACCCCTGTTCTAATGTATCATAATTGTCAAGCTACTAATTTTAGGGAAACAATTTTTGAACTGAAATATGTTGTGATATTTCATTATGTGACTACCTTGTCACAGAAAATTCTGGATGTATACTAGAGTCTACACTGATATTAAATAGAGCTGTATTACATTTCATCACAACCAACTATAAATTGGTTGTGCATTTTCATGTGGTTTGCATTGCAAAAAATGTGATGGGCAATAAGAGCTAAAACAATATTTCATGAACTTCAAATACTGCAATGTAATTTGAACAAGGAATCTTTTGAGAAAAAATTCAAAACAGAAAAACAATTACTTTGATTTTCACCAAAATGTTGAACACTTATAAAAGAGAAAATACATCCTTAATTTGTGTGATCTATATGGATTAAAACATTTTTTAATACCATATGTACATTCCAAATAAGGTGAATGGGATTCATTTTATATCTTAACACAGCTAACATGCACCTCATCTCATTATTTTATCCTCCTCATTTGTTGAGTGTTTCAATAAAGAATAGTTATCTTCCAACTATTATAAGTTTGAAGGAGAAAATTCATGGAAATTATTATTCCAAAGCCGTACAATTAAAATACATCAGATTTACAAAACCAATTACATTTTAAAATTTATTTTAGCTGTCATCGTGTACTCATCCATATTCAAACTAATTCCAGAATAACTATCCTGAAAGTATGATTTTCTTGACCAGCAAAGAACAAAACTTACTCTAAGATAAATCACAAAGTCCTTGCAAGTGGGCCAATTCTGTGTAGTTATCATGAAGGAGAAGACATGCTGTGATTGATGATAATCAAGGAAGAGAGTCCTCTTAACAGCTCCTTTGGTTTTTAGTGAATCTAACTGTAGTTCAGCTTTCAGAACTAAAGAACATTAGGAAACAAAATGTTGTAAAAGGCAAATACTGTCCTTCACATTCTGTGCTGATTTAAGAGAAAGCTGCTGTTTTTGTAGCTTCTATACATTCAGTGAATCTTTTCCATAAGTAGGATATCCAGGTATTTCTTATGATATTGTAAAGAAGAAAAGAAGGATTATTGTGAATTCTTCACTGCCTTTTAACCAGAAATTCATCACATCAAAACAAAAATGTACAATATTTCTGCAATATTCTCCCAAGTAAAATGGCTCTAAATTTAACATTTTTGACAGACCCAAACCCTTCATAGCAGAACTAATACCAGCTTTATTCCCTCAAAGATAGATGCAATTGTCTCTATTGTTTTTCAAGACATTATTTAAATAGCTAAATTCTATGCTGGGTTAAGTGGCAACAGCTGTCATCATCCCTCACAGGCTCTACAGTCAAAGGACTGTACTTCAGACAAACTGGGAAAATGACATAATTATTGCAGTTGCCTTCATCCAACACTTCTCTTCAGACTGAGAAATTAAGGAAATGCCAAATTTAAAAAGTGCCAGTACTCTTCCTCTCATAATCACCTATTCTCTTGTATTTTCTGGCTGTGGTCCTACGTTAAATCTTCTATAATCAACACTATGAGTGTCAAACTCACGGGTCGCGGGCTGGATGCATCACATGCTGGCCACACCATGATATGCCATGTGACAACAACGTGATGCCGCAAATTTGACATCCCTGATCTAGACCAAGATCTTTCAACCTTTGTTCCATGGAACCCTAGGTTCTGTGAGAACTTGATGGGATTAAGAAAAACACTAAAAAAAGTAAAAGTTTACTTGAACCAATTTTCTATCACTATTGCTTTGTCTCTGAAGCAGGACAAAGTTTGAAGATGTTTATTTTATTTTATTTTTTGCAGTTAAAAGATTCTGCAACCTGAAAAAGCTTGAAAATCCTTAAGGAAAAGAATTAGAGCAGTGTTTCTTCAGCATCTTTAAGATATGTGGTCTTCAACTTGCAGCTGGTAAGCTAAAGCTGAAGTCCACACATCTTAAAGTTGCTGGCAATTCTTGTCCTTAAAGATTCTCTTGTCCTTAAATTTTCTCTTTTGGCTCAAACTTTACTATCATCTGAGGAATACTCAGTGTTGAATAAAAACTAGCCACTCTCCTCACACCTCTTTTGCTGGCCTAAGGATAAAGCCCTGCCTCAATTGCAGAGCCATCCCTTCTCCTGTCTCATCGCCAAATAAAAATATAAGGTTACAGGCATAGCTGGGTCATCTTGAAAAATTTGCAATCAGCACTAGAGGGATGTACTATTGAAGCACCAAGACTGCCAATCTTTGTGAGTCCTTTGTGGGTAATATTTATTTCTAGCTGTACTGGGAAAAATAGCAACCCCAAGATCACCTGAACATGAGGAAAGATTATTTAAAATGGAATATGAATCATTTCCTACTGAATTAATACTGACTCTTAATTCATAATTATGTTTTGTGGGCTTAAGTTTTGTCTCATTTTCTTGTTTCTTATAGTATAGAACATGAAAACTATACACTTATTTATTTGTTTACTAATTTAGAATAATTTAGAAAACTAAGAACAACAAACTAATCCAAATCAATAAATAAATTAAGAGCTAATAATGAGGACTCTGTCTGATGATCACCTAAAAACATCAACCTCATATTAACCTGGCAACCCAACATTTTTGCAATATTTTACATTGACTGCCAGTTGGTTGAAAGATGCAATTCAATATTCTGATCACCTTTGAAGTCTTATGAAGTTTGGGATGTGGGTTAGTCCAATCAAGTATGCTGAAAAGTGAGCTTGCTAAGATTCCCATTTATCAGGTTTTTGTCAAAAGGGATTTGAAGGCCAGCATTGTCTGCAGAGGTTTCCCTCCTTCTCATCAAATGTTAGAAATACATTACCTTTTAATATTTCGAAAACTATTAAAATATATTTTCTATTCTGTATTTTCCATTGTGTATTTGCTATAGAAATAGACAAAATGGCTGAATATGGAATGGCTTTTCTTATTGATGAATGCTACATGGTGCTATAATTATAATATACTACAGTAATTGTTTATTATATTTGTGGTTTGATGTATTTAGTACTTTTTTATTGTTGTATTATTTTGTTTTTATTTATGTATGAATAAAACAGTATGTATGACATATATTAGAGAATTATGGAATTTGGAATTCTGGAGGACTCTAGGCTGATTTTTACAATAATCAACATAAGGAATGCTTGTTATTTGCATTCCTGGCATTAGCACTTAGTTTTAAGAATGTTAACACCTGGCTATAAGAATATTAAATTCTGCAGACCATAAAGACATCTTTAACTTTTAAAATATCTCTCAATATTCTCATGCAAATTTTCGAATTCCCCCCAAACCCCACAACCTTCAATGCTAACATGCAAATATTAAAAAAGACTTACCTATTTTATCTGAAAAACCTGGACTTTGAAAACCTGCACAAGCTACTACAGTAAAACTGTAAAGGAAAGAGAAAAATACTCTTACTGAAGTTCTTGTAGACATTTCAAAAAACCTTATTAACATCTGTTTTCTTTTGTCTTCTCCTTTACAAAACCTGCCATATAAAACATCTTGCTGAAATAGATTTTGATTATTCATTCATCTTCCATCTCTACTGCTTTACTAAAAGAAACCTAATTCTGAAATTTTTCTAAATTATCATCCTAGACAACTTTACTAAATAATTATGCTTTTAAAATCAGGGATCTCAAGCTCTTTGTTATGTCCGCGTGAAAGGAGGCCAGGAGTTGGTGACTTTGTATCAAGCTCTTTATTGAAGTCAGGAACCTAACTGGCTCTTTGGAAAACCTTGCGGCTTTTCATTTCCAAGCCGCGGCGGCCGCGGCCAATGGCACCACTTTGAATCTCCCGCGATTCGAATCTACCAATTGCGGGAGAATCTCAGGGAGCCAATTGGCGCGGCTCGCCTAACCAATCCGATCGCCCCGCGCTTTGGCCAATCAAAGCGCGGGGATTCCAAGAATTCAAATTAAGGTACAGAACACCCCTCCCCTCTTGGTTCGGTCCTTACGTAGCATAGTCCCGTAGGTAGGCAGGGCTCCGTCTTTGCCTACTGGACCTGCGCAGATCAGTTGTAGGTTGGATCCCGGCCGGTTCGGTCGGGGTCTCTGTTTCTCCGGACTCCGTCGTGGGAACCGCCTGGTATGTCTGGCCGGGCCGCTCTTCGCAGCTCCCTCCTGGGCTACCCGGGTTGGTTGAGCTGCGGGTTTCGCCAATCCCGCTCGGTCTTTCTGGGTTGGTTGAGCTGGCCTGGCTGTCTCTCCCTGGCGAGGTTTTGTGCTGGCAGGTGAGTATGGTTGGTTTCTTTCTTCTGAGTTTTGGTTCCTGGGGTATCCCCTCCCCTCTTGGTTTGTGTTGAGGGGGTTGATTTTGTTTGGTTGCGTGTCAGTGGTGTCTTGTGTGGCAGTCCTCGATCTTAACTGATCGATGTGGCGTTTCCACGCTCGTCCGTCGGTTGTTTGTAGCCAGTACGAGCATGGGCCTGTTAGCTGTGTTTTGATTGCTGGTATCCATAATGGGTCTCCGGTTAGATTCTTTGCGTAGACGGCGTCGCCTGGTGCGAAGGTTCGGTGTTTGCTGGTGGAGTCTGGGGGTTTCTCTGGGTTGTAAGTGGGGTGTAGTCTATCGAGTGGGGACCTTATTTTCCTCCCCATTAGCAGTTCTGCCGGGCTTTTATTCGTTGTGGTGTTCAGGGTTATGTGTTGTATGAAGAGTAATTTATTTATTTTGTCCTGGATCTCCCCGTGGTCTATTTTCTGGATGGTTTTTTTTGTGAATTGAACCATCCGTTCCGCCCTTCCCTTTGCTGCCGATGCGCCAGGGCTGTCAGTGCGTGTCGTATGCCCCTTTCCACTAGGAATTTTTCGAATTCCAGTGATGTGAATTGGGGCCCGTTGTCGGATACGAGGACGTCCGGGAGGCTGTGTGTTGCGAAGAGTTTGCGGAGTTCTTTGGTCACGGCTTCCGTGGTGGTTGTTCTCATGTTGCTTACCTCCAGCTAGTTGGAGTAAGCGTCTACGGTTATTAAGAAAGTGTGTCCTTTTGTGGGCCCGGCGAAATCTATGTGGATTCTAGACCAAGGTCCCCTGGGGTTTCCCACTCTAGGATGGGTGCTGTGGGTGGGCTTGGTCTAGTTTCCTGGCATAGTTGAAACCTTGCTACCCATGCCTCGATCTATTTGTCCATCCCTGGCCACCAAGCGTAACTTCTGGCTAGGGCTTTCGTTCTAACGATGCCCGGGTGCCCCTCGTGTAACAGTTCCAGTACCTTCCCTTGTAGTTTTTCCAGAATGACCACCCTATCCCCCCATAGTATACACCCTTTTAGTAACGAGAGTTCCATTTGCCGGTTTCGGAATGTCCTGAAAGTCTCATCATTTTCCTTTTCCGGCCACCCTTTCTCTACCCAATGCAAAACCCGCGCCAGACGTTTGTCTTAATTAGTTTCTCGGGCAATGTCTGATGCGGTTATGGGTAGGTTGGGTAGAGTCTCTATGCTGAGTGTGGTCGTCGTGGGTGCTGGGTCAGTGTCTGGTTCGGGTAACGGTGAGTGGCTTAAGGCGTCCGCATGGGAGATGGTCTTACCGGGCTGGTGTGTGAGCCCGTAGTTGTAGGCAGCCAGGAATTCGGACCACCTTATCATTCTGGGAGACAGAATGTTCGGGGTGGCCCTGTTCCCTGCGAGTATTCCCAGCAGCGGTTTGTGGTCGGTGATGATGGTAAACGTCCGGCCGTAGAGGTATTTGTGAAACCTTTTTACTGTGGCGACGATAGCCAAAGCCTCTTTGTCCAGCTGGCTGTAGTTCCGCTCCGGTTTGGTGAGGGTCCTTGAAAAGAATGTGATGGGTGCTTCCTTTCCGTCGGGGAGAATGTGGCTGAGGACAGCGCTAACGCCGAAGGGTGATGCGTCGCATATGATGGCTAGTGGTAGAGTCTCGTTGTACTGGATGAAGACGGCATCCGAAATGAGCAGGTCCTTGATTTTCCTGAAGGCGGCTTCCTCGTGTTTCCCCCAGTCCAGGTAGCCGCCTTGTCCAAAAGCCTATGCAAAGGCTCCGCCGCGGTCGCCTTTTGGGGCAGGAAGACATTATAAAAGTTAAGTAGCCCCAGAAACGCCTGCAGTTCTGTTTTTGACCTGGGTGTGGGGGCTTCTTTGATGGCTTTGATTTTTTTGTCGGTGGGGTGAATGCTGTGTCGGTCTAGGAGATATCCTAGGAATTCGACCCGCTCTGTGTACAGCTGGCATTTTTCCCTCTTCACTTTAAGCCCGGTTTCTTTGAATCTCGTTAGCACCTCCCTTAGGCGACTCTCTACTTCGGCCTGGTTGGTTGCTGATACTAGTACATCGTCGAAGTATGGTACCACCCCCTTGATGCCTTGTAAGAGTCTTTGGAAAATTCCAGGCGCCACGCTGACTCCAAATTGGAGTCGATTACATCTGAAGGCTCCCCGGTGGGTGACTATGGTTTGCGCCGCTGCAGTTTCCTCGTCGACTGGCAGTTGCTGGTATGCTTGGGCCAGGTCGAGTTTCGCGAAAACTTTGCCCCCTCCCAGTGAGTGTAGGAGATGTTGCACTACTGGGACGGGGTAAGCGCTTTGCTGCAAGCGCCATTTAGGGTGGCCTTATAGTCCCCGCAGATTCTCACTGACCCATCCAGCTTGATTGGGGTGACTATTGGGGTCTCCCACTGGGCGTGGTCTATGGGTTGTAGGACCCCTTGCTTGACGAGCTTGTCAATTTGCTCGTTGATTTTCGATTTGAGTGCAAAAGGTACCCGCCTTGGTTTTAGGCGTTTCGGGGGAACGTTTGGGTCTAGGCTGAAGGATATAGGGGGCCCTCGGTACTTGCCTAGGTTGCCGTCAAACACTTCTTTGAAGTCCCGGGCCAGTTGCTGCTCCCAGTCGGCTTCGGCAATGTGGTCGATGCCCGTGAGTGCGATGCCGAGCGGTGCGAACCATTGAAGTCCCAGCAGGCTAGGTCGGTCTCGATCAACGATGGTCAAGGGAAGTCTTTCGGTGTGTCCCTTGTAGGTCACTGTGAACTGTCCTGTTCCGACTACAGGGATGCGGTTTCCCTGGTAGTCTTTGAGGATTAGTCTCTGGTTTTCTAGTTTCCTTCTCTGGATGGTAGGCATCAAGCATTTAATTTCTTGCCAGGTTACCATTGAGAGGTAGGACCCGGAGTCCACCTCCATTTTACAGGGTTCGCCTTCGATGTCTACCTCCACGTAGACTTTTCTGGCGTCTGAGGTTGTTGCGTGGCCGATGGTGACCGTCTGATGTGTCTCTTCTCTCCGCTGGGTCTTACCACCCCGTTGGGCTCGTCCATTCCGGTCCCAACGGTTGTCTGCTGGCTGGTCTCTGGTCCTGGGGGGTGTGCTCTCTCGTCTCCGCTTGCTCGGGTCCCATCGTCTGGGGCTGTGGTTTTTCTTGAGGTGGCAGACGCGGGCGATGTGGCCTTCTTGTCGCAGTGCCAGCAAACAGAGTCGAAGAACTGGCATTCGGATCTGGGGTGGTCGCCTCCGCAACCGGCACATGCGGTCCTCGACTTACGACTCCGCCGGCCGCGCTGGTCGCAGCCTGCCTGGAGATGGTGGATGTCTTCCTCCTCATCTGACGTGCCCGAGGTGGAGTGGAGTTCGCCCTGGTGGGTGGTAGTTTCAGGTTGGGCCTCAGTCGACCTTGCAGGGTGGTTGTTTGTGGTGTGGTCCCCAGCATTCGGTCTCCGCATGCGGTCTGCTGATTGTCGGGTTGCTTCGGCTGCTGTGGCTTCGGAGATGGCATCGGCGAGGGCGATGTTGCCCTTGGCCATCAACCAACTTTGGAGAACGGGGTCCCAAAGGCCGAACACAATTCGGTCCTGCAGGGCCTCGTTCATATTGGAGAACTCGCATAGTCCTCCAAGGTGCCGCAGCTCTGCGACAAAATCACTGAAACTCTCGCCCAACCGCTGCTCCTGCCGATAAAATTCGTGTCGTCGGATGAGGATGGGTACGGCTGGAGCGTAGTGTTTCCGGAGTAATGGCTCGAGGTCAGCCCAATCCATCGCGGTAACATCGGCGGGCTTGGCTAACGCTTTTGCCATCTTAAACACTGCGGGCCCGCAGTGCATTAGGAAGATGGCTCGTTTCTTCGGTCCGGTGGCATCCTTCAGGTCGTTGTATTTGCGGAACATGTGGAATCTGTCCGTGTAAGATTCCCAGTCCTTGATAGTGGGGTTGAAGGGGGTTGGTGGCGCGATGCTGCCCATCTCATCAGTTGGCTGGCTTCCGTCGGACACGTGCTTCGGTTCAGGATAAGGATCCCACCTTCGTCGCCAGTGTTATGTCCACGTGGAAGGAGGCCAGGAGTTGGTGACTTTGTATCAAGCTCTTTATTGAAGTCAGGAACCGAACTGGCTCTTTGGAAAATCTTGCGGCTTTTTATTTCCAAGCCACGGCGGCCGCAGCCAATGGCACCACTTTGAATCTCCCGTGATTCGAATCTACCAATCGCGGGAGATTCTCAGGGAGCCAATCGGCGCGGCTTGCCTAACCAATCCGATCACCCTGCGCTTTGGCCAATCAAAGCGCGGGGATTCCAAGAATTCAAATTAAGGTACAGAACACTCTTAAATACCAAGATCTATGCTCAGTCATCTAACAAAATCCAAATAATAAAAAATGCAGAAATCAAGGTCAAACACAACCCTGATGTGGCCCTCACTGAAATCAAGTTTGACACTCCTGTTAAAGACCCATCACCCCCACCACAGATTTATGCATACATGCATTTTGTATTATAGAACTACAATTTTCTACTAATCAATGTTTCTGATAATTTTATTTATATATCACATTTAAACTGTCCTTCTCCCTCACAGAGAAACTGTTAACAGCATGTGTTCTTACTGGGGATTATGCAGGTTTAATTCACATCATCTAATTAGAGAGTCATACATAGCTAAACACAAAACAAGTTTAAGTTAAAATCAGTTTCTGAGAGTAGTAAATAAGGCTTATTATCATTGATTCGTAGTTTTTAGGAAGTGTTATTTTATACTTTTCCAAGAATTATCAAATTCTTCTGGTTCTTCTGAGAAATGAATAAGATGTTTCTTAAAATGATGAATCAAAAAAGGAGTGAAAACAAGAATTTTGTGTGTGTCATGCCAATTGCATGTAACAATTATATGTAGATTAGTCTGATTTACCAATTTACCTTTGAAGGGCTGAGAGATTCAAAGAGCTGATTATCACTTTTGAAGCCCTTAATGGCACAGAGATTTTCTTTCCCTGAGAGTATCTGTTCCACTAGATCTGATAGGGTATAAGTATTCTCGGTCCCTATGTTAAATATGTACCATTTAGTGGGACCGAGAAAGTTGGCAACCGATCTGCTTTTGAAACATCATTCCCCTTGAGATCCATCAGGCCCTGTCCTCCTATGTTTCTGAAAAGCTTTAAGGATTTGGTTTTTCTTACAAGTATTGGGACACTGTGAGGTTGGGGCCCAGTAATGTTCCTTGTGCATATATGGGGATATATGTGGAAATACTGTTGTTTGTGATTTGCATAAGGTAGAGGCTACATAAAACAACAAATAATCTAAGTTTGGATCAAATAAACAATAAATAAATAAATCCAATGATTTATCAATAAATACACCAAATAAGTCTGTTACAGGACTGATATAGGACTATATAAGTCCTATAGTAGTTTAATTCTAACTTAATAATTTTGGACAACTGTTTAGCGTCTCTATAGACATCAGCATAAAACAGTAGTGATAATTATCTTAAATCTCATTACTTTCAGTAAGACAATAGCTTGGCAATATAAACTTTTTGATACCTACAATAGATTGTTCTATTTGTTTTACTTTTTCTCAAGCACATGTAATTAAGATACATTTTATCTAATGATTTTTGAATAAAGCATGAACACGTAGCATCAAAATTCTCCTTCTATTGATAGATGCACATTTCATTGATTTATAGCTATTCTTGCAGGAATGAGGAGCTGAGTTGGGGCAGAGAAAATAACATTTTATTTAAATGCTAGCCAGACTAAGATTATAGAGAGGGGATACAGTGGCACAGAAGTTTAGTAACACTGGAATAGCCAGCCAGAAATGATCTCCACTCCAATGGTTTGAGCTCTTTGAGATGGATTAAGCTCCCATCACTTGATTCTTGCTCGCCCGCTAGTTTGAAAGCATGCAATATTGTAAGTAGATAAATGGGTGCCACTTTGATGGGAAAAACCTAGCTGTCTTCATGTGTTGGAGGGTGATAATCAATGCTGGATGCAAGGCATTGTGACGCAAGTCAATGCATGACTGGACTGGAAAAATCAGAAACCCAAGCACTACTAGTTAATTGGTGTAAAGCTAGTTCACCCCCTGCAGTGCATCAAGGATGGATGCGCAAACACCAGACAGAATGAACTAGCAATCTAGGTGATCTAGGATAGATAGATTTTCCAGACATTGTATATCATGTGCTAAATAAATAAATAAATTATATAGATACTAAGGCATCAATAACTTAATATGAATTCAACTTTCTCTTTACTATTTCATCCAAACTTTAAATTGTTTTTATGATTTCTCTGTAGATAAGAAAACAAAATTCATAAATTTAATAACAATTCCCTATCTGATTCAAAACAATATTTTCTCTGTACTAGATACTATTTTTACATTATAATTCAAATAGTTAGATTTCTTGGCCTTTTTAATGGTTCATATGATATTTCATTCATTTTATCTTGAAATGCCAATCAAAAGGCATATTGCACAAGTTGCACAACTGGGTAAGAGATACAGAAACCTATCCCACAGTGCAACGGAAATATTTGTCTCTTGGAGTTTCCCTAATAATTGTTTGCATATGTAGAACATGAAGTTTTAATAACTACAGAGAAAAATTACAGAATGAAAAACTAGCAGCTGTTCTTCAATCATTTGGGAAGACTACATTAATTTTTTAATAGTAAGAGTTAAATCTCCAGAGCACTGTATTTTATAATGTAATAGTGCACTACAACCATCTATCAACCATTGTATTCATGTAACACATCCACTGATACATCTATCAGAAAAATAACATTTAAACAATCTTTTTCTCATAAAATCCAATTCAAAAATGCTAGGAGAAATCACAATGTAATTGAGTCCTTCCCACTTATGTAGGGAAAAAAAGAATTCTTAGATGGTTAAATGAATTGAGCGATAATTAGCTGTAATCTTTCACAGATTAAATTTGTTGTAAATTAAAAAAAGAAATATAAAAATATATTTAAAACCATATAAATACCTGTGTGGAAATATTTCAGTTTTCTAAAACATACGTTTATAATCACGTTCAGAAATGTTATTTTAAAAAAGTCAATCTATCAATCTGTAATGTACATTCCATCAATTTTGATTCTCCTATTTTTATTTTAGCTTGCTATCTATAAATTAAGCATTGGTATATCTTTATCATCTCCAATTCTTTGGTCTCAAAATGTGTTGGATTTCAGTTCTCATAAGGCTACCTTGGTTATGAAGCATAATCTAGAGGACGCTGGGTTGGGGAAGCTTGGTACAGAGTTATATATTTCTTGCTTCAAGCTTGAATTTCAGAAAATTGCAATGGTTAGGGAGCACGTACCTATACCACTATACTTATACAGTCTACTTTCTTTAGAAGTGGTAAGTTCCAGATGGCTAAATAAAGAAGCAAATAAGCAGAAATATTGTTCTGTCTATTTGCTATATTTCTCAGCCTGCCTCGAAGAAGTATTTTGCAAACTACATGAGGCAAAAGATGGGATAAAAATAAATGGTGTCTATTTAAATCACTTAAGATTTGTAGATGATGTTGTTATCTTCTCACAAGATCCAGAAAAGCTACAAAGAAACATACAAAAGCTGCATGAAGCAGAAGAACCATTTTATTTAAAAATAAACCTGAAAAACAGCCAGGTTATATTTAATAAATTCACTAAAGAAAGAAAAAAAATTATATCTGAAGAAGAACTAGACACAGTAGACCATTACATATACCTTGGCCAATAGATCTCAATGGAAGGTGATCCAAAGGAAATTGAATGGCATGTTAAATGTGGTTGGCAGGCATTTGGCAAGCTAAGCCTAATTTTCAAGAACAATCTTCCCCCATGCCCGAAGATAAAAGTTTTCAATCAGTGCATGCTACTTGCTCTAACATATGCCAGTGAAACATGGACACAGACCTCTATACAATCTATACAAAAGCTACAAGTGGTGCAAACAGCCATGGAAAGATACATGCTCAGCATTACAAGACAAGATAGAAAGACCTGAACACGGATTAGAGAATAAATGAAAGCATACGAGATCATCAAGAGAGTAAAAGAATTGAAATGGAAATGGGCTGGTCACAGAGCAGGAAGAACTGATGGCAGATGGATCAAGGCAGTCATACAATGGATCATATTCGATAAAAAGCATCCATGAAAGAGATTTAAAACAAGATGGATTGACAGTATCAGCAACTATTGTGGGCCCAATTGGCAAAAGAAAGCTCAGGACCACAGAATTTAGAAACATGGGAAAGAGGCCTTCATTCTGCAATGGATAGACAATGGCGAAAATGATAATGATGATGAATTAAACTATACAGTCCTTCATATTTTCAGAGAAGGTACCGGTATATCTTTCCACAGTTTGTTGATTGGTTATAAATTCAACCACTGATTATTATCTTTTATGTATGGAGTATTGACCTATACTCAACACAATGAAGAATTCAAATCATTAGACTTGCATTTAAGCTTCCATGTACAATATGGTCATTTTTTTTTTTTTGATAAAAGTTTTATTGATTTTAACAAACAAAAAACATATAAGACATAAAACATAACATAAAAAAAATCATTCTTCATAAATTTACAGTGTATCGGTTGGTTTACCACTCCCTTTTGTGCATCCATTTCATAGTCATCAAAATAATTATATTACATAATAACTCACATTATCAATCATCAGTAAAATATTCCAATATCATTACTGAACAATCATTTGACTATAATTTTACTAATTCATATTTAAGCGAGATAACTATAATTAAGTTAAATTATTCTATAACAAATCATAGAATCATACCAAATCTATCTTAATAAAATATTCTTAAAAATTATCAAAACCAAGAAAAATTATGTATTCATTATTTCCTAAATTTCTAAATATTCTATTATTATATTGTATTATCTAACCATTGATAAAAATGATCCCAAACTTCATAAAATTGTTTATCTTCTTGTTCTCTAATTTCAAATGTCAATCTGCTCATTTCAGCACATTCCAATATTTTCTTAATAATTTCTTCCTCTAATGGTATTTTCTCACTTTTCCAATGTTTAGCAAATACAATCCTAGCCGCTGTTAATAAATTTACAATCAAATACTTTAAATTTTTATTATATATATCAGGTAAGATTCCCAATAAAAAAATCTCTGGTTTCAAATCTATGTGTTTCTTTGTCATTTTTTCCAGCCATATGCGAATTCTAGTCCAGTATTTCCTGGCCTCCTCACAAGTCCACCACGTATGGTAATATGAGCCAGGTATCTGATGACATTTCCAACACTTTTCAGATTTATTCTTGAACATTCTTGCTATTCTTGTCGGGGGAAAGTGCCACCTGTAAAACATCTTATACAAATTTTCTTTATATGCTGTTGACATTGTCATTTTATAATTTTGTGACCACAATTTTTGCCATTTCTCTAAATCAATCCCATATCCAAAATTCTTCCCCCAAGCAATCATTGTTTCTTTAACTTGTTCTTCCTATAATTTAATTTCCAACAAATAACTATATAGTTTTTTAATCACTTTTTCATCAGCACCTGTCAAAATCCTATCTAAATCAGTCAATTTATCATAAAATCCTTCTATTTTAGAATCTTTAAGATAACTTGCATGTATTTGCGCATATGAAAACCAATTCATCTTTATACCTTGTTCTTCTAAATTTTGCATCATTTTAAGTTCACCCTTTTCATCCAATATTTCCCCATATCTAACTGTTTGTTCCTTCTTATAAGTTATAGGATACGAAAAAGCTTCAATAGTTGATAACCAAACTGGAATTTTCAAATAACATTGTTTATTAATTTTCTCCCAATTCAACCATAACGATTCCCGTATATAATGCCTTCTAAAATAACCCTGTGATTTAGTTCCCTTAAAAAAGCATGCCAACCCAATAATAAATCATGGCCTTCTAATGTCAACAATCTAGTCTTTCTTAACGTTATCCATTCTTTTACCCACATTAAGTTTGCACCTTGATAATACAACTCCCAATTAGGAAGACCAAATCCTCCTCTAATTCTAGCATCCTGTAAAAGTTTTAATTTTATTCTCGCTTTCTTGCCTTGCCATATATACTTCAACACAATTTTATTTAATTCTTCAAAGTAAATTAATTCTTCAAAGTAATTTTATTTAATTCTTCAAAGTAATCCTTACTTAACCTAATTGGTATTGTTTGGAACAAATATAAAATTCTGGGTAAAATATTCATCTTAATTGTTGAAATTCTACCTATCAATGATAATTGTAGGTTTTCCCATTTTTTCAGGTCGGATGTTATCTGCTGTTTAAGTTTAATATAGTTATTCTCTTTCAGTGTAGTACATCTTGACGTCAAATATATCCCCAAATATTTAACTTTGTTCGTAACTTGAATTTTCAATAAATCTGCCAGCTCTTCTCTTTGTCTTAATAACATGTTCTTTGTCAGAATCTTTGTTTTGTCTTTATTTATTTTTAAACCAGCCATTTCACCATACGTCTCTATCTTTTCCAATAGTTTTAAAGCTGTCTCTAAAGGGTCTTCCAAAATAAAGACCAAGTCATCCACAAAGGCTTGCAATTTGAATTCCTCCTTTTTGACTTTCATTCCTTTTATGTTTATATCCTCTCTAATATTTTTATTTAAGACTTCCAAGGTCAACACAAATAACAGAGAAGACGGAGCTTCATCGCCGCGATACAGCTGCGATCTCAGGGCTCCGAGATCACAGCTGATATCTTCACCCCTGGTCGGTCCCAACGGACCTAAACCATCTCGTAGTGACGGTGACAGTAAGGGGCGCGTTCTGTAGATTCCGGGGACATTGCAAGTCCCTGGTCGATCCAGAAGAAGCCCTTTTGCCAACGGCGGAGAGGCAGCCATTAGGCTACTGAAGCTGGGACAGCTCCAGAAGAACGGGACAGAAAGAAGTGTATCGGCTGGTGAGGATCTTTTTTTTTTTGCTTGGGACTTAAAAACACTCTAATATGAGAAGAAATCTGTAAACTTATTGACAGAATTTGATTTAGCAGCGATTTTTTTTTAGTAATGTCAAAGTGAGGCTTGGCTTTTTATTTTTACTTTTTTTTTTTCTTTACTGAATTTCTATTGCGATCTAGTTAATCGAACTGGTTTTTTACTTTTACATTTTTATATTTACTTGCTTTCTCTTCGCCTTTCTGACTGTTTATATTTTTTAAAATAGAGGCCCCCTTTAATATTTTTTTTAATATATATAAATATACATATATACTTTATTTCCCTCTCTTTTTAGGCTTTTTTCAGGGGGAAGAAAGGGGAGTGGATAGAAGAAACTTTGTAACACTGCCAACTAGAGGCTTGAAAATATTCTGTTTGAAGTTGAAAAATATTCTATTTGAAGTTGAAAAAACTTTTGTTTGAAAAACTTTTCTCAAGGCTACTGGAAATGATAAGATAGAGGAAAGAGTACTGGAGGATGTTTACACAGGTGCTCTTTGGAACTTCTATTATTAAATGAATATCTGAAGTTTGGCTTTGAAATTTGTGGAGAAGTAAAATAAGAGCCTTGGATAAATAAAAGGCAGTGTGTGTCTTTTTTTTTTTTTTTTAACTCCTTATTAATTGTTTCATCTCTTCCCTCCAACCCCACACTATTTTGTAATATTCATATATTTACAATATGGTCATTTTTTACTGAACATTATGAGGCATCAATGTTGCAATTTTCCAGGAAAATATTTAAAAAACAGCTTCTGATAATGATATTATAGGATTTGCACAGCTGACACCAGCTGGAACATAGAAAAACTCAAAGAAGAAATGCAAGATGGGAACATTTGGAAAGCCCTGGCCTCTCAGATTTGCCAAGAGTTAGACACAATTCAATGGATATCGTTGTCATTATCATCATCATCATCATCATCATCATCATCATCAGGCTTTGCATAAGATTCATTCTGTTCAAGCAATGCACAAACTAGGAATGTAAACTGGCCAATTCTATAATATGGAGATTGTGAAGTTTTGAATTAGCTTAGTCATAATTTAAGAACTCAATGAGAAAAATCATTTTGCAAGCAAACCAGGAAAACTTGTCTGTAAAAGGTTCTTTAGTTTTTCAAACTTACCAGGCCACTAAGGTCATAGAACCAGGAAGATGACAGGTTTTATTTTCTGGATTTATAATTACTGGGGAGAGGAGAAGCTGAGCATTTATTGTCACAACTGGTCTTGCTCTGAAAAGCAAGCAAATATAAATAAAAACATATTTTAAAAAACACAAAAGAGAAGACAAAAGAAGACTTTTTCAATTTCTATGGATGTTCATGACATTTAGAAATACAGAAAATATGAAATGCACTTTATGTACACAATAAACATCCAAAACATCAGCAGGGACATGTATACAAAATACCCACATCAAGATGAGACAGATCTGTCTAGAGGGATGATGCGCAAAACATTCAATGTTAATGATTCACTCATGTCTGCACATATGATAGCATCTCTTTCTGATTTTTATTGATAGCAGTTAGCCAAATTCTCAACAGAAAAAGATGCACAAATAGGAGAAGGTGGTTTTTCTTGTTACTAACATTTGAAACAGCAGGGATTTATTTTAACAAATAAACAAATAAAATGTATGCATCACATCCCAACAAAGTTCAAAGCCAAATTGTAAGGCAGTTCCCAACTGTGTGCCACAACGCTTCAGGGTGCCACAGCAAACTCAGAGGAACTCCACAGGATAACACAGTGATATCCAACATATGTCAGACACCCAGGGTTGGGATTAAAAAATCACAGCAACCAGTTCATTGCCCGGTTGCTGGGTGGGTGTGACCATGGTGGGCATGGCTTACTAGAACTTCCTGTTTCTGGCTTCCAGTGGGCCCCCAGAGCCCGGGGGAGGCCATTTTTGCCCTTCCAAGGGTACAGAGAAACAGGCCCATTTCCGGACTTCTGAAAGGCACGTTTTCCTCCTCCCAGAACCTCTGTGTGGACCCTGCACTTTTACCTCCATCGAAAAGGACTGCATGGAGACTCCTGGAAGGGGAGGGGAGGGGTGAGCGGGGCCAGCCAGTTGGTTGAAATACCAGTTCAGCGAACCAGATGTAACATTAACATCCGGTTTGGCCAAACTGGACACACCACACAAAGTTTGAACATAGAAGCACTATGAAAAATTACTGGGATACTAAGTGTTGTATAGCGGCGGACACACATTGCTTTATTCGAAGCATAATGGGTTGCCGCGGCTACCGAGGCTGGGCTGGCAGCCAGCTGGTGGCAACAGCTGATGCTGTTTGACAGCTCCTTTTATAGCCGGCTGTCAAACATATCAACCAATGGGAGCAGTTGGTGCTCCCGCCAGGAATGCGGACCAGATTGGAGACTGTAGTCAGTCAGGGAACACAACACCCCTTTCCCCTGGCCAGGAGCATGCGCAGCCCTGCAAATAGGCCAGCCGCCTGTGAAGATGGCTGGATCGTCTTAGTCCTAGAGGATTTCTCTGCTAGAACAGAGTCCTTTGCCCCCCCGGGTCACGCTTTAGGCTGCTGGAGCATGAGTTTGACCCACAGGTGACTTTGTCCGAGTGTCCGTCTGCGGTCCAGGCAGATTCCATTGTCCGGCTTGCTTTGGGCGCGTAAATCGGCTGGATAGGTGGACCGGGTCATTTGGTCGGGAGTCCATAGCGTTCCCTAGGTAGACCGGGTTGTCTGGTCGGAAACCTCCATAGCGCTTCGTTGGTAGACTGGGTCGTCAGGCAGGGAAACTTCGGCATTGGCTGAGTAGACCGGCCTCTCGGAGTTTGACAGGTAGACCAGGGCGCCTGGCTGGGAATTGGTGTTGTTGGCTGGGTAGACCGGGCCCTTGGTGTTTGCTGGGTAGACCGGGCCCTCTCCATTTGCTGGGTAGGCTGGGGCCTTGGTGTTTGCTGGGTAGACCGGGTCATTCGGCTGGGGATCCTCTGGGTAGACCGGTTCGTTCGGCTAGGGACCCTCAGGGTAGACTGGCTCGCATTGCTGCAGACCCTCTGCATTCACTGGGTAGACCGGCTCTCAGCGGGCAGACTGGCTTATCTCGGCTTTCAGCAGATAGACTGGCTCTCGGCGGGTAGACCAGCTCGTCTCAGCTTTCGGCGGATAGACCAGGTCTCGGCCCTCGGCGGGTAGACCGGTTCGTCTCGGCTCTCAGCGGGTAGACCAGCTCGACTCGGCTCTCGGCGGGTAGAGCAGCTCGTCTAGGCTCTCAGAAACGCCGGCGGTGGTGCCTGTCGGTGACATCTGTTTCTTCAGCTAGGGAGGCTTTTGAACTTCGTGCTTTCGGAAGCACCGGCAGTGGTGCCTGTCAGGCAGCGTCTGTCTCCTCAGTTAGGGAGGCTTTGAATTTCATGCTCTCAAAAGAGTGCTCGCGGCAGTGACTGTTAGGCGCCGTGTCTCCTCAGCTGTGGAGGCTTTTAATTTTCGCGCACGCAGAGATCATCTGCGGCTTGTGACATTCAGCTCTCAGCGGCTTCAGCTCTTTTTAACAGTGACTTTGCTCGGCTGTTTAGTCCGGTTGCCTCTCATTTGTGCATCCCATCCTCGTCGCTAGTGTTGTATAACGGCGGACACACGAGGCGGACATGGAGCTAAAGGCTAACATTGCTTTATTCGAAGTATAACGGGTTGCCTCAGCTACCAAGGCTGGGCTGGCAGCGGCTACCGAGGCTGGGCTGGCTGCTGCAACAGCTGATGCCGTTTGACAGCTCCTTTTATAGCCGGCTGTCAAATGCATCAACCAATGGGAGCAGTCGGTGCTCCTGCCAGGAATGCGGACCAGATTGGAGACTAGTCAGTCAGGGAACACAACACTAAGGGAATTGTTAACCAATAAAATTTGGGAATCTTTGCCACAGGGTGTTACTTTATATGATTCTAACACGATAAAATATAAAACAAAATTGGTGCAATCTTATGCATATTTACTTACATATAAACCTGTTGAGTGATATGCTGTAGATTACAAATTAATGGAGAATTTTATCAAAAAGAATTTATAGAGTGGATCATGTGAGATTAAGTAAATCATGAAGTCATCTGAAACCACTCTTTGATGTCACAACAAATGATATTTGAGTGATAAAAAAACTAAAATGTTGTGTTATAAAATAACTATTTTTAAACCAGATATCTGCAACAATGTCTGATGTTTTTATAGACAGGTTTTCAAATAACAATTATATAACTAAGTAGCAATCCAGGTATAGGCATCAAGTGTGAAATCCAAAGATTCTAGGTGTTTATTCTGGCTTGATGAGCTAGACAGTATGGCTCCGTTAATTTTTTTCAAAAACCTCATGTTTTATTTTATTTTTATGCTTCTCTTTTTTGTTCATTTATCAGCTAAAGAAAGCAAACTAACCCTCAACAATGTAATGTTTTATTTATTTATTATTTATTTATTTGATTTGTCACTCATTTACAAGATAATAGGTATAAATATAAACATAATAATGAATACATGAAATGGATACATATAAGAAGAATAAAAAGAAACAATAGGACAGGGACGGTAGGCACGTTGGTGCGCTTATGCACACCCCCTACAGACCTCTTAGGAAAGGGGTGAGGTCAATAGCAGACAGTCTAAGGTTAAAGTTTTTGGGGTTTGGGGAAGAAACCACAGAGTCAGGAAGAGTATTCCAGACATTGACCACTCTGTTGCTGAAGTTGCATTTCCTGCATTCAAGTTTGGAGCGGTTTACATTGAGTTTGTCATCTGTTGTGTGCTCTTGTATTGTTGCAGTTAAAGCTGAAGTAGTAGAAAATGTTCTTCTCAAACTTACATAAAATTTTTACTCTTTTTACTACATTTCATCTTTGTGATTAATATACAAGGAAAAAAGGAAGTTTTTCAGACTGTTTTATGGTATAAAATAGATGACAGATCTTAAGCCAAGTAGACAAAAAGCCAAAAAAGAAGAAAGGTCAGTCACAGAAAGAGCAATTGGAACAGACATGGCTCTAATAAGTGAATTGTCTCTTTTTTGTTAACCTTTTAGAATAAAACTTTAAAGAAGAAAGTGATAAACCAGCATAGGGTTCATTTGTTTCCTTTCCAAATCCATGATCCTTAATAATAGCAAAGAAAGCAAATTTTAAAAAAAGCTAAATACAGTAGAAAAGTATAGCAGTAGTTAAATTTTTCCATGTACATAATAGTGTAAAATCAACTTAAATGCTAACCATCAACTCACCAACCATAACTCATCAACTTTTCAAATATACTGCAGCTTCAGATTGTAAAGGTCCCTGTTATATAACTTATGTACAATCATTATTTGATTACTACAGTCTTACAAATCCAATAAATGTAATTTTATTCCAATTATTTCAATGTAACTGATTTGTTTCTACCAAATAGAAACTTTTTCCAGAAATATTTTGATTCTGTTATGAGTTCAGATATAGTTTGAAAGAATAGGCTTATGAAAGAAAACATTGTATATATGTATGTTTTTTACTAAAAGATTAAGGATGGAGATAGTAGGAACATCTAGCATTGCATACCTGTAAACAACTACCTTTCCAAGTCCAAATGCACCAACAATTAGATCTGTGGGAAAAATATATATACACTTTCTTAGAACAGAAGGGAAATAGAATAATCATTACAATTGACATTGCTGATAGGAAAATCAATAAAATGACTAAATGTGCAGCTATTTTATGAAAATACGAAAATTCATAGAAACATTCATTTTTCTAAATTTATTTTAATTTGGATTTCTGGCACATTCTTTTCACTCTCATTCCCATATGAGCACTCACATTCTTTCATTCAAAAAACAAAACAGTGATCCAGCTTCTACTCAAGTATCAGAATATTTTTTACTCTTCTTCATTATTTGTATCATTTTTTTATCCATACTGTTTTCTATACCCAAAACAATAATTTCAGCCAAACAAAGAAATCAAGCCACAAAAGTTTCTCTGTGGTACACTGAGATTAGGATGGCAAACAAGATTAGGATGGCTAAATAGATGATCTGATGGCTAAATGGAGATCTGGATTCTGGAGAAGAATTAGGACCAAAATTTGTAAACCTAATAATGGATGGAAGACAATAGAAATATAAACAGTGCGGTAAACCTTGGGCTGAAATAATTCAATTGGTTTTAATATAATTGTTTTTATATGATTTCATCTCTTACTATTAAACAAGATACAATACTTAATACAACCATACTTTTAAAAAATAATTAAGAATATTCAAAATGTGTCTCTTCGTGCCTTTCATAAATGTGGACATTCCACAGAAAATTGACTGATTTCCTCTTTAGCTTGGTCTGGCTAAGGACTACTTTAAATATCCTGAATGCCAAAATCATTAATGTGTTTTATAAACATTTTGAATTCTGCAAAAGAAAATAATCACAATCAAGTGTTCAAGCTGTCTACATTATCAGAATGTTTTGCAGCACTGTTATCCTAAAAATAGATATTTTAGTGAATACTGCTGTATTTCTTCCTAGAAAATACCAGAGACGCAATTTGCTAGTTGAAAACAAAATGTTTAACATATGCAGAATATTTTTCATCAAAATAAGATGTTATTTTTCTTTTCTAGAAAAAACTGAAGAAAAACTGAAATATTTTTTAAAAAGTCGATAGTAATTCATTTTTTAAAGATTCAGCTTCATGGCTTTGATTAAATGAGAAAAAGCTATAAAAGTCATTTAGAATATAGCTGTAATTCCACAGAGTTTTGCATTTAGATTCTATGTGTGTATTTCTACTTAGAATTGCCTTCTATGGTTATGACTCAATTTTTAGAAAGTAATTAAATAATCATAATACGCTTGTAAAACAAAGAAGACTGCCAAGAAGTCTAATACTGTGTACAGATAAGGAAGACTATTGTTAATTTTTGGAGTCAAAATTAGCAATAATTCTAAGGGGACATATTGCTCTCTAGTACTAGCCACAATTATTGGGAAAGATGAAATTTTATAAAAAGCATCTATTTGCTAATATGGGCTTTTGTTGTTATGTACAATTTGATATAAGCACCATTGCGTTATTTTAAGATGTAACAGAAGAAAAGAATTATTACTTTAACTGTATTCAATAATAAAACACATTGTACACTAGACTCTAAAAAAGTGCTGGATTGTCATATTTATTTTGAATTTGGGCTATTGCAGTTTTGACATATTCACTATGTTCTTCCAAAATCTAGATCTATATAACACTTTCTATAATATACATTTAAAGGAGCAAGACAACTGGAACCAGGTTGCAATGAGCCAGCTGCCAGCATCTGACTTTCATGGCTTGTTTGCAACAGATTGCAAGAACAGATACCGTACGAAGCAGCTCTAATTCCTTCTTTGATTTCCTTTTTCATGGTAAGTATCCTTGTTTCAATGATGCTCCCAAATGCATTCCATAACTGAAACAGTGATCCTAAATGAAAATTTGATAATCGTAGAACTCCTGGCATTTAGCTTATAAACTATCTTACTAATTTTACTAACTTATTATTTCAAAACTTCTACTACTATGGTAAAACGATGGAATGTTTTCTGCTATATATCTTGATGCACATACAGATGAACTACAAATAATACTATTCTTGAAGGTGGATTATTATGTTATTAAGTACCTAGTTCCTTTTAGCCACATTTTGTAATGTTAGTCCATTTAGGTAGCAGCTAATTGATCTTGGTTGAATTTGAAAAGCCCAACAGGCTTAGACTTATTAAAACTTGCGGTAATCAACAAATCCTGGACCTGCTGGCTAGATTAAAAAAAAAAAATTCCAAAAGAAGTTAGTGGAAAATCATTTCCATATTGTTGTCAAATATGAGGTGACCAGGAGACAAGGCTAACTAAAGAAGTCTTCAGATTTATTGTTTGTATGTATGTATGTATGCAGATAAATCGATAGATAGAAAGAATTAAAATTAGGCATGCAATGCCCTATAGCAGCATCCCGAGGGGAGGAGTTGCAACATAGTACATAATAGAGTATATACTATATGTATATAGGTCTAGGTGTGTTCGGGTCTTTTCCCGTCTAAGATAAAGAGTATCTTGGCGATGTTTCTGCAAGGTCCCACTCGCTATCCTCAAACTGGTGCTTTCGGCTTCGTGCCAGTGCAAGAAAGCATCAGCCTGAGGATGGTGAGTGGGACCTTGCCGAAACGTCGCCAAGATACTCTTAATCTTGCACGGGAAAAGACCCGAACACACCTAGACCTACATACCTGTAAAATCTATGAAAACATAATATGTATATTACATATACAGTATATAATAGAGCCATGGTGGCACAATGGTTAGAATGCAGTAAGGAGGCTAACTCACTACTCACTCCAGGAGTTCAATCCTGACTGTTTCAAGGTTTCAAGGTTGACTGAGCCTTCCATCTTTCTGAGGTTGGTAAAATGAGGACCTGTATTGTTGGGGGCAGCATATTCTGTAAACCACTTCGAGAAGGCTGTAAAGCACTATGAAGCAATATATAAGTGCTATTGCTATTGCTATTAGTGTCACTGTTCCAATTCTCCAAAACCAAGAAACAGAAATAAAAGTTTTGATTAACTGCTTTTAATTCTGGCAGGCCTGGAAACATAGGCACATAGCCAAAAAAAATGCAGCAAAAACTGTTGCTGCTTTCCTGCCTATTTAACCCTGGCCCCTGCATGTGCCTGCCCCACCCACATCACTGTTGTACTTCTAGAGAGGCCTGAGAGGCCTGAAATCTTTCTGTTGGTCCTAGTTCTTTCTTCTGCTACTGGCCTGATCTCCAGCTGACTACTGGCCGACTGCTTCTTTGTTATCCACCTCCCATGCCTTGAGTCTACTGCTTTTTATTATCCCTGTAAACCTTCCCCCTTCTAATGGCAACCCCAAGATGGTTCGCTGGTGCTTGCCCTTTCAAGGGTTGACAATTAGGTCTTCATCCTTAACTACTTCATTAATTCTCAAACTTTCACTGTAAACAACAAATTGCCAGTCTGAATGTTCTCATTTTTTTTCTTGGGTCAACAGCTTGTCCAAAGATTTTCTGTACTGTTTTGTTTTGTTCCTAGTCAGCCATATCACCTAACATTAATGCTGAATCTTTGAATTAATCAGCCACATGTGGACCTATGTTACCAAGTAACAGACAAACAACACTTTAACAAGTAATAAGGATGTCATACGAAACCTTGCCGAAGCTTTGCTAAAATCAGTTATATGCACAGCATTACCTTTCTCCACTAAAGTAGATAATTTGTCAAGGAAAAACTCTTTCTCTCCCCCCCTTCTCTTTCTCTCTCCCTCCCTCCCTATTTCTCTCTGTGTCCATGTGTGTGTCTATATATATGCATACATAAATACGTGTGTGTGTATTAATTAATTATGTATGTATGTATGTATGTATGTATATATGTATGTATGGTATTCAGCTTTGTTCGGGTATTTTCCCACGTCATTATAGTTGTGCTTTCGGCAGAATCTCATCTGTCATCATTAGGCTTCTGTATTGTGTTCGTCTGTGAGTCAGACTTGTACAGTTGTTTCAGTTTTAAATTTGGGGCTAGCCTACTACTGTGCCAGAATGGTTTTTTCTTCATCCTGATTGGTTGGGAGTCTTGGTCTGTGTTTATTGGTCTTGCAGTTTGCTGTGTTCTGCTTGATTGGTGTTTCTAATATCTTCTGTCTGTTCTGTGGCTTTTTTTGTGTCTTGAAGAATTCGAATCCAGAGCCCTGGCTAATGCCACCCACAAACCCAAACTATGGTTAAGATACATCAATGACACATTTGTGATTTGGCCCCATGGAAAAGAAAACCTAAACAATTTTCTAACACACCTAAACAGCACCTAAAAATCAAGTTCACCATGGAAACAGAAACAAACAAACAACTACCATTCCTAGATGTACTAATCTACAAAAAAACAGATGGCACACTAGGACACACCGTATACCAGAAGAAAACACACACCAACCGCTACCTCAACGCCCAATCCCACCACCACCCAGCACAGATAAACTCCGTGGCCAAAACACTAATTGCTAGAACCAAATGCCTGGCAGACAAGATACACTAAAGACTGAACTATGCACCCTGACTAAAGTACTGACAGCCAATGGCTTCCACAAAAGCAAAATCACCGGCTTGATCCAAAAAAACACACTGAGACATAATGGAGACCGAGAAGATGAACAGAACTATGGAACAGCTGTCCTGCCCTACATAAGAGGTACTACAGACAAAATCAGTAAGATACTACACAGGCATCACATCAAGACTGTCTTCAAAACAGACAGAAAAATAGCAGCCATCCTTAGAAACCCCAAAGATAAAATTGACTTGGAAAACCAAAGCATATACGAAGTCCCCTGTTCATTATGCCCGGCACATACATTGGACAGACCAATAGAAGAATAAGTACCCGCCTGGATGAACACAAATGCAGTAAAAAATGCTGGAACACACTTCCTCACTAGTCCAACACATGAAAGCCACAGGTCATAGCCTCAACTTCAATGGCACCAAAACCCTAGCCACTATAGAAAACCCCAGCCACAGAATTATCAGAGAAGCCATAGAGATTGAAAAAAGACCTGAAAGCATGAATAGAAGAGATGATTCCAGCAGACTGTCAATTATTTGGAAGCCTGAACTCACAAACAAAAAAATCTCCACACCACTAGCCAGGCAAATACCTGGGCACAAACAGATCCCCCCTGATACCTCCAGCTCAAATATACCCCAATCAGGCACCCAGATGAAACCTAGCTTCCTAACAAATGATAGCCATCCATTTACCCGAAACCAAGCTGCACTAAAGGCCTTCAATAAAGTAACACAATGCTGCCAGCCAATCAAGATACAAAAAGAGCCAAAAAACAGACAGAAGATATTAGAAACACCAATCAAGCAGAACACAGCAAACTCCAAGACCAATAAACACAGACCAAGACTCCCAACCAATCAGGAGGAAGAAAAAACCATTCTGGCACAGCAATAGGCTGCCCCAAATTTAAATCTGAAACCACTGTAAAAGTCTGACTCACAGATGAACACTATACAGAAGCCTGATGATGGCAGATGAGATTCTGCTGAAACGTTGCTACAACTTTAAAAGCACAACTACTATGACGTGGGAAAATACCCGAACTAAGCTGAATGCCATACATGTAAGTACCCGCAAAAACTTAAGAATCTATCTATCTATCTATCTATCTATCTATCTATCTATCTATCTATCTATCTATCTATCTATATAATTTATTTATACATTTTCATTTTACATATATAAGTGCTTTGTGAACAGTATATTTTTCTGGCTCAATTTGCTTGTAGAATAATACTTTTCTATCTCCTAATTTCTACCTCTATTATCAAACATTTATAAAACAAGTCCCATGTGAAGAAGACTATATTTATGATATTATGTTCTAATATATCCTTTCAAGTGAACAAAACAGCCTGATATTGTAGAAATGTGGGGGGGGGGTACAAATACACTGAGTCATTAAAAAGTATATTCTAGTATTAGCTAATTCACTAAAAATCTAAATATACTTTTTCCATATGTACATATAGATATTATATTTTCTTTGCAAGCTTTTCAAAAATACAGGAGGTGGATCAACTCATTGTGTAATAATTGATAAAGCCATATTACTTTAACCAAAAAGCTGCCAGGTACAAAGATAACACAGTGAAATCCAATTGAGTCCAACCCTTTATATGCTTAAACCTAATGGACAAAATATTACCAAACTGAAGCTGTAAACCTCTACCCCAGGGGTGTCAAACTGGCAGCCTGCAGGCTGGATGCATCACACAGAGGCCAAGCCCATCCTGGCTTTGCAAAGGCAAAAAACATCATGATATATCATGTGATGCGGCCGAGGTGACATCCATGCTCTACCCAGTATATCTTGAGAAAATCTGGACTGTGGCTTCCCTGAACTTCTTTCCTCCTCTACTATCTCTTAATTTGTACTGCTCTTTGGAATATACTGTCTCCTCCCTGGAAAAGTTCTGTGTTGCCAATGTTCTTTTCCACTGCTTCTTAAGATGTACATTCCATCACAGGAGTGATGTTATTCTAAGCACATATATGTATGATTGATTGCTTATTGTACCCTATAACTATTATTAAGTGTTGTACCTTATGATTCTTGACTCTTGACAAATGTATCTATACTTTTATGTACACTGGGAACATAAGCACCAAGACAAATTCCTTGTGTGTCTAATCACACTTGGCCAATATATAAGTATTGTGTATGCAATATAATTAATAAAGTGTGAGCTTGGAGTAAGTGCAGGGTTCTGGCCCTGCACTTCTGATTGGCTGTTAGGTGGCTGGACCGGATTGGCCCGTTCCGGGGAATCCGATTGGCCCTTAACAGAGAGTTCTTATTGGTTATAAAAGCTAGCATTCCTAGCTTGTGATTGGTTAAACGTTGCAAGGTTTGCCTATATAAGGCGGGTTTTACTGATATTAAGAGAGCAAGTCAAGATGGTAAATAAAGAGCTGAAGTTCACCATTCAGAAACTTGTCTCCATTCTTTCTCGCCCATGCTCGAACTTAACACTGGCGACAAGGATGGGATATGGAGACATCTGAACCAACGAAACTTCGAAGAACACTGAGCACGTGACAGACGACGCCAACAACGGAACCATGTCCAGCAGCATTGTACCACCCGCTCCGTTCGATCCATCACAAGAAGACTGGGAGTCTTACATGGATCGTTTCCAAATGTTCCTAGAGACAAACAACTTAAAGGACGCCACAGCCGGGAAGAAACGGGCGGTGTTCCTGACGCATTGCGGTCCAACCATATTTAAGATGGCTAAGGCACTAGCCAAACCCCGAGAAGTGAAGGCCATGGATTGGGATGACCTCGAACCTATCCTGTGAGACCACTACGCCCCGACCGTGAGATGCCACGAGTTTTACCAAAGAAGCCAGCGAAAGGGAGAGAGCATAGCTGACTTCATAGCAGACCTCCGAAATTTGGGAGGCCTCTGCGGGTTCACCGATCTAGAAGAAGCACTAAGAGATCGCATAGTTCTGGGATTAGATGCACCAGGCGTTCAAAGCAAGCTGATGGCAAAAGGCAACATCAGCCTTGCCGACGCCATTGCCAATGCTACCGCAGCGGAAGCAACCAAGAAGTCGGCTGCACAACTACGCCAAAATCGCACTCCGGTACCACCACCGGCCAGCGAAATCTCACCTAGTTCAGAAGGGCAGCTCGTGACAACGCACCACGAGGACCTCTCTTCATCATCAGACAGTGACGAAGAAGGGGTCCATCGACTGCGGTCTGACTGGGACTCTCGCCCGAAGCCCTTACGCCCTTGCGCTGGCTGTGGAGCCAACCATGCCAGATCCGAATGCAGATTCCGTGACACACTCTGCCATGAGTGCGGGAAACGAGGCCACTTCGGACAGGTCTGCCGCAGCTTGCCAGGACCCAGCCAGGCCTCAAAAGGGGCTAACTATCGCCAATCGACAGGAAACCGTCCTGTAAGGTGAGAACCAGTAAACCACTCCTGCAGAAATCGAGCTTTGCAGAGAGAAGAGGCTCATCATACTATCACTATCGGTCACACCTCAGCTTTGGACACTAAGAAAATCCGAGTCACGGTAGCCATCAAGAACCAGCCTTGCCACATGGAGGGCGACTCGGGATTGTCCCTCTCGATGGTGTCATGGAAGACATTCAAGCAACTCATCCCCACAATTCAACGCCAAGATCTCCATTTCCAACGCCTCATCCTCAAGGACTACCAGGGGAATCGAATCCCCGTCGTCGGGTCCTGCCGAGTCCGAGTCTCTTTCAAGAAGCACACAGCATACTTATCTTTAACAGTCATCGATAGAGACCGGCCTAGCCTACTGGGCCTCCAATGGTTCACGCCACTCGGCATTGAAGTGGCCGACGTAAACCGAGTTGGTGGCTGTGACTGGAAGACCTTATCTCTGAGTTCAGGGACATCTTCGCGGACAGCTTAGGCGAGTACAAGGGGACCCCGATCTCATTCAGCTTAGATCCAAAAATAGCTCCCATTCGCCTAAAGCCCTGTCGAGTTCCGTTTGCCTTAAAATCGAAAATCGATGAACAACTCGACAAACTGATAGCTCAGGGGGTGTTGGAGTCCATCGATCACTCCCCGTGGGAAACCCCTATTGTAACACCCATTAAGCCAGACGGGTCAATCCGAATTTGTGGGGACTACCGGGCCACTTTGAACCACGCCCTGCAGCAGAACGCACATCCAGTTCTGGTGGTGCAGCACCTCCTCCATTCCCTGGGGGGCGGAAAAGTTTTCGCTAAATTAGATTTAGCTCAGGCATATCAGCAATTACCAGTAGATGAAAAAACAGCACAGGCCCAAACTATTGTGACGCACCGAGGTGCCTTTAAATGCACCCGGTTGCAATTCGGATTAAATGTAGCCCCGGCGATTTTTCAGAGCCTTATGGAAAGGTTATTGCAAGAGATAAAGAGTGTGGTCCCCTATTTTGACGATGTATTAATTGCAGCCCCTACAAAAAAAATCTTACAGGACCAGTTAAGATTAGTCCTAAAAAAATTCCAAAAGGCCGGTCTTAATGCTAAAAAAAACAAATGTAAATTGTGTACTGACAGTGTTGAGTTTTTAGGGTACCTGATTGATAGGCAGAGGGCATTCACCCTACCGAAAGTAAATTAAAAGCGATCAAAAACGCTCCCAGGTCAAGAAACAAGGCCGATCTCCAGGCATTCCTAGGCTTCATCAATTTTTATAATGTATTTTTACCGCACAAAGCAACCGTCGCTGAACCGTTACACTGATTGTTAGATAAAAAAGCAATTTGGTTATGGGGTTACCGTGAAGAACAGGCGTTCCAAAATGTTAAGAAACTGCTCACTTCTGAGTCTGTACTCATGCAGTATAACGAGATTTTGCTGTTAATTATAACCTGTGATGCATCGCCTTTTGGGGTGGGCGCTATTTTGAGCCACGTACTGCCTAATGGGAACGAAGCCCCTATTGCATATTTTTCAAAGACTCTGTCAAAAACGGAGCGGAACTTTGGACAAATTGATAAAGAAGCCCTCACAATTGTCTCAGCTGTGAAAAGATTTCACGAATACGTGTATGGTAGGGTTTTTACTATTGTGACTGACCACAAGCCGTTATTGGGGATAATAGCCGGAGATAAGCCAACTCCCTACATATTATCCCCTAGGATGACCCAATGGTCAGAATTCTTAGCTGCTTATAACTATCGGCTGCAATACCGCCCGGGGAAGGCTACACTGACGCATTGAGCCGAGCACCGCTTCCAGAGACTCTTGACGATCCGGCACCAACGGTAACCACGTTGCAAATCGAAGCGCTCAACTCGCCGCCACTGACTGCCTGAGATATCGCGAGAGAAACCAAACGCGACCACACCCTAGCACGTGTCCTAGGCTGGGTAGAACGCGGATGGCCATTGGACCAATTATCAGATGACTTCACACCATTCAAAACTCGACAGACCGAACTCTTCTCCCAAAAAGGCTGTGTCATCTGGGGCGATAGAGTCGTTATTCCAGAACGGCTCCAAAAAGCACTGCTGAGAATTTTGCACAATGGCCATCCCGGCATCGTGCGAATGAAAGCCCTTGCACGAAGCTACGCATGGTGGCCGGGCATTGATAAGCAAATCAAACAGTGGGTTAAAGCTTGTCCCAAATGCCAAGAAGTCAGCAACGCCCCACCAAAAGCCATGCCTACTGAATGGGAGACACCACGTGGACCCTGGTCCCGAATTCACCTGGACTTCGCGGGGGCAACCAAGGGCCACACCTTCCTGCTTACCATCAATGCCTACTCCAATTGGCTCGAAATTCATCGCATGACGACTACGACCTCCGAGGCGGTCATCAAGATTCTAAACAGACTCTTTGCAACCCATGGATTACCAAATGTCCTGGTATCTGATAATGGCCCACAATTTACTGCAGTAGTGTTCGAGCAGTACCTCGCTGACCACGGCATCCGCCATGCACTCATCTCGCCTGTGCACCCTGCGAGCAATGGCCGAGCAGAACGCATGGTTCAATTTGTGAAGAAAACCTTGCAAAAGATAGACTACGACAACATTGATGACAAGGTCAACCAAATCCTCTTTTTGCAACACATCACCCCACATAGCGTCACCAACAAAACTCCCGCTGAACTGCCAATGGGACGAAAGCTCCGCTCCCACCTTGACCGGTTGCACCCTGCGTATGAACCAGAGAAACCACTAGGATCCAGCGGCCGCTGTCGCACCTTCCAGGTAGGAGACCTGGTTTATGCAAAAAACCTATCGGGCGACCCGTTGTGGATGGAAGCGACAGTAGTATGTGCAACCGGCCCTAGATCCTACTTCGTGCAATGCCTTGACGATAAACTTTGGAAACGGCATATCGACCAATTAAGGTCACGGCTTGCAGCGGCCAATTCGCAACTCCCCTATGACCAAACTGAGGGGGGGGAGGTACGGAAGAAGATGAAGCCCTAGGAAACCCGTTCGAAGGAAACGACGATTTAATTGACACTCAGGAAGTGGAGCCAGAGGGAGAAACGTTTGCACCTCAGGGAATTGAGGAAAATGTGGGCAACGATGTAGAAGTGAACTCTGAACCAGAGACAGCCCCACTGCCAGACAACGATCTACCTCAGCGAGATTGCAACCAGCCGATACAACGAAAATCAAAGAGACTAAAAAGACAACCGTCCTATTTAAGGGACTATGTAACTGCGCCCTGAACTAAGGAACCAGGGGGAAGGGGTGTTGTGTATGCAATATAATTAATAAAGTGTGAGCTTGGAGTAAGTGCAGGGTTCTGGGCCTGCACTTCTGATTGGCTGTTAGGTGGCTGGACTGGATTGGCCCGTTCCAGGGAATCCGATTGGCCCTTAACAGAGAGTTCTTATTGGTTATAAAAGCTAGCTTTCCTAGCTTGTTATTGGTTAAACGTTACAAGATTTGCCTATATAAGGCGGGTTTTACTGATATTAAGAGAGCAAGTCACGATGTAAATAAAGAGCTGAAGTTCACCGTTCAGAAACTTGTTTCCATTCTTTCTCGCCCATGCTCGAACTTAACAATAAGAATTCTAATTCTAATTCTATAATCACTTCTATGTTTACAATTTGTCAAATCAAAGAATATGATTGACTTATCAGGTAAAATACTTCTGAATCCCAAGTTCCATTGATTTTTCTACAGTCCTCTATATGGAGAGAGGAAATATTCCAAGGGAATGTCCTGATATGACTTTTATCATCCAGTCACTCTAGAACATAGAATGATAAAATTAGAAGGGACCTTGGAGATCTTCTAGCCCTGCTTCAGCAGGAGACCTATACCATTTCAGATAAATGGTTGTCCAGTTGCTTTTTGAAAGCCTCTGATAATTTGTATGATTTTGTAGACAAACCAGTTTATATTTTCCTACCACTTCTATTATTATCACCATTATTCCTATCACCACCCTATTACCAGACGATAACCAATTAAAATGGAAGAAATGGCTTAGTTTCACAAAGTTTTTGATCATAATAGTAGGAGTGCAAAGCACCCAAATACATCTTCTAAAGCAGGGGTGTCCAACCTTGGCAACTTTAAGACTTGTGGACTTCAACTCCCAGAGTTCCTCAGCCAGCAAGTCTTAAAGTTGCCAAGGTTGGACAACCCTGTTCTAAAGCCTTTGTAAAGATCTGAAGAAACAATAAAGCACTTCAAATTTTCTTCTTTTTTTCCTCTCTTTCAAAGTCTGTGGAGATGAGAACAAGAACCACAACCTTAGCCAGATGGGTAAAAATAAACAAAGGGCGATGGGGAGAATCACTGAAAGCAGGCCAAAAACACAATCCATCCCAAAACATTAGCACAGTAAGTTAACAAAATATAGAGACAAAGATATTCCAGAACACTCTTCCAACAATGTCCCATTAATTACACGGGACGTATGCCAACAAAACAATCTACAATTTAGACAGCAACTATGCTGTGTATGTTACGTTACAAATGCTTGGGAGCCTTCTCAGGCCAAGACAGAGAAATGCTGTGTATATATTGTATGCTAATCCCAGAAAAAAGTAATGATAGTAATGGTAAAATGGATATAAAAATGGTGCATTTAGATTACAAATGGTATTGGATTACTGTCCTAAGATGGACACTTTCAAAATAAAGACCAAAAGCTTCAGCAGTAAAGCAGTGCTGAGAAATACAAACTGACATCAGTAAAATATTGATTCTTCAAGTAGAAACACTTAAGAAAAAACCAAAGAAAAAATTGAAAAGCAGCCCAATTTAAATCAAGCTAATAATTGGCAAGCAAATTTTACTTAATTTACCTTACATGCCACTCATTTCATCATCCAAATGAATCTTTGGATAATTTTTTTTTACCATGCTTTGCTATCTGTTCATAAGACCAGTCTTTTGTGATCAGCAATAGGATTTAAAAGAAAGGATCCTGATATGCTTTGCTTCAGACTTCTCCAACCAAAAGCCCTCCAGATACTTCTATCAACTTGAACCAGTACAGACAATGATTTCTGTGGCAATTGATTTTGATAAAGGTTGTCTTCCAACACATCTGGAAGGATCATGTTTGGAGAAAACCATTTTAATTTAATTGCATGAAATACAAATGACCTATAACTCAATTCAATTGGTTTCAATTTAAAAAAAAATCCAATGCAACATATAAATAATATACGTATGTTATTATAGTGCCCTTTAGATAACAGTACAAAATAGTTTCAAAATTGATATATTAACATTAATCATCTGAATTAAGAATAATATATGAACTCTTCTGTTTTCTATCCAACAATAATATTTATCATTCACTCTGTTCTATGTGGACATCTCATGCTACAAGTTAGATATATGTACAGAACCATTAGATGAGTTAATATTTCTTGAAACCTTGAACTTGTTGCATATTTTAGTCATCTGCCACTTCATGTTTCTCAAATGTTGGGATGATTCCCATCAGCTTGGACCCTATAAAAGATTGTACCTAGAACATTTGAATGCTACCAGATTTTATAATGGACTTTAAATACAATATCTTGTTTTCAATTTTAAAATCTCATTTTCAATCAATAAAATACCATTTGTGTATTCATCCATCCTCCAATTATTTGTTAAACAAAGAGTTTACTGTTTTTGTTTTCACTGAGTTTAGTAGGACTAAGAAACTATGCTCACTATATGAATCTATTTGGTACAATGTGTTTAGTCCACAGCAGATGGCAGTGCTCGGCCAATCTTGACTAATCAATGAAAACCAAGCAGGATCAGATCTAGTTAATACTTGGAAACTTGTAGGAACTAACATATCTATTATACCAAACTTGGAAGCTGAAAAAACATCCCAGGAGAACGCAAAGGTAGACCACATTTGTATTGTTCACAGCAAATCTCTATGGACATATCCAACAAGACTCAAGTTTTCAACTTCAAGGACATACATATTTTAAACCATTTACACCCCGAATTTACAAACTGGCAAGTACCTTAAATGACTTATTTGTTGATCATCAATTTTGCATTATAATGATGATTTTATCTTCTTATTTAAGAATATTTCATATTAATATATCCATTGTTGATATCTCAGAACAGAACTAAAGTATCTCCTTTACTCCAAAACAAGTCTACATTTTTTATCTCTGTTCTCCAAAAGGAACAGACTGAGAATGCATTTTCCAGAGAAAGAAATCTCCCTCTGGTGGAAGAACATTACCTGGATAATCATTTTGATCTATGTCTGAGTCTCCTCTTAATGTAAATCCAAATCCTGCAGGCATAGATTGGGTGGCCCACAGGCCAGTGAGAATCTGGGAAGGATTAGGATTTAACCCATTTCTGTCTCCATTGTAGATGAATACCCTCCCCCTTCTGTCTTCTCCTGCAAATGGAGCACCTATAGCAACATCTGCAAAATAGCAAAGCCAAATTATATTGTTAGAATCAATTGGGCCTGTTCTGAGGAACAGCATTTACTCTGAGATCCAAATAGCTCCTCCCTCCCACCTTTTGTAAGGCCTGTTTCCAGGGGCAGGATTCAAATTTTTTAACAACCGGTTCTGTGGGCGTGGCCTAGTTGGTGGGCATGGCTTGGTGGTCATGTGACTGGATGGGTGTGGTCAACTCAACATCACTCACATCGAGGCACGCATCTCCTCACCTGGCCTCTCATGACTGTGGGGATGCTGCAACAGTCGTAAGTGTGAAAAATGGTCATAAGTCATTTTTTTCAGTGCCATTGTAACTTTGAATGGTCACTCCACACAAGCAAAGTACCAGCAAAGGAGGGAAAAAAACTCCAGAGAAGTTCCAGAGACAGGAAGCAACACCAGAATATTTCCTTCCTGTCTTCCTTACAGGATTAGGCCAGTAATTTCTTCTAACAACTGGTTCTCCGAACTGCTTAGAATGTTAACAACCAGTTCTAGCGAATAGGTGCAAACCTGTAGAATCTCACCCCTGTCTGTTTCCCCCTCCCCCAGGCACTTGGTCAGGCATAATCTCTGACATAACCTGCATTATCCCATTTTAAAAATTATTTTATTTTTATTTGATAAATAACTAAATAAATAAGTGCTTTACTACCCTGGGCAGGAAATGTTTCAACTAGTACTGTTCTGAAAAAGATCCCACTTTCTTTTTTCTTCTGCCAACTTTTTTCATTTTGATTAAACAAAATTTGTGGGTAGCTCCTGCATTAATTTAATTATTACGTACTCAAGAAATATAGGTAAATATTCTATCCTTTCACATACAGTTTTCTCTCCAGTAATCTGTAGGATCTTTGGCTTCCCTCTCTTCATTTAAATTCCAAGAGAAGACATTATGAAAAAGTCTTGAGAATCAGGTAGAAAAATAATGTCTCTTCCACAGAGAAAGGACAATTTTGATAGACAGCAAGGCAGTTTTGGCATAGTGTTAAATTCAGTTAGTTTTGCTTTCACAATCACTGATGTTTGGGGCAGTATTTGAAACAGTGTAAATAGTTTTAGAAGGAGAAAGGGATATGGATCCATTGCTAAGCTAGTTGACTTACATCATTTGACCCAGGTCCTGTTCCCTATTGTTGAAAAGGAAGCTGCCGCCCACCCGCTTCTTCAATAATAATTCAAAAGGGGTTTTAAAACTTTTTTCTTTTCTCAGACTTTTAAAGCATGGATATTTTTACACATCTGGTTTTAGTTATTATATTTGTTCTACTGAATTTTAGTTGAATTTGAGACATTATAAATCACCTAGGAACCTGTGAGTTTTAGTCCTGCCTTAGGCATGAAATCCAGGTAGACCAGATACACTCTTAGCCCAATTTAGCTCACAAGAGGGAAACAGGAGGAGGAAAAACTATCTGACATATTTTATGCCTTGAATTATTTAGAAAAATAATAAAGGTAGGATAAAAATAATTTTTAAAAAGGAAATTGTAACTGGAATCTACTGGACTGATGATTGTGACAATTCCAACATTCAATTCATTTACCCATTTACGTGGTAGCACAACATCCTTCAGTAGTCATGAAGGATATAATTAGTATGTTTTCATCATCATGACTTCATTTTGGGCAAGGAAGAAAGTTTGCTACTGAACTATTCATTCCCCCTAAGTTATTTAAGTGCATCTCTTTAAGGTGATGTAGTTACTTACCTCTATAACCATCCTGATTGAGATCTCCCAGAGGTGCAATAGAATTGCCAAATCGACCAAAAACCTCAGTGCCAGACAATGTCTGTGCTTCTTTGAAGGACAAGACAGAATCCTGCAGATACAGATACACCTGTCCAACTTCCTTAGGGTTGCTCTCAAATTCACGTTCCATAAAGAGAGGAGCACCAACTAGGATGTCATCCATACTAAAGGGAAAGAAAGAAGGATAAATGACAAGACTGACATCCAAGTTGGCTCAGCTGAAAAAGTGGCTTGTTTTGCAGGAATAGGAAAAACTGGGTAGAATGACTAAAGCAAAGTCACAAGCCCTGACCATTTTGTAAATGCATTATCTCAGGCATGTATGAAAATGGTGGAGTTTCTAGTGCAGCAATATTTTGATGAAAGCAATAAGATGTTTGCACTGTGCTGGATTTCTATCCATTGGGAAATTATCCAGCCTTATTCCTTTCCTCTATGAAAGTTCCTTACTATGTAACATCTGGACTGGATAGGGGTCACCTGTGAATTAAATGGCTCAGCAGTACCTGCTTTGGGAGATATGATACTGCTGAATCATGGAAGATGAAAAGTTTATCCATTCTTAGTTTCTTTCTCTTTTGGTTTCTGTAGATCCTTCCACGAATGAATGAATCTTAGGCTGTCTGTTTCACTGCCTCTGATCTTTGCTATACTTTGTTTTTCCAACTCCTAATTCAGATAACAAAAACAATGATGTCAATTTCACCTCCATTTGTTCTCTTCTGTTCTAGTCTGTCCTGAATTGTTCTAACAATGCACAGGGAGCTGTGTGTTTTAAAACATCTGGTTAGAGTAGAAATTTTTAAACTTGAGAAACATTTCTGTTTGTCTGCGTTTATAAATAGCCTTGTTTCAGAGCCAAATTCAGGCTCAGAAAGGCAAATGGGATGGGGAATGAAGCAGCAGCTTTTCAAATGTAACAGAACATTATAATTCACTGTAATGTTTAATGCTATGCTACAAACTGCTTGCTAAACACTGCTTCTGGTAAGGAACTTCAAAAAAGTCAAAATGGTTAGCACAAATGGAATAACTGTGTTTGCCACCTTGAGTTTTTTCATTCCCAGAAAATGTTCCCATTTCTAATGAAGGAGCATCAATGTCAGTTGGTAAAATATGCACAAAAAAGTGGATTAGGGTACCCAAATCCTACTTGTCTGCTTCCTATTGGCACTCTTTTTGCCAACAGAAGATGGAATAAAAATGATGTTTGATCTGACCAAGCATCAGTCTTTGATTTTCACATATCTGCACTGGTGCAGGACTTGTCTATCATAAATCAAGAAAGTACTTATACTGGTTTCCGGTTTCGCGTGGCTTCGGGGCAGCAGGAATTCGCGACAGCTCGCGATTCCTGCTGTGCTAGCCATCGAGGTACCCCCGATCCAGATGGGTCAGGGGGATATGGCTGCCCTGTAGGGACAGCTGAAGAGAGAGGGGAGTCGGATAGGGAGGTGGGGGTGTCGCAGACCCCCCCCTTCTCCGGAAAAACCCCTTTTTCCCAAGGCGGTGGAGCGGCGGTCAGCAATGGCCGCCACGAAGAAGCCTGCAACCGGGTAAGATTGTGCTGGAGGAAGTGTGAAGAGTGAAAGTTTTGTCTGAGCCGGGTCAAGTAACATCTTTTAAATTGCCTGGAACTGAGCTGTTTGAATTGCTGGAGGATACATTGTATCCCTAAGAAGAGCGAAAAGCGGCGGAGAAGCTGTTAAAGAGAACTTTTTTTTTTTTTTTTTTTACTCTCCCACCCCATGGAAACAGCAGAAATATTTGGATATATTGGACATTGAAAGTGAATTGCTTTGAGAGTTGAAGCTAAGAGACAAAAGGATTCTTGGACATTGAAAAATTTAAGAAATTGGAAAACCCTTGTTGGAGGTATGGATTTCTGATTATTTAAAATTGACATTGCAAGTGGGAAGGGAGAGAAAAAAAAATTGGAGCAGAAGCTGAAAAAGGAGGAGATTGCCTAGAATCCCAAAGGAAGATATATGGTAATTGGACCTCTTTGATTAAAAATTAACCCCAGAAAGAGAAAGAGAAGAAGGAAGAAAAGTATTAACTTTTGGAACTTTTTTTTTTTTAATTGCTTTTGATTGTCTTTGATTAAAAATACTTGTGGTTGTTTTGGAAAAAGTTTCCCTTTTCATAATGGCATCGTTTGTGGATGAACTAGAGATTGAATATCAAAAATATAAAAAAGAAGATACTTTGGGCACTTTGTTTCAATTTTTAGAAATGGCGTTATGTACTTATGAAAAGTTGATTACGCAGCAGAAGGACTGGGACAAGGAAGAAGAGGAAGAAGAAGCCATCTTTGATGAACAATGGGTCCCTTCCGGAGAGGAGGAGAAAAAGGATAAGAAAAAGGGGATTTTAAGAATTATAAAAACAACCAAAAGAGAGAAAAATGAGCAAAAAGGTGGAGGCAAGGTTAGAAAGCAAAGGAAAAGGAGCAAGAAAAGCGAGGAGAAAAAGCAAAGGGGTAAAAAGGGCAAGGAGAAGAATAAGCAAGAGAGAAAGGGGGGGAGGAGAAGCCTTAATGGGGGGAAGCAAGACCTAAAGAAAAAAAGTTTATTTAGAGACAATGGGTGAATTTAATTTAGATTAAAAGAGGGATTCTGGAGGGTACATAAGTTTGTGTTTTTATATGTGTATTTAGAATATAAAATTCATTATGTAATCTTAGAATCTTTTAAACAGAATCCCAAGAAAAATTGCTATACGAAGTATTTTTAAGTTAGGGTAATGAATTATAGACGTTACTCCAATTGGTATATAGGAGAAGTATAGTAAAAGAAAAAAGAGGAATGGATAATTGGAAATAGAACAGACAAAGAATGTTGTTGAAAATGGTAATAAGATATGAAAGGATATATATGCTTTTTTTTGGATTTTGTATATTGATAAAAGGCAATAAAATTTTAATTAATAAGAAATAATTGGGATGGAAAGGAGAAGTAGGGATAAGATATGAAGTTAATACTATATGAAGTATTGATATTATAATTTGGAAATGTTATGCCTTATTGGTCTTTTATTATTATTTTTTCCTAGAAAAGAATTTATAAGCTGTTATGCCTTGACTCTTTGTGCATTGTTTTTATAAAACTGATAAAAATGGTTTTTATATATATATATAAAAAAGAAAATGATAATAAGATATGGAAGGATATATGGGATGAATATGATGTTTGAATTTGTGTCTGTGTGAAGAGTTTTAACCCGGGAACAGACAACCTTCAGAAAAGATCTTTTAGTTTTGTTTATGTTTTGTGTTTTGTGTGTATTGTGTTTTTTGTAAAACTAATAAAATTTGTTTTTTATAAAAAAAAAAAAAAAGAATCAATAAAACCTTGGAGGAATGTTAGATGAGAATAATTGTAAACAATCCAGAAAGAAATGAATATGATGACTATAAAATGGATAAATATAGAAAAGAAATGAAATTGAATAAGAGTAAAGAGAAATAATGAGAAATTTGCTGAAAGATATTTATGTGTCCATATGGAAATGGGATAAATTAGAATTATGTTGTATAAAAATAATGTTTTATTCGACTTGTAAAAATTTATAATGTTAAGAGGTTTTATGTATTTATGTATTTAATGGTTAATGATGTGTTGTTTTATCTTTAAAATTAATAAAATTTGTTTCAAAAAAAAAAAGAAAGTACTTATACTCATGCACTGACCAGGAGAGCCTTAATGATTTTCTTTTAAGAAAAATGACTCTTAAAAATGCACATGCTGGCCACCTACTGAAATTTTATGCAATTCTTTTGTGTTCTACTGGGTAATTAGCAGCAGGAATTGTGGTCTAGCATCTGGAGATCACAAACATAAGCACTTAAAGCTAAGATAGAGTATGGGTTGTATATTTCAACTAGGCATTTGATTTCAGCTCACATAAATATATACCATTTCTATTAATCTTGTGCATAAGCTACCATGGCTCTGACCTTCAGGTATTGGTGCCTATTTAATGCGTACTATTTTTTATTAACTGTATTAGCAATGCAACATGCCACCATTATAACAACAACATTATACATTCAACTTTTAAAGTAAGGATTATAGGTCCATGACAGAACATATGTGTTATGTATTCAAATGGTATACTCGAAATCCCCGAGCCTTGATTGGCTAAGGCACGGGGATTTCTGATTGGCCAGGCGAGCCGCGCTGATTGGCCCGATTGAGGTCTCCCGCGATTGGTGCAAACCAAGAGCGGGAGACTTGAATCGCTGCCATTGGCCGCGGCCGCCTTGCGAAAGGTATAAAAGCCGCGGGCTTTTTGCCTTTAGCCGGTTCGGTTCCTCCTAGTTAATAAAGAGCTTTGAATGAAAGTCACCGACTCTAATCATCTTTTTGCGGACACGACACTGGCGACGAGGATGGGATCTCGCCCCTGAACCGAACCCCGTGTCCAAGAACCAGTTCCAGCGCGAAGATGGCGAAAATAGCACCGCCCGCCCCATTCAACCCCGCAGCCGAAGACTGGGAATCATACTCGGATCGATTCCAGATGTACCTGGAATGCGCCGGGATGAAGGATGCCCCAGCCCCGCTAAAACGCGCCGTCTTTCTTACACACTGCGGACCAGAGGTCTTCCAAATGGCCAAAGCCTTGGCCAAGCCAGCAGACGCCACAGCCATGGACTGGGACGTCCTGGAACCCATACTACGGCGCCATTACGCTCCCGAAGTCCCCATCCTGATACGGCGCAACGAGTTCTACCGCCGAAACCAGAAACCAGATGAAAAATTGAGCGATTTCGTCGCAGAACTTCGGTGCCTGGGAGGACTCTGTGAGTTCGAGGGTCTAAACAGTCTCATAAGAGACCGCTTCGTACTCGGGTTATGGGATCCTACACTTCAGAGCCGACTTATGGCCAAGGGCGACATCAGCCTAGCCGATGCCCTTACAGCAGCCGCAGCCGCTGAAGCAACCGCACACTACGGTGAATACCAGTCAAACTCCAGCACGTCAGAAGACGAGGAGGACATTCACCGAGTACAGACGGGGCGCGGCGATCAACGAAGTCGAAAAGGTCGCAAGTCGAGGACCAGTTGCGCCGGGTGCGGCGGCGACCACCCCAGGTCAGAATGCCGATTTTTTGACTCTATCTGTAGGCATTGTGAACGAAGGGGTCACATCGCCCGAGTTTGCCGCCAAAAGAAGACTCGCAGCCTGCCCAAATGGGAACAGCACGACAGACGGAGAGAAAACTCCCCGCCCAGAACCAGAGAACGCCAGCCAGACGGTCGGTGGGACCGCGCTCAACGATCTCAAAGAAGCGGCGACGGTCGGCGGAAAGAAGAAACCCACCAGACGGTGACCATCGGCCACGCCATCTCCGACGGCGCCAGAAAGGTACATGTAGAAGTACATATAGAAGGCCAGCCATGCAAGATGGAAGTGGACTCTGGGTCCTACCTTTCCATGATTGCATGGCGCGAAATCAAAAGACTGGTGCCTACTCTACAAAAGAGAAACGTGCATACACAAAAGATCATCATTAAAGACTACCAAGGGAACCGTGTCCCGGTAGTAGGCACCAAGAATTTCAACATAACTTACAAAGGCCACACTGAACAACTACCACTCACAATCGTCGATCGCGACCGCCCAAGCCTACTGGGTCTACAATGGTTCGCCCCGCTTAACATCGCGCTGACAGGTGTCAACCAAGTCACCATCGAAGCTTGGGAACAGCGGCTAACCCAGGAGTTCCAGGAGGTGTTCGATGGAGGCTTGGGCAAGTACCAGGGGCCCCTTATCTCGTTTGACTTAGACCCAAGGGTTCCCCCTAAGAGACTTAAACCTAGAAGGGTACCGTTTGCATTAAAACCAAAAATTGACGAGCAGCTCGACAAGCTCGTCAAACAAGGGGTATTGCAACCGATAGACCATGCCAGATGGGAAACCCCTATAGTGACCCCAGTAAAACCAGACGGGTCCGTGAGAATTTGCGGGGACTATAAGGCCACCCTAAATGGCGCATTACAACAAAGCGCCTACCCAGTCCCTATAGTACAACATTTACTACACTCGCTAGGAGGGGGCAAAGTCTTTGCAAAGCTCGACCTTGCCCAGGCATATCAGCAACTACCTGTAGACGAGAAAACGGCAGAAGCCCAAACAATAGTGACCCATCGAGGGGCTTTCAAGTGTAACTGGCTCCAATTCGGAGTCAGCGTGGCACCAGGCATTTTTCAAAGCCTGATGGAACGTTTGTTACAGGGCATAAAAGGGGTGGTGCCCTATTTTGATGACGTACTAATAGCGGCGCCAAATGAAGCCGAATTAGAGAACCGACTCAGACAAGTCTTAACAAAATTTAAAGAAACAGGACTTAAGGTTAAGCGAGAAAAATGCAATCTTTGTACAAAGCAAGTAGAGTTTTTGGGCTATCTCCTAGACCAGAAGGGCATTCACCCTACAACTAAAAAAGTAAAAGCCATCAAGGAAGCGCCCACCCCAAAATCCAAAACGGAATTACAAGCGTTCCTAGGATTACTAAATTTCTATAATGTTTTCCTACCTCAAAAGGCAACGGCGGCGGAGCCCTTACATAGACTCCTAGACAAGAAGGCAGCCTGGACTTGGGGGAGGCGAGAACAAGCCGCTTTTCAAAGAACCAAGGACCTCCTCACCTCCGATGCTGTCCTGATGCAATTTAGTGAGACTTTACCCCTAGCTGTCACTTGCGACGCATCACCCTTCGGCGTCGGCGCTGTCCTCAGCCACACCCTCCCAGACCAGAGAGAAGCACCCATCGCCTTTTTTTCCAGGACTCTGACCAAACCAGAGCGCAACTATAGCCAGCTGGACAAGGAAGCTTTGGCTATAGTTGCCGCCGTTAAACGTTTTCATGAATATTTGTACGGCCGCCCGTTCACCATCGTGACGGATCACAAGCCTCTGCTGGGCATCCTCGGGGGAAACCGAGCCACTCCCAACATCTTGTCACCCCGAATGACAAGATGGTCGGAATTCCTGGCAGCCTACAATTACGAACTGCTACACAAGCCAAGTAAGAAAATCTCGCATGCGGACGCTTTAAGCCGCTCGCCCTTACCTGACTCAGAACCTGACCCAGCACCAACAACAAATACCTTGAGCATAGAAAGTTTACCTATTACCGCATCCGACATTGCCAGAGAAACCATTAAGGACAGGCGTCTGGCACGAATCTTGCACTGGTTAGAAAAGGGCTGGCCGGAAAAGGACAGTGACGAGACTTTTAAAACATTCCGCCAGCGCCAGACCGAACTGTCACTGCTGAGAGGATGCATTCTATGGGGTGACCGGGTGGTAATTCCAGATAGATTGCAAGAAAAAGTCTTGAGGATGCTACATGAGGGTCATCCTGGCATTGTCAGGACTAAAGCCCTGGCCAGAAGCTACGCTTGGTGGCCAGGGATGGACAAGCAAATTGAGGCATGGGTCGCCAAATGCCACCGATGCCAGGAGACCAGATCCAACCCATCCACAGCACCCATCCGGGATTGGGAAACACCACGGGGGCCCTGGTCCAGAATCCATCTTGACTTTGCGGGCCCCACAAATGGACATACATTTTTAATCACAGTCGACGCATATTCCAATTGGCTGGAAGTCAGCGACATGAAGTCCACTACCACAGAGGCCGTCATTAAAGAACTGTGTAAACTGTTTTCCACACACGGCCTCCCAGACGTCGTGGTCTCAGACAACGGACCCCAGTTCACGTCCATCGAGTTTGAACGGTTCCTGGCGGAAAGAGGTATCTGCCACGCATTAACAGCACCGGCGCATCCGGCGGCGAACGGTAGGGCGGAACGGATGGTCCAGTTTACAAAAAAGACCCTCAGGAAAATGGACCACGGGGAGATCAACGACAAAATCAACCGCCTACTCTTCATACAACACATCACACCCAACACTACAACCAACAAGAGTCCGGCAGAGCTGTTGATGGGCAGAAAGCTGAGGTCCCCACTTGACAGACTGCACCCGACTTACAACCCGGAGCAGCCCCCAGACTCCAGCTCCAGGTTACGGACATTTAATCCAGGTGACCTGGTATACGCAAAAAACATGACGGGGGACCCCCTATGGATCCCAGCCGTCATAACGCAAGTCACTGGTCCAAAGTCGTACCGGCTCCAAACCACGGACGGGCGAGCCTGGAAACGGCGACTGACCTCAACCCCCAAGAAGCGAACCAAGGGGGGAGGGAATACCCGGAGAGACAATCGCAAAATAAAATAAACCAAAAATACTCACCTGAAAACAGCCATCGCGAGTCCCCTCCGGAGAAGAACCGTCTGGCCAGCTCTACCGACTCGGAGAAGCCAAGCGGGAGCGGCGAAATCCGCAGCTCAACCGACCCGGTAGGCCCAGGCGGGAGCCACGGCGAAAGAACCGGCCCGATCATCCAGCCGGTTCGCAAAGAGGCAGGAGCAGCCAAAGGAACAACCGCTCCGGCCGAGTTACAACAGGAAAGTGAGTTGCGCAGGTCAACTAGGACTCGACGGAGCCCCGCCTACCTGCGTGACTACACCACCTGACGGACCATACCAAGGGGGGAGGGGTGTTATGTATTCAAATGGTATACTCGAAATCCCCGAGCCTTGATTGGCCAAGGCACGGGGATTTCTGATTGGCCAGGCGAGCCGCGCTGATTGGCCCGATTGAGGTCTCCCGCGATTGGTGCAAACCAAGAGCGGGAGACTTGAATCGCTGCCATTGGCCGCGGCCGCCTTGCGAAAGGTATAAAAGCCGCGGGCTTTTTGCCTTTCGCCGGTTCGGTTCCTCCTAGTTAATAAAGAGCTTTGAATGAAAGTCACCGACTCTAATCGTCTTTTTGCGGACACGACAATATGCTTCAATTTCAAATTTAGGCTCTTAAGACATTTTTGTCTGACAGACAATGTGGTGTTGTGGTTAAGGTGTTGGAAACACTTCTGGGAGACTGTGGTTCAATTCCATGCTGGAGCATGGATATTCTCAGGGTTGTTATTGTGGGGGGAAATGGGAAGAAGTATACAGTGCACATTGCCTTCAACTCTGGAACTAAAGGTGGGATAAAAAATATAACAAGTACATTTACAGGAAATAAAGTTGTATGTTACTAATCTACAGTAGTGTTTTAAATATCATATTAGTACAGGGTGGGAATGGAGCAATTTTCGGCCTATGGATCATATGCTTCCCTCAAGCTTCCTTCTATTCTTGTCAGCTTTTTGAGGAAATTCAGACAAAAAACACCAAATATGAGTACTAACATTACTTTTATTGTAAGATTAAACTAACAGAATTGTACAAGCTTGAATGTACCCCTCCCTTCCCTTACTTTTATTCTCACCAAAACTAGAGAGGATCCCTTCTGAGACATTTTCTCTATTCCTACCCCTTCTTTAATCTCAGATTTTATCAGACCATTGTATAGGCTGCAGTTCTTCCTCTTGTTTTTCAAGGTCATTCCTCCATACCATTACAGTGTCCCCTGAATATCCTCACATTTGATTAAATATTTCTTTACAGTATTTTGGCATTGTGATTCAATAATTCACATTGACACAAACTAGAAGAGTGTGGGAGCCTAGCCAGATGTTTCTGATTAACAACAGCACCTATCAGAATTATGGGAGTTATAATCTAAAACATCTGGAGGGTGCCAGATTGTTTCTCTCTAATGCATACAATGTAACCAAACTTCCTAGGATTTTTAGAAATAAAATCCCATCTGGACCCATTCTCAGTTTTGAACAGCAGGTAGGGTAGTGATAGAAGACCTCAAAAATATATTTTCCACATTCCAACATTTCTCAAAGCTATTTTAAAAAGCAGATTTTTTTTTTATCTCTCTCTCTTCTATATACTCCTGCCTTCAGTTATGGAAAAATCTTCTTCTCCCAGTCCAGATATTTCTTTAAAATTACTTGTTTTTGAAAGCTTGTCCAAGTGTGAGAAAATTGGAGATCAACTGATTGAATTGGGAACTAGTTATGGTAATAGAAACAAGTAAAACAATTCATAATTTTTGAAAAATAATGTGATCTTCCATGTCTGTGATGAGAAAACATTTCTTATTTTATTGGGAATGCAATAGTTTTCATGGTAGCATTTTATAATTCGATGTTTACACTTGTAATTTCTAAGGTTTTAAATCTTATGTCCTAACATAAAAATTGAAATAATATATGCAACTGTAACCTACAAAATCAATTTAAACTCCATAATTATATTCTTTTTCTGTTATAACTAGCTGGCAGTGCAACTGTAATATAGAACATAGAGTAACAGAGTTGGAAGGAGGTCATCTAGTCTAACCCCCTGCTCGAGCAGGAGAATCTACTCCAAATATAACCTCTAGGTCGTATTAAAATTAAAATATTCTAACCAATTCTGTCTGCATAACAACATAAACACTTGTAAGGTGATAGATTAATAACCTGCTTAAAAAAGAATGCACTCAGCTTACTAACATGCTAAACTAAAATTTGGAAATAAAGTAAAGGGAAAATGTTTCAAACAGCATAAACTGCAAGGGAAAAAATACAGGTATTTGCCCTGACAGTTGACAATAGTTCATGTACCATTTCATTCAGGGGGCCCAGGACTACTGCACCAAATGAGTTAACTCCAAAGCCAGATTGTGTGGGCAAAATAAAACAAAAAAGTACCTCTATTTTCATTTTAAGTTCAATTGTATTTCATTTGATTCAATTAAGTATTAGTTAAATTAAATATTTGACTCACAGCAAATATATGAAGGGGGTTATTGTTGTATTTAATATTTAGTATTGACAAATATCCAATTTTAATTGTTGCTGTTATAAGTTTGTTATATATAAAATGGGTGGTCACATGTCTTTTCCAAAATTTAATAATGCTGCAATTTTCATATCAAAAATTACAAATTTGAAAAAAATTATAAAGTATTTGGGGATCACATCAAGACTTTAAAGACAATAATGCACAGATTGTGGACATTGTTGTTTACAATGTAGATTAGTTTATTGCAGTCTGTTATTGCAGAATAAAAATTTGACAGCAATAGAATTGCCACATAAGGAAAAGAAAGTGTCTATTTCTATTTTAAGATAAGATTCACAAACTTGGGGGGGGACTACTAATTGAATAAAATATAGTTAAAGAAAAATAACAGATACTTTTCTTTTGGTTCATCAAACAATTTGCTTCATCAGTTTAGTATGTAGATTAAAATTTTACCACTATATGTGAAAATATTAATATTTATTATGTTAGGAACTTTAGTAAAAGAATTAAAATGAAAGGGGTTATATTGTATCTATGCAAATAAATTACAAACTTTTTTCAAGATAATTGGTTTTGGCTGGCCTGGAATACTCCCCTGGCAGAGATGGTATTCAGCAGGTCCTGACCAGGTTTGGAAAACCGGTGGTGGAAATTTTGAGTAGTTCAGAGAACCAGCAAATGCCACCTCTGACTGGAGATTTTACAGTATTCTTTCCCTGCTACACCCACCAAGCCACGCCCACAGAACTGGTAGTGAAAAAATTTGAATCCCACTGGACTAAGCAAACAATTTAAGAATCCATGCATTGTTGTGGGGAAAAAATGGGGTTGGGAGTGCCTTGAGTTGCTGAAAAAAAGACTGGAAATCCAGTCTGTCTATCTGTTTGTCTGTCGGTCAGTCAGCCACTCAATAAATCATGCAAGCATGTTGTAAATCTAACTGAAAAACTTAGATTAAACACAGTACAATAATAAAATAATTTATTACTAGCTTACCCATCATTGTTAATGTCTGATATTGCAATAGTATATCCAAAGTAAGATGCCATCTGTTTAAAAAAAAATATATGCCATTTTTAATCAGTTATCAGCAAATTTTCATTCCATACCATCAAAATAATTATTTTCTTCTTGACTGTATATTGAGGATTGTATATTTCCATACTATTACCAAAAAAAAAAATGGGTGTATGAAGTTACCAGTCAGCTATGTATGAAATTATCTCTATGTTTTACACTGTAGCCTTTAATTGCTGTAATCCTTATCTTGAAATACAAAATAATTATGTAGAATTATCAAAAATTATTACCTGCTTGCCAGTGAAATTCTGAATAAAGGTCAGATCTGTGGAATTTATTATTGTAACCTGGAAATAAAAATGCTATCATACATTTCATAAAGAGTTATATTCCACAATCATTCTCTCTAAAATCTTGATGTGATTCCCCAAATGCTTCCAAATTTTTTTCCAAACTGCAATTTTTTCATATGAAAACTGTTATTTTAAAATTTTTCTCCTACAAAACTTGATGCATTGACGTAGGAAGCCCTTAAAATAATGTGGATGATTGCAAAACTCAGAATGTCGGGTATAAGATGGACTTTTGAGAACTATAGTTTTACGAATAGCAAAGCCCTTATTCTCAGCATTTCCTTCCAACTTTTTAAAGCAAGAAAAACATCCACTTTTGGCTTTCATGGGAAAACCCAGAACCATTTATAGGTAGTCCTTGTTTAGCGACCCTAAGTGGGACTTTTTCATCACTGTGATAACTGTGAATGATTGCAAAACAAGGCAGTCATCCAACAAGGATTACCTGTATGGAGAAAGAAAGAAACAAAAAAAGGTAGGATGGTGGCTAAACCTTGCAATCACAGCTCTGCCTATTTTGCATGTTTGATGCATATAAAAAAAGGAATGGAGTTGATCACATATTCCCAGCTTCCATCTTAACTTTTTGCAGCCCTACTCCAGTGCTGCTAGAATCACCTGAGAAACCGTAAAATTGTAGGTTTCCTGTGTCCAACTCTAGGGGACGGTACTCATCTCTGTTTCTTAGCTGTGGAAGGCAGGGTTTTCTGAAGACATATCTATGATCATGTGACCAGCATGACTATATGCTGAGATGCATATAACTTTTCCACTGAAGTGGTACCTATTTATATACTCACATTTTCATGCTTTCAAACTGCTAGGTAGTCAGAAGCTGGGCATGATTGGGAGCTCACCCTGTTGCGTGATGCTCAGCTCTTGAATTCAGGCTGTCAGCTTTAACTCAGTATCTTTAACTATTGAGCTATATCACCCTTATAGGAAAAAACTGTACCATTCTAAAAATATGTATCTGAGTTTACAGCATGCTAAGTAGCAAAGCCAGATTAGCAAATACATTTCATTTCTTTTTCTAAAATGTGCTACTCAAATAATATTAGAGCTTAACTTAATGAGTAGTTCGTAGAAATTGCTAAAATAATGACTGAGCTCTTGCATTACACCAAACCATTTTAACCTCATGATCATATCTCTAAATAGGGCTATTGTGTTATATAAATACCTAACTATATAACTATAGGAGTAAATTAAATTATAATCTTCTGCACTCTAATATCTGCAACACAATTTAATTTCCCACTCTATTGTAATAAAAAAAATTAAAAACAATAAACCTTGACTGAAACTTTTTGTATTGAGAGGTTAAAAAAGGAACCAAATAACTATTTTATAAATATTGATTTCCATATTTCAGAGACTTTACTTAATATTAATTGCTAAGTAGAGGGGACAAAGGAAATGAAATAAAATATTTGGAGTACGTACATAGCCAAAGTTTTGTGCACCTCTTGGAACTCCAGCTACCAGTTCTGCAAGAAACGAACAGTCTGAAAGTTAATTTAGCATAATACCTTCCCATTACTCAGGACCTTTTGGCTATTCAGTTTAATAATTTAAGGGATGTAAGTAACATTTGGAGATGAGTATAATTATCATCAAGTATAGTATTAATATTAATATGCGTATCAGCTTTTTTACAAAAACATTTTTAAAATCATCTTTCAACAAACCCTTGGAACAATGTGCAAAAGAATAAGTTTACAAGAACAAATTTTCAGGGGACTTCCGGTTAGGCTCCCTCGGTGATGGACCAAATCCTTGATCAACTGCGGTTTTGGTTTGTACTTGCTGCTGGAGGGCCCCGATCTAGAGGTGGTGGAGAAAGGAAAGAATGCCAGCTGAGTCGAGGGGAGCCGCATTCCCCCTCCTTGGCGAGGCATAAAACTCCTCTCAAAAAGCAGATGCAGCAATGGCCAAAATGGCCATCCCAAAGAGGAAGATATGACTGGACAAGATCGTGCAGAAGTGGAGAGAAGAAGAGGACAGCTTGGGTAACTGGGCTAAGCAGGATTAACATCTGAATGCAAGGTATCCTAGAGCTAAAATAATTAAAAATTCTTAGGAAAAGATTTTTAAAGCTGCGGCAAAGAAGAGCGGAAAAAAAGATCTGAAAAAAGGGGGTGGAACTTGGACATACTAAACAGTGCTACCTGATGCTAAAAGAAATTAATGTGAACTTTTAAAAGACTTTTAAAGAATAACAAGGTAAATGAAATGTTATCAAATAGAGCCCCTGGAAAGTGAAAGTAGAGTTTGGAACTTTGTAACAAAGAAAGAAGCAAGAAGAAACTGTTCTGGAATTGTTTGATGATTTTGGAAACTTTGGACATTGGATTATTAGTGGATATAATTGAAACTAATTCTGGGAAGTAATCTTATAGAATTTGGTTGTCTAAAAGTACTGGGGAGTGTTGAAAGATGTCAGAACTTTATTTGGAACTGAAAATGGAACTAAAAAATATGAAGGACAATTGCAAGTGAAAGGAGAATTGTTTGGCTTTGTTCTGCAATCTCTGGAAATGGCGGTCTGGGACTATGAGGATCAGCAAAAAGCTTCAGAGGAAGAAGAAGACTTGAATAAAGGAGAGGCCATATTTAATAAAAAAAATTAGGACAATGAGGTTTGAAACTCAAAAAGGGGGGAAAGGGACTTAAAAACTGGACATTAGAGGAGGTAATCAGAAAAAGGAATAGTGTGAGAAATAAACAAAATATAAGAAAAGAGCAGAAGGGAGGATTACAGAAGGAAGCATTAAAGAGGGAGGGGAAAAAATTGGAGTGAGATAAAGAGGAAGAAAATAAAGGGGAAAAGAAGTTACAAAAAAACAGAATGAGGAAATAAAGAAATATGGAAAACGAACAAGAATTAAAGGTAATAGTTTGATTGATAAACACAGAGATAATGGGTATAATTACAACTAAAATAGAGGATTCTGCATGGTGATAAGGGATTGTATAAATATTTTAGAATTAAGAAATTATGTAAAAAACAGGAAAATATATGTAATTAAAATGGAAGATGAAACGGGGATTGTTACTTAATAGAATGTACGATAACAGCTAGATCAAATAAAAAAATGAAAATATGGGTTTTCACAAAACATAATACAAGTAAAATTTCTTTTTTTAAGAATAGCATGGTCTCGGGTTATCACTTCTCCATACAGACACAAATTCAATTTCATATTCATCTTTGTGTTCTATTCCATATTTTATTACTATTTTAACATTTTCTCAATAATTTTTCCCTTCCCTTAGTTTTCTCAATCTTACTTGTAATTATTTCATTCCTTTCTAAATTCAATTATATATACATATCTTTTTCTAAGTTTTCTAAGTTTCAATACCATTCTAGTCATCATATTTATATTTTTGTCTGTCCTGTTTCAATTTCATATTTTCTTTTCTCTTTAAACAAAATTTTCGCCTGTAGTTACTAATTGGAGTATGACACCTTTGTACCTTTTAATTTTTATCCATTCAACTCTTATTAAAACTTCAATTTATGCCTTTACAATTATAACATTCAATATAACACATAACTTCCAGTCGAATTCTGCTTGATACATTCTTAAAATACGCACTAAATTCTTCAAGAGAAAATATACATATAACAATAATAAATAAAATACTTATTCTATTCCAATTCAGCTCTATCATTAATGTTAGTTATAATCTTTGACATCTTTAACATTCCTTTTCAATAGGATATCATACTTCTAGGAACACTTATAATATTTCCATAATTTTTTCATGTTTCTTTCATATTCCTCTTCACTTAAATTTTTATAACACATTTATAATAATTAAAATGTTCCCCTCCTTTCCTAATTTCATTCTCTCATTCTCTTTATTTCATTTATTTATTAAACATTCCATTCCATTACAATGAGTATTTTATCTATCATTTTAATCACACTTGTTTAATCAACTTTGAAAATCATATTTTCAAAGTTCATTTCTATTTTTAATATAATAATACTATCTTATGTACCCTTGCAGAATCCCCCTTTCAATCAAGTTTTCACACATTATCTCTGTGTCTTGTACATTTTCCCTGTTTCTCTATGTCCTGGTCCTTTATAATTTATTTTCCTTTCTTTCTTCTCCCTCTTCTTCTCCCTTCCCTTTTTGACCCCTTCTCTCTCTAATTCTGATTCTCTCTTCTGTAATCCACTCTTCTGTTTCTTCCTAATGTTATAATTACTTTTCAAACTATTCTTTTTGGGGGTTGTTTTTGCGGATCTTAAATTCTTCACTCTCTTTCCTCCCTTTCCTTTCTTTTCCCCACATAGAAATACTTGGTCATTGAAGATGGCTTCTTCTTTGTCCTGCCCTTCTTGTTCTACAGGCATTTCTTGTTGTTTCTCATAGTTCAGGATCTCTATTTCTAAAAATTGAAATACGAAGCCAAAAGAACCTCTTCCTTCTTGTGCATCTTTCTGTTTTTTAAGTTCCATTCTCAATTCTTCTAAGAGTGATGCCATTTTAAAAACTTTTAAACAACCACTCAATTAATTTTAGTCCTTTAGATCCAATAGCCAAAAAATCCAAAAATCACCAAGTAATCCAAATAATCCAAAGCTGTTTCTTCTTGCTTCTTTTTTCCACTTTCTCTTCCTGGGGTTCTCTTATCTTGTTACAAAGTTTCAGTTAAAATGTATCTTTTAGGAATCTTGTTAAAGTTTCACTGTAGGTTCCTTTTAGTCCCCTCCACTTTTTCAGATCCCACCCTTTTATTCTTTTTCTCTCCTTTCCTGCTTTTAAAGACTTTTGAGTATCCAAAAGTCTTTGTTGTCCCTTTGACATTTTATTTTCAACTTAAATGCCTATTGATGTCAAAGTGGATTTTTGACAATTTCTTACTTAAATCTCTTAGCTGTCAGTATAAGGAAGGGAAGAAAAAAAAGCCAAATTCTTTCCCTTCCCTCTCCCCTTCGCTGCTTGAAAATCTTCTTTGGGAACAATGTTATTTTTTATAATTCAAATTCCAGGATACCTTACATTGTTGCTTTTTCAGTTTAACGTGGTCAACTTTCTTTTCTTATCTTCTTCCTGAACATTCTTTTCCGGTCGAGTTCTCCTTTGAGGTAGCCATTTCTGACAACCACTGCAACTGCCTTTGGGAAAGGGAGTAATGGCCAGCCGAGGAGGAGAGATGCAGCTCTCCTTGACCCTGCTCCTCGACCCTGCTCGACCCCCTCTTCACCACTTCTATGGGATGGCTTAGCCCCGAATCCAGCCGGCTTGGGGTGCTCTGGTCGAGAGCACGGATCAAAACCACGCATGATTGTGGATTTCGGTCCATTACCGAAGAAACTCAAACCGGAAGTTCTATTTTATTTTTTTCTAAACTTAAACTGTTTAGATGTAATTTAAAGGGAAAGTACTGTGCGGAATCTAACTAAAATGGGATTTATGTTATAATTATTAGGTTATGGAAATTATAATTGTTTAATGGGATAATTTAGAAGTAGAATATTTAATGGGATGTGAAAGGGAATCAACTATAAGATATGAAGGTGACACACTTTAATTGGCAACTATAGGGGAAACCTTATTTTGTAATGTTTGAAATGTGGATATGGATTGAAATTATACACAGGACAGATAAAAGTATAAGTATAATTATTTTGAAAATATGAAAACCTTGAAAAAGCTATGTAACAGAATTAGAAATGAATGAGAGAATTATAAAATAAGGCTGAGGGATGTATTTGAGGGGGAAAATTAATAAAGAATATTTAAAGTAGTGATAAAATATGAAATTAAATATGAAAGATGAATAAGTGACTGAGATTATATCTGTATGGAGATTTGAAAACCTGGAACCAAGCTGTTCACTAAAAAAGATGTTTTATTTTTCTTTGTTTTGTGAAAACTGAAATAAATTTTTTTAAAAAAAAACAAAAAACAAATTTTCAGTTAAAATAATCTGGTATTTGATGGAGGATGTCCTTTCTTGCTGATGAGCCTTACTGAGGGTCAAACAATAAGATACAAAAAGCATTCCAGATGTACTACTTTTAGAGGTGGTATTCAGCAAGTTCTGACCAGTTCTGGAGAACCAGTAGCAGAAATTTTGCGTAGTTCGTAGAACTGGCAAATACCACATCTGACTGGCCCTGCCCCCATCTATTCTCTGCCTCCCGAGTCCTAGGTGATCAGCTGGGTCTTCTTTTGTTGCCTGCACAGAAGAAAGGAGCTGGAAAGCAGGTTAGTGGGGTGGGGAGGGAAGGGGGATTTTGCAGTAACATTCCCCCAGGAGTGTGGAGGGAATGAAGATTTTGCAGTATCCTTCCCCTGCCACGCCCATCAAGCCACGCCTACCAAGCCACACCATGCCCACAGAATGGGTAGCAAAATTTTTTGAATCCCACCACTTCCTGATTTTATTTGTTCTACAGGAGGGGCACAGTAGTCCACTTTGGCCTAAGTATATTTCATATGGAAGAGAAGAGTTCCTTTTTTTCTAATAATTTTATTTGGAAGTAATGGAATAAAGTGGAAGGACAAAACTATGTATTCACTGTGGTCTCTTTGTTAATCTCCATACACTTAGAGATATACAGAGCAAATGTTTGGGTTAGTTCTCATATAATCAGTTGGGAGAAAATATGAAGCCTGAGGTCAAACCATAATCACTGAGTTTTTGACAATATCCAAGAGGAAAACTATTCTTTCTAACACTCAAGCTATGTACTTGAGAAGAAAAGAGATCTATATCTATTTGGCTCAAGCCCAGATGTTCCCATCTGGCAACTACAATTGCTATCATCCCTGAGCTTAGAATAATGGGGACTGTAATCCAACACATCTGGAGGCTATTAGATTGGATAAGGTTATTCTACATTGATGACTTTCAGAGCTTGATCTGGAAATCTGCAAAATATGGTTCAGGACAGGAATGACAAAATGATTAGTAGCTTCATTATACATCTGGAAGTTCCAAAATTTTGTAAATAGAATCTTTTTCAAAGGAAAATTCCATAAAGACTCATATTAACAATATATTTATAGATTTTACAAACCTGTAACACAGTAATTAACATGGAATGCATAAACTGAATTTATTTTCCTATTGTTTTTACTGGCACAAATGCCAGCTAGTATCTCTGTAAAACAACATAGTTTTTAATCCATGTAAGGCCTTACATAGATACAAAACCACATTATATTAAGTGGTTTATAAGTAATTATGCAGTAAATTTACAATTTATAATTAACAAATTTCTTATTTTGAGAAGGAAAACTGTAATGATGTATTCTAGCTTGGATCACCGAACCAAGTTTAGATAACAACTATTTGTTAAGAGGTATATATTGAACTGCACAAGGTGTATATGACTGCACTACAAGTACATAAATTGCAACCAGATCTCTCTTAGTAGCATCTTACCTTCATGAAGATCTCCAGTAAATTCACCAGCAGCCACTGAGTAACCTGTTTAAGAACAAATTTACAAAAATGAAGCCTGACAATCTATTTCTAAAAAGATATGGATAGTCAGATCTATCTCCTATCTCTACAAGAAAAAAACATTATAAATTAAAATATATAAGGCCAACGAGTAGTAAATAATTTTTAATATCTTAGCATAAACATTCATTATACATCTCAGAAGGACGATACATCTACAGCAATGTTTCTCAACTTTGGAAAATTTAAGGTGGACTTCAGCTCCCACAACCACTCAGCTAAGCATGCTGGCTGGGCAATTCTGAGAGTTCAGATCCACCCATCTTAAATTGCCAAGGTTGAGAAACACTGGATTAAAGGAAATCTGCAGATTATAATGAAGGTGATTTTTAAATGATGTATCCGGGTAGTCTTCACTTATTATCTATCTCATTTATCAACTATTCAAAGTTATGATAATGTTAAAAATATCTTTGCAACCAATCCTTGTTATTGTCTAACACTCATGTGATCACCATCCATTGCAGATTCACACATTTATGATTGTCACATTACCACATGGCAACATTATTGTCACTTGCGTGCTTACAATTAGTTTGGAATTGGCAGAATTACTAGGGAAAGGGGAAATAAAATTGTATGTCTGACTTGGCGATATAATGTTTTCTTTAACAATCACAGTGCTTGCTTAATAATCCAACAGGATGAAAGACTAATGTAATCCAATTGTCATTTGATTTTCCATTTAGTGAGGAGTTCCCAATTGTTGTTACTAAGAGAAGACCATTAGTACCAAAATATTCTGACAAAGTGTTTGAATGATCATTATTTTCTATATATAAATTTATTGAATGGACAGTTTATTGTTGGAGAAAGAACAAGCAACAGTTCCTGTCTTAGAGTCATACATTCATATCAAAATTTGAACTGATAAGGCAACATTTTGATTTATATTCATAACAAGGGACATACTGTATATTCAGGTATGTTCTCAGTTTCTCCTGCTTAATCAGAGTAAATATTTTCTAATATCAGATTTCTAAACAAGATCAGTGCCAGCAAAATCACTATGTAACTTACCCAAATAATTATCATCATATATAGAGGGGGCCACTCCAGTTTGTTTTTCCTGTAATAGTTTCCTTAGAATATTCTTGAAGGAATAATCTGTGATAACATCTGCAATACCGCTGGTGATAACCTGACCTGAGATTAAAAAATATAATAAGTTGTCTTGCACGCCAACTAGAGAAATACAGGCAGCAATTGTGTATTAATTTATTATCCTGCCTTTATTACTTTGTATGTAACTCAAGGTGGCAATCATACATAATTCTCCTCCCTATTTCCCCCAAATGGATCTGTAAAGTAGATTGTATTGAGAGAATGATGGTATTTCAAAATCTACCCAGGATACATTTTTTAAAATAATCCTACAAAACAGAAATTGCAGTGATTGTGTAAAATTGGTGTCAACTCATAAAACATTCCTATGCCTGTTTTAGTAGTTGCCATTAAAAAAGGGGAGGGGAGGAAACCTGGAAGAGCAGTTGAAAGCGAAAGTACATTCCAACTCTTATCTTTAAAAGATTGTAACTAAAATACCAGAGTTTTTGCCCGCAAATATATTGAATTGGAGAATGTGAATGATGACATCCAGCCTTGAATGTGCTCAATTGGAGAATCTGGTTTATGAGAAACCCAGGGGGAAAAGGTAACCAGGGTCACAGGTGACTGTAAATTATGTTTGCCAGAATTGGCTTCATACAGGGAAGTGCCAGTATGTCACCTCAAATGAATCCTTTGATGTTTTTTGAAGTTTGGCTTCACAATCATGATTTAATTAGAGCAATTGCTGGAATCCTGACAGTTGGGTTAACCAGTGAGTGATGCCTTGTAGAGGATCCTGATGACCAAAGACCAGATAACCAAACCAGTTGGATGTGTCAGAAGAAACATTAAAGAACTGGATGCAGTGGATGGTAAAAGAAGAAATAGAACCAAAAAATCATCAAAAATAAATGGGGGTTGAATACAATAGCAAGAGATCAGTATGAAATAATTATAGGGATGGATATAGAAATAGAATGATTTAGGAGAGAAAAATGAAATAAATATGTGAAGGAAGAATTAATGAGTCAAGAAGAAGGACATGTCTGTTGAGAACACAGAAGTTGGATGGATCCTAAGGTCCCCAAAGAGAGGTAAGACATTTACAGAAGAAAGGGCAATGAAAAAGTAATTTATAGATATAATGAGAGGAAGGCCAGAAAAATAAGGAGTGAGTGAAGCTGTGGAAACTCAATTTATCTAGATTCATTACTTCTTCTCTTCTTTTATACATTCAAATTTTTTGACTTATTGGTTCTGTTTTGTACTCTATAGACCAATGCTTACCCTAGAAAAGAATAGTATAATTGGAATGAAAGTATATATATTGTACCTACTCTAACACATTGGAAAATAAAAGGATTAAAGAAGGATGCAAAATGTTGAATGGCGGAAATAAGAACTGCAGGGGGAAAGTGTAGCAACTCCTGCCCTAAAACACACCTATGTTAATTGTAACTTGTATTTCAAAATATATGAATGTTATGAACCTGAAAAGATATATAGGAGCAAAAGATCATGCATTTATTTGAACGTCTAAAGAATGTATGTGTTAAGTCTGGAGCATGGGTGCAAATAATGGAGACAAGCCGGTAGAAACAGTGAACTTCAAACTCTTTATTTACATGGTGTGACAGCTCAAACTGGAGGGCTGCTATAGCCTTCCTTATATAGGCATCTTATTAACTATTCAACCAATAGTAATTCTGGAGCACTAGCTCCGTTACCAATGAGAATGGCCTGTTAATGGCCAATCAGATGTTCCTGAACGGACCAATCCGATCCTGCCATTAACAGCCAATCTGAAGTACAGGGCCAGAACCCTGCACTTGACTTCAAGCTCAAGATAACTTTATTTGGCATTATTCATTCACAACACCCCTTTCCCCCGGCTTCTGCCCATGGGGCGTGGTTACATAGTCCTTGAGGCAGGACGGTTGTTTTATCAGTCTTTTTGATTTTCGCAAAGAGCCTGGCAGTTGGCTGCAGTTCTGTTGAGGTAGATCGTTGTTTAACGGTAGGGGTACCTCTGGTTCCGAGTTCGCGTTCCCGTCATCACCAATATCACTGGCCACTCCCTGAGGTGAACTCACTCCGGTCCCCGGTTCCTGTTCCTGCGTTTCAGTTCCGTTTTCAGTCCCTTCAAAAAGGTTTTCCTCTTGTTGCAATTCGTTTTCCTCTGTATCTCCCCCCCCTCAGTTTGGTCATAAGGGAGTTCGGAATTGCGTGACGGTAGCCACGATCATAATTGATCTATGTGGCACTTCCAAAGTCTATCGTCAGGGCACTGAACGAGGTATGATCTTGGACCAGTTATGCGGATTATGGTCGCTTCTACCTACAGCGGATCGCCCAATAAGTTTTTAGCGAATACTAAATCGCCTACCTGGAAGGTACGGCATCGGCCGCTGGATCCAAGTGGCTTTTCCAGTTCATAGGTTGGGTGTAACTGATCGAGGTGGGAGCGGAGCTTTCGTCCCATTAGCAGCTCGGCGGGAGTTTTGTTGGTGATGCTGTGAGGTGTGATGTGTTGTAGGAAAAAGATTTGGTTGATTTTCTCATCGATGTTGTCGTAGTCTATCTTTTGTAGAGTCCTTTTGATGAATTGTACCATGCGCTCAGCCCTACCGTTGGCCGCAGGGTGCGCAGGCGAAGTAAGTGCATGTCGGATACCATGGTCAGCCAGGTACTGTTCAAAAGACAGCGCGGTAAATTGGGGCCCGTTGTCGGATACCAGAACATCTGGTAATCCGTGGGTTGCAAACAGTCTTTCCAGTCTTTTGATGACCGCTTCGGTGGTCGTATTCCCCATTTGGTGAATCTCGATCCAATTCGAGTAGGCGTTAACAGTTAGCAAAACCGTGTGGCCTTTGGTCGGCCCAGCAAAGTCCAGATGGATGCGGGACCAGGGTCCCCGTGGCGTCTCCCATTCGGTTGGGGTTGCTTTTGGTGGAGCGTTGCTTACTTCTTGGCATCTCTGGCAAGTTTTAACCCACGATTCCATTTGTCTGTTGATGCCTGGCCACCACGCGTAGCTTCGTGTGAGGCCCTTTATGCGCACGATGCCAGGGTGGCCATCGTGCAAGGTTCTTAGCAGTGCCTGTTGGAGTCGTTCTGGGATAACGACTCTATTGCCCCAGATGATACAGCCCTTCTGCAAAAACAATTCTGTTTGACGGCTTTTGAATGGTGCAAAGTCGTCTGGTACTTGGTCCAATGGCCATCTGCGTTCCACCCATGTGAGGACTCATGCTAAGATGGAGTCGCATTTTGTTTCTCTCACGATGTCACGGGCAGTTAATGGCGGCATATAGAGTGTCTCGATCTGCAATGTTGTCATAGTTGGTGCAGGATCGTTGATGGTTTCAGGGAGCGGTGCATGGCTCAACATGTCGGCGTGGGGAATGGCTTTACCGGGACGATATTGTAGCTGATAATTGTAGGCAGCCAAGAATTCTGACCAGCGGGTCATCCTGGGAGAAAGTATGTAGGGAGTTGGCTTGTCCCCAGCGATGATCCCCCACAAATGGTTTGTGGTCAGTTACAATGGTGAAAACCCGGCCGTACACATACTCATGGAATCTTTTAACAGCTGATACAATTGCCAGGGCTTCTTTATCGATCTGGCTGTAATTTCGCTTGGTTTTCGAGAGCGTTTTTGAAAAGTAAGCAACAGGGGCTTCGCTACCATTAGGTAGTACATGGCTCAAAATGGCGCCCACTCCAAAAGGCGATGCATCACATGTGATATTTAATGGCAAAGTCTCATTGTACTGCATTAGTATGGCGTCAGAAGTCAGTAGTTGTTTTACATTACGGAATGCCTGCTCTTCTCTGTGACCCCATACCCAAATTGCTTTTTTATCTAGTAGGCGATGTAAAGGTTCAGCGACAGTTGCCTTGTGCGGCAAGAATACATTATAGAAATTGATGAGGCCTAAGAACGCCTGGAGGTCGGCTTTGTTCCGGGGTCTGGGAGCATTTTTTATTGCTCTCAATTTGCTATCGGTAGGGTGAATACCCTGACTGTCAATTAAGTACCCTAAGAATTCAACACGATCTGTACACAGTTTGCACTTATTTTTCTTCACTTTCAGGCCTGCTTCTTGGAATTTTGTAAAACCAGTCTTAAACAATCCCGTAAAATTTTTGGAGTGGGGGCAGCAATGAACACATCGTCAAAATAGGGGACAACGCCTTTGATCCCCTGCAATAGTCTCTCCATTAGGCTCTGAAAGATCCCCGGGGCTACACTGACTCCAAATTGAAGCCGCGTACACTTAAAGGCACCTCGGTGTGTTACGATAGTCTGTGCCTGTGCCGTTTTTTTTGTCAACCGGCAGTTGCTGATAAGCCTGGGCTAAGTCTAGTTTAGCAAAGACTTTTCTGCCCCCCAGGGAATGGAGGAGGTGTTGCACCACCGGCACCGGATATGGATTTTGTTGCAGGGCGTGGTTTAAGGTGGCTTGATAGTCCCCACAAATTCTAATGGAGTCGTCCAGCTTAATTGGGGTCATGATTGGTGTTTCCCATGGGGAGTGGTCGGTTGGCTTTAAAACTCCCTGGGCTATCAACTTATCAAGCAGTTCGTTGATTTTTGGCTTCAGAGCAAACGGAACTCGACGAGGCTTCAGGCGGATGGGAGCTATCTTTGGATTAAGGCTAAAGGATATTGGGGTCCCCTTGTACTCACCTAGCTTTTCCGTGAAGACGTCCCTGAATTCGTGGGAGAGGTCTTCTTCCCAGTTACTGCCGCCGATTTGGTTAATGCCTGCCACTTCAATGCCGAGTGGTGCAAACCATTGTAGGCCTAACAGGCTAGGCCGGTCCTTGTCAATCACCATCAGGGGTAAGTACGCCGTGCGGTTCTTGAATGCAACCTGGACTCTACTGGATCCTACAACTGGAATCCGGTTCCCCTGATAGTCCTTTAACACGAGCCGCTGGAATTGAAGGTCTTGGCGCCGGATAGTGGGGATGAGTTGCTTGAGGGTCTTCCAGGAGACCATTGACAGAGACGATCCCGAGTCAACTTCCATTTGGCAAGGTTGATTTTCAATGTCCACTTTGACCCTAATTTTCTTAGCGTCTATTGAAGAGATGTGGCCAATAGTGAGTGTTTGGTGGGCCTCTTCCCGTCTCATTAGGTGATTCACGGGTTGGTTTCTGTAGGAGTGGTTTGCTGGTTCTCGCCTTACAGGGCGATTCCCTGTCGATTGGCAGAGATTGGTACCCTTCGCGGTCTGGCTGGGTCCGAGGAGACTTCTGCAGACCCATCCGATGTGGCCTCGTTTCCCATACTCATGGCAGAGCGCGTCGTGGAATTTGCATTCAGAGCAGTAATGGTTGGCACCATAGCCAGCGCACAGTTGCTGGGACTTCGGGTAACGGTCCCGAATGGACTGCAGGCGATGGACCTCTTCTTCGTCACTGTCTGATGATGAAGAGCAGTCCTCATGGTAGGTCGTCTGCAGCTGCCCTTCTGCCTTAGGTGCAGCTTCGCTGGTGTGCTGGAGCGCGATTTCGGCGTAGTTGAGCAGCTGACTTCTTGGTTGCCTCCGCTGCTATAGCTTCAGCTATGGCGTCTTTAAGGGTGATGTTGCCCTTTGACATTATTTTGCTCTGTACGTTTAGAGAGTCTAACCCGAGAACTGCTCGGTCTCTCAAAGCCTCCTCTAGGTCGGTGAAATCGCAAAGGCCTCCCAAGTTCTGGAGGTCTGCAACGAAATCGGCAACGCTTTCTCCTTTCCGCTGGTTTCTTTGATAGAACTTGTGTCGTCTTACGAGCGTTGGAACGGTCGATGCGTAGTGGGCCTTAGTAGCGGTTCGAGGACGTCCCAGTCCATGGCCTTCACTTCAGCCGGTTTCGCTAATGCCTTAGCCATTTTGAATATCGTCGGGCCACAGTGTGTTAGGAATACCGCCCGTTTCTTCCTGGGTGTGGCATCCTTCAGATTATTCATTTCCAAAAACATTTGGAAACGGTCCATGTAGGACTCCCAGTCCTCTTGAGCTGGATCAAACGGAGCGGGTGGTACTGCGGCGCCGGACATGGTTCCACCATTGTGCGCTTCAGCCACGTGCTTAGTTGTCTTCGTCGTTGGCTCAGATGTCATCCAATCCCACCCTCGTCGCCAGTGTTAAGTCTGGAGCATGGGTGCGAATAATGGAGACGAGCCGGTAGAAACAGTGAACTTCAAACTCTTTATTTACATGGTGTGACAGCTCAAACTGGAGGGCTGCTATAGCCTACCTTATATAAGCAACTTATTAACTATTCAACCAATAGTAATTCTGGAGCACTAGCTCTGTTAACCAATGAGAATGGCCTGTTAATGGCCAATCAGATGTTCGTGAATGGACCAATCCGATCCTGCCATTAACAGCCAATCTGAAGTGCAGGGCCAGAACCCTGCACTTGACTTCAAGCTCAAAATAACTTTATTTGGCATTATTCATTCACAACAGTATGGACATATAAACAAAATCAATAGTCTTGGCTCAATCTCCAATATAACAAAGTAGGCCTGGTAAAGTTCTAATCTGAAGTCCTGGAAGGCAACTTATATGCAGTGTCAATTTTTAAAAAATTGTTGGACCAAACAGTCTGATTTAGAAAAAATTCTATTTCTTAACTTCACCAACCACTAGCAGATGGGAATAGAACTGCAAATATTGGAAGTACATAAAATAAAGGATCCATTGACACTGATAATTACCTATTTACAGTGGTCATTCACATGGTGTGATAGAAATATTTTTGTAATGGAGAGCTGATAGACCCATGCACCACAATAATAATTCTTGTTTCTGTTTTAATATATGGATAATATAAAGGAAAAAATACAGAAGAAAGTACAATCTTTTTTCAGACCTTTTATTAGTAAAGAATAGAATATAAAATATTTCAAGAACAAATTCATAATTCAAAGTATAATTCTGAATCAGATCAAAGTATAATTCTGAATCTTGTCAATTTATAGATGGACCAAGTCTATGAAAATATGAAGTCCTTTGAGAATGATTCAGATGTATGCTATGTGTTGTGAGGTGAGACTTATTCTACAGAAAGTATGGCAGATATGGCATCACAGGTTCTGCTGATACTTTCACTTCCATTTTCAGATTTTTGCTAATGAAAAAGATGAACATACCTTGCCAGTAAAAACTGCCAGGTCCTCCTAATATGAGTTCTCCATTCTGTACATAAGACAAACAACAGCAGCAATAACCACAAAATTAATAATGTATACTAGATACTAATATCAAATACAAAAGAATCATCCAAACAATTAATATTCCAATTACAATCAGGGGAAAAAAGTATTGAGAGATTCCCCACTACTTGTTACTGAATACTATAACCAAACCTCGTGCTGTCCATACATGCTGGCAAATCAAATCCCTGGATGGCTTTTGCTGGCTAGAAATTCTAAGACATAGTAATGTACAATTCTAAATATTTATGCTATAGTACATACGTTATTGCAATAGGGCCATTGTTGAAAGGATATTTTTTTAAATTTCTTTGGAAACGATAGTGGGATGTTGAATAGAACTGAAATAAATGCTGTAAAATTTAGTGTCCAATAAAAATGGATTAAAATAAAGTTATAAATATTGCAACAATACTGAAAAATAGCAAGACTTCAGGTATAGATGACATAATTGCATGAACTACGGATAAATATATATTTGAAGTATATTTAGGTTTGGAAAATTGTTTCATATGTGTTTGCAGACTGCTTCTAAACATGATAATGGGAAGAATATCAGTGTGCAATACAAAATGCAAAGAAGGATGCAAAAATTACAGGAGGGGTATTGCTGTTTCATTTGTACCTGGAAAAGTATTTATGGAATGCCGATCAAAAGAATAATCAAGGTGATTGATTTACTAATCAAACTGACAGGCTCCTGCAATGAAATGGGAATAAGGTATTAAAGAGGCATCACAGTGACACAAGAAGAGTAAGGGTCAAAATAGAAATGGCACTGAAGCAATATGGATTGATTACAAAAGTGAGTGACCACCATGAAAGAACTAAATTTTGATGATTTCATCATTTAGAATAGATATATAAGCCTACAACTGCAAAATGAAAGAAGAATAAAAAAGGAGATTATCTTTGATGAGTTAATGAAATCTTCAAAAAGGAAGAGGTAAGAAGCTCAAAAAGAGAGAGAAAGGAATGTATAAAGTAGTGCATAAACATGGGGGAAGCAATAATAGAAAAATATGGAGGGATATAATGAATGCTATAGATATGAATGAATATTAATGTCTTTTCTCTCTATCTCCCTCTCCATCATGTATTGTAACATATATGTGTGTGTCAGTGTGTGTATACACACACACACAAACACATGTTAAATTGTATGTAAATAGATTCCTAAGTTGCTTTTTATTCTTATTAGACAGGTTGTATCCTGTGGATACAAAAAAAGCTTACAAACTGAAATAGTTGCAACAAAAACAGCACTATAGTAGAATAGTACAATGCACGCTACATGGGACTGTCCTTAAAGAGTATCCGGAAGCATCTATTGCAGTGGTTTTCAGCCTTCCTAATGCGGCGACCCTTTAATATAGCTCCTCATGTTGTGGTGACTCCCAATCATAAAACTATAGCTCGGTTCCTAAGACCCACAGGTTGAGAACCACTGATCTATTTGGAACAGAATATGGGGAGGTGGGCAGTTATGGGTGCCAGTCATTTGGCATTATATGTCACTTCTCTACGCTCTACGAGCTACATTGGCTACAACTATATTTCTGGGTGCAAATCATGGTGCCAGTGGGTACTTTAAAGCTGTTTAAAACCTCGCACAGAGTCACTGTTTCTCAATAGTGTCTATTTGTCCTATTAAATCTGATAGGAAAAGCATGCTCCAGGTCTTTCCAGTAAAGTTTGATCTAGTGGGACTCAAGAACTTTTTGTACTATGGTTTGCAACTTTTGAAATATCATCCCTCTGACATTAAGTTTGCATTTCAGAAGGAACTAAGGAGAGATGGGAATTAAAAATATGATAAACAAACAAACAAATGAATTGTATAGCTAAAAGTCTGTAGAGATTCTCAGTCATCCAGAATATGGTTGTCCCAAAGGTGCTTTTTCAGTAGGCAACTGGACTTTCTGGTTTTTCTTTTGAAGACAACTGCATTCCCCACTATCCTGTCAGAGCTGAAGAAGCTTTTTGGATGAGAAGCAAAATGTCTTCAAAAGAAAAAACAAGAAAGCCCAGTTGCCTCCTGAAAAAGCACATTTGAGACAAACAAAGAAATAAATAAACTTGGCTTTGCCATATAACCTGTGGCTCTGACAGTAACAGGGAGGTTGTTTCATTATTTTTTGAATGCAGAATGTTATGTTTAATAAAAAACATCCATCCAACACACAAGTGCTATAAAACATCTCAGTCATGTCATCACAGCTTCATCCAGAATGGCTTCCATCAGCTGTTTGCTTGCAAGGACATGAGTTGGCTTCAATTTTGGCTCAGATTTGTAGCTAGGAATTGTAGCTATTGTATTATGTTTTTGTTTGAATGAGAACAATAAACATGAAGAAAATGCTGATTTTACCAGCCTTGTCCCTGGACAAAACTTCATCTGATATTGCTGATGGAAGAGTAAGAACCTTGTCAACAAAACTGCCAGTTTTTATTAGGATTGTTAATCAAATACATAATCTGTAACTGGCTAATTTCTTCCTTTAAGAAAGCATATTCTCCCTTTGGTGCAAGAAGAAAATTGCACATTTCCCAGTGTTTATTTGGATGCCTGTCTAAGATTAGTATAAGAACTGGGTAGAAAGCCAGTTTTTAAGAGTCTTTGAGTTTTTAGGAGTCTTGGGATTTTTGAGACTCAATACAATGTGGTTGTGTGTGTGGTTGTGTTTGCTATCCAAATATTTTTGAGATGAAAATTGATGAATTGTACAACAAAGTAAATATGAGAATGAATGTGAAAATGATTAGAAAATCCATCAGCCAGCCAACTACTGTGGATACTCACCTTATAAAATTCTAAGCTGAATCCTGCTTGGCAGTAACCTTGCCCCTCAGGATCTGGGTTGTCTGAAGGTATTAAAGAATGAACACTGAGTTAGTTTTATATTATCAATTGACTCAAATGTATTCATAACTAATAAGGGAGGAGTTAACAAGCTTCAAATGCAAGCTTCCATTTTTTATGGTAAAAATTAGGTAACAATTGTTAGATGAATACTAGATTCAAAATAAAATAAGAATAGTGACAATGAAAATCATAATACTTGATCATCCAAAGCCAAAACAAAAAAAACACAAGTGTGTGAGATTTGATTTTTTTAAAAAAAACATGAATCTAAGCAACAAGTTTATATTTGGAAGATGAAAATGAAATCCTTGGTTTGGTTTATTTCTACCACAGTCTAAGCTGGAGAAAGGACCTTGGATTGCACACATTTTGGCTGCAGTTCATGATAGACAGAGAGTCTGCAGAAAGGCCAGAATATTCATGATGACAATTGCAACTACATGATCAAAGTACCACTACCTTTTTGCATATAACATGCATATAAAACAAAGGCAGCTGCTGTTTTGACTTTTTGAGCCTCTTCTGCCTCTGTACATCCTGATACAAACCACTGACTTTTATGGGTGATACTATCTTCACGGGTGTCTTGAAGAATGACAATTAGAAGACCTGCAGAAATTGTGCAATTCTTTGTTAATTTGGTGGTCTCCCATTCCATGTTTCCTTTATAACTTCCTTGTTCACAAACATAATTATCTTTATTCAAGGTCAAGTAGTTAATTGTTAGTTCTACAAAAAGAGATAGAGAAAAGGATGTCTATATCTCTAGCAATCAGTTGCTTTTAAAATTTGGCTACTGCTTATCAAGATCTGTTGAAAAGAACTTTTAAATTAAGCCAGAGTTCATTTATCATTGTTGTAGGACCAGCCTCATCTTTATTCTTTTAATGAAACATAAAAGCATCTATATATAATTACATGTCTCTTTGTAACCAAGAGTTTTGGACTCCAGAACTACATGCCTAGGTTGAATTTATGAAAATACAGATGAAAACTGTTTTATGAAGTTTAACTACTCAAAAACTTACTATTGCGACAAGGAGAATATTCTGCATAGATAGTAAAATTCTGAATAGCAACATAGCAGGTGCCCACTGGATCTTTTTCAGGTGCAGCCTTCAGAGTCCGCCAATGATATAAGGGAGCACAAGCCTATCAAAATATGAGTTGCACAACAAAACATGTTTAGGTGTTTGGATTAGGTTTACAGTGTAGTAATTTGTGTTGTTACAAATTAATAATTTGTGTAGTAATTTGTGTAAAAATGCAGGTGTATTCTTTATAAAACCAAGGTTATTGATTTCTGAAATATTGACACTTCTAGATTGACTGGACTCTTGGCTAGATATATATATTTACATCTGCTGCATTTTTTCTTGCTCTGTCTTATACTTCATTTGTTTAAAGGAGCAACTTTCCTCCAGTTGACTGAGATGATATCTCCTAAATTTTCATTGTTATTTGTAGTAGTCTGAATAGTTATAATTTAAAAAAACATAGGCATTGGGACAGAGTTGATTTTTTTTTGCCTGAAACCCAAAGAGTTGTTCTAATCTATATACATTCACTCAGTTGATTTACATCTTTATCCTGGAGTTCAAGAGCTATACTGTACACAACTTGCCCTTGTGGAACTTTCCCTATGGTCTAAAACCAAACTACAAAATACGGCTACAGGTAGTCAACTTATGACTGTTACTTAATGAACATTCAATGTTATGAGAGACTGCCACAGAGCTACTCATCATCCACTTTCAAAGTTATAACAGCTATATTTGTCCCTGTGGTCACATAATTACATTTTGGGTACTTGGCAACCAGTTCACTTTTATCGCTGTTTGCAGCATCCTGTGATCACATAACCATAGTTTGGGAAGTTTTTTTTATTGGTTTCTGGTGTTTATTTCTGTTTTCCTACAAAAAATACCCAAAGAAGAAAATGGATTCACTTAACAACCATAGTGCTAATGTAAGACTGAGATGCTTATTTAACAATTGAGGTATTTACTAAATGGCTGTCCTAAATAATGCCATTACTTGGATTCCTGTCAAGTGATACCTCGATTTATGATGACAAAGACTTACAAACTTAATTTCAGGCTGAATTGTGATTATTAGGTTCAGTACTACCTATAGTACTATTGTAAAATATTACAGTGCCGCCCTCCAAGGTCATATCAGGGACTCAACGAACTAGATCATATTTATAATTGATTGACATATCACATGGTCATTTGACTGAAAATTGTGACATTTTTCCCAGTTTCTAGCAAAAATACCCATTCAAGAGTAAAGTTAGCACTTATGATCGTGTGATTCACTTAATTATTGCCATTAAAATGACCATGTGGCTTCCTGGTATAGAAAATATAGTGAGCTTTCCTAATTGTCTATCTGACTATCTATCTATCTATCTATCTATCTATCTATCTATCTATCTATCTATCTATCTATCTATCTATCTATCTATCTGACTAATGGAATATTGAAATAAATATTGAAATAAAAGATAATTAAATATCCTTTTATGTTTGAAAAAACTAATAAACATTATAGATCACTGATCAAGAGAATTTACAAATAAATTCTATCTATTCATCTGGAGTTATCATTAGCAGCAAATTTCTTCAGCAAACCCACTGTCTATTTTTAGCTTTACTTTTTCAATGAAGGGGGAATAGTGCATTACAGCTGGATATTAGGAGCAAATAGTGCATTACAGCTGGAGTTAGGATTGCAAGCTTATGGAATATCCTTAAACTGTTACATATGTTGGTGGGAAACCAGATTAACTATTTCTTGGGTGATGGGATTAAAAAAAAATTACTATCAGTTCTATGGGTATAACTTGGTAGGTGTGGCATGGCTTGGTGGGCCTGGCTTGGTGGGCCTGGCAGGAAAAGAATACTGTAAAATCTCCGTTCCCTTCCCACCCCACTAACCTACTTTCCAGCTCCGTTCTCCTGTGCAGGGCAACGAAAGGAGACTCAGCTGATCAGCTGGGAGTTGGGAGGCAGAAAATAGATAGGGGCAGGGCCAGTCAGAGGTGGTATTTACTGATTCCCGAACTACTCAAAATTTCCACTGCCAGTTCTCCAGAACTGGTCAGAACTTGCTGAATACCACCTCTGGTGTGAATGTGGGCATTTCTGTTGGATACATAACATCCTTTGTTGAGATGTAGGTGGTAGATAAGAAAGCTGGCTACCTTTTTGGAATGTCATTATTCACTGGGCACGCTGTTGATGGCTTGCAATTCTTCTTAAAGAGCTTGCTTTTATTTTGGGAATGACTAGATTCTGACCCTTTCTTTGGATATTTCATTGTTTTATCTTATTTTACCATTTATTTCAAGTTTGAGAATATTACACTGCAACTGGTGTAATTTTTGTTTTAAAAGGGAGCAAATTGATTATTTTGATTATTAGCAGTTAAAGACAGAGAAAGTTCAATACAGTCAAAAAAGGTGTTTTAAATATAATGGCACATAAAACATATATAACAAAAGTATTATAAGTGTCCAGTTCTCACTCAAATCAGAAATTCTCACTACTCAGAAAAACAAGACCCCTGTAATAATAATAATAATATTGTTATAAGTAGTTCCTCAACAAGCTCTATAATTATTTTGACATTTTATGAATGCTTTTCTTTTGATGCTCATTTTGTGTGAGAAAATCAATATTGCATTTCAAAAAGAGGAAGAATGGGAAGAAAAAAGGAAGATATGCAAAGAAAGGTAAATCAGTTTGGAATCCGAGAGCTGTGACTGCTTGAAGACTTGTGGGAATTTTACATGCCAACAATCTCTGTAACAAGATAGGGTGATGTTTTATTCATCACCTGCTTTATGTCAAAATCCTTTTCTAGGGTTAATCATATGAGCAAATATTTCAAGCAAGGCATTTCCTTTAGATACACAATTTTATTTAGAAATAATTCAAACCATTTTGAAACAAATCCCCAAGACAACACTTGCTGTTTGGTAATTGTTCAGGAAAATTAAGCATGACCAAATCCATGGTTCGAAACATGAAAGGTTTTGTTGTCCTTTCTGATGCTTTGCATTACATCCTTCTACATTGGTTTCTAATATGAAATGCCTGCTTTCGTAAAGAAACCATCACAACTAACAATTTAATGAAACTGTTCAAAAGAAAACACTGTTATGGTGTTTCAGCTGGGGATTTCCATCAAAGCATGTAGAAAAAAACCTATCTGAGGATTTATGAAAGAAACTTAAAATTTAGAGCCATAGCACCATTGATTCTACTGTAATAATTCTACAATTGTGAGGAACATTCTCCAATAGGTAATGGTAAGCTATTTAATTTATTGAATTAAAGCCACAATAAGTCATAATTTATTAATTGCAATGCCTAGATTAATACAACACATTTAGTTGCCTGTTTTATTTAATGAACACAAAAGCTGCTTTCTAAACTCTCCAAGCTATCTCTATTATCTCACTAGCCAGATTATTTAGACCAGGGTCCCTAACTCCCAGGCTGTTGACCAGCACTGGTCCATGGACTGTTAAGAACCAGGCATGCAAGTAGCAGACAAGTGAACAAAATTCTGCACATGCTAAGATCTAAGTTGTGCATGAGATAATCCCCCATGGAAAAATTGTATTCCATGGAACCGGTCCCTGGTGCCAGAAATGTTCCGAACTAAGCAAACTCATTAGCTTGCAATTCTAATAGTTTTCTTTCCACGACAGGCTCGTAACCCTGCACTTCTGATTGGCCCGCTAGTAGCGGATCGTGATTGGTCGGGTTTGGCTGATCTGATTGGCTGATAGCGGGTCGCTGCTGATTGGTTGCTTCCAGCGTGGCAAACTCAAATCATTAGGTGTTGTGACAGCAGCCAGCTCTATAAAAGGAGCTGCTGCTGCCCTAGTATTTCGCTCTGTTCTGAAGTCACTAATAAAGAGTTGGAGTCACTATTCGATGCCTCATCTCCGTTCCTTGCGTCCACGCTCCCAGATCTAACACTGGCGACGAGGATGGGATTCAGAGACGAGAGAGCTGAATGAGCACTCACTGAACGCTAACAGAGCACATGGCTGAGAGCGCACCAATTGCAGCAGAATGACCAGCGGCGTCATACCAGCCGCTCCATTTGACCCGGCTAACGAAGACTGGGACTCGTATATGGACAGGTTTCAGATGTTCCTGGAGACCAACAACCTGAAGGATGCAACACCTGGCAAGAAACAAGTTGTGTTCCTGACCCATTGTGGGCCCGCCGTTTTTAAAATGGCAAAGGCACTTGCAAAACCAGCTGAAGTTAAGATGATGGACTGGGACAACCTCGCCCCAATTCTCCGGGCCCATTATGCCCCAGCGGTGCCAACACTCATCAGGAGACATGAGTTTTACCAGAGAGACCAACAGGAAAGCGAAAGTGTTGGAGACTTCATCGCGGACCTCAGAAACCTGGGGGGACTCTGTGGCTTCGCAAACCTCGAAGAAGCCATGAGAGATCAAATTGTTCTGGGTCTAAAAGATCCCACAACCCAGAGCAAAATCATGGCAAAGGGGGACATCGGCCTCGCGGATGTCATCGCTGATGCTACTGCAGCAGAAGCAACCAGGAAATTGGCAGCTTGAATGCGCCAAGTGAACGCACCACACCGCCAACTCGCCAGTGACCATATGCCCCTTTCCGAAAGGCACACAACAACCACGCACCATGAAGATCTCGAATCCTCATCAGAAAGCGAGAAAGAGGAGGTCAACAGACTCAGGTCAGACCGCGATCAGTGAGATCAACGGGCTCGTAAGCCCTCGTATCAGTGTGCTGGATGCGGGGGAAACCACCCACGATCAGACTGCAAATTCCTAGACGCCCTCTGTCGTTCCTGTGGAAAGAGGGGCCACATTGCAAAAGTCTGTAGAGGCAAGCAAGGGTCCAGCCCAACCCGAAGAGAAAATAATTTCCAGCAGACAACAGACACCCCACCAGTAAATCGGGATCACCCAAGCAACCAATGGAACCACTACTACAGAAATCAAGCACCAGCCATTTCTACCAGATGAGAAGAGGCACACCAAACCATCACCATCGGCCACGCTTCATCCCTTGATGCAAGAAAGATCCGAGTAAAGGTCACCATTGAGAAGCGTCCATGCGTTATGGAAGTTGACTCCGGGTCATCCCTATCAATGGTCTCCTGGAAAACCCTCAAACAGCTGATCCATGACATCCGTCGCCAGGATCTCAGCCCTCAAAGAATCATATTGAAGGACTACCAAGAAAATAGGATCCCAGTCGCCAGTTCCAGCCACGTCCAAGTCTCCTTCAAAGACCACACCACAACTCTGCCACTTACAGTCATCGATAAAGATCAACCCAGCTTATTAGGCTTGCAGTGGTTCGCACCACTAGGAATCGAACTGGCGGGCATCAACCAAACCAAAAGCAATGACTGGGAAGCAGCTCTCATCCAAGAATTCCAGGAAGTGTTCACCGAGAAGCTAGGCAAGTACAAGGGATCCCCCATATCATTTAACCTCTGCCCAGATATTGCGCCCATTCGCCTTAAGCCCCGTCGAGTGCCTTTTGCACTTAAACCAAAGATTGACAAACAATTGAACAAATTAATAGCCCAAGGCATGTTGGAACCGATCGACCATGCCCGATGGAAGACCCCAATTGTAACCCCCATAAAGCCTGACGAATCTCTGAGAATTAGGCCACCCTAAATCACGCGCTTCAGCAGAGCATTTATCCCGTGCCTGTGGTCCAACACCTACTTCACTCCCTTGGGGGTGGGAAAATATTCACAAAATTGGACCTAGCCCAGGCATACCAGCAGCTGCCTGTAGATGCAGAGACCGCAGAAGCCCAAACTATAGTTATGCACAGAGGTGCATTCAAGTGTAATAGACTCCAGTTCGGAGTAAATGTAGCACCTGGCATCTTTCAAAGTCTGATTGCGACAAGGCATAAAAGGGGTCATGCCATATTTCGATGATGTCTTGATAGCTGCCCCCACTAGAAGTCTACTAGAAAAGCGGCTAAGAATGGTCCTCCAAAAATTTAAAGATGCTGGTTTGAAGGTCAAGAAGGACAAATGCCAACTGTGTACAGAGAGGCTTGAATTCCTTGGTTACCTTCTTGACAAACAGGGAATTCACCTTACTGAGAAAAAATTGGCTGCAATAAAAAATGCCCCAAGACCTTGAAACAAAACAGATCTTCAAGCCTTCCTGGGACTTATTAACTTTTACAACATCTTCCTACCCCAGAAGGTGACTGTTGCTGAACCCCTGCATATGCTCCTCGATAAGAAGGCTTCCTGGGTCTGAGGACATCGAGAAGAGCGAGCTTTTCAGCAAGAAAAAGACCTTTTAACATCTGATGCTGCATTGATACAATATAACGAGACTTTACCCTTAAACGTCACCTGTGACGCCTCACCGTTTGGAATAGGAGCCATCCTGAGCCACGCCCTACCAAACGGCACTGAGGCACCCATTGCATTTTTTTCCAGAACTTTATCTAAAACTGAAACAAACTATAGCCAACTAGATAAAGAGGCTCTCACTATTGTGGCTGCGATCAAACGATTCCATGAGTACGTATATGGAAGGTCCTTTTCTATAATCACCGATCACAAACCATTACTGGACATCTTGGCGGGGGATAAACCAACTCCCCATATCTTATCACCAAGAATGACACGCTGGTCAGAGTTTTTAGCCGCATACGACTATCAACTGCAACACCGACCGGGGAAAGCCATTCCCCATACTGATGCCCTGAGCCGTTCTCCGCTACCTGAAGTCCTAGATGACCCAGCTCCAACCCTAGCTATACTACAAATCGAGACACTCCCTTCACCACTGCTGACTGCACAAGACATCGCACCCGAAACAAAGAAAGAACCTTGTTTAGCATGAGTCCTCAGCTGGGTAGAAAGAGGTTGGCCTGACAGCGAACTCAACGATACCTTCAAGCCCTTCAAACACAGACAGACAGAACTTTTCACCCAAAAAGGATGTGTGTTATGGGGAGACAGAGTCGTCATCCCAGAAAGACTACAGCATAAAGTCCTAAAACTATTGCATGATGGACATCCGGGCATCGTGCGGATGAAGACACTAGCACGGAGCTACGCTTGGTGGCCAGGTATAGATAAACAAATAGAAACCTGGGTAGCCACCTGCAACAAGTGCCAGGAAACGCGCTCAGCTCCACCAAAAGCACCACTAACCGAATGGGAAGCACCCCAAGGTCCCTGGTCCCGTATCCACATTGATTTTGCAGAACCCACAAAAGGACATACATTTCTCATAACAGTGGATGCCTATTCCAACTGGCTTGAGGTCCATAAAATGAAGAACACCACCACAGAGGCAGTCGTTAAAAAACTAAACAGACTATTTGCCACACACGGCTTGCCAGATGTCTTGGTTTCAGACAATGGCCCACAGTTCACCGCCTTGGCATTTGAACAGTACCTAGCAGACCGGGGGATACGCCACATCTTAATATCGCTGGCTCACCCTGCGGCCAATGGTAGGGCTGAACGAATGGTCCAGTTCATAAAGAAAACCTTACACAAGATGGAACAAGGGAACATCCATGACAAGGTAACCAGGATGCTTCTCCTCCAACATATTACTCCAAACAGCACCACACACAAAACTCCAGCCGAACTCCTGATGGGCTGGAAACTTCAGTCACATCCTGACTGTCTACACCCTGCCTACACACCAGAAAAGCCTCTGTGTTTCAGTAGCAAGTATTGCACGTTCAAGGTAGGCGATCCGGTTTTTGCTACCATAACTCAACTTACGGGTCCCCGTTCCTATCATTTACAAACTGCTGATAGGAGACTGTGGAAGCACCACATCAACCAGTGGTGCTTCCAGGCTGGCACCTACCCCTGTCACAAGCTCTGAACTCCAAACCGGGGGGGGAAGGGAGATCGAGGGGGCCAAAAATGAACTAGTACCTGATCCAGTATGCGAAACTCGGCAATCAGCATGGCCAAGCCTGGAATATTCAACCTCCGAAGCAGAGCCAGACCAGATGGTCACCTCACCACATAGCAGCACGGCGGCATCAGAAATCCCAGAGAATCCAGAGGGCAGCCTTGACAGGAGTAGAGATGACAACGCCGAGTCACCCAATGGTGAAGTCGGATCACCGCTACCGCTGAGTCTAACAAACAGCCCACCGGAACCAGAGTCCAGCCAAAGACTGGTGGAACAACGTAAATCAGGTAGGCAGGTGAAACGACCTGCCTACTTGCGAGAATACATCACCCCACCCTTGAGACGGAACCTAGGGGGGAGGGGTGTTCCGAACTAAGCAAACTTATTAGCTTGCAATTCTAATAGTTTTCTTTCCACGACAGGCTCGTAACTCTGCACTTCTGATTGGCCCGCTAGTAGCGGATCGTGATTGGTCAGGTTTGGCTGATCTGATTGGTTGATAGCGGGTCGCTGCTGATTGGTGTTTCCAGCACGGCAAACTCAAATCAGCCAGCTCTATAAAAGGAGCTGCTGCTGCCCTAGTATTTCGCTCTGTTCTGAAGTCACTGATAAGGAGTTGGAGTCACTCTTTGATGCCTCATCTCCATTCCTTGCGCCCACGCTCCCAGATATAACAAGAAAGGTTTTTAATTAATAACAATTATTTATATATCTTGGATTTAGGATGAAATGTATTATTTCATTCAGATTTTAAACATCTGTTTGCATCCTCACTTGAAATTTTTCTGAGAAAACTCTGTTTATATACTCCTTACTATCCACATTTAAAAAATATTTTATTGCATTTCATTTTTTCCAGAACAAGGATTCTACTTGGTTTTTTCCACTAGCAGGCAGGTGATTATACTTTAGAAACTAAGTGGAGGTGGGGGGAAAGAATTCAGTAGGGGAGGAATAATTTTAATTAATTTACATTCAGGACCCAGTTTGGTGATGTTGTTAAAACAACAGATGAAAAACTGGGAGAATGTGAGAAATCAATGGCAAACCACTTCCAAAAATATTGCCAAGAAAACTACAAGGACATATCCAGGCAGTTGGCAGGGATCAATGCTGACATGAAAGCATAACATATACACTCTCTCACACACAAAATTAAATTCAATTAAAATAACTTAGTGCAGATATTACACTCCTACACTGAATCATTTTCCTTTTCATGGAATTTAATGATTTTTTGGCGGGTAAAGTTCCAGATCCCTTGAAATAAAGAGAAATAAGCACAGGTTTTTCCATCTCTTTCAAGAATAATTCTAAATCCAATACTAGCTGCATATATCAGAACAGTAGTATAAAGGTCTTATAAAGGCCTGACTAAAGATTGAAATAGGTTTGAGGAACAAGCAAATAATACATGCCAAAATCTCTGTTAATATTCCTTCTACAGCATGAATTAAAGGCAATTTGAAAAAGCACCTGAAAACTGACTCTCCACAATTCTTAAGAATATAAATTCTTAAGAATAGAAAGAGAGAGAGAGAGAGAGAGGCATACTCTTTCAAGATTCTCTTTGCAAGATTCTGTTATTGTAATCTTATAATAAAAGGGAATATTAATACTGATAACTTTCATTTGCTGGTCTGGTCTACTTTGAAGACTGACAATAGATAAAAATTATCGTAGGATATTGTTTTCAAAAATAAGGTACATCATTAAAATCCCTTACTGCATGTGCACACACATACATACGATATAAAATATCTGGACTGATAATTACCTCCCTTTATTTATTTATATTGCATTCATAGGTCATTACAATTTATTGGACTGAAACTATATCGTGAACACACTATCTAGTTGGGAACTGCTTTGGATATACACTATGGAGCAAGAAGGGTATGCATTTAGTATGTTTTTTAAAACCAGGGGGGTCTTTATCCAGGATCAGGCAATAACTGTAAAAGAGAGCTGTATAATCTTGGAAAAAAGATGTAATTCCTTTATAGAGCTGTAGATAAGCACATTTTACCTTTACACGTGAAGCACTAAGCCTTATATTGACTATTTCAAGATACTTTTTTCTAATCTAATAAAGGTCAATATAGTAATGGAATTTAACGTTTTCTTCTTGATGAATCAGTATAACAAATATTTTTGATAAACATATGTGCTTTTAATATATATAGTTCAAAAACAAGAATATAAAAAAATATAAAAACTTACTACAACTTTTTCTTTATGAGTTCTGATTGTTGCTCCAAACCATTGATTTGATTTAAATTCAAGAGATTCTCTTGTACCATTGACTTTGATTTTCCTGTTGTCTGTAAAAGGAAGAAAAATACATTTACATTTACCCATGCTTCTTTTGGAAGGGGAGGGGAAGGGAGGAAAGGGAAGTCAAGGTTACCTCATTTAAATGGCTATGGATTGGATCGGAACTAGGCAAGTTTAATTTTTTCACACTGAAAAGACTATAACTACTAAATCTTTATTCCTTCTATTTCAAAAAATGTTTCCTGCCTTTTGAGGTGGACTATGTTAGAAAATTGACCCACAGGAACTACTATAACTCTATTGTTATAGTGCAGGTGTCTTCAAACTTCACAGCTTTAAGACTTGTGGACTTCAACTCCCAGAATTCCTCCTCCAGTCATGTTAGCTCAGGAATTCTGGGAGTTGAAGTCCATAAGTCTGAAACTTGCCAAGTTTGAAGACCCTTATTATATGGTACGATAAAATCTTGAAAGCCTGTCAGACATTCTCTCTCTTATACCACAGAAAATTAAAGTGGGACAGCCTTGATTTTCGTCCGTACTGCTTCTGGTCTATCAATTGTAAGCTGTTATTTATATAGTAAATGTTGAATTTTTTCTTCAAGTTCATTTCTGATCTCCTTTATACCATTGAAACTCCAGTAAGTATATCCATAGTTCATTTAACTACAGCTTACTCAATTAGAGCCTTTTGGGGTTTGCAGGAAACATTGACCCACAACCTAACCACTTGGACTGGATTTTCACAACATACTAGCTAGAAAGATGGTTCTGTAGATACAAACAAATATAGATAATACTAATAAATATGTATATTGCTGAAAACATTAGTATTTTCTTCCAAAATTGATTAAAATTCTAAAGATTATTTTCTGCAAATCAGCATTTTGATTTCAAGGATATGTCCATGTCATTTTCTTTTTCTTCATATCAAAGTAATTTTGTACCAGCTTCCTTCCAGTTTTGCAATTAGTCTATGGCCCTGATATTCCTTGGAGGATTTTCATCAAATTCCATTCTGCTTAGTTTCCCAATTATTTTTAGTGTACCTAAACTAAAAGTACACATCTCATTGGTCAGAGATATCAATTCATGACACTGGAATATTCACATACTTTTTGAACTGTAGCAATTGATTGTTGTTTTGATTATTTGTGAACTTTGGGAATTGAAGTAGTGTAGAGCTGAATATCTGCTCAGCTCAAATAAGATTAGCCAAGTTCTGCCATCTGTTGAGGCAAGAAGGAACTACTTTTTGTATCATTTATCTTTATTCTCCAAGCTTTAAACTCAGCCAAGGTTTTGGGGGATACATAGAGAAGCAACAGCTGATCAACAATTCAAATTTAAGACTTTCAAACTTAAGAAAAGTCTCATGTGATCATAGGAACTCTGATATACCCAAGATTCTATAAATTCAACTTTTTTTTGGTAAATACACAACAGACTATTCCCCCCCCCCCCCCCACAATAAGAGAATGAGGCTCAATTTACATTTTGTAGCAGATATTCAGCTCTACACTATCTCAATTCCCAAAGTTCACACATAATCAAAACAACAATCAATTGCTACAGTTCAAAAAATATGTGAATATTCCAGTGTCATGAATTGATATCTCTGACCAATGAGATGTGTACTTTTACTTTAGGTACACTAAAAATAATTGGGAAACTGATGTAAATAAAGAACAATAATAAACTCATGTAGATAGGAGATTATAAATAAATAAATAAAAAAATATATTCCTAAAAGGACATTTTAATATTTTCCCCTCTTTGTTATGAAGTGAGATTATACATCTTTATTTGACCAGCAGTAACTTTTCAAATGCTGTTGTCCCATTCTGGCTTCTAGATATCTTCATTTGGACCACTACTACATGTGCACCATACTACCAAAAGAAACAGCTCTGCAACACTGCTTTATATATACGCCATATCTATCATCATAAGAAAAACCATCTGTGTAAAAACTCAGCCCAATTATAGTGTATTTCAGGTTGTAATAAAAAGCAGTCCTCCCTTCCTTTCACCCTCAGTCCTCTGAAGTAAATTGATTTCCCATATGTTTCTAAGCTGTCTTCCTTCTTCACTGGTCATCCTTAATGAATTTCTCTATTTATTCCCCCAAACAAAGACACAGTCCTGGACTTTCTTATCTGGGTCACTCTGCCTGGTTTCTGCTTCCTATCAAGGAGTTCTCCACATCTACTCATTATTTCAGTTAAACAAACACATATACACTGTGAAACAGGAGTTTGAAGGTGTTTTTCTTCCCCAGTCTCAAAGTATATTATCAGCATTAGCAAAGCTGCAGAGAATTTAGTTTGGTTTAATATATATGCATTAAACACACTGTTAAGTTCTGCGCATGGGTGCAAGGAACGGAGACGAGGCAGTGAACAGTGAACTTCAACTCTTTATTAACCATCGTGAACTGCGGTATCTGCTATCCCACATCAGATGGGCGGCTCATGATAGGAAGCGAAGGAGAGAGAAACAACAGGAGGCGAAGTTTCCTCGGGATGAGAGCACCCCAAATGTCTTGGCACACGCTCTTTTATTGTGCTTTTTTACAAGAAAATGATTTAATCAAAGCTCAAGTCAAATAAGATAATTCCATCAGGATGTGCATGTTTACAAAGCTGCATACCAGACAGATCATTTACAATGTGGATAAGCTTATCAACAACCGTCTAGCTCCTTGTCCCTTGTACGTGCCTTGCAAAGGTCACTGAAGAGACAGAAGTTAATGATTACACATGAATGATACATAGTTGCAAACACATGAATTGAGTTGCAATGATACATAGTTACAACATCTCCTGTTTTTATTATTTATGACGAGTCTTCTTCCTCGTCCGAGAAGACAGGAACCATTTTTATGGAATGTTTGCCGTCCCCGTCATCTGGGCAAGAGTGCGACCCGTCAGCGTCAGGGTTGTCCAAGGAGCGGTAACTCAGCAATGACATTTTTTCGTCCGGTGTTGAGGATATAACATGAGCTTGCAATAGCACATTAACATCAGCAGTTATGGAGGATAATTGATTTTTTTTAAAAAAATTGCAATATTCTATTAAAACAACAAGGTCCTATAATACATATCAATATAATGATTATTAATGATCCTGCCAATGCAGTTAAAAAGGTTGTAAACCATGGTGAAATAGAAAACAAGCCCCCCTGCTATCAGCATAAAAACAACATTCTTCTTTAAGCGTAGCACACAATCCCCCTTGTTTTTAAAAAATAACAGATCTAAATCTTTACGATTTTGCAAAAGGGGGTATTCCATGGGTACCTGTAGGGATATAAAATCATCAGAGTTATACACACAAGCCATACTTGAATGCAAAATGATTTGGATTTAACAATTTCATCCCCGTGGACACATGCCGTGAGACCGGTGGAACAAGTCCAAACAAAATTATTGCCAGGGATAAAATACATTCCTTTCAGGCGTGATGTTAAAGTTCCTCCTGAAGTGGTGTAGATTGCAGAATATCCCCTGGTTGTGTGGGTGCGTCTGCCAAATCGAATTGAAGTGGTGGGTAGAAGTCTTCTATGCGAGAAAAATTGGTTGTAGAACTTAAACGAACTCCTTGAAAGTCAGTTATAGTCCAAGCAATATTATATCTTCTATGAGGCTTCTGCGGATCGTCATGGACAGTTCTTTTGAAGCGTTGTTTGTTGACAGGATCAGAGTTCGGGTACATAAAAGCATGACAAGTAGGAGAGAGGGCTATGGACAAGTTAGTTGTAGAACATTTACGAGATGAGGAGGGAATGCAATTAGTAGAAAAAGGATAATAATTACAATAATGACAATAAAGATTAATTTGGTAATTCATCAAGGATGTTAGTTGGGGTGGGGAAACCCATAATACAATAGAAGGACATCTAGGTCCCCCTATGTTTAGATTGAATAGAGAAAAAGATTTTAAGGTTCCTTTCCATAGGAAGAGTAAAGAAGGAACAAAAGAGCGAGTGGTAGAGTGTTCTTTAAACAAAACAGAAGTGACAGAGTGAAAACTACGAGTAGCCTTTTCATGACGTACCCACATGGAACAAGTATAATAGCCTTCTGTTAATGAAATGGTTTTAACACGAATAGTCTTTTGACAGGAAGCATAGGTTTTGTTGAAGTAAGGTAGAAATTGCGAAGAAGATATAGGCAAGAATATCAGGAAGAGTTTTAAGATATAGATGTAGCGGAGGAATTCCCATGATAGGGTCTAACCGCCCTACCAGGGATCCAGCAAGTGGTTTTGTCTGGCAGTAAGATCGCAGCGTAGCCTCGTCCCCAAGTGAGAAGCTCAGCGGGACCCTGCCAGGCGGGATCTGGCAATCTGCGATAATATACCAGAGGTCTGTTAGGCGGGGGGAGGGGGAGGAAAAATGACGTGAAGCAGTAGAAGTGGGAGGAATGCCAGTCAGATTAAGAAAGTTTAAAGTGTAAAGATTGTTAAGAGAATTTTGCAATGCTGGGAGGTTCGGGGTTTTTTCCCGCAACGAATATCGATCAAGAGCACGTTTCAGAGATAAGTTCGCTCGTTCCACAATAGCCTGCCCCTGGCTGTTGTAGGGAATCCCAAACTTGTGGGTTACATCCCATCTGTTACAGAAGTCCTGGAACGCAGAACTTGTATAGGCAGGTCCATTGTCAGTTTTGATTTCTTTTGGACATCCCAGCGAGGCAAAGGTACGAATTAAATGATTGATGACATGTTTTACAGTTTCTCCCCTTTGAGGAGTAGCCAGAATAAACCCTGAATATGTATCGATGGAAACGTGCAAATATTTCCAAGGGGCAAAAGGTGGATACTGAGTTACATCCATTTGCCAAATTTCACAAGCTTTTAATCCTCTAGGATTTACTCCTATGGGAATGGAATGTCCTTGCTTACTACATGTGGGGCATTGTTGAATAATGGCAGCAGCTTCTGCCTGAGTTAGAGCAAATTGAACAGTTATTATAACTTGGCGGGGGAGATTCAAACACACTCCCTGCTTCTATTTTATAATGGACCATTAAAGCCTCCATAATTTTCCTCCAAGTGACCCAAATGCCAATAGGTGCACGAGGAGGACTATGGAGATGTTCACCAATTTTTTGCCAAGTGGAAATTTTTAAGGACCCGTCCTCTGAATAATTGGGACAATGTTGCCACACATAAACCAATAATGTAGCAATAGGTTTCATTTTTACAGGCGAGCCCTTTAAATTAGCAGAATATTTAGAAGAAGAAGCAACTAACTCCCTCAATTCCTTCAGATGCTGCGTCTGTTGTTGAGAAAAGTTTCCACCCATACTTACGAAAGTCGAGACCGTGTTTCAGATCCGATGATGTGCAATTCGCTTCAGGCCTGGCGATGCACAGCTCCCATTGAACTGATAAGATATGGGCGCGTCACAACGTATCCCCCTTAGGGAATCACGTCGGGGTCACCAGAATGCGGTATCTGCTAACCCGCATCAGATGGGCGGCTCATGATAGGGAGCGAAGGAGAGAGAAACAACAGGAGGCGAAGTTTCCTCGGGATGAGAGCACCCCAAATGTCTTGGCACACGCTCTTTTATTGTGCTTTTTTACAAGAAAATGATTAAATCAAAGCTCAAGTCAAATAAGATAATTCCATCAGGATGTGCATGTTTACAAAGCTGCATACCAGACAGATCATTTACAATGTGGATAAGCTTATTAACAACCGTCTATTTCCTTGTCCCTTGTACGTGCCTTGCAAAGGTCACTGAAGAGACAGAAGTTAATGATTACACATGAATGATACATAGTTGCAAACACATGAATGATACATAGTTGCAATGATACATAGTTACAACAGTGAACAGAGTCAAAACCGGGGGCAGCAGCAGCCCTTTTATAGGGCAGGCTGCTGGCCTATTAACCAATGAGAACATGGAAGTATTAAACCCTTGAACCAATGAGAGTGGCACGTTAACATCCAATCAGATTCTCCAGAACGGACCAATCCGATATCGCTATTATCGGCCAATCAGAAGTGCAGGATTAGAACCCTGCTTTTTCTTTAAGCTTTGATAAAACTTTATTTAAGCGCATTTATTAGTTCATAACACCCTTTCCCCCCGGGTTCCGTTGAGGGGTGTGGTGACGTAATCTCTAAGATATGTGGGTTGTTTTAACTGTCTATTAGATTTGCGGTGTCCCACCAGTTCCCGTCTGTAGACCAGCTTCGGTGGGACGTTTTTGCACATATCTGGTACAGGCGGTCCCGCATTCTCACTGGACGACTCGGTGCCGCTAATTCTGTCGTTGTTGTCCTCCGATATTAGCGGGCTAGCCTCCGTTGAGGTATTCCTCTGTGGTGAGGACACACACTTCTCTGATTCTTCTTCATTACTCGCGCCCGATCGCTGACTCCCTTTGCTTCTGCTCTCCACCATCTCGAATTCGGTTTCTTCAATATCCCCTCCCCTTTCAGTTTGGGAGTCACAGGAGTCACGGGAACTGGGCTGTATCCTAGAGTGAAGTTGATCTATATGGCGTTTCCATAGTTTTCCATCCCAGGTTTGCACACGGTACGATCTGGGCCCGGTGGTTTGAATTACGGTTGCTTCGACCCATAATGGTTCACCGGAGAGGTTTTTAGCGAAAACTAAGTCACCTACCTTGAACTCGCGGCATTTTCTGCTAGATCCGCAGGGTTTCTCTGGCTCGTAGGAAGGGTGAAGCTGGTCGAGGTGGGAACGGAGCTTGCGTCCCATCAATAGTTCAGCTGGCGTCTTGTTGGTGACGCTGTGCGGAGTGATGTGTTAGAGTAGGAGTATTCTGTTTATGTTTTCATCGATGTCCCCATATTCCATTTTATGGAGAGTTTTTTTAACAAATTGTACTATGCGCTTGGCCCTGCCGTTAGCCGCAGGGTGTGCTGGCGAAGTTAGTGCATGGCGGATGCCCCGATCCAGGAAGTATTCTTCAAATGCCAGGGCGGTGAACTGGGGTCCGTTGTCGAAGACCAGAACGTCTGGCAGTCCGTGCGTTGCGAATAGCCTGTTCAATTTTCGGATGATGGACTCCGTTGTAGTATTCTTCATTTCGTGGATCTCGAGCCAGTTGGAGGAGGCATCCACTGTTAGGAGGAACATATGTCCTTTGGTAGGTTCCGCAAAATCAACGTGGATGCGGGACCACTGCCCCTGGGGGGTTTCCCATTCTGTGGGAGTTGCTCTAGGTGGGGCATTGCTGACCTTGGCACTTTAAGCAAGTCTTTACCCAGGCTTTGATTTGTTTGTTGATGCCTGGCCACCATGCGTAGCTTCGTGCGAGCGCTTTCATATGCACGATGCCGGGGTGACCATCATGCAATGTTATCAATACTGCTCTTTGTAACTACTCTGGGACGACGACTCTATCTTCCCATAGGATGCAGCCTTTTTGTGAAAACAGTTCTGTTTGCCGGTTTCTGAAAGGGGTGAAATTGTCAGAGGTTTGTTCTATTGGCCATCCTCTTTCGACCCAGCTAAGAACTCGCGCTAAGACAGGATCTTGTTTTGTTTCAATTGCAATGTCTCTGGCTGTTAGCGGTGGTGCCTGTAGCATTTCAATCTGGAGTGTCGTAAGGGTTGGAGCTGGGTCATCGACGTTTCCGGAAGTGGGGCATGGCTCAATGCATCAGTGTGGGAATGGCTTTCTCTGGGCGGTGTTGTAATTTATAGTTATACGCAGCTAAAAACTCCAACCAGCAAGTCATTCTAGGTGACAATATATCGGGGGTTGGCTTGTCTCCTGCCATAATCCCTAGCAAAGGTTTGTGGTCGGTAACAATAGTAAAAACTCGTCCATACACATATTCATGAAACCGTTTCACAGCAGATACAACAGCAAGAGCCTCTTTGTCGATCTGGCTATAATTACGTTCAGCCTTTGATAAGGTCCTTGAAAAATAGGCAATAGGGGCCTCACTACCATTTGGTAACACATGACTCAAAATGGCTCCTACTCCAAACGGTGACGCGTCACATGTAATTGTTAAAGGCAGAGTCTCGTTATACTGCATTAAAACAAGCATCTGAGGTTAGTAAGTTTTTCACTTGTCGGAATGCGTGCTCCTCTCGGTGTCCCCAGACCCAGGTTACTTTTTTGTCGAGGAGTCTATGTAAGGGCTCAGCTATGGTCGCTTTCTGGGGCAAGAAGATGTTGTAAAAGTTAATGAGCCCCAGGAAAGCTTGGAGATCAGTTCTATTTCTGAGTCTTGGGGTGTTTTTGATTGCTCTCAGCTTATTGTTAGTGGGGTGGATGCCCTGTTTATTGATTAGGTACCCCAGGAACTCTACTTTATCTGTACACAGTTGACATTTATTTTTTTTAACCTTAAGGCCAGAGTCTTTAAATTTCTGGAGAACCAATTTAAGCCGTTTTTCTAGTATTTCTCTATTCAGGGCAGCAATTAAAATGTCATCAAAGTGTGGCACAACCCCTTTGATCTCCATCAGACTTTGAAAAATCCCTGGGGCTATGCTCACTCCAAATTGGAGTCGGTTGCACTTAAAGGCGCCTCGATGCGTTACGATCGTCTGTGCCTCTGCGGTTTTTTTTATCTACAGGGAGTTGTTGGTAGGCCTGTGCTAAATCCAATTTAGCGAAGACTTTTCTGCACCCCAGGGAATGGAGAAGGTGTTGTACCACCGGTACCGGGAAAGCATTCTGTTGAAGAGCGTGATTAAGGGTAGCCCAGTAGTTCCCACAAATCCTTAACGATCCATCTGGTTTGATGGGTGTTACGATTGGGGTTTTCCAATGAGTGTGGTCCGTTGGTTTTAAAACACCCTGGGCTATTAATTTACCGAGCTGCTCATCAATCTTTGGTTTAAGGGCAAAAGGTACCCGACAAGGCTTAAGGCGGATGGGGGCTACTTCAGGGTTAAGGTTAAATGATATCGGGGTCCCCTTGTACTCATCTAGTTTGTCTGCAAAGGCGTCCTGGAATTTCTGGACAATGGCCTCCTCCCAGTCGTCGCTTCTGGTTTGGTGAATGCTGGCTACCTCGATCCCGAGTGGGGCGAACCATTGAAGACCTAACAAGCTAGGTTGGTCACGGTCGACGACGGTCAGTAGTAATCACGCAGTACGATTTTTGAATGATACTTGGGCTTGGCTGGGTCCAACGACCGGAATTCGGTTCCCCTGATAATCTTTGAGTATGATTCTTTGGGATCTGAGGTCTTGACGCCGGATGGCAGGGATTAATTGTTTAAGAGTCTTCCAGGAAACCATCGAGAGGGACGATCCTGAATCGACTTCCATCACACAAGGCTGGTTTTCGATGGCGACCTTCACTTGGATCTTCTTTGCATCTAGCGATGAGGCATGACCGATTGTAATGGTTTGGTGTGCCTCTTCTCTTCTTGATAAAATGGCCGGTGTTTTATTTCTGTAGGAGTGGTTGTTCCAGTGGCGGTTCATTTGTTCCTGACTCAGATGGCGATTCTCTGTGGTCTGGCAGTAGTTGTTTCCCCTCTGAAATGGGCTGGATCCTTGCTTGCTTCCCACAGAAATGGCAGAGCGCGTCGAGGAATTTGCATTCTAATCGCGGGTGGTTTGCCCCACAACCCACGCATTGGTGCGGTAGTCTTTGATTCCGCTGGTGGCGTTGGTCACGTTCAGACCGGAGTCGGTTGACCTCCTCCTCCTCATTTTCTGATGGCGATTCGAGGTTCTCATGGTGGGTCGCTGTTATGTGCTTCTCTAGGCGAGGTGAGGTATCGCTAGCGAGTTGACGGAGCAGTGCGTTGGTGCGGCGCATTCGAGCAGCCGACTTCCTGGTTGCTTCTGCTGCAGTAGCATCCTTGATGACATCAGCAAGGTTGATGTCCCCTTTTGCCATGAGCATGCTCTGTACCATCTGGTTATCTAATCCCAGAATTATTCGGTCTCTCAGAGCTTCTTTGAGATCTGTAAACTCACAGAGGCCTCCCAGGTTCCGGAGATCCACGATGAAATCTGCAATGCTCTCTCCTTTCCACTGGTCCCTCTGGTAAAATTCATGTCTTTGGACAAGCGTTGGTATGGCGGGTGCATAGTGGGCCCGTAGAAGGGACTCGAGGACATCCCAGTCCATGGTTTTCACCTCAGCCGGTTTCGCTAGTTCCTTGGCCATCTTAAAGACGGCAGGCCTGCAATGGGTCAGGAACACTGCTCACTTTTTTCTCGTAGTGGCATCCTTCAAGTTGTTGGTCTCCAGAAACATCTGGAACCAGTCTATGTACGCATCCCAGTCTTCTTGTGCCGGGTCAAATGGAGCGGGTGGTATGGCGCCTCCGGACATGGTTCCGTTGTCGATGTGCCTTCAGCCACGTGCTCTGTTTGGTGCTCTGTAGTGTTCAGTCAGCTCTGATGTCTCCGCATCCTATCCCCGTCGCCAGTGTTAAGTTCTGTGCATGGGTGCAAGGAACGGAGACAAGGCAGTGAACAGTGAACTTCAACTCTTTATTAACCATCATGAACAGAGCCAAAACCGGGGACAGCAGCAGCCCTTTTATAGGGCAGGCTGCTGACCTATTAACCAATGAGAAAATGGAAGTATTAAACCCTTGAACCAATGTTAACAGCCAATAAGATTCTCCAGAACGGACCAATCCGATATCGCTATTATCGGCCAATCAGAAGTACAGGATTAGAACCCTGCTTTTTCTTTAAGCTTTGATAAAACTTTATTTAAGTGCATTTATTAGTTCATAACACACACAGTATATTTTATTTATTTTATTTTGTTTGTTTGTCAAGCATGTATGAACATAACATATAAACATATAAGTTTAAACAGGTATCTATATACATAATAAATGAGTATGAATAAATGGATAAATGGAAACAGTAGGACAGGGATGGTAGCAGTAGTAGTATTCAGTGGTTCACATCAGATCGGACAAACTGGTAGCAAGGATTTGGTGTGGGTTGCCGAACCAATAGCAAGTTCTGGCTGGCTATATCCCTGACCCGGTCGCCTGGTTGCCACTGGCTCGCTTGTCCTGCTTCTCCGATACTCGCTCATCCCACCCACCTGACGTTTGCTCCTTAAGATATTTCTTTCTTTTTTTCTGTCCCGACAATCAGCTGTTCATATAATCAGCTGTGTTGGGATTTCCCTTGCTGAGATCCAGGAAGGCAAAAAATGGAGGAAGGGATTCCCCTTTCTGAGCCCCAGAGGAGCTTTCTGGGAGCAAAAACACCCCCCCAGAGGCTCCTCTGAAGCCCAGAAGGCCCAAAAAACAGGTGGAGGGGTGGCTTCAAAAAAGCAAAAAAAAAAAAAAAGCCATGCCCCCCCAGTCCATGGCCACACTCACTAAGCCATGCCAACCAAGCCATGCCCACAGAGCCAGTAGTAAAAACGTTTTGGGACCACTACTGGATGGTAGGCATGCTGGTGCACTTATGCACACATAAAACAAAATTTTAAGTAGAAAATTCAAAAATGGCAGTCACTGTACCCACTTTTGTTGCCCACAACCATCTCTCCCACAACCATGGCTCATACTTACCATAGTAACATTAGGCATGATGTGATTGTGTCCTTAAACAAAGAAAGTGTACAGAAAACAAAATGGATTAGAACTGGTATAAAACAAGACACAAAATGAAGCTTCTATAAAGTTGGCACTGAAGGAAAATTTCAACGTTGCTCACAACCCAGGAGCATGGAGAGAAGATGCTACATTAATAGATCAATAATTATTCATCTATCTATCTATCTATCTATCTATCTATCTATCTATCTATCTATCTATCTACCTACCTACCTATCTATCTATCTATCTATCAGAGCCTCCCATTAAGAAGATACAGAAATGCAGCAAATGTTAATCATTTAATTTGCATTTATTGCCAGTGCTTTGTCAAGTTGTGAGAACTGCAATTAGGTGTTAATTGTCCAGTCAGTATTGTTGCCCATCAATGAAAGTCAGCATTAAAGCTCATCTTATATGCTGGTGGATCAGGAAAATATTATTCGTAAGATCAGGTTCCTGCCATACATACCTTACTATCAGAATGCTCGATACTGGAAAGTCACAAGCATAAACAATTTTGAACCTGCAATTTCCTTTATGATATCATTTGCTTTCTTTACTTTTATTCTTTGTCCTCTTAGATCTCTCTAAGGCAGTGTTTCTTAATATTTTCCTCTCGGGACCCTTTTAAAAAAAATATTTTTTAAAATTTTTATAGGCTTTAGTCATCAATATATACACTTTATTAAAAATGAAAACGGATACATTCCCTGAATATTTATTGACTCCTCTAAATTAACAATATCGAATGCATTGGATATTAACATAAAGAAAATATTTTTCATGAAAAAAATCTATATTTTTTAATCCATAAAAAGTAAGAATGAGAAGAATGACATTGTTTTAAATTATTGCAAGTACAGGTAGTCCTCTACTTATAAATATAATTGATCCCAAAATTTTTGTTGCTAAGCAAGACAGTTGTTAAGTGAGCTTTTTCCTTTATATGACCTTTCTTGCCACAGTTGTTAAGTGAACCATTGCAGTTGTTAAGTTAGTAACAGGGTTGTTAAATGACTCTGAAGATTTTCATTTTTTTAAAAAAAAGTTTAGCCAATTTTTTCCATATTACATTACCAACTTAATAGGATCAATAACTGTTGTGTATGTACCATAGTTAATAAAGTATGAGCTTGACGTAAAGTGCAGGGTTCTGGCCCTGCACTTCTGATTGGCTGTTAGGCAGCCAGATCGTATTGGTTAGTTCTGAGGAATCCGATTGGCCCTTAACAGAGGATTCTTATTGGTTAAAAGAGCTAGCGTTCATAGCTCGCTATTGGACAATTCTTACAAGGGTTGCCTATATAAGGCAGAATTCACTGTTGTTGTTTTGAGAAGTCATTATGCTAATAAAGAGCTGAAAGTCACTATTTAGAGGCTGTCTCCATTTACTCCGACCCATGTCCAAGTACTTAACACTGGCGACGTGGATGGGATGTGGAGACGTCTGAACCGAAGAAGCCAGGAAGCGATACCGAGCACGTGATAAGACGACGCCAACAACGGAACCATGTCCGGCGGCATCGTACCACCCGCTCCGTTTGATCTGAACCAAGAGGATTGGGAATCTACATGGATCGCTTCCAAATGTTTCTCGAGACGAATAACTTGAAGGACGCCACACCAGCAAAGAAGCGGGCACTGTTCCTGATGCATTGCGGCCCAGCTGTATTTAAGATGGCTAAAGCACTCGCCAAACCTCGAGAAGTGAAAGCTATGAGCTGGGATGACCTCGAACCCATCCTGAGAGACCATTACGTGCCAACCATGCCTACACTTGTGAGACGCCACGAGTTTTATCAGAGAAACCAACGAAAAGGGGAGAGCGTGGCCGATTTTGTGGCGGACCTCCGAAATTTAGGGAGTCTCTACGGGTTCGCCGATTTAGAAGAGGCACTAAGAGATCGAGTAATTCTGGGATTAGATGCACTAGGCGTGCAAAGAAAGCTGATGGCGAAAGGCGACATCAGCCTTGCTGACGCCATCGCCGAAGCCACGGCTGCGGAGGCAACTAAAAAGTCGGCTGCACAACTACGGCAAAGCCACACTCCGGTAACACCACCGACCAGCGAAATCTTACCCAACTCAGAAGGGCAGCTCTCAACAACGCACCACGAGGACCTCTCTTCGTCGTCAGACAGCAACGAAGAAGGGGTCCATCGACTGCGGTCCGACCGGGACCCTCGCCCAAAGCCCTTACACCCTTGCACTGGCTGTGGAGCAAACCATTCCAGGGCCAAATGCAAATTCCACGACGCACTCTGCCATGAGTGCAGGAAATGAGGCTACATTGGCCGAGTCTGCCGCAGCTTACCAGGACCCAGCCAGGCCTCAAAAGGGGCCAACTATCGCCAATCGACAGGAAACCGTCCTGTAAGGCGAGAGCCAGTAAACCACTCCTACAGAAATTGAGCTTTGCAAAAAGAAGAGGCTCACCATACTATCACTATAGGTCATGCCTCAGTTTTGGACACTAAGAAAATCCGAGTCACGGTAGCCATCGAGAACCAGCCTTGCCACATGGAGGTCGACTCGGGATCGTCCCTCTCGATGGTGTCTTGGAAGACACTCAAGCAACTCATCCCCACAATTCAATGCCAAGACCTCCAATTTCAATGCCTCATCCTCAAGGACTACCAAGGAAATCAAATCCCCGTTGTCGGGTCCTGCCGAGTCCGAGTCTCCTTCAAGAAGCATACAGCGTACTTACCTCTAATGATTATCGATAGAGATAGGCCTAGTCTATTAGGCCTCCAATGGTTCGCGCCACTCGGCATTGAAGTGGCAGGCGTGAACCGAGTCGGTGGTTGTGAGTGGGAGGAAGACCTTATCTCTGAGTTCAGCAACGTCTTCGCGGACAGCTTAGGCGAGTATAAGGGGACCCCAATCTCATTTAGTCTAGATCAAAAGGTAGCCCCCATTCGCTTGAAGCCCCGTCGAGTTCCATTTGCTCTTAAAGCAAAGATCGACGAACAACTTGACAAGCTAATTGCTCAATGGGTGTTGAAGCCCATCGATCACTCTCCATGGAAAACCCCTATTGTAATACCCATTAAGCCAGACGGGTCAATCCGAATTTGTGGGGACTACCAGGCCACTTTAAACCACGCCCTACAGCAAAATGCGTATCCAGTTCCGGTGGTGCAGCACCTCCTCCATTCCTTGGGGGGCGGAAAGGTTTTCGCTAAATTAGATTTAGCTCAAGCTTATCAACAACTACCAGTGGATGAAAAAACGGCCCAAGCCCAAACAATTGTAACACACAGAGGTGCCTTTAAATGTACCCGATTGCAATTTGGAGTTAGTGTAGCCCCGGGGATCTTCCAGAGCCTCATGGAAAGGTTATTACAGAGAATCAAGGGCGTGGTTCCTTATTTTGATGACGTATTAATTGCAGCCCCTACCAAAAAAATCTTGCAGGATCATTTGAAATGCATTCTTAAAAAATTCCAAGAGGCTGGACTTAAGGTGAAAAAAAATAAATGTCACTTGTATACTGACAATGTTGAGTTTCTAGGATACCGAATTGATAGCCAGGGCATTCATCCGACCAAGAGTAAATAAAAAGCAATCAAAAACACTCCCAGACCACGCAACAAGGCCAATCTCCAGGCGTTCTTAGGCCTCATTAATTTCTATAATGTGTTTTTACCACACAAAGCAACTGTCGCTGAACCGTTACACCGATTATTAGATAAAAAAGCATTGTGGGTATGGGGTTACCGGGAAGAGCAAGCATTCTGGAATGTTAAAAAACTGCTCATATCTGACTCTGTACTTATGCAGTATAACGAGACTTTGCCGTTAGTTATAACCTGCGATGCACCACCTTTCGGGGTAGGCGCCATTTTGAGCCATGTACTGCCTAATGGGAACGAAGCCCCTGTTGCATACTTTTCGAAGACTCTTTCACAAGCAGAGTGGAACTATGGACAAATTGATAAAGAAGCTCTTGCAATCGTTTCAGCTGTAAAGAAATTTCATGAATATGTGTATGGAAGGACATTTACCATTATAACTGACCACAAACCGTTGCTAGGGATAATAGCCGGGGACAAGCCAACCCCCTATATATTATCCCCTAGAATGACCCGATGGTCAGAATTCCTAGCTGCTTGTAATTATCGCCTGCAATATCGCCCGGGGAAAGCCATTCCCCACGCCGACGCATTAAGCCGAGCACCGCTTCCAGAGACTCTCGACGATCCGGCACCAACGGCAACTACATTGCAGATCGAAACACTCAACTCGCCGCCTATGACCGACCAAGACATTGCGAGAGAAACCAAACGAGACCACACCCTAGCTCAAGTCCTAGGCTGGGTAGAACGTGGATGGCCATTGGACCAAGTACCAGATGACTTCGCACCATTTAAATCTCGACAGACTGAACTTTTTTCCCAAAAAGGCTGTATCATCTGGGGCGATAGAGTCGTTGTCCCAGAACGACTCCGGAAGATGCTGCTATGAATTCTGCACGAGGGCCACCCCGGCATTGTGCAGATGAAAGCCCTTGCACGAAGCTACGCATGGTGGCCGGGCATGGACCGGCAAATCGAGCAGTGGGTCAAAGAGTGTGCCAATTGCCAACAAGTCAGCAACGTCCCACCAAATGCCATGCCTACTGAATGGGAGACGCCACGTGGATCCTGGTCCAGAATCCACCTGGATTTCGCGGGGCCAACCAAGGGCTATACCTTCCTGCTGACAGTCGACGCATACTCCAATTGGTTAGAAATTCATCGTATGACGGCTACAACTTCCGAAGCAGTGATCAAGATCCTAAACAGACTCTTTGCAACCCACGGATTGCCTGACGTCCTGGTGTCCGATAACGGGCCACAGCTTACGGCACTAATGTTCGAGCAGTACCTCGCTGACCGTGGCATCCGCCATGCGCTCACCTCTCCTGTGCACCCTGCGACCAATGGCCGAGCGGAACGCATGATCCAATTTGTTAAAAATACCTTGCAAAAAGTGGACTATGACAATATCGATGACAAGTTCAACCAAATTCTCTTTTTGCAACACATAACTCCACATAGTGTCACCGGCAGAACTCCTACCAAACTACTGATGGGACGAAGACTCCGCTCCCACTTCAACCGGTTGCACCCTGCTTACGAACCGGAAAAGCCAATAGGATCCAGTGGCCGCTGTCGCACCTTCCAGGTAGGAGACCTCGTTTATGCACGAAACTTATCGGGCGATCCGTTATGGATAGAGGCAACAGTAGTACGAGTGACCGGCCCCAAATCCTACGTAGTGAAATGCTGTGACAATATACTGTGGAAACGGCATATTGACCAATTACGGTCACGACTCACAACGGCCAGTCAACAACTCCCCCATGACCAAACTGAGGGGGGGGGGTACAGAAGAAGATGACGTTCCAGGGAACCTGCTCGAAGGGAGCGACGAACTAAGTGATACTCAGGAAATGGAGCAGAAAGGAGAATCGTTTGCACCGCAAGAAATTGCACCAGAGCAAGAAGCAGATCCACTGCCAAACAACAATCTACCTCAACAGGATTGCAAACAACCAGTCCAACGAAAATCCAAAAGACTTAAAAGACAACCGTCCTATTTAAAGGACTATATAACTACACCATAATTAAGAAGCCAGGGGGAAGGGGTTTTGTGTATGTACCATAGTTAATAAAGTATGAGCTTGAGGTAAAGTGCAGGGTTCTGGCCCTACACTTCTGATTGGCTGTTAGGTGGCCAGATCGGATTGGTTAGTTCTGAGGAATCCGATTGGCCCTTAACAGAGGATTCTTATTGGTTAAAAGAGCTAGCGTTCATAGCTCGCTATTGGACAATTCTTACAAAGGTTGCCTATATAAGGCAGAGTTCACTGTTGTTGTTTTGAGAAGTCACTATGCTAATAAAGAGCTGAAAGTCACTATTCAGAGGCTGTCTCCATTTACTCCGACCCATGTCCAAGTACTTAACAATAACATATTTTTTTACAGCTTTCCTGCCCAGCAGAAACACTCAGCAAAAGCAGCTTTGCTAATGTTTTGCTTGCACAGATGGAAGAAAGAAAGAAAAGGCCTTGTATGCAAAGCTTAAAAGGTTTTTTTTTTTCCTTGTTGAAGCTTCAAAGCATACCTTTAAAACTCTCAAATGAAATCAAGTGGCTCCCACTTTGAAACCTCAAAGTAGGGCAGCCATTTCCCCCTCAGCCTGTCCATCAAATGAGGCTTCTGTGTCTTGTTAAAGTGAAAATACCTCACTTGAAAAGATCACTGAGTGTCCTTTCAAATAAACTGTATAAATATTAATATTAATCCATGACACAAGTGCACGAAGAGAATGCATACATAAACCAAAGCTCAATAAACCGACCCAAACCAGCACAGAATTTCTGAATTGTTAAAAGCTCTACATTAATAGGACATTAAAGCTGAAGAAATAGGCTAAGCTCCATTGCCACCAAATCAATAGCATTAGCAACAGTCACTTGTAAAATATTATAGCATATATGCACCAAAATTTCTTTGTTATTTAAAAAATATGAGTTTCATCTTCTTCTTAAGGAATATTTTTTAATAAAAAGATTTTGACAGCCATGCAATTATCTTCTTCTATCTGTGCATCTGCCTCACTGGTGTTTTTCTTTCAATACTCCATGCCCATTTCATCCAATTTAGTCTAGCCCAAAAGCAAGTTGGACATGACTCGATCCATCTGCTATATTGGCGAGGCTAGAAAAAGTAAACAAACAGATATACATTATCTCCATTGCAGCATCCAGCATGGAGGAAACTCAGAAAACAATAATCACTCCAGATGGTCACACTTCGTTTTGAATTGTGAGCAAAAGTGTTCATATTGTTTTAAGCACGCATACCCAAAGTGTCTATTTCAAGGTTAAAAAAATTTGCACACCGGCTGTTATGAACTAATAAAGGTGCTTAAATAAAGTTTTAACAAACCTTAAGAAAAAGCAGGGTTCTAATCCTGCACTTCTGATTGGCAGATAATAGCGATATCGGATTGGTCCGTTCTGGGGAATCTGATTGGCTGTTAACGAGCCACTCTCATTGGTTCAAGGGTTTAATACTTCCATGTTTCTCATTGGCTAATAGGTCAGCAGCCTACCCTATAAAAGGGCTGCTGCTGCCCTAGGGTTTTACTCTGTTCAGAATGATTAATAAAGAGTTGAAGTCCACTGTTCACTGCCTCGTCTCCGTTCCTTGCACCCATGCGCAGAAACCTAACACTGGCGATGAGGCGATGGGATGCGGAGACATCAGAGCTGACTGAACACTACAGAGCACCAAACAGAGCACGTGGCTGAAGGCACATCGACAATGGAAACCATGTCCAGTGGCGCCATACCACCCGCTCCATTTGACCCGGCACAAGAAGACTGGGACTCGTACATAGACCGGTTCCAGATGTTTCTGGAGACCAACAACTTGAAGGATGCCACTACGGGGAAAAAGCAAGCAGTGTTCCTGACCCATTGCGGGCCTGCCATCTTTAAGATGGCCAAGGCACTAGTGAAACCGGCTGAAGTGAAAATCATGGACTGGGATGTCCTCACGCCCCTTCTACGGGCCCACTATGCACCCGCCGTACCAACGCTTGTCTGAAGACATGAATTTTACCAGAGGGACCAGCGGAAAGGAGAGAGCGTTGCAGATTTCATTACGGATCTCCAGAACCTGGGAGGCTTCTGTGGGTTCACAGACCTCGAAGAAGCTCTGAGAGACCGAATAGTTCTGGGATTAGATGACCAGACAATACAGAGCAAGATCATGGCCAAAGGGGACATCAACCTTGCTGATATCATCAAGGACGCTACTGCAGCAGAAGCAACCAGGAAGTCGGCTGCCCAAATTTGCTGCACCAATGCACCGCTCCGTCAACTCGCCAGCGATACCTCACCTCGCCTAGAGAGGCACACAACAGCGACCTACCACGAGGACCTCAAATCGCCATCAGAAAGTGATGAGGAGGAGGTCAACCGGCTCCGGTCTGAACGTGACCAACGCCACCAGCGGAATCAAAGACTACTGCACCAATGCACAGGTTGTGGGGCAAACCACCTGTGATCAGACTGCAAATTCCTCAATGCGCTCTGCCATTTCTGTGGGAAAAGAGGCCACATCGGGAAGGTCTGTAGAAGCAAGCAAGGATCCAGTCCATTTCAGTGGGGAAACAACTACTGCCAGACCACAGAGAATCGCCCTGTGAGTCAGGAACAATTGAACCGCCACTGGAACAACCACTCCTACAGAAATAAAATACCGGCCATTTTATCAAGAAGAGAAGAGGCACACCAAACCATTACAATCGGTCACGCCTCATCGCTAGACGCAAAGAAGATCCGAGTGAAGGTCGCCATCGAAAACCAGCCTTGTGTGATGGAAGTCGATTCAGGATCGTCCCTCTCGATGGTTTCCTGGAAGACTCTTAAACAATTAATCCCTGCCGTCTGGCGTCAAGATCTCAGAGCCCAAAGAATCATACTCAAAGATTATCAGGGGAACCGAATTCCGGTCGTTGGATCCAGCCAAGTCCAAGTATCATTCAAAAATCGTACTGCGTCATTACCACTGACCGTCGTTGACCGTGACCGGCCTTGCTTGTTAGGCCTTCAATGGTTTGCTCCACTCGGGATCGAGGTAGCCGGCATTCACCAAACCAGAAGTGACGACTGGGAGGAGGCCCTTGTCCAGCAATTCCAGGACATTTTTGCAGACAAACTAGGCGAGTACAAGGGGACCCCCATATCATTTAACCTTAACCCTGAAGTAGCCCCCATCTGCCTTAAGCCTCGTCGGGTACCTTTTGCCCTTAAACCAAAGATTGATGAGCAGCTCGATAAATTAATAGCCCAGGGGGTTTTAGAACCAACAGACCACGCTCGTTGGGAAACCCCAATCGTAACACCCATCAAACCGGATGGATCGTTAAGGATTTGTGGAAACTACTGGGCTACCCTTAATCATGCTCTTCAACAGAACGCTTTCCCGGTACCGGTGGTACAACACCTTCTCCATTCCCTGGGGTGCAGAAAAGTCTTCGCTAAATTGGATTTAGCACAGGCGTACCAACAACTGCCTGTAGATATAAAAACCACAGAGGCACAGACAATCGTTACGCACCGAGGCACCTTTAAGTGCAACCGACTCCAATTCGGAGTGAGTGTAGCCCCAGGGATTTTTCAAAGTCTGATGGAGAGATTCTTGCAAAGGATCAAGGGGGTCGTGCCATACTTTGATGACATTTTAATTGCGGCCCCGAATAGAGAAGTACTAGAAAAGCATCTTAAAATGGTTCTCCAGAAATTTAAAGACTCTGGCCTTAAGGTTAAAAAGAATAAATGTCAACTGTGTACAGATAAAGTAGAGTTCCTGGGGTACCTAATCGATAAACAAGGCATTCACCCCACTAATAGCAAACTAAAAGCAATCAAAAACGCCCCAAGACCCAGAAATAAGAACTGACCTCCAAGCTTTCCTGGGGCTCATTAACTTTTACAACATCTTCTTGCCCCAGAAAGCGACCGTAGCTGAGCCCCTACATAGACTTCTCGACAAAAAAGCAACCTGGGTCTGGGGACACCGAGAAGAACACACATTCTGACAAGTGAAAAACTTACTAACCTCAGATGCTGTTTTAATGCAGTATAACGAGACTTTGCCTTTAACAATTACATGTAACGCGTCACCATTTGGAGTATGAGCCATTTTGAGTCATGTGTTACTAAATGGTAGTGAGGCCCCTATTGCCTATTTTTCAAGGACCTTATCAAAGACTGAACGTAACTATAGCCAAATCAACAAAGAGGCTCTTGCTGTTGTATCTGCTGTGAAACGGTTTCATGAATATGTGTATGGACGAGTTTTTACTATTGTTACTGATCACAAACCTTTGCTAGGTATTATAGCGGGAGACAAGCCAACCCCCTATATATTGTCACCTAGAATGACTCGCTGGTTGGAGTTCTTAGCTGCATACAACTATAAATTACAACACCACCTGGGGAAAGCCATTCCCCATGCTGATGCATTGAGCTGTGCCCCACTTCCGGAAACCTTTGACAACCCAGCTCCCACCTTACGACACTCCAGATTGAAACACTACATTCACCGCCGCTAACAGCTAGAGACATTGCGATCGAAACAAAATGAGATCCTGTCCTGGCGCAAGTTCTTAGCTGGGTCGAACGAGGATGGCCAGTAGAACAAACCCCTGACGACTTCACCCGTTTCAGAAACCGGCAAACAGAACTTTTTTTGCAAAAAGGCTGCATCCTATGGGGAGATAGAGTCGCCGTCGTCCCAGACGATCACCCCGGCATCGTGCGTATGAAAGCGCTTGCACAAAGCTATGCGTGGTGGCCAGGCATCGACAAGCAGATCAAAGCCTGGGTAAAGACTTGTCTAAAGTGCCAAGAAGTCAGCAGTGCCCCACCTAGAGCAACTCCAACAGAGTGGGAAACCCCCTGGGGGCCGTGGTCCCGCATCCACATTGACTTTGCGGGACCTACTAAGGGACATATGTTCCTCCTAACAGTGGATGCCTATTCCAACTGGCTCGAGATCCATGAAGTGAAGAATACTACAACCGAGTCCGTCATCCGGAAATTGAATAGGCTATTCGCAACGCATGGGCTGCCAGATGTCCTGGTCTCTGACAATGGACCCCAGTTCACCGCCCTGGCATTTGAACAATACTTAGCGGACCGGGGTATCCGCCATGCACTAACTTTGCCAGTGCACCCTGCGGCTAACGAGCGCATGGTACAATTTGTTAAAAAAAAACTCTCCACAAAATGGACTATGGGGACATTGACGACAAACTAAACAGAATACTCCTACTCCAACATATCACTCCGCACAGCGTCACCAAGACTCCAGCTGAACTGTTGATGGGACGCAAGCTCCGTTCCCACCTCGACCGGCTCCACCCGTCCTACGAGACAGAAAAACCCAGTGGATCTAGCGGAAAATGCCACGAGTTCAAGGTAGGTGACTTAGTTTTCACCAAAAACCTCTCCGGCGAACCATTATGGGTCAAAGCAACCGTAATTCAAACCACCGGGCCCAGATCGTACCGTGTGAAAACCTGGGATGGAAAACTATGGAAACGCCATATAGATCAGCTTCGCTCTAGGCTACAACCCAGTTCCCGCGACTCCTGTGACTCCCAAACTGAGGGAGGAGGGGATGTCGAAGAAACCGAATTCGAGATGGTGGAAAGCAGAAGCGAAGGAAGTCAGCAATCAGGCACGATACATGAAGAAGAATCAGGAAGGGGATTGGCCTCGCCACAGAGGAATACCCCAACGGAGGCAAGCCCGCAAAGATCGGAGGACAACATCGACAGAATTAGCGGCACCGAGTCGTCCAGTGAGGATGCGGAACCGCCTGTACCAGATATGTCCAAAAATGGCCCGCCGAAACCAGACTACAGACAGGAACCGGTGGGATAGCGCAAATCTAATAGACAGTTAAAACGACCTACATATCTTAGGGATTATATCATCGCACCCCTCAAACAGAACCCGGGGGGAAGGGGTGTTATGAACTAATAAATGCGCTTAAATAAAGTTTTAACAAACCTTAAGAAAAAGCAGGGTTCTAATCCTGCACTTCTGATTGGCAGATAATAGCAATATCGGATTGGTCCGTTCTGGGGAAGCTGATTGGCTGTTAACGAGTCACTCTCATTGGTTCAAGGGTTTAACACTTCCATGTTTCTCATTGGCTAATAGGTCAGCAGCCTACCTTATAAAAGGGCTGCTGCTGCCCTAGGGTTTTGCTCTGTTCAGAATGATTAATAAAGAGTTGAAGTTCACTGTTCACTGCCTCGTCTCCGTTCCTTGCACCCATGCGCAGAACTTAACACCGGCCTCTCCCCTTTTTCCTTCTAGCTCTGCTGTTCTTTCTCCCTCAGCTGTTCCAACTCTATTCCAACTGTAATGCCTAGCCCTCACCAGAAAATTTGCTGGTGGTGAAATGATATAATTCATGTTCACAGAATTAGGATTTGGGGAGATCCCATTGATGTTATCCACCTTGCCCTGGATATGGCAACAACCATTAATGGTCCTGAATTGCCTTCCATTTTCTATGAAAATGGAAATTTTTAAAATTGTATCTTTCTAATAAAATATCTGAAAAATATTCTAATGGGACCTAAAGCTTCACTTTTGAAATTTACCATTGAATTGCTTGCTTATTTTAGGGTGCAGGGCTTTAAAAGTTTAGAAATATAATATCTCTGAAAATTATAATATCTACAAAAAATAGTCTGGAACAATTGAGATCAGTTATAGAATTAGCCCAGTGCTCTTCCTTTGATATTTTGTTAAAAACTATGATCCCACCAGTGTGAAACTGCTCAATAAAGCAGAAACCATATCATACAATGTCCTAGGAAAATTAAGATAGCTGTGGCTGTTTGTACTTCTCTTCAAAATTCTGTGCTACATTGCTTTTGGTCAGTCAGAATACATTCCCTGTAGGATTCCTACATAACCATGTTTGTGAAAATGGAACAGAATGGAAGGTAGCTTGCTGAGATCTACCTCAAATGTGACCCTGGCGCTAGTCCTTATCCTGAGACCAGTTATTTTTATTTATGGTATTGAGACTTTCATTCACTATAATTCATCACAAATCAGTGACTTTCTTGACCACCCTACTAACACATTTCTTAAAATAGAATTAGGGCTGCTTCACACATGCAGCTGAGCAATATTTCCTTCTACATACAAAATGCATCAGCTACATATTCCATCATCAGCCACAGCAGTAATGAAAATTTTCTTGCATGGAAGTAATTTCTATATAAGGCAGTCCTGGTGCCTATAAAGGTCAGAGGAATTTAATAAAATGCAGTAACTAATTACTAGCAGATTATCTACAAATCCACAAAACTACAAACATAAAGCATTAGGTTGCACTCTGTGCCATCATTTTTTTTAAAAAAGGCATAGGATGAATATTTTAAAGAGAAAAAAAATCCACATTTCAGCGTTATTTGGTTCTTTATTTATTCTACTAATCAAGATATTCTTCTTGAGATCAGTAATAGTCTTACCCAAAACAACATCAACATGAAATCCACAAAAACTGTAATTGCAGTAAGTATCTTCTGCAATGCCTTTTTCCTAGCCTCTGAAGCCAGTTTATTGTCTTGGGCATAAGTAAGCAATGTGAAGACTATCAATAGATTGGAGACCCTTTTTTTTTTTTTTTATAAATTGCTCACAGTCCTTTCTCAGATAGATGACTAACAATTGGTGAAACATGTTTCTCCATTCTTCAAACATGGCCCACTACTGGGCCTCAACCTGTTCAGAACTAGGGTGTACGCGTAGTGGGTGGAGTTATGCATGTTTGCATGCCTGCCTGGCACTCACACAGAAACAACCCCTCCCCACCTATCAAGCCTCCAAGTTGGAAAGGTTGGAGTAAACTACTCTAGGATAATGCATGCTAATCCAAAATTGGGAAGATCCAAATTCAGTTGTAGCCCAAACCATGGAAGCTCAGCTTTGCTCAGTCCAGTGACCATAATATATTGTCACAGGACAGCATTGTGTTCCTGAAGAAAACAAGAGTGATAATCTGAAGGAATGAATAAAATAATAGCTTTTAATATATTTAAAAATATTTAACATGTGAAACCAGAACTGTCTCTGACTATATTACAAGCAGTGGTGGGATTCAGCTAATTTGTATCATTATGGGAGAATCCGTTGTTAACTTTCTGAGCAGTTTGGTGAACTGGTTGGAAAAAAATTTTAGGGCAGAGAACTGGTTGTTAAATTATTTGAATCCCACCACTGATTATGGACACATTCTAACTTAGTTTGCATCATGATTATAATAGACCTTATTTAGTGTATGTTATACAGTATCAGGGAAGTCTACAAATTCTAGACACCATGCAGTCCTGACAGTCTAGATTGCTAGTTCATTTTGTTTGGCACTTGCTCTCCTATCCTTGGTGCACCATGGTGGGTGAATTAGCTTCATATCAATTAACTATTGAGGAGCATACTCCTTAAATTCCAGGCCTAAGCAAGATCATTTGCATCTGTTTTTTCTTTCTTTCCTTAAAAAGTAGTTGATAAATGTAATCAGGAATAAATATTTCATCTTTTAAAGGTAAAATTGGCACCCTCAAATCTCTGGCATCCAAGCACAATATTTTTCAAGACATTTATCACTCTTAAATTCTACTTCATATTTCACAAGACCTTATCATCTTTTAAAATATTTTTTTCATGTGACTGAATTTCTGGAGACGCACAATGTATACACTTCTCTCCCTAAACAGTACCTGGATTTTGGCACAACCAACTCTGTTACTGAACAAATAGACTTATTTTTTCTTTATATTTTTTTCCTCCTTGATCTTTGACATGGAGTTCCTACTTTGGATAGAAAACACAAATTGTACTTTTCAATGTATAATTCAACACACACAAAAGGGATCCATAAGCAGCATTTTTCAGATGCTATAACTTCAGCGGTAGAAAAAGAAGGTGGACACAGAGGAAAGAATTTCTGCTTGCATTTTTTAAAGGTACATCTTTAAAGGAAGAATTTGGTCATCATTTTGAACCATATTTAATTATTTATTATTTTTCCACAAGAGGATTCATTTTAGGTTGCTCTCTAGCTACCCCTTCTGGCAGATCAGGGAATGATAATATTAATTGAAGCATTTTTCAAGATTCTGTTTGTTGCCTACAATTATGGTACATACTCAACTCACATAATAATACATCTAGAAATATATCAACTTATTACTTACAAATAAAATTTCACTCTGAATCTATTTTTTCCAATTAATATTTCATTAAAATATCAAAAAGACTATTGCACTATACTAAAAACAATAAAATTGTTCCATAAATAGTACCAGTATATCTTTTTTAAATACATTTTATCACACTTTTCAAGACTCCTGAGATGGTTTACAAACACTTTTTTTTAAATCGACATCTCCCCTTCCTCTCTTCCTCCCTCTTCCTCTTAGGAATACATATAAATATATGGACTTCAGTATCCAGAATTCCTTTATCCTACACAAGCCTTTCTGGGAATTCTAAATAATGAATTCCACACATCTGAAGTGCTGCGCAATTGATGATGTTAATACACAGTAGCTGTTGTTAGGCCAAAAAGCTACATATAGCAGAAGCAAACAATTAAATTATGAAACTTTCTGCTACGATATTTAATAGTGAGCAACTACTCCTATTGGGTTTGGTTTTTTAAAATTGGTTTCCCTGTTGTGCTGCTTGACAGTAGAACAGAGGTCTCCAAACTTGGCAACTTTAAGACTTGTGGACTTCAAATCCCAGAATTCTCCAGCCAGCTGGAGTTGAAGTCCACAAGTTTTAAAGATGCCAAGTTTAGGGGTCACCGCAATAGAAGAATTCTGGAGAGCAAGTCTGTAATTTCTAGTAGTTTGGGGGCATTGTCATGTGCCCAAGTAACACCTCTGATTCATAAACTAAATTGGCTTCCTGTAGGCTTCCCAATATAATTCAAGTTTTTTTTATTTGTTTTATATGATTATATAAAGCTGAAGTACATGATTCAGGGAGTCTCACAACATTATCACCTAAAAAGTCCTATGGGGCACTAGACTAGATTATCCTCAATGCCATTTATCTGTTCCACATGCTCTAATTGGACAGGCATGTTCCCACAAAACAGTGTCTTCTGGTGACCAGTGGTCATTCCTTTTCCATTGAGGCTCCTTCTGCCTTCTGGAAGTTGGTCTTGACCTGGATGGCTTTTAGAAAGGACCTAAAGAATTTGTTGTTACTTTTTTTCCTGGCCACTGGGGCCATGATAATAGAAGCTCCTATCAATGGAGAGTAATAATTGCAAATCACTTTTTAATAGTTGTGTACGGATTTCAACTGGAATTGTCATTTTGTTTTTGTTTGTTTTGGGTTTCTGATAAACTGACTAGAGTTGCAGTATTTCAGTTGGGTAACCATATAAATTCTTTAAATAAATAAGAATATTTTTTATTGGCTACAGGTCTACACTAACAATTTTCAACCTGTATTCCATATATTACAGGAATTCCACTAAAAACAGGGAGATATACTCCTATGTAACTTTGTGTCATGTTAACTATTATGTCTAATGTCACTTGCCTAACTCATCTTGTTGCACAATATAATAGTTGCTATTTTTAAATTATAATTTTTTTTTGGTGATGTCTCAGTGTGATGTGCTTTATACATGAAGCAGTTGAAACATGAGAATGTGGAATTTGATTGGTGGTTTTTATCTGGCAGGCTTAGAAGAACATATGAAAAAAAAACCCTTTCCTTATGGAGTGGTTTGCAAAACAATTTGAGGATGATGTAGTAGTCTGCAAAGAAACAGTCTGGGCACAGCTGGGTTATAAGTTGACTCCAGGATCAGGCACCATGTCTGAAATATCAGTTCCTAGGAAACAGCAATAATGGAAGATAATAGAACCATAGAGTTGGAAGGGGCTACTGAGTCCAACTATCTGCTCTGGGCAGAAGGCCAAATTAAAACAGTCCTACAGATGCTATCCACCCTCCACTTTAGCACAAGCAAAGTCTGGAGAGCCTGAATAATTGGTTCCATTGTCAAACTGCAGTTACTATAACAATTTAGTCAAATGGAATCCTTCCTCCTGGAATATAAATCCATGTCTTTATGTCTGGAACAGTGAAGAACAGTCCCTAGTCTTTTTCTTCATGATATCCTATCAGATATTTGAATGATCTTATCATATTTTTCCTCAATGTTTCCTATGAGTAAAATATTCCTAATGCATTCAGTCTCCACTTCAATATCCTCTGTTCTGAATCATCTAAGTATCTTTATTATCCTTGTATGAACCTGATCCAATTTATATGAATCTTTAATGTTCCAGACTGCCTTCTTAATGGATTTATAAGATCTGCTTTTCTGCCCTAAGAGCAGAGGTGGTATTCAGCAGTTCTGACCAGTTCTGCAGAACCAGTAATGGAAATTTTGAGTAGTTCAGAGAACCGGCAAATGCCACCATTGACTGGCTTCACCCCATCTATTCTTTGCCTCCTGAGTTCCAGCTGATCAGCTGGATCTTCTTTTGTTGCCTTGCACAGGAGAACGGAGATGAAATGCAGGTTAATGGGATGGGGTGGGAATGGAGATTTTATAGTATCTATCCCCTGCCATGCCAACCAAGCCACGCCCACAGAACCGGTAGTAAAATAAATTGAATCCCACCACTGCCTAAGAGGTTCATATGTGACCACTGTGTGTCTCAAAATATTGCACTCAACTAGATAGGGTCAGCTTTGATCCAGCATATTTAAATCACTAATGACTGATACTGGACTGGGTTGGTAACTGTATAACACATGAGATGGTGGAGACCAGTTACTTTATTAGTGGGAAGCAATATTCCCAACCTTCACATATTTGCTCAACACGAGATTGTGGTGAGATCTCTCAAGATTTGGCTGAGATTGTTCACTTTTTGTGACACCCCCCCACCCCATCTTAATGCAAAGAGAAAAAGCTACCTTGAGTAACTTCAAAGCAGAATAGAATTATTTCAAATTGATATAAGACATGTGTATAATTACTATTGTTTTTTTTCAATAAAACCACTTGTAGAAAGTTATCTCCTTTCCATTGCTGGTCCACTGACTACATGGTTGTTATGATTGGCAACAGAAGTGAGAAATTCATCCAACTCTGCTCTGCAGTTTCCTTGCAAGAAAAGATTAAAAATCCCATAAACTATCCAAAAAGCTAACATAATCAGGAACGGGGAGAGAAAACAACAGCCTTCCCTCCAAGTGTGAAAAACCTTTCAAAGGAGTTTTGTGTTCAGCATTTAAAAACAAACTGGAAATGGGGTCCAAAATAGGAATGTGGTTATTGTCTGATATGTTTATCTTCTTGCTTGCAGCTGTCCTTTGTAATCTCACTTTACGTAATAACAGTGTTTAAATTATTTTATTATACAATTGATCAAGGAGGATCATGAATTTACCTTTAAATTTGTGTGACCCAAAGTTCTGCACCTAAATTGTTTTGTTTTAATAGTGTTTCTCTGCCTCCTTTATATTTTTGTGATATCCAGAAGTTTGATAAACATCATTCTAAGTCTTCTATAAACAGATTGATACACTTGAAGTGTTCCCTTTTAATTAAAATATTAAACCAGTTAGATTTCATTCCTAACCCCTTTACCAAGATCTTTTCAATACAGAGAATGAGAAGACTAGAGGTGATGTAAGCATTCAGAAGCTCTATTTCATTCTATTAAGATATTTGCCCATGTACCTTCAATCTAATAATATCAACATGGAATAGGTCAGTCTTTAGGTCAGAAGGTGAAGACTGACCTAAATTTAATCCATTGCATTGTCCATCTGAAAAATTCAGCTGTTTATGTTTGGATTTTAATTCTGAACGGTCATATTGACTTGTTAATTTATGGGCAGGAGAATATTTATTCTGAAAACTATTAAGTGGTCTAAGCTCTTGGTTTACTGTACTGATTTTGTTCTGACATCAAAATGAGTGTGGAGACACACTTGCACACACGAAAGCACCCAGGAAAAAAAAAGCTGAACTTGATGAATCCTAGCTGTCACTTCTAACAATTGGATCTGTTTAAATTAAAGCCTTTCAATTTTAATGTTGCAGAAGACACTAGCAATAAATCGATTTTGAGGGCCATACAAAGGGAAACAACAGAAAACAAACTACACAATTTGTTTCAAATGTGTTTTCCCTTTAATTAAATAAGAACCATCTGTTGTGGGGGGATGCATTTGGATGTGATCCATATTATTCCTCTGTTAATTTCCACCCAGCCTCCATTACTTTTGAGAGAAATATGCATGCAAAACTGGGTGCTTTTATGCTTTTTAATGGGCAGAAGACTTGTTAGATAGAAAGCTGCTAAATCCCAACCTTGATCACATTTTAATTTTTGGAGCTAATGATGAACCAACTTGTATGAAATCAAATATATATTTAAAACAACAACAACAACAAAATTAAATGTGAACTGGGATATATAAAAAAAATCAAGAGTGATAGGATATAAAGAATTACATCATGGATCTTTGTAGAAATGAGTTATATTTCTCTCCTAGTAACCCATACAAGTTAAACGCTAGACTAAAACACATTTTTCCTTCTTTTCATATGCCAAATATCATCTGGCATGGGAGAATGGATGAACGAGTAGATAGCTGGATAGATAGTTGGATAGATAGATCGATAGATAGATGGATAGATAGATAATAGATAGATAGATAAATAGATGGAGGGAGGGAGGGAGGGATAGATAGATAGCTGGATAGGTAGATAGATAGATAGATAGATAGATAGATAGATAGATAGATAGATAGATAGATAGATAGATAGATAGATGGATGGATGGATGGATGGATGGATGGATGGATGGATGGATGGATGGATGGATGGATGGATGGATAGCTGATAGATGGATGGATGGATGGATAGATGGACAGATAGATAGATAGCTGGACAGACAGACTATGCCAAGCCCACAGAGAAATGGGAATATAGGTAGACTGCAATTGGGATTGGCAAATCTGTGGCTAACTGCCACAGTTACTAAGTGAAAAATCTTATGACTGTAACAGTTAGATCACTTCCTGTTTAGTTGTTAAATGAATCGCCACTGATTAAATAGGACATCACATGATTGTGATTTGCAGTCTTACTTCCATGATCTCCATTGATTCTGCTGGTTGTGAAACAAAAGAATGGAGTCATATAATGATAGGATGCAGGGACAATCCTAACTTAAGATGATTAAGGTGATGTTGGGAAAGGTCCTGCCTTTTTCTAAATTTGGGTACACCCAAATCTTAAAGGATCATTGCTTAAGCAATTCATCCAGTTACTAACATTCCTATTTAAGGAAAATTGTGGGAAGGTGCTCACAGTTAAAACAGATTGCCTGGACCCTTTCCAGTTGTGATTCAGGCACGGATATGGGACAGAGTGAATACTGATCAAATTCTTCCTTTGGTGGAAGTAGGATGGAGTAGATCCTTTCTCCTCTTGACCTCTCAGCAGCTTTTGATACCATCAATCGTGATATCCTTTTGAACCATCTTGGCAATTGGAGGTGGGTAGCATTATACAGTGCTGGTTTTCCTACTTACTCTGGGACCAGTCCTAGTCAGTTTTGAAAAAAGAAGAGAAATCCAACCCATGGCCCCTATCGAGACTTGGCCCTTTCCCCTCTCATATTGAATACCAACATAAGGCCACTGAGTGAGGTTATCCAATGGTTTGATGTGACATCAGTAGGCTGATGATACCCAGTTTTATATCTCCATCCTAGGCCATCAGATAAATGCCACAGATTTCCTGTCTCAGTGCCTGGAGGCTGTGCAGGCCTGGATGGGTCAATAGGCTTCAGGTCAACTGTGGCTTTGGGTGTGGGACATTCTGGTGCTAAGGACCTGTCTTTTGTCTTGGGTAGATTGGAACTCCCTCTAACAGAGCTAATAAGGGGGGTCCTCTTGAACTCATGGCTCCTGCTGGTAAAGAAGATGGCATCCTTTTGTACATTTTCAGATTATGCACTAGCTAGCTTATTAATCTCCTTTCTAGATTACTCAATGTTCTCTACATGAGGTTGTAGCTGAAGGGCACTCAGAATTTCAGAATCTTTTAATGATTAAGAATGTAGCTGCATGGTATTTTGTAACATTCCCTTTCCGGGATTGGTTACTTTACACACAAATAGGGAATGTTAGTAACCGGATATGGATCTTTGGTTATTTGGGTTTTTTCCTATGTAAAATTGGAAGTATCAAGGCGACATTTCAATGAAGTCTCATTCATCATCTTCAAGCTTGTGTCTTCGGCTTTGTGCTTTTTGGAGTAATGTGAGCTTGCAGCTGCTTCTTTCTTTTAATTGCTAGTGGGGGTGTGACTTGATTGGGTTGGCTGTGTTCTGATTGGGTGGGGGGGTGTTCTCATTGGTTGGGGGTTTGTCTGTGTTCTGATTGGTTGGGGGGTTGGCTGTGTTCTGATTGGCTGGGGGTGTGTTACCATACATGTAAGTATCCGTGAAAACTTAAGAACACACACACACACACACACACACACACATACACACACTGCTCAAAAAAATAAAGGGAACACTTAAACATCACAATGTAACTCCAAGTCAATCACTGTCCACTTCGGTAGCAACATTGTGAAATCAAACTGTCCACTTCGGTAGCAACACTGATTGACAATGAATTTCACATGCTGTTGTGCAAATGGAATAGAGAACAGGTAGAAAGCATAGGCAGTTAGCAAGACATCCCCAATAAAAGAGTGGTTCTGCAGGTGGTGACCACAGACCACTTCTCAGTTCCTACACTTTCTGGCTGATGGTTTGGTCACTTTTGAATGCTGGCGATGCTTTCACTGTAGTGGTAGCATGAGACAGAGTCTACAACCCACACAAGTGGCTCAGGTAGTACAGCTCATCCAGGATGGCACATCAATTCAAGCTGTGGCAAGAAGGTTTCCTGTGTCTGTCAGCGTAGTGTCCAGAGCATGGAGGTGCTACCAGGAGACAGGCTAGTACATCAGGAGATGTCGAGAAGGCCGTAGGAGGGCAACAACCCAGCATCAGGACCACTACCTCCACCGTTGTGCAAAGAGGGACAGGAGGAGCACTGCCAGAGCCCTGCAAAATGACTTCCAGCGGGCCACAAATGTGCATGTGGCTGCTCAAATGGTCAGAAACAGACTCCATGAGGGCAGTATGAGGACCCAACGTTCACAGGTGGGGGGTTGTGCTTACAGCCCAACACCGTGCATGACAGAGAACACTAAGATTGGTACATTCGCCACTGGCACCCTGTGCTCTTCACAGATGAAAGCAGGTTCACACTGAGCACATGTGACAGATGTGACAGGGTCTGAAGACGCCATGGAGAACATTCTGCTGCCTGCAACATCCTCCACCATGACCGGTTTGACAGTGGGTCAGTAATGGTGTGGGGTGGCATTTCTTTAGGAGCTGCACAGCGCTCCATGTGCTCGCTAGAGGTAGCCTGACTGCCATTAGGTACCGAGATGAGATCCTCAGACCATTTGTGAGACCATATGCTGGTGCGGTTGGCCCTGGGTTCCTCCTAATGCAAGACAATGCTAGACCTCATGTGGCTGGAGTGTGTCAGCAGTTCCTGCAAGATGAAGGCATTGATGCTATGGACTGGCCTGCCCATTCCCCAGACCTGAATCCAATTGAGCACATCTGGGACATCATGTCTCACTCCATCCACCAATGCCATGTTGCACCACAGGCTGTGCAGGAGTTGGGGGATGCTTTAGTCCAGGTGTGGGAGGAGATCCCTCAGGAGACCATCTGCCACCTCATCAGGAGCATGCCCAGGCATTGTAGGGAGGTCATACAGGCACGTGGAGGCCACACACACTACTGAGTCTCATTTTGACTTGTTTTAAGGACATTATATCAAAGTTGGATCAGCCTGTAGTGTTTTTTTCCACTTTAATTTTGAGTGTAACTCCAAATCCAGACCTCCATGGGTTGGTAAATTTGATTTCCATTGATAATTTTTGTGTGATTTTGTTGTCAGTACATTCAACCATGTAATGAACAAAGTATTTAATAAGAATATTTCATTCATTCAGATCCAGGATGTCTTATTTTTGTGTTCCCTTTATTTTTTTGAGTAGTGTATCAGGTGGCTGTGATGTGACATTCTGGGTTTTGGTTTGGCTTGGTTTGGTTAAACTCCTTGGTTGAGGTGTTATGAAATACCATGCAACAATTGCCCAGCCACATACATTGGACAACAAGAGAATAAATGCACACATTGCAGAATACAAGAACGCAGTCAGAAAAAAAGAAAATACTTCCTCCCTTTTCCAGCACCTTAAAGCCACAGGACATGAAATTAATTCTGAGGGAACCAAATTAATCTCCAGTACTGAAAACTTCAACAAGAGAATAATCAGGGAAGCCATCAAAATAGAGAAACACCCCCATAACATAAATAAACGGGACAATACCTCCAGCCTACCAGACATCTGGAAACTAGCCCTTATCAACAAACGAGTCCCAACCATGAAAACCAACATCGGACCCAAAACAACACATGATGCCACCACCAATCTCCCTCACCAGACTCAAACCCAAACCCACCCCATAGACGAAAGGCAACCACTGTCCAGAAACAAGACCACAGCTGCATCACCAGCTGCCACACACCCCTAACTCCAAACCAAACAAACTGACACATGCCATGAACACATAACCAGGCCTCAAACTCGGAGCCAAACCAAAACTCAGAATGTCACATCACAGCCACCCGCTCAGGATATCACATCACGGAACTCAGGAGGTTACACCACAAAACCTCAGGATGTTACAACACAGCCAACAACCCAGGAGATTACAGGATGTCACAACAATAGAACTCAGAAGATCATCACACAGCCCATTACCCAGGTCGTTACAACACAGAATGCTGATAGCCACACAGCCAATACTTCAGCCACACATGTTCTTATGAAAAAGCCAGCCAATCTGCAAACATCAACTCCATCAACCAATCAAGAAATGACAACATAGCCAACCGCTGCACCAGTATTTATAGAGAGACGGCAGCTCCGATCATGCTTTGCTCACACAAGCATGAAGCCAAAAGCACTAACCTGAAGATGGCAAGTGGGACCTCATCAAAACGTCGCCAAGATACTTTCAATCTTACACAGGAAAAGACCCAAACACCATATATGTAAGTACCCGCGAAAACTTAAGATATATATATTTGTTTTTTAAAGTTTTTGCGGGTACTTACATGTACGGTATTCAGCTTTGTTCAGGTATTTTCTCATGTCATTATAGTTGTGCTTTTAAAGTTGTAGCAATGTTACGACAGAATCTCATCTGCCATCATCAGGTTTCTGTATTGTGTTTGTGCATAACACACACACACACACACACACACCTTGTTTGCACATGGTGACTCAAGGTGGCTTACGGAATATAAAATGTCATTTAAAACAATAAAACTAATAAAAAGAATCAAATAAATAAATACAATATAATAAAATAACCCCCTGCCTTGGCGACAGCAGATCACACGAGCCATTTAATGGGCTCCATCCTGCTCTAGGTTTCCCAGGCCCGCTAGCAGAACCAGGTCTTCAGTGCCAGAAGAAGTCTCCAGAAGAGTGCTAGAGTGGGACCATTTTAATCTCTGGGGGAATAATGTTCCAGAGAGAGGAACCACCATGGAGAAGTCCCTTCTTCTGGATCCCACCAGGTATATCTCCCTAGGGCAGGGGTCCCCAACCACCGGTCTGCGGACAAGTACTGGTCCGTGGATCATTTGGGACCAGGCCGCCTACTTTGCTTCAGTGCCATCTTGTTCCGACATGCTGGATCAAGCGCTGGTTTTGATGCCATCCCTCAGCCTCGCTTGACCAAAAACATCAGCTGGAGAAAAGGGGGACGTGGTAGCTGCGGAGAAGCTGCTCTCCCTAAGAAGGAGGCTCCCGATTTGCCGGGTTTACACCAGGAGTTCTGCGTGGCTACACTGCTGCCGATTACCTCGATCCCAGCTGGCACGAACTGCCCTCGCCCTCTTTGGAAGCGGCCAGCGACCTGGTCAAGGCTCTGGTGAAGCTCTTCTTCAATCGCCCTACGACACATGGCTACAGGCCACTCAGGTGAGCAGCAGGAAAAGGGAGCTGGGCAGCCACAGACCAGCCTTCTCTGTGTCTGACAGCCTCGGCTGAATCTCTGCCTCCCAACACGCTTGGTCCTCCACCTGCAGGCTTTCCCGGCCACTTGCCAAGTGGGTTTTCCACCCCAGCCCAGCAGGGCCCTCACTGCCTCCCCCTCGCCTGGCCGGCCGGGCTCCTTGAGCAACCCAGCTGTCTTGTGCCGAGAAGCGCGCTGTCAGGCGGGAGCCATGCAGTGCAGGGCAACATGCCACTGCCTGGCCCTGGTGAGAGAAAGCAGCGGGCGCTCCCCAGGTGGGGGCCTCGGCCCCACCACCAGGGAAGCGGCTGCCCAGCTCCGGAGCTGATCCACACCTGACTGGCTGGAAAGGAAGGGTGTGTAGCGTTGGTGTGTGTGCGATTTCTTGGTGTGCGGCATGGGGTCAGCCCCGATTTTTTTTCCAGAGGGGAATATCATGCCTGCATTAACCATAATTATTAAACCCAATCCAACTTTGATTATAATTAAATTAATCATAACTAGCTTTTCAATGAGTGGAATATATAATAAAATAAAATAAATAAATATTTAATAAATAAATTAATTAAAAAAAAAACCTAGCCGGTCCTTGAAAAAGTGTTTCTGCGTGAAACCAGTCCCTGGTACAAAAAAGGTTGGGGACCACTGCCCTAGGGGATAGGATTTGCAGCATTCCCTGCCTCCCCATTCTGTTGGGTCGGGTAGATGTGATAACCTGCTCCCATGCTATGAAGAGCTTTAAAGGTGACAACTAGCACCTTTACTTGTTACCTTTAAACCCTTCATAGCTTATGACCAAATTATCTGAGGGACCATCTTATACCAGTCTTTTATGTCTATCCAATCTGGTCTGGCAGGATGAGAATGCTTTCAGATTCCATTGTTCAAGGAATATCAGCTAGTGGGCCCAGGAAATATTCCTTTTTTGCTGTTCCACCCACCCTATGAAACATTCTTCTTCTGGAGATCAGGATGGCCCTGACCCTTCTGGCCTTCCTAAGGATCTAAAGATTTGGTTCTGGGCCTGAGACAGATCCCATCTGCTGGCAGTGTTAACAACCATGAATTAAAACATCCTTCTTGTTGTATTTTGCTTTTTGTTATGCAATAGTAATTTATTTATGATTGTTTGCCTGTTTACTTGTATAGAATTCAGAGGCCACATACAAATTGAATGAATGAATAAATGAATGAATATGAAAGACTGGCTGCAAGCCCTTTTTTCGCACTCTTATAACTTTGGTCATTAAATGAAGCAATAATTTGTTAGATGATAATTCCCTCGCAACACTTTCTGTAATGATTGGGAGATGCATAGTGTTTGAAATACCAGAGAAGAACCAGTCTCTGAACAAAAAAACCCATGCTACCGTGGGTTTGCAGACAGGACATTATTACATTTAATATAAATAAGTTTACCTATTTTCAATCTGCTTCATATATCTTCCCCCAAAAGTCCATACCTTGGCAAATGGTCCAGCAATTTTTAGGAGAGAGATTAAAAATATAGAGGAAAACCTATGAACTAAAAGTCTAATTTCTAAATGGGCAGATGAATAAAACAGACTCCAATGAACTCTAATCAAGTATAATCAGATACTTTTGCTAAGATAGAAGTTATACAAGTCCAACTCTTGGATATCATATTATTTCTTTCAGGATTCTTTTGCACAAGTCATTTAATATCTAAGAACTGTGTCTTCCTTAAAGAGATTTAGATCAGACAAACTGACATAACGAAAGGAAGATCCGATCAGCTGGCACCTGAGGCTATGATCAATGACAGAATTTGGCTGAACAGTCCCATGCAGAGGATGACAAAGAAACAATTTGCTTACTTTTATTGTCAAAAGGGATCTGTTTACACTCCGTGGCTGGCCAAGGGCAATAGTAGACAGCTCCTCCTTCCACTATATCTGGCTGGGTTGTGTTGGCTTTAGGTGCTCCAACTAGGACACTTACTCTGCAAAAGAGGCAAGAGAAAAACACTAAGAATGAATTTGAAAAAGCCCAGGCAAGTTGATAGAGGTCTAATTCCAGAAACTCTTTTCTGATCACAAAAATCAGAGTCAGTCAAGAAAAGAAAAGTATTCGGTCAAGCAACAGTAAAAAAACCAAAAAATGACCACCTCATTTCTAATCTTAAATAATGTTTGTCAAATGGCAAAGAATGTCAAATAATAATCTATGGCACCAAACAAACACCAAGGAACTGTGTTTTTAGAAAGTGAGAAGAAGAAATACCAGAGCTGAAAAACAATGTTTTCCTATTATTTTCCTGGTTATTTCTTTGATTATAGAGGGCCAGACACCGAGCTCTCTCTAGGTCAGACAGTAAAAATTCCTTGTCCAGCATCATTATTTACTATTAAGTGGTGAAGTTGAAGATTACTTTTGGCACCCAGCTAAATGGTTTAGGGCAAATGTGTGCTCCAAGGGAAATGTTGGAAGCATTGATAGAAGCAGGCATTCAACTATTCTTCCTTTGAAGGCATTGCATTTTTTTTAAACTGTGGGGTCTATTTTATTCTAGGAAAGTTATATTCGAATACAACTGAAGGACTGAATTATCATGGATAATTGCAATTAATCAGAAGAAAATTTTGTCAATGAGCAGATTTTTTTACATATATCCAAGATTTTTTGGGTATGGCAGCCAACATGCCGATAACCATTGGGATCACCCTGGCCAGTTTATGCCATAATCCTTCCGTATTGATTTTTTTTCAACCTTTCATTAAAATGTATTAACACATAAGGATTATGAAAATGAAAATTTTAAAATGGATACGCAGGTTAGAAAAGCAAGGGTAAAACATTGATTTATGTCTCTTTATAGTAATTAAATATTAACTTTTTGCAGTACTTTCAGTTATACTAGGGCCATTTCTGTAACTACACAAATTATTCAATCCTCAAAGTCTCATACGTTTTATTTTTTTCTATTTCAAGCATAAAAAAACCAGAAGTGATTTCCCAATGGAAATAAGACTGAGTAAAATATTTTCTTTGTTTAAAACAGTTTACATTGCCATCTCCACCAACTGACTATACAAAGAAAAAGAACATCAGGAAGAGGCAAATGATTAAAGCTCTAGAAGATGACCATAAAAAACTGGAAAAAGAATTACAGAAGATGCCACAGAAAAAAGATATCAAACTTAAAATGGACATAATTAAACATAAAATGGATCAAGCAGAGAAAGAAGAACTGGCACAAAAAATTATAAGTGCTAAACAGAACTATTTCGAAGATGCAAATAGGCCAGGAAGATGGTTAGCATATAAATTGAGAAAAGAGAAAGAGTCAAGGAAAATATCACAGTTAATAGATGATCATGGTCAAATTTGTTATGGTAATAAGGAGCAAAAGGCAATCATTCGAGATTTTTATGGACAATTATATAAACAGGAGGATCTTGATGAAGGAAAAATTAAACAGTATTTACAAAATGCTAACCTACCTAAGATACCTGATGAAACTCGGAAAATGTTAGAAAGTGCTATAACAATGATGGAATTAACTGAAGCACTCAACAGACAGAACAATGGAAAAGCACCAGGACCAGATGGTTTCCCGGCAGAATTTTATAAAACATTACAAAAATCGTTGAGCATTCCACTGTTAGAAGTCATGAATGAAGTTATGATAAATAAGAAAATACCTGAAACATGGTCAGAAGCTTATATTATACTTATTCCAAAAGAAGGGGTTGACCCATTACAAATTAAGAATTATAGACTTATTTCTTTATTGAATGCAGATTACAAAATCTTTGCTTTAATCTTGGCAGAAAGGCTTAAAAAATACCTAAATAACTTTATTCACTCTGATCAGAATGGATTTTTACCAAAGAGACAGATTAAAGACAATATGAGGGTAATCCTGGATACATTGGAATATTATGAGGTGCACCCGGAAAAACAAATGGCTTTGATATTCTTAGATGCCCAAAAGGCATTTGATAATGTGAACTGGAGATTTATGTTATTACTATTGGAACAGATGGGCTTTGCTAGAAAATTTATCCAAGCAATAGAAGCCGTATATTATAAGCAAACGGCAAAAGTAATGATAGATGGAGAATTCACAGACTCTATCAATATTAAAAAAGGTACAAGACAAGGATGCCCATTATCTCCTTTGTTATTTGTATTGACCTTGGAAGTCTTAAATAGAAATATTAGAGAGGATATAAACATAAAAGGAATGAAAGTCAAAAAGGAGGAATTTAAATTGCAAGCCTTTGCGGATGATTTGGTCTTTATTTTGGAAGACCCTTTAGAGACAGCTCTAAAACTATTGGAAAAGATAGAGACGTATGGTGAGATGGCTGGTTTAAAAATAAATAAAGACAAAACAAAGATTCTGACAAAGAACATGTTATTAAGACAAAGAGAAGAGCTGGCAGATTTATTGAAAATTCAAGTTACGAACAAAGTTAAATATTTGGGGATATATTTGACGTCAAGATGTACTACATTGAAAGAGAATAATTATATTAAGCTTAAACAGCAGATAGCATCCGACCTGAAAAAATGGGAAAACCTACAATTGTCATTGATAGGTAGAATTTCAACAATCAAGATGAATATTTTACCCAGAATTTTATATTTGTTTCAAACAATACCAATTAGGTTAAGTAAGGATTACTTTGAAGAACTAAATAAAATTGTGTTGAAGTATATATGGCAAGGCAAGAAAGCGAGAATAAAATTAAAACTTTTACAGGATGCTAGAATTAGAGGAGGATTTGGCCTTCCTAATTGGGAGTTGTATTATCAAGCTGCAAACTTAATGTGGGTTAAAGAATGGATAACGTTAAGAAAGACTAGATTGTTGGCATTAGAAGGTCATGATTTATTATTGGGTTGGCATGCTTTTTTATGGTATAAGGGAACTAAATCACAGGGTTATTTTAGAAGGCATTATATACGGGAATCGTTATGGTTGAATTGGGAGAAAACTAAGAAACAATGTTATTTGAAAATTCCAGTTTGGTTATCAACTATTGAAGCTTTTTCGTATCCTATAACTTATAAGAAGGAACAAACAGTTAGATATGGGGAAATATTGGATGAAAAGGGTGAACTTAAAACGATGCAAAATTTAGAAGAACAAGATATAAAGATGAATTGGTTTTCATATGTGCAAATACATGCAAGGTATCTTAAAGATTCTAAAACAAAAGGATTTTATGATAAATTGACTGACTTAGATAGGATTTTGACAGGTACTGATGAAAAAGTGATTAAAAAACTATATCGTTATTTGTTGGAAATTAAATTAGAGGAAGAACAAGTTAAAGAAACAATGATTGCCTGGGGGAAGAATTTTGGATATGGGATTGATTTAGAGAAATGGCAAAAATTGTGGTCACAAAATTATAAAATGACAATGTCAACAGCATATAAAGAAAATTTGTACAAGATGTTTTACAGGTGGCATTTTCCCCCGACAAGAATAGCAAGAATGTTCAAGAATAAATCTGAAAAGTGCTGGAAATGTCATCAGATACCTGGCTCATATTACCATATGTGGTGGACTTGTGAGAAGGCCAGGAAATATTGGACTAGAATTCACATATGGCTGGAAAAAATGATAAAGAAACACATAGATTTGAAACCAGAGATTTTTTTATTGGGAATCGTACCTGATATATATAATAAAAATTTAAAGTATCTGATTGTAAATATATTAACAGCAGCTAGGATTGTATTTGCTAAACATTGGAAGAGTGAGAAAATACCATTAGAGGAAGAAATTATTAAGAAAATATTGGAATGTGCTGAAATGAGTAGATTGATATTTGAAATTAGAGAACAAGAAGATAAACAATTTTATGAAGTTTCGGATCTTTTTTATCAATGGTTAGATAATACAATATGATAATAGAATATTTAGAAATTTAGGAAATAATGAATATAAAATTTTTCTTGGTTTTGATAATTTTTAAGAAAATTTTATTAAGATAGATAGGTATGATTTCATAATTTGTCATAAAATAATTAATTATAGTTATCTTGCTTAAGTATGAATTAGTAAAATTATAGTCAAATGATTGTTCAATAATGATATTGGGATATTTTATTGATGATTGATAATGTGAGTTATTATGTAATATAATTATTCTGATGACTATGAAATGGATGCAGAAAAGGGAGTGGTAAACCAACCGATACACTGTAAATTTATGAAGAATGTTATAATTTTTTTATTTTTTATTTTTTTTATGTCATGTTTTATGTCTTATATGTTTTTGTCTGTTGTTAAAATCAATAAAACTTTTACCAAAAAAAAAAGAAAGAAAGAAAGAAAAAGCCCAAGCAAATTGATAGAGGTCTCATTCCATAAACCCTTTTCTGATCACAAAAATCAGAGTCAGTCAAGAAAAGAAAAGTATTCGGTCAAGCAACAGTAAAAAAACCAAAAAATGACCACCTCATTTCTAATCTTAAATAATGTTTGTCAAATGGCAAAGAATGTCAAATAATTATCTATGGCACCAAACAAACACCAAGGAACTGTGTTTTTAGAAAGTGAGAAGAAGAAATACCAAAGCTAAAAAACAATGTTTTCCTATTATTTTCCTGGTTATTTCTTTGGTTATAGAGGGCCAGACACCGAGCTCTCTCTAGGTCAGACAGTAAAAATTCCTGTCCAGCATCATTATTTACTATTTAGTGGTGAAGTTGAAGATTACTTTTGGCACCCAGCTAAATGGTTTAGGGTAAATGTGTGCTCCAAGGGAAATGTTGGAAGCATTGATGGAAACAGGCATTCAATTATTTTTCCTTTGAAGGCATTGCATTTTTTTAAAAACTGTGGGGTCTATTTTATTCTAGGAAAGTTATGGTCAAATACAACTGAAGGACTGAATTATCATGGATAATTGCAATTAATCAGAAGAAGATTTTGTCAATGAGCAGATTTTTTTTGCATATATCCAAGATTTTTTGGTATGGCAGCCAACATGCCGATAACCACTGGGATCACCCTGGCCAGTTTATGCCATAATCCTTCCGTATTGATTTTTTTTCAACCTTTCATTAAAATGTATTAACACATAAAGGATTATGAAAATGAAAATTTTAAAATGGATACGCAGGTTAGAAAAGCAAGGGTAAAACATTGATTTATGTCTCTTTATAGTAATTAAATATTAACTTTTTGCAGTACTTTCAGTTATACTTGGGCCATTTCTGTAACTACACAAATTATTCAATCCTCAAAGTCTCATACGTTTTATTTTTTTCTCTTTCAAGCATAAAAAAACCAGAAGTGATTTCCCAATGGAAATAAGACTGAGTAAAATATTTTCTTTGTTTAAAACAGTTTACATTGCCATCTCAACCAAATCCATTTTTCCCATCCTTTTTTTCCATTGTGAGAAATAATACATCTTTCCATTTTCACTTATTAGATTTTCTGCCTTGTCATCATCTATAATAGCAAAAATCACAATATACTTTCAAGTTCTTTAACAAACAATCCAAATGGAAAACTTGTTCCAATTTTATATTCATTTTAAAACTCTAAACATTTTTCAGAAATGATCATATTTACAATTAGTTACTTCTAATACATTACTTTAAAAAATAGATTTTTTTCTTTTAAATTATATTTTTTAAAAAAAAAAACTTTTTCTTTCTCTTTTTTAAACCATGTGTACATTAATAAATATATTTGTTTTCCAAATTCAATTTCAATATTTGTGAATTGGTGATAATTTATTCATGTCCTTTTCAGATTCACTTCTTATAAGTACAAAGCACTGTCAAACTTTCCTTTTAATAACATTTGTTAGGCCAATAAAAGACTATCCCGTACTTCCATTTTGATTTTCAGATTGTAAAACTTTGTGATATTTTCAAATTCTTTGACTACTATCCTATTGTCCCCTGGTATTGCTGATAAATTACCCACACTTTCTGCTTTTCAACCACAGCTAAATATAGTGTGTTATGAGCCAAAACTTTATCAGTTTGTATTCAGGAATACAACAATATTTTAACCTGCTCATTTTTAATTACATTTTCAACTATATTTCCTACCACTTTTTCATTACTGGCACATGATAATGTATACAGATCATTTTGTCAACTGTATTATATATTTGTTTATAATCAGTTTGTGCAATCTTCTTACATGAGATGAGTATATGGTTTACTATTTTTTCTGCTTCTTTGCATAATCTGCACTTGGGATCATTTGATAATTTATCAAATGGGGTCTTGATTGCATTAGTTCAAATAGCTTGCCAAAATCAAACCTTCAGTTTCTTTCTTTTTTTTTTAACAACTATTCCAGTTGTAAGTAAGAATCCAGCTGTAAGAGTGAGAGAAGAGCAACAAGAATGATGGCCAGAGGCGGTATTCAGCAGGTTCTGACCAGTTCTGGAGGACCGGTAGCAGAAATTTTGAGTAGATTGGAGAACTGGCAAATACCACATCTCACTGGAGTTTTACAATATCCTTCCCCTGCCATGTCCACCAAGCCACGCCCACAGACCCCGTAGTAAAAAAAATTGAATCCCACCACTGCTAGAGGCTAAAACATATGAAGAACAGCACTGAATATGTCTAGTGTAATGAAAAGGGGAGACATGGTTGCAATGTTCCAATATTTCAATGGCTCCTACAAAGACAAGGGACAAATGTATTTTCCAAAGCACCAAAAGGCAAGATAAGAAACAATGGATGGAACCATTGTTCTATCAAAGAGAGAAGCAACTAGAAATAAGGAGAAAATTCCTAACCATTACAGCAATCAACCAATGGAATAGCTTGCATTCAGAAGTTGGGGTGGGTCCATCGCTGGAGACTTTCAAAAAGAGACTGGACAACCATTTCTCTGAAATAGTATAGAGCAGGGGTGTCAAACTGGATTTCTTCAAGAGCCAGATCAGCACTGTAATTTTCCTCCACAAGCCAGCCAGGGGGAGGAGGGGGAAGAAGACGGGATGGATGCCTTCTGCAGCCCTCTGCTAGCTGAAATCAGGCCATTGGTGTGCTGCAGGAGGCTATGGGGCCAAAAATGGCCTGCATGGGGGGCTCACATACCCTCTTGCATCTTGTTTTGGCCAACAGAGGCACCACCGGCTACTCCTTTGATATTTCCAGGCTGACCTTGTGGGCCAAATTTGGCCCATGGCCTTGAGTTTGACACCCCTGATATAGAGTCTCCTACTTAAGCAGTGGGTTTGACTAGAAGACCTGCAACGTCCCTTCCAACTCTATTATTCAAGTCATTGCCAGGGTTTATTTTTATCTACTTTCTGCTTGATTTTTTAAGAAATTAACCATGTAGTATTTTTCCTTGCTAGCGTTCTATTTGTGTTTTTATTACATTTTCAATATTCATGTTTTGTTTCCTATATATTCAACTTTTAACTTGCATCAATACTTGATATAGGCTATATTTTATATAATAAAATACATGTTTGTCCTCTTTGATAGCTTGCTGATCTATAAAAAAGTCTGTCTCCATTGTTGTCTAACTACAAATCTCAAAAGTGAACTACTAGCAGATACCTGGTTCTGAGACAATCAACACATCTTGACAAAAAGGGATGACCTGGCATGGAAGGTGACAAAACTTTTATGTCCCAAAAGGGGTGTTGGTACTTACCTGATACGCCCGTTCTCTTTGAGCTGCGAAGAGCATCCAGTAGTGGGAGGTGCTTCAGTCTCTGCATTCATAGGCTGAGCTTGAATTGAGGAACGCTCCTCCTCCTCCACCACATGACTCCTCCACAGCATTCCCCAGTTTTGTGAAGATGAGAGGAAAAAATGCTCTCATCCTTACTACCTAAAGGTTCATTGGCCGAAACAAGACCCCACCAGATGGAAAAAAGGGGTGGGGCTGGATGCTCTTCGCAGCTCAAAGAGAATGGGCGTATCAGGTAAGTACCAACGCCCCTTCTCTTATGAGCTGCTCAGAGCATCCAGTAGTGGGACATACCAAAGCTTGGCCTGTCCTAAGGGAGGGACTCCATCTGGTCTGGAATCTCCTCAGGGTCCCTAAGAACCCATTGTAGAAATGAAGCCAAATGAAGCCTCCATGGAGGCAAACACATCAATCTTATAGTGTCTAATGAAAGGTGACAGGGAAGCCCAAGTCGCCGCCCGGCAGATTTCAGTTCTTGGGTGGCCCAAGCTGCCGAAGTTGCCGCACTCCTGGTTGAATGAGCAGTTATGCCTCTGGGCACCTGCAGGGCTTGGAACTGGTATGACTTAGCTATTGCTGCTCTTATCCAACGGCCTATGGTGGACCTTGTGACCCTGTGTTTTGGGCTGAAAAGAAAGAAATAAGGCCTCCAATTTCCTGAAGGACTCTGTGCACTTGATGTAGATTCACAGAGCGCGCCTTACATCAAGTTTGTGCCATTGCCTTTCCTTTTCCTGCGATGGCCTGGGACAAAAATTTGGAAGGATGAGCTCTTGCGCTCTATGGAAAGCTGAATTGACTTTGGGCAAAAATGTGGGATCGGGCCGGAGGACCACCCAATCGGCATGAAAGACACAGAGGTCCTGTCTAACAGACAAGGCTGCGATTTCCGATATGTGACGAGTGGATGTGATGGCTACAAGGAAAACTACCTTATATGTCAAAAACTGGAGAGCTGACTCCCTCAAAGGTTCAAAAGTTTCTTTGGTGAGAGAAAGAAGGACTTTGTTAAGGTCCCAGATGGGGTCCCAGATGGGGTAATGGTGCACTGCTGGAGGGCATAAATTGGTGGCCCCTCTAAGAAAGTCCTGAATATGTGGGTGATGAGAGAGGGAATTGGGACCCTCACAGAAAAGAACCGATGTTAGTGCAGCTACCTGTCGTTTCAATGTATTAGGAGACAGCCCCTTATCAAGTCCCTCCTGAAGGAATACTAAAATCTGGATGACAGAAGGGGAAACGGGGTTAATTTGAAACTTGCTACACCATTTACAGAAAATGGATCATGTGAATGTAAATTCGAATGGTTGAGGGCCATCTGGCAGCTAGAATAGTGTCAATGACCCTGCTAGAAAGCTTTTCGTTCTTCAAACTGTCCCGCTCAACCTCCAGATGGTTAATTGAAACCATTGAAGGTCCGGGTGTAGGAGGATAGTGAGATCCTGTTTGGCGGGATCCTCCAGGGAGGGGCTACCAAGTGACTGCGGAGGTCTGCAAACCATGGCCGTCTGGGCCAGTGAGGTGCTACTAGGAGCAGTTCCGCTTTCTCATGTAGCAACTTCTGGATAACCCTGGGCACCAGTGCTAATGAGGTGTATGCATACAAGAGCCCCGTGGGCCATGGGCAGCGTAGCACATTGTAATTCTCCACCCCTTGGGATGGATACCTTGAGAAGAATCTCAGGAGCTGAGCATTGAGGGGGGAGGCAAATAGGTCCACCACCAGTTGTCCAAATATCCTTGCTGCTCCTTTGAACAGGGATGGGTGGAGGTGCCACTCTGACTGGTCTATGGTGGCCCTGCTTAACCAGTCTGCTTGAGTATTTGGTAGGCCTGAGATGTACTCTGCCTTGATGGAAAGAAGATTGCTCTCCGCCCAACGGCAGAGGCGTTCGGCTTCCCTCATTAATTGTATTGATTGTGTGCCCCCCTGTTTGTTTATGTGGGCTTTGGCTATCACATTGTCTGTCAAAATGAGGATGTGCTAACTGCGTACCTGGGGGAGGAAGCTGTGAAAGGCCAGGTGCACAGCACGAAGTTCCAGCCAGTTTATGCTGCATGACTGTTCTATTGCAGACCATCTGCCCTGGGATGTGAGTGACTGAACGTGGGCACCCCATCCAAATAGGCTGGCAATTGTGGTGATAGTGAGCCTTTGAGGGTCCTTGAAGAAACAGCCTTCGTTGATGACCGGTTTGGCCCACCAGAGAGGGGACATGAGGACCTTGGGAGGTACCCTGACTATGTGTTTGGAGTTGCTTCTGCCGGATCTCTGGTACGGAAGCAGGAACCACTGGAGGGATCTGGTGTGTAGATGGGCCCAGGGAATAATAGAACTGCATGATATCATTTTTCTTAATAATTTTGACAGATCCAGTAAGGCTACCCTCCTAAGCCGTCTGATCTCCCTGATTTTTGAATACTAAGTAGTCTATCTGAGGACAGTATCAATAACTGCTGCAATAACTTCCACTGTATCAATAATTGCTCCTAAATGAGTTATTCGAGTCGATGGGGATAATTGGCTCTTCTTCCAATTTATGAGAAAACCATGCTCTTGGAGAGATGTTAAGGTGACCTGGGTGTCCCTCACTGCTTGATAGGCAGAGGGGGACAGGACTAAAATGTCATCCAGATAACACTGAAGATGCACGGGAATGTTCCTGAGATAGGCAGCTAGCCTGCAAGGACCCTGGTAAAGGGAAGGGCCACGTATTGAAAGTGGTGATTATTATAGCAGAACCTTAGAAATTTATAATGGGAAGGCCGAATGGCGATATGTAAGTATGCCTCCGTCAAGTCTATGGACGTGAGCACGTCCCCTTGCCTGATGCCCAGCAGTATGGATTGTAGGGTATGCATTTTGAATTTGTGATATATCAGGAAACGGTTGAGTCGTTTTAAATCTAAGATTGCTCTCCAAACCCCCCGCCCCGAATGTTTTGGTACAACAAAAAGATGAGAGTAAAAACCCCACCCTCGTTCGGTTGGATGGTTCTTATGTTAAGGAGATGCTGGATAGCGGAATCCATTAGATTACGCTTGGTCGGGTCTCTGGGAAGGGGGGCACGACATAAAGAAATCTGGGGGATTGGATTGAAACTCAAGAGCAAGACCAAATCTAATGGTGTCCCTGACCCAAGAGTCAGAGGTAGAGGAGTCCCATTGGCTCGTGAAAAATTTAAGATGTCCGCCAATGGGGAGAGTGTCCTTTGACCTATCTTGGTCATTGGAAGGGTCTGCTTCCTGCTCCCCGAAAGGGCCTTTTGTATTGATTGTCCCTTCTACTCCTGTCTCCTGAATCGGCTCTATCCTGGGGTTGTCCTGACCTGAAGGATGGGGGCATCTGATACCTGGGGGAGAAGGGAGCCTGATAGAAGGGCCGAAAGGAACCTCTCCAAAAGGATTGGGAAGTTCTGAAGTCTGATCTTCGTGTAAGGGAGGGAAGAAATTTTTTCTTGCTGCGGGTCTCCATCAGTAAGGGGTCCAAGGAAGGGCCAAACAATTTGTTTCCCACAATGGGAGAGGAAGCCAGTTTGGCTTTATTCTTAAAGTCTGCTTGCCAGTGTCTCAGCCAGAGTAGATGGCGAGCTGTGACGTGTGATGTGATTGCTCTTGCAGAGAATTTAACTGCGTGGTATGTGGCATCAGCAGAGAACTCGGCTGCAGCAGTGATCTTAGCAATGTCCTGGTGCGCCCTGATGTTGGATGTAGGGTCGTGTTGCTTGATCTGACAGAGCCATCGAATGGATGAGCTTGTGAAAAAAGATGTGGCCATAGCCAATCTGATGGCCCATGTGTCCGATTGATGTGCCCTGCGCAAGGCTAGCTTGGCCTGCTTTTCCTCTGGCTTTAGGGCCTCAAGCGCATCGCTCAGAGTTGAGGAGGATGCTAGGCCCACTATGGGCTCGTCTACCTCAGGGGTACTTAGTAATTTTGAAAATTCTGGATCCAAATTAAAAGTTTTTTTTTATCGTGACCAGATGGGGCTGGGGGCACCACTGCAGAAGCCAGCTGTTTCTGCACCAAATCAGAAAAGATGGGTGGAGCTGGGATAACCTCAGCTTCCACAATGGGCTGTTTAAAGATTAAGTCCTCTGGACCCTCCATTAAGGGAGTGGGGTGTCGGATGGTGATTGCGTACTTAGGCCTGAAATGTTCTTGCCCTTGAAGAGCAAGGATTTGAATAGGTGTGGCTTGAATAAACCCATGAAGGTGGGCTGATCAGGGATAAGCCCCTCGTCCTCAGACATTTCCCCTTCTAAGGGATCTGCCTCTGATAGGGGTTCGCTATACTGCATAGACCCCAAGTCGAACTCGTCTGCTTCCATGATCTGGTCCAATTCCCCCTCCTCCCCCTCCTCCCCCTCCTCCTTCTCCCGCTCTTGAAGGGGCATCTCCCTCTGCAAGTATACCTGGACTTGATGTTGGTCCGACCTGGGCAAGGATCATAATCATTGAGACTCCTGGTCAGAAATCACTGGATAATGGCTAGGCCTGGTTGCTTGCTGGAGTCCAGCTGCGATCCCTTGGTGAATAGCCAGCTCCATCCAGGTTCTTACTCTTTCTGGAACCTCCTCAATGAGGGAATCCTCTTGATGGAGGCCAGCTGCTGTTGGGGTGAAGGTGGCTTCTGGAGCCCTTCTAGCCGGTGTTCCAGGAACCTGAGCCTGTTGTCCTTGCGAGGGCAAGCTGCGCCTGGATGAGAGGGAAAGATCTAGAGGAGGGGGTTGAGTAGAGGTAGAGGGACTGGAGGATGGGAGAACCGGAGGCACCATGAGTGTTTCCTTGGTGCGTTTATCAATTTCCTTTTCCAGGGCCTTGTGGCACCTTAAGGCATGCCTTAAGCTTTGGAGGTCTCTTTAGTCTGCTTGCGCAAATGATGGGTCTTGGCTTTTGCCTTCAATGAAGGTCCTCTAGAGGTGTTATTATCTGCCATTTCAATGATTTATATATTGCAGTAATAGGCTAGAAATCAAGGTGATTTGATTTGGCACGCCCAGGGTCCAATCTGGGCAAGAACGGTTGCCCTGATAAAATATTTCACGTCCCCCTTTTTGCTTTTTGCTTTTTTTAAGTGTGTGTGTGTGTGTGTAGGAGAAAATGAGTCGTACCTCAGTGATAATATTTTTGTGAATAAAAAATATTATACTGCCAAGATGTGTGATATAATTATTATGCTTGTAATGAATTATAGTATAGCTGGTACAATTGTATCCTTGCTCCTAGGATAAGTAGTCTGAATAGTCTAATGCTAATGAGAAAATAAACAAGCCAATCAGCCAAATCTTGAAACGCCTAAGGCCCAGTTAGAAAGGAAAATGGGGCCTTCAGCAGCCTTCCTGCACAGGTGGACACAAGGCCTGGGTGCTTGCTGCTGCTGCTGCGCTGCTGAGGATTAAGCTGTGGGGTTGAGCCAACAAGCCTTAATGAGCAAAGGTTAACCTCGAGTGCAATCTAGCCAAATGAGGTTAAATAACTCTGAAAAAGCCAGGCGGGGTCCTGTTACTTCGAGTTAACTTCCACTCACAGCACAGAGATTACGGCAAACAAAATGGCGTGCAGCCATGAGGTGGCTCCCAAAATGGCGTCTGCCAGCAATGCGAGGAATCGTCATGCCTCTCAGTGGCAGTTTCCCACCAGAGAAAGCAAAGCTGAAGCTCTGACTACAGAGGCAACCAGGGAAGGGAGAGATTAGCCCTTCTCTGCTTGAAACGGCATTCGAAGATAGGGGGGAATCAAAGATACGACTCAGAATGGAGTAATACAAACCGCTAAATAATGAAATGAAAGAAAACGAAGCGGCAAACAAAGGAGGCAGAGAAGGAACTTTCCGGCTATGGGAGGTAGTGCGAAGCCGCTACTGACCCTCCCTTCTCCTCCCTTGGGGGCACAACTGCGCTTCCCCTTGGTGGATAGAATGCCAAATCAAACAATTGTGCAGAGGCTAAAGAAAAAGGGGAATAATTCTGTTGAGAACTCTATTTGAACTGTGTGATTTGAAAATCCTGGTTCGGCCAAGGAGCTAAGCAAAGCACTGCCTGTCTCGCACGAGGCTGAGCAAAACCTGGGGAACACTGTGGAGGAGTCATGGGGAGGAGGAGGAGCATTCCTCAATTCAAGCTCAGCCTATGAATGCAGAGACTGTAGCACCTCCTACTACTGGATGCTCTGAGCAGCTCATAGGAGAATCCCTACATACCCTAATCCTCCAGAGGAGCTACGACTCCAACAGGCAGGCCACTTTGGGTTCTTAAGGACTTTACACTTAGCATGGAGGCAATTCTGCTGCCCGGCATAAAGAAAGACATTAACAATTATGTGAAAAGTTGCACCATTTGTGCCGCAATGAAAAAATGACCAGGAAACCACCACCCCTGGACTGCTGCAACCGGTAGCAGAGCCGATGAGGCCATAGGAAGAAATTACAATGGACTTTATAGTGAAGTTGCCAAAAAGTGGGGGAGGGGGAACATGGTTATCTGGATTGTAATAGACCTGTTCTCTGAACAGGTGCACTTCATATCCTGTAGCAGACTATCCTCAGTCCACCAGTTATCCAAGCTGTTCCTAAAGCATATGAGCTCCATACCATGAAGAATTATCTCAGATAGAGGAGTCCAGTTCATGGTTAAGTTCTGGAGGGAGTTCCTGCTGCCCATTGGTCATCACACAGCCTTAGCTCAGCCTTTCATCCGAGCACCAATGGGGGGGGCAGAGAGATTGAATGCCAGTACCTGAGGTGCAACATGAGCTATCAGCAGTCCGATTGGGTGGACCTCCTACCTTTTGTGGAGGTCCGTACAATAATCCTGTTCATAGTAGCACAGGACTAACCCCATCAAAGTATTGATCAGCCTGTACTTCGTCCCAATGCCTGAGTATTCAAGGGAATCCCCTCTCCTCAATCAGCTTGACAGATTGTATGTAAACACTGAAAGCAACTTGGGATAACATTAAAAAAAACATTAGCTAAATGGTGCAAACCTATAAGAAATAGGCAAACAAACACCGAGCTCCAATACTTAATCAAGTGGAAGGACTACCCCTTCTCAGAGGCATCTTGGTTAAAGAATAGGAACATCCAGGCTGATTGTCTTATAGCAAATTTCTGTGCAGAAAATCCAAACAAGCTGAGGGGGGGGTGTTGCACCCCTAAATTCTATACCTGCAAATTATTTTTGCTTTGTGTAGGTCACCTTTAGGAAGTGAGGGGAGCTGAATGTCAACTCATAAAGCATTCCTGGCTTGTTCTCGAGTTGCCATAAGAAGGAAGGGATGGTGGTGGTGGAGATCTGATGGAGCAGTTTGTTGCTATGACAGTTTGTTGCTATGACAGAAGTACATTCCATGCATACCTTTCTCCAGATTGTGTCTCAGGTTATCCAGCCAGGAGAGGTATGTTTCTCACAGCCTGTGAAAGTGCTTCGGTTGGAGAATGTGATTTATGACACACCCTGGGAGGAGGGGGGAAATAGGGTCATAGGTGGGCAGTAAATTATGTAGGGCAGAGCTGACTGCATTTGGGAAAAGTGCCAACATGTTGCTCCTAATAAATAATTGGATTTCTTTTGAAATTTGGCTTAAGGCTCATGATTAGAGCATCCATCGGAACTCTGACACTTTGCTAGTTATTAACCTGTCACTGATATCTCCTTTATGTAATATTTCATTAAGCCGTTTAGCTATAATTAAATGTGAGCTGGTCAGATATTTGAGCCAAAAACTATGCAATTGATCATTTTGAAGATATGTCCAGTTTTTAATCCTTTTCACTTGATTTTTAACCCTTTCTGCAGCTATTATCAGGTTTTCCATTTGATTTTTTTACTAAATGCATTTTATTGTTATTAAGTTTCAGGTTTAATTATATAGCATCAAATTTCATCAATTTGCCTATTTGAAGAAATGCAAAAGAGATACAAACAACTCCTTCCTAAACTGATCATCAATACATTGAGATCTTCCAGGATCCATTCAATCCATGCCACCATGTTTGATAATTAGGATATAACTCCTTTATCCTCAAACTAACCTCTATTGACCTCACCCCATTCCTAAGAGGTCTGTAAGGGGCATGCACAAGCGTATAATCGTGCCTACCGTCCCTGACCTATTGTCCCCTATTATTAGTTCCTATTTCTTGTATTTAAACTTATGTTTATTTTTGTTTCTGTTGCATTGTAAGCTTTTGACAAATAAATAAAATAAATAATCTTCAGAATCGTTTATCCACAAAGTCGATGTCGACATTCATGTAGTCAATGTCCATTATTACACTTAGGATAGAATACAATTCACACTTCAACATCCTCTACCTATAATATCAAATCGTGAATTGCAGATGTAAATGGAAAGCCACAGAGCAAAGGCCACAAGTACACAAATAGAAGTTCTACCTTACCCCACACAGACTTCATTTAAATGAGCAAGAATATTCATTTATGAAACACAAAGCAGTTTAGGGTAGAAAAAGCAGACAAGACCTACATATTCATCTGGCTTCATTCCTATACCAATATTATCAAGACAAGTTTCTCATTTATGTTAATGACAATAATTCACAGTTTGCAACAGTATGTTTTTTTGATGTCTAAGGATAGAGTCTACAATATACTTACTACTAGTGGAAAGTTACTTGCTTCTAAAATTAGAAACTGATAATTTGATTTCCTACCTAATTAAAATGGCAAAGGCTCCCTTGAGTTGAACTCAACTTCTCGTGATTCTTTTTGGAAACATCTAAGGAATTTCTCTGGCAACAATGTGGAAATGATTTGCCAATGAATTCTTCCAGACTTCTACGGAATTGCATTATACAGTCCTGTACCGTCCTGATAATCAGCCACTCAAAATACCAAGTTCTACTCTATTCTGACCCCTCTTTAGCTGTTTGTGGGATCAGCCAAGGTTGTCTCAATGGTGCCACCTGCTGTAGTCCTCCTCAAATGACACTATAAAGGTAATCTTAGTCATGTCAAATTCTGGATGGTTGAAACAGAAGAAATCTATTTTTCTTTAAAGTTCTTCTTTAAATCATATAACGTCTTGATAACCTGTCACTATCCAACTTTATAGGTAAAATGTACAGACGTTAAAATTTCTTTGTTGAATCTGGGTTATCTCCAAATGTGAGGGGACTACATCTCTCAAGATTCCTAGTCATGTGGCTGGAAAATTTGGTACAGATCTTTTGAGACTAGTGGGTCAGTGCATTTTGGGGAAAGACTGAACTAGCCTGAACTCTGACGTAGAGTTTGAAGTGGCTTGCAACTGAACATCAGATCAAGCAGCTCATTACTATGTGTTCCTCTACAACTTTCCTACTTAGCTGCAAAAGAGTTTTATGGAGTCTTCTGACTTTACTGAAGTCATTATCAATTCAATTTTCTCTAAAGCAGAAAGGTGTGTGGATTCATGGGTGATTCTTCCACAAGTCCATAGCTTACCACCCCAGTAGAGCTCAGCTAAAGGATGGGAAGTGCTGGATTTGCATATATTTTGTTGCTATCACTAAAATTCACAACAATTATCAGAATATTTATTACTTTATCTGACACTGTAGGTAAAAGATGAAGATTGGGTGGGGTGGAAGCCCACTATTTGTTCTCTATTAAATATTTTTCCAGAAACCATCATATTTTAATCTATGGAACCTCCACAACAACAGAATCTCTACTTTTCTGCTCAGAATTCAATCCCAGAATTCAATTTTCTGCTCAGAATTCAACGGGATTGAATTCAACGATGCGGAATGGCACATCTGCATTCTCCATCGCTACGAACATTTATTTGGAAACCTGTCTTAACAAGGGAATCGTTTCCGGGCAAACCTGTGCAGTTCTGCGTTGCACGGTCACTGTCAATAGTAACTATGAGAATAACGACTTCATTGGCACTTTCTTGAGGATGCAGCCACGTCTAGGATGAAGCTGGGAAAAAAAGAAAGTATCGGCTCCGAAACGATCTAAACTCGGCATGTCCCGGGGCAATTCTGGCGCTCATCAAAGAGGACCGCTACTTACGCGTTCGGTGCAGGGCTGTAAAAATCCAGCGCGTAACCGAAGTAACTGCCTTCGGGACCGCTGTAGATGTCGAGCTTCTCTTCGTCCAGGTTGAAGGCACTCAGCGGCCCCGCCAGCAGCAAAAGCAGCGAGAGAACAGCGCTGTCGCTTGCCGCGCAGCGCCTGCACCAGGCGGACGAAGTCGGCAGCGATGGCAACCTACGCCGCCGCCTCCACATCCTCCTGGCAACGGCTCCCTCGCTTCGTTTCTTTCTCCTGAAGCAGCGAGTCAGAATTAGAAGCCCTGCCGCTGCCGCTGCCGCGTAGGGCTACTACCTCTGGCCACAGCCGCCGTCCCACCGTCTCACTTTGCGTGCGCGCCGCCCGCCGGGCAAAAACTTGGCGAGGGAGGCGCAAAGCCATTCGCTTCTAAAAGTTCGAGCCAGCCGCGCTTCTCTGAATGAATCAGGCTGTTTGTTGTGCCGCCCCCTGGTGTTGTTCCTGCGGGCGACATTCTGGGAACGGCGCAAGAACCCGAGGGGTAGGTCCACTTTAAACTGAGAGAGAGGAAGGCAGCGTCCGTTGCCTTTGGTCATGGTTTTTGCACAGGAGTTTTTTCAGCCTTCTGCCTCTACCCTCCCCAACCACATAACGCACTGCAAATCCAACACCCATTATAGCGAGTTTGCAGTGTTAGAAGGGCTTAAAAGGGCGGGTTAGGAACAATGATCTCCACACACAAACACACATCCCCTTTTTTTTGCAGGCAACAAAATAGGCATTCAACCACCATATACAGAATTCACAAGGTTTAAGTCATATTTTTTTTATCTTAATTTGCTAACAAAGGCACAGTTGGCTAGATTCACATAGTATGCTAAGACAAGAGAAACATCTTTTGCACAGTATGAATGACTTCAATCAAAATATTGTGACTGTGAATCTATATCTATATCTATATCTGTGACATCTATATCTTACCATCTCTCCTGATTGAAGTTACAACAGCACTGAAAAAAATGACTTACACTAACAAGTCCTCGGACTTACAACCATTACAGCATTCCCTACAGTCACATGATCATAGTCGGGGCATTTGGCAACCAGCATACATTTATGAAAATTGCAGCAGCTCCAAAGTCATGTAATCACCATTTCTGATCTTTCTGGTTATCTTCTGAAAAAGCAAAGTCAATGGTGGAAGCTGGATTCACTTGATGATTGCATGATTCAATTAACAACCACAGTTTTTTTGTTATTTTATGATACTGTTCCACCCTTTGTCTTGTTCTGTGATCATCCCTTTTATCTCAATCCCTAATAGGTGCTATATTCAGTTATAAGGTTAGACATTATCACTTAAAGTCTCAGAGTAATGGGGACTCTTCTTAAAGTAAAGTCCTCTGGGAAGCTGAAGTAACTATGTGTAGACTTCCACTTCAAATTGTGTTATGCAGTAGAGCAAGGAAATATTGGAACGTTCTCTTGCAGTTGACAACTTTTCAGGTTTAGACTTAGCAAGCAGCAGGATTCTAGTCTAGGTTACCAATCATTTTGGAAACATTGCTCCTGGTTGTAAATGAAATTGTGTATTTTCCGCCTTCCTGTTATAGCTTAGTGAAAATTGAGGGAACATGAACTAAATCTATTTCCATCCATTCAGCTTACTCTGCAATTATGATGAGACAAAACTAAATAAAAAAAGGAAAAACTGTATAAATAAACACTTAGCAGGAAAGTTGTAGACCATGTACAGAGCATAGAGTTTATGAACAGTTGAATGTGCTTACTGAAGGCAGGATAACTTAGCTACAGCCAGCAACTACAAAAAAGATTGAATTTATTTCGAAGGTTAAGTGTCTTGCCCTGAGCTGTCATCACCAACTTGTAAGGGCTCACTATATTTTACTCAGAGAATCTCCCTTCAACTGCAGCGTTAGTTGATACATGATTGTATCAACTGTAATCATGGTTGTAGGGCTATTCTAGGGTAAAATCGACAAATCAACTTCTTAGAGCAGAAAGAAGAGTCACAGATCTTCTCTTTAATTCAAAACTGGGTGGGTGATTAGCACAACTAAAACAAAGTCAGATGCAACACACCATCCTCATCTCAATTACAATTGTTCACTTTTTAAAATAGTGGGAATAAGAAGTGCTGCTTTGTTTAAAACTCACGCTGAAAATTAAGGAAAACTGCATGCTTAGTTCAACAACAGAATTGGAGAAAAGACAATTATGAGGTTATACGATGACCATCTTGGAATATTTCATAGGGTGTCGAGACAAGATGGAAGACATTTCTTCAGTTTCAGAAAGTTCAATTCAAAGCAACTGACTCAAAATATAAGAAAAGGGATCAGACTAAACATTGGGGGGTGGGGATATCCTGGTGGGTATTAGCTGTTTGAGAGAGAACAGACTGCATAGACAGTGGTTGAACACCATTTCATGAGTCTTTAATGGAAAAGTTGAAGATGTAATTAATAGAACTTTATTGCAGTGGGCAATCTTCACATGTCTCTTGCATGATCTTTGAGTTCTCTTATACTAAATCTATTTGTGACATTTTTAGACTGCCTAGCAACAGCAGTATTCTGAACAATGTACACAAAGAAGCAAACATAAAACCACAATATAATTATAATGAATGCATGAAATAAATCTGGCAGGGTGGAGTAAAAACAATGCAAAACATAAAGTAAAATATTAAAACATTCTAAAATGTCTAAAACCTAACAGTTCTTAAAATGCTTTGGGCCCTGTGTTCATATACCAATAAAGCAGCTTTCCTTTAGTACTGAGAATATAATAAACAGATGTTCAGAGATGGTCTATAAATATGGGGATAAACTTTCAGTTCTAAATTAGTGATTTAATGTATTATGAGAAATCAATATTTTTCTTTATATATTTCATGATCATATTACTGTATTTCTTACCTAAGTCATTGATGTTTATCATCACACTGGAAACTATCCATCTGAATTCAAAATCCTCTGTTTAAAAAAAAGATGTTCATTCTCATCTTTAATTTGATTCTCAAGTGACATAATGGAAAGACTGATCAACATGAATCTAAATGGGTAAGATTTAATTGGTTTTTCAGAAGGTGGTTGTTTTTCATATAAATTGGAATACATGGGTGTTTCATTGGTTTTTGTTTTTTTCTGTCTTTGTACATATAAATATTTGCTTTGTAACTTGTAACTGTTTTTCTAATTTTTCTTTTTTAAATTATAGTAACAAAAATGTTAGTCTTCTTTTATAGGACTAAGAAAATGGATTGTCAGCCAAAACAGATGGCAAAGATTTTCCCTTTTGTTCTTCTGAGAATACTTACATTGTTTTAAGGATTTATTTTCAATATTAAGGCAAAGTAGCAGACTTATCATTGATGTTCATAGCCTGTAGTAAAAAATAAAGAAGGAACCAACTATAATGGTGAGATCAAAGCTCTGTCTGGTTTTTTTATGTTCATTATATACACAATGCTCATAAAAATATGGTGAGCTTTGATTGCATCATTGTGACTGCATTTTTTACTTTTCTGTTCATACCCTAAAGACAATCCTGCAGCTTGCAAAGCTTTTCCCTCTCCCTTGGCTGACTGCCCCACCTTCTGCGAAAGAGTTTTCTTAAAAAGTCTTCCCTTGGGATTTAATTGAAAGAAAAAAGACAGTTGCAGAATCCAAAGTAGCACATTCCTACCCATCCTTTGGTCATCCTGTTAGCTAAGAAACATAGAAAATAGCCACATCTCATTACGAAAATTATCCCAAAAGTATTCTTACCTCGGAAAAAAGTTATGAAAGCATTTTTCCTCATTAAGCTCAATAATAATGATGGAAGAAAAAGAAAGAAATGTTGCTTTGTTATCACTGTGACATAGGACAAAATTATACAAGCACAGTAGTGCACCAAGCTATCAGAAGGGACCAGAAGAAAATGTAAAAAGCAACACAAGTTTACTTCAGATGCCAATGAACTCTGGCTACTTTTTTGAGTGACTGACCCTAAGCTTGTGCTATTCAATTATGCTGAATTATGCAGCATCCATATCCATTAAGGCTGGAAAACCTTTTCGTTTGTGATGACAGAGTTTAGGAACCAGCAAATACGGGACGGGTGTTTTTGAGAGTTTTTTTTTGAAAGCATTAAAAAAAATCTTCTTGTAATATTTCTGGGTGCGTTCAGGAAAACAGTAGAAGCAGCAGGAATCCCTTCCTGTAAACATCCCTTTCATTCCACTAAGAAAATAAGCCTGAAATTGTGATATATGGAGAGGGAGATGAACTAGAGCCTCTATTGCACCCTAATAAAGCAGAGGAAATCCCCCCCTGGAATTACCCTAATGAAAATTGTTATGCTGGAAGGAAGCCTTTTCCAGCAAGACCTGGGGGTCTTTGCAAGTGGGGAAGAGTGTGGGGGGGGCAGGGGGCAGCAAAGGAAGTCCTGATCAACACAAACAGAACCTTTTCCACAAAGGTCTGAGTTTATTTTACAGGGCACTCGCCCACCCAGAAGAACACACAAACACAATCAAATCAAGATCTTAGCTCCGTCTCTGACCTTCTTCCTTTGCAAGTTATGGAGGGAGGAGGGTCACTTTATAACACAAACAAGAGAGAATTCTTCTATCTTAAGATTACTAAAGGATCTTAAAAGTGTCTAAAGGATGGTTAAAATGACCCCAAAGGATGGTTAAAATGACCCCATTGGGGCCAAATGTCATTTGGAAAATACTTGATTCCTTTCGTTTGAATATATTTTCTATTCCAAACTCCACACTTCCACCTTATTAATCCTGCTCTTCTACTAGTGTGGGAGAGGCAGGAAATGACTTAAAAAAAACAACAACAGGGAACACTGCCTTAGAGGCAGGATTAGGCATTTAATGCAAAATAATTGAGATGGGAGAAAAACCAAAGCAAAAAGGAAATAACCTTGAGTCCATCACATCCTTAAAAGGCAAAAGAGGACTCCCCCAAGCTCAGTTAATTAACCTCACATTTGCACTAAATAGAAATAGAATAGAAAAAAACAAGCTTCTTTGGGAATGAATCCAATCATTTTGTGTGCATTACTTTCTACAAGGTTCACTGTTTGCTCCTTGGGGCTAGAAGAGGTGAAATTTGAGGAAGGTAGCAGAAGAATGGGGTTTCTCTAGTAATTCCATATTTGGATTTTTTTTTTTAATTGTCCCACAGCTACAGGGATGAAGGAGGGTGGGAGATGTGCAGAAAGGAGTAGGTATGAGTAAGATCTCTTGACTCAAATGAATGATTCACCCCTACCATGCCTTTGGAGATTTTTTTCTCACTGTTTTTCTCTTTTATTAAAAAGTTACGAAGTCAAGAATTGATAGCCTTCCTTTGTGATAGAAGGAGCACTATACAAAAAAGTCACGATCTTTTAATTGATCCATGATTGTCATGGCAGAACTTGGTTCTGAATAAGACAAGAAGATGGTAAGAATGTTTTTCTTCTTTTAACAACCAGTATTGGTTGTTTGCTTTAGTTTTAATTTGGAAAATACCAAATGTAATTGCCCATCAGTGGAGGAAGATTTATACCAGCAACACTGATATTGACTTCCCTACAGCAAGGGATTTTTATTTACAGAATATTGAGCTGGAAGAGACTTTGGAGATTTTCTAGTCCAGGCCCCTGCTCAAGCAGGAGACCCTTTATGATTTCAGACAAGTGGATATCCAACCTCTTTTTGAAAACCTCCTGTGTCGGAGCACCCACAACTTCTGATTCCACTGATTAATTGTTCTGTCAGAAAATTTATCCTCAGGTCTAGGCTAGTTCTCTCTTTGATTAGTTTCCATCCATTGCCTCTTATCCTGCCTCCACGATTTGGAGAACGGACTGATTCCTCTCTTCTTTGTGGCAGCCCTTTAAATATTGGCACACTGTTATCATGTCACCCTTAGTAATTTTTTTCATTAAACTAGACATCCAATTCCTGCAACTGTTCTTTATATGCTTTAGCTTCCTGTCCCATCTTTATTGCTCTTCTCTACATTCTTTGTACAGTCTCAACATCTTTTGTTATATTGTGGTGATCAATATGTAAATGTTTATTTATTCCATTTCTATAGCCACCCATATAAGCCAAATGACTCTGGACAGCTTACAATTCTAAAACTATGAAGCGGTTAAATACTATGTTTCTTCAAAAAATAAGACCTATCCTGAAAATAAGCCCTAGTTTGATTTTTACATGCATGCCTAATCCCTATCTCAAAATAGCCCTAGTTAAGACCCTGCCCTCTCCATCCCATCTGGTTGTACAAGGTGGAATGAGGTGTGTGTGTAAAAATCAAGCTAGGGCGGGATCCCACTTTCTTACCTTATGACCACTGCAGCCATTCCTCCCATACCTTGACACCTGTCCTGCTGCTGCTTGACTTTTATGGGCACTTGCAATCACTCACAGGTGGACACTATGTGGAACATTGTGCTGGTGCTGTCACTCATGGCAGGCCGTGTGGGACATTGCACTGCTACCGCTGCTTGTAGCAGGTGCCCCTCGTGGCACAAAGCGGCATGGTGCATCGTGCCAGTGCCACCAATCAAACCATGTGGTATTCTGCCACGAGCAGTAGTTGTGGTGCAATGCACCTTACAGTGTCTGGCTGCAAGCTTATGTCACTGCTTGACATAAGAAGTCAAACAGTGGCGCAACAAGTACATGGGAGGCCAGAGCGTGGGAGGCCTGTCTGTGGTGGTCCTAAAGTAAGTAAGTAAGACATTCTCTGAAAATAAGACCTGGTGCTTATTTGGGGGACCAAAAGAAAATAAGACCAAGGTCTTATTTTCCTTTTGGGCCCGAAAATAAACATCAGGTCTTATTTTGGGGGGGAAATGCTAATTAAAAATAAAAAAAACATTCAAAAAATACATAAAGCAGTTGAGATAGTTAACCAATTAACAATGAAGTAAAGAAATGGACTCTTAACACATTCAAAGCCCAGATACACAGATTCAGATACAGTTCAGATACACAGCCAAGCTTTTAAAGCCTTACAAAACACCAGCAGGATTGTGGGATGTTCTAATCTCAGAGGAGAGAAAAGTCCATTAAGGCAGGGCTAGAGAAAAGGTCCATCTTCTAATTCCTGCCAGTCAACACTTTTTGGCTGATGGGATCTGCAGCATACCTAATCTGATGGACTCTTAAAAAATAGATGGTCCCTCAGATAACCAGGTCCCAAATCATGTAGTGCTTTAAATGTGATCGACCAGCACCCTGAATTGCACCCAGAAGCACTGGGATCCCATAAACAGAGATATTTCTTCAACTGAATCAACTGAATATTTTAAAAATTAATTTGGATCTATATCCATTTTTTCTGAGTGGCATGGTGTTCTAGTGGTGAAAAGGCTCACCTCTCACTTGGAGTGTTGAGTTCAACCTTAGTAGTGACAAATGTTTCAGGTCATAAAAAAGGGAATTTTTCACATCCATTCTGTCTGGACTGTTGTTCAATTATGTATGATCTTTTGCATTTGATGCCCAGTGCAAGTTGCCTTGCATAATCCCTCTACTAACAGTATCAACCTTAACCACTGTTTCCACAGTATACAGTTTAGCAATTCTCCCTTTATTTTCCCTGGAAAAATTGTTTTATAAATGTTCTCCTACTCTAATTTAATTACCAGATCAACATTTTAAAATAAAGTGTTTATAAAATACTTATCATATAAACTTCTAAAATCTCAAATAGAAAGTATTTGTCAGAAAGCTTGATTAAATTGAGGGTTGTAGTATGCATTTGGTTGTAAGAACAATACACAAACTACATAAACAAGTTGGCAAATTTTATAAATTAGAGTAGATTATAATGCCACTTCATAATCATGAGACTGGTTACACAAGACTGGTTACACAAGACTGATGTCAAACTGAACTGACCCTTCAATATTTCAATAGCCATAGCAAACCACATGCTGGACCTCCTAGTCATATGATCTCTGAATTTCCAGAGCAATCCAAACACACAAGACCACGGCAGTGTCAAGGATATTTAGCAACAATAACACCTTTTAAAATGTTATGAATCTTAACTAAGAAAAAAAATATGTGGGTCTTTTATTGAAATAAGTGAATAACTCCACCTATTCAAATACTCTTTAGAAAGCACTTTGTTATCCAAGAAGGCCCCTACTGGGTTAGCAGTTGTTAGAGCTATAAATATGAACTCCCAAAAGTTTATTGTTATTAGCAAAGTAAACTTTTTTCATACGAAGATGCAATACTGCCCCTTAGAAATTAAGAGGGAAATCTAACAAAGGTGTAAAGAAAAAGATTCATAGCCATTCAGGATTTTCCTTATAATGGCAAGGGATTTTTCTGGTTTGCTAATTATAATGAATTATTTTATGAAAAATCAGTATTGGTAGTTAGATCATTAAGGTTTTGCAAAAAACGTCACAGATTAACAATTGAACTTTTACTTGAAACTATAGAGGTCTAAACAAAGGCTACTCTCATTTAGCCAGTCACATTTCATGTTCTCAAAAATGATCAGCAAGCCTCAGGTGACTGGAATCAGTCATCATCAAAATGAAAAATGCCTCTAGGCAGTTCATCTTTTTTACTTAAGGGAATGGGAAGCTGGCTTTGTGAGACATGAAAGTATGACTGCAATAAAGGTTAACTCTATGTGCCAAAAAAGAGCAGTAACGAAGCTTTGCCATGTTGTCTCAATAATTAAGCAATTGGTGTTTAAGAAAATAATTATGTTGAAATGCAGTCTTTAATGAAAAAAATACTTGTCAAGACTCCACATATCCAAATTATTATAGTAAGAATGAAAATAACCCATTTATTATTGAACATTCTTTTTTAATTTTGATTTTGCTAGATAATACACTATACTACTTAAATAACAGATTACTCATGCATGTTAACATGTAGTGTATAGGTACGTGTTTATTAATACATATTGAGAAGAGGTATTTGGCAATAATAATATGAGCAAAAATCACAGCGTTTTTTTGCAGTTAGGCTTTTATATATCCCTTTTACAATTCAGGACATTAATATGCAGTTTTATTTCAATCCTGTTTTGAGTAATAGGTAAGCTGTAAGAATGGTATAACATCCAATAAATAGTATTTATCATTTATCACCAACCATACTAAAAATCATTTTTGCTTCATTTAAAAAAAGCTAAATTTTCAGAATAAAGCAGCAGAGATGTTATCATCTAAGCATAGTTAGTGCAAATATCAATCTATTCCCCAAACTATGATATTCTAGTACAGGCCACAATCCATTAGATGAGTTTCCTGGGAGAAAACCTCCTGAAATAAGAACAATATAATAGTATTACCTGATATGTTTATGTTTCAGTGAGGCTTGGACATTGGGACTCCCAAAACAGGTTGTACCCTAAGGCAGTATAATTCAACTATATGACTGAACAAGCATGAAACAAGTTAATACTATGATATCTAAGACAAACTTAATCCACTGTGCTGATGCTGCCATATAGCACTCACTTCCTTATCCTTTCTGGCTGAATGAGCAGGCTTATGGATGCAAACTCACATTTTACCTATTCTATTATGGCCAAACAGGAATTAATTTTAATACAAATCAAGTCATTGGTTTCTTTAAAAAAATACTAACACTGAAAAAAGTATTCATTTACAATTTCTCAGTGATACCAGTGTATAGTCGCAAAGGAAAATAAGTTTGTTTTAGATACAGTCAACCGCATATTCCACATTCATTCAAAATATTGGACGAATACAAAGTCTCTTCTTAACATCAGTTTAACGAAGGGGATCGATCTGAGGTCCAAAGCAGTTCTATATAGGGCCATTTCGTCTGCAAACAGCGCTTGATTGGTGTATCATCAGTTTGCAGCATTGGGTCTTCAAAGCCCATAATTACTGCTGTACCTTCTACATACATGACCTGTCAAAATAGCAGTATTATATTTAACCGTGCATACATTGAAATAATAAATCCAGCTGCAAATAAATGTTATCAGAAACAGCCATTTTATACATAGAAGATATTTCAAGAGCCAAAGCATTATTTTAGCATAATGAAAAGATGTTCAAAACTCTTAAGTTTGTCCCTTATTAAATTAATTCCATTAATCAGAAAAAACTGCTGACTACCTACCTCTTTCAAATGTGTGCTTTTGAATTTGATTAGCCCCAGATATCAAAATGGATGCATTTTCTCCTGAGTGATATTACCTACTGTGTATATGTAGACCATCTCATATAGCAATAGAAAGCAATCCACAGTGTATATGTATATTTTTTGCAACCCCTGAAGCACCTAAGAACCCCTGCCAATTTGGTTCTTCCTCGCTGTCACCAGTTAGAGCCCACTGGCCATCTCCAGCCCCATCTTCATATGTTGGGGGACTATCTATTGCAAAGTTGGCTAAAATCTACTGTTCTTTTCTAAGGAAGTGGAAATCCAACAATATTACGAGACATGTTCATACCTTTTCATTACAGTTAGACTGCTTCAATCCATTGTAGTGGTATATAGCGAATGATTCTTGAACCTTTGGATCCTAAGAAGAAGCGTAAGGCAATCACTCTCAGGTCATACGCTAACTCCATGCAGGAGAGTTATGTCATTATTTTGTATTTGTATTGCTTTTTATTACAAATATAACAACGGGAGCTAGTTCAGTTTAGTGATTAAGACACCAGGTTAGGAAAGAGGAGACAATGAGTTCTAGTCTTTCCTCAGCCAGGAAAGCCACTGGATGACATTGAGCCAAGCACTTTTGCTTAGCCCAACTCACTTCACAGGGCTGTTGTTGTGGAAAAAATAGATGATTTGTTCGCCACTTTGTTGGATTTGTTTGTCACTTTGAGTTATTTGTAAAAATATTAAAGATGGGATATAAATAAAGAAACTAAGCAAATTACTGTAGTTGTTAAGTAAATTATGTGTTCATTTAGGAAATTTGGCTTGCCCAATTGACTTTGCTTGTCAGAAGCCAGCTGGAAAGGTTACAAATGGCAGTCATGTGATCCTGGAACATTGCAATCATTGGAAATACATGCTGACTGCCAAGGACCCAAATTGTGATCACACAATCGTGGGAATGTTGTGTTGTTTGTAAGTGTGAGGACCAATTGTTAAGTCACTCTTTTCAGTGTGGTTATAACTTTGGTCACTAAATGAATGGTTGCATGTCAAGGACTGCTTGTAAATGTACTTCCAATGGTTTATAGTAAATTAAGATTGCAATATTATTGTATTTTCTAGGAAATAAATTTTGCTGTGGAAGGAAAAAGAAGATGACTAGCAGCAAGGTGTATGGACTCAGTGAAAGGGTGTTGAGGGAACCATTGGTAGACTTGAAAAGAATAAGTCAGGGATAAATCATCATAGTTTAAATCCAGGTTTGTCTGGAAATTCATCAAAAGAGCTAAAGAATTACAATAAGTCTCTGCATTAGCACTGGCCCTATTGATTTCAGGATTGAGATTAACTCAATATTTACTTACAAATGCTCTACACAGGAACAGAGAAGTCTCTGCATTAGCACTGGCAGAGAAATGTGGTATTATTACCTGTTCAGGGAAAAATTCTTCAAGAAAGGGACCTAGTAAGATGATTCCTAGTCCTTCTGGATCTAATTTTGTTTTCATGAGATTTACACTGTTAAGATGAAACACACAAAAATGGCACATTCATATTTTTGCATGACTAAATGCTGTACTTTTAAATGCCAAAAACAATCAAATGGTTGTATTTAGAATCTGAATAGCAAATGCAAAGGAATGGCTTTTGTTGCCAAAGTAAGGTTATTTATAAATCTATTTAAATCAAAGCAACAGCAATAACAAAGACTCCGTACTTTATTAGGTAAAGTTTTTTTTTGAAAAAAAAATTTTCTAAAATTTCTAACTACTGGGATTATACTTGAGAAGATCATACAATTACTGCAAATATTTCACAGCATTAACTCTTCAATCAAGTTTCCAAATGTCTTGCAGAAACCAGCCCTGATTTTATTATTTTAGAGGATATAAAAAGAAAATTCAATACGCTCTAAACTGCAGCAGCATTAAGCATCTCTTCAAAACACACATTTAAGATAGACTGTTCAAACATTATAATTCGGGTTAAAATGAAAATCAAGCCATATTTGGGACCAAGAACCTCCCTTATATAAGTGATATACTTCTGATTTCATAGTTTCAGGTACATGGATAAAACCTGTACCCCTTTCCCTTTCTCTCTGTAGACTACATCTGAATTCTACTCCTGAACATCTGTAGTGTTAGGAAGCTTCATAACCATAAATGGAAATTATCAGCACAGGTCTCTTTACATGTGTGCCATTATTTTAACCCCAAGAAGGCAAAGGCGTCTTTCCAAAACTAAGATATGAAATGGACAGATTTTATTGACTTTTAATAGACATGTAAGAGAAATCCACCTTCCATATCACAACATATTATCCCCACCCAAAAAAAATTACCACAGTGATTTGATATCATAACTTCAGACAATTTATACTTACTAATCAGGATCTGATACAAGATCCAGGGCCTTCATTACATCTTCTAGAAGAGCATCTAGTATAAAGCCATTATCTGAGAAAAAAGTACTTTAATTAACATTCCAGTATGTTTTTATTGACTGTTAGCACTGATGCTTCTTGAGTGGGAACAAGTCAATATTTATTCATATGTGGGTGTGAAAGACAGTCTCATTAAGATGTTCTCATACAGGAAGATGTCATTTGGGAAATTTTTGTCTTTTCTAATTTCATTCTCTGGGCAGAGTAACTATGTCTATTAATCTGTCACAATCACTGGCTTAATGCCTTGAAATGATGGAGCTTTTGAGCCTAAAACCATAAATTGACATCTATGTATTCATAGATTCAAAGAATCAAGGATAGTTTAAGGCAGTTAAAGTTCTTCTGGCTCCTATAAACATGGAGACTACCTATTTAGGGTACTTCTTATGTGTCTCAACCCAGATCCCCCTGCTGCCCAAACATTTTGCTCTGTTCTAGCAATTATGGATGTTCCTGCCTTCTTTCCTGACTGTGTAAGACCAAGCAATCAACAGATGAAAACCAAGGCAGGATGGCAGATGATAAGTAACTATCATTGAAGCTATGCTGTCTTCCTGTTTATCTCGGTGCCCAGATTCCATTGTCCAGCCTCTCTGCTCAAGCCTTGCTAGCTTATACAAAATGTCAAAATCAAATACTTTTAACATTTATGAACAAAGAAGGAAAAGGACTAATCTTATGTAAGTATGGACACTGGCAGGAGAAAGATGCTCTGAAAAGACAACCAAAAACCACTAAGCAGTGCCAGGAAAAGGCATAAATATCAATAGCAATCTGCCCTAGTTCTCTAACATTTGTATCTTCCTTTTTCAGGAAATGTTAAAGGTTACCTTGGCTGCTTTTGGCCAAGGCTTTTACTGAGGGATAGGGAAAGTGCAAGCAAAAACATGCCTTTCTTCCCAACCTACTTTCTCCCTTCCAAGCCAAGAGAGAGAGAAGCCAGAGGAGACAGGGCATTATTTAATAGTATGAACAGCCATGTTGACAGAGATGATCCAGCTGACATTTATATTGGACTTCCACAAAGTTTCTGACAAAACGTTTACATGGTTCTCTTGAGTAAGCTTAGTAGTTGTTGAGTCAGGCCACCTCACAAATGAGTAACAAATTAACATTACTCAGTTAAAAAAGATTATCAGGGCATCTACTGTTTCCTTGTTCTATTATTTAATCTAAAATGAGGGAATTGCTATAGCAAAAAGGACAGAAATTCAGTAAAACAGACTTTCAAAATTAAACCAGTAAATTTCTTCTAGGTACTTAATATTTTAGTTCACATTCTATGTGAGAATCTATCTGTGGTGTTAATCTGTAGCTTTGTGGGGAGAAGACAAACCTGGTGTTGCACTGGGCCTCGAATTCCTTTCACTGGCCCTGATCTCAGTCCTAGAGCAGCAATTACTCAACAAGGGAAGTTGTATTTAAGGACTGGATAAATAGTAGCCAGTAACACAGAAAATATGGATATAACATTACAAAAATTCCAGGCACTTTATATTATCTGTGAGAGATAACTTTACTGATGAAATTTGTTGAATTTTCACTTCAACTAATATGTGTAGGAAGAAATTTAACTTCCTAAGAGGCAACTGAAATTGCTCTTGATTGCTTACCCTCAGGGTCATATGTCTGAAAGACCCGCCTGGCCTGTTCTGAAGGTGCTTCAGGAGCAACAAGACCCAAATCCTGAAAAAAAAATAATCAGAAAATGTAATTGAATCTCACTGTTGTAAGGAAAATGTTTTATAAAGGAAACATAACATTCTAGATGAAACCACTAAAAAAAGTCTGACAAATCTATTTTTACTGCAAAAATAAAATAAAATAGCACGAGGTATTTACATAAGACTATCTAGATTTAGATAGAAAGGAACTTCAGAATTGAAAGATAATTCAGCTACCACACAAAAAGTGCTTGAAGAAGCTTTAAAAAGATTTTTTTCTATAGCCTCCTACACAAGCCTATGAACATACAAATTTTGTGAGTTGATCAAGAAAGAACATTTTTTCTGCCCCCCTCTATGTTTTCAATATTGCAATTGCATAAAAAAGGGGATCGGTTCCTGGGCTATCCCATTTGTTTCTATGTGGTCACCTTCTTTCTCCTTCTATTGATTTTACTACTTCTCCTTCCTCATTCGTCTAAACTCTGTTCCATAAACTGTTTTGCATGTGATCCCTTATAACCTATGGGCTACTAGGAAAATGCTTGAAGAGAAGTGAGAACTTTAATGAGATCTTGTAATAAAACATAGTTTGCAAACTTACCACCTACAAATGATAATGATAATGAATGTTCTCAAGACATCTCTCAGATGATTATATTAAACAAAAAAGTAGCGACAAACCTATTAGTTGGCAACCAGATTAGTATAACAAATGATTCATAAAGCCTTTTGCAATTATTTTTCATTATTGACTTTGACTTTTTTAAGCTTTGTACTAGAGAACAAAACAGGTTATAGATTCCCAAATTGAGATTTTGAGATTTTTAACATTTTTAAAATGTTGAATGGTCAAGGACTGTTGAATTTGATGTTGTCTAAATTCAGTTGTTTTCTTGCAGTCATTTCACAACTCAGCTAAGTAACATCATCACTGCAAGCAAGATTTGGACCCCCTATGTACATAGCAAGCAAATAGGCAGCAAATAGCAAAGCAAATAGGCAGCAAATACAGCAGCTTGCCCTGCTTGTGTTGATGGCAGTGTCACTTCTTACATAGTTGTCTGATTAGGTATTATTTCTGCCCTGATTTCTTCCCTGATGCTCTGAGAAAAACATTTCCATTGAATATTGAAGCTCTTGCTATATATCACATGAAAAAAATTGGCTATATACAACTTCTCTCTCACTATATTTGTTACATACATTTTTTGTTCACCATCATTATAATTGAATAAAATATTTTTATTGCAAAGTACTGAAAAGCAAATTGTTCATTCACTCTAGGCAGCAGTAATATTTATTGACATGTAAACTTTCCCCATATGTATTTATTTTATCTTCCAAATCTCCAAACCTCCTGCCAAACACAAGTACCCAGGTTAGGCATGTTATCAAAATACATCCTAAATTCTTTATCTTCCGTAGAATAAATCTTATTTGTTGTTTTTCAAATTCTTTTCAATGCACACCATGTAGCAAAGGTAGGACATATAGTGTTTCATTCTTTAAATATATTACTATTCTTACTGTCCATTTTGCTGCCATCTAAGTTTAGTTTTCCTTGATAATATAGGTTTATTTTAGGAACTCATGTTTACCCTGGAAGGCAAACACACATAGTCCATTAGTATATTTTAATGAGCATTTGTCAGCTGTTTTCATTCTTAGAAATCAAAAACAGCACACACAAACCCTACAGCAACAGAACTGCTGATAGAATTTCCCGGATTTTGTTTTAACAAAAGGTTTTTAAAAACTTCCTAAATTCTGTTAATCTAAAAATAGGATGAAGCTATATACAATTACTATACAGTACTCATCAGAATACCAATTTCATATACATTAAATAGGTGTTAATCCTTTTTGGAGAAGATACTATATAGCCAAGGAAAAACAAAATATTTATAAAATTCTGTTAATAGCTTGCTTAGTGCTATAATTAATTCAGGTTAAGTATGGGCAAGATAGAAGAATAGTGACAGAAATGTGTTCAAAAAATTCTGTACAGCTTGAAACCTTTTCAAATCTATACTACAAGTCGTAAGATTGAAAAAAATACACTTACATTTAAACTTGTTACTAATTCAGTATAATTTATGGCTATACTGAGTTGAGGCATGCCAAACAACTTCAGTCATTTAGATCAAAGAAGAAGTTGCTATACATAACAAAAGAACTATTCAAATTTTATATTTATATACTTTTTCTTCTTAGTGAAGTAAGAAAACTTTTTTTATAAAAAAATAGGGACTTAATTTTATCTTCTATTTATTTCAATTTTAGAGTGCAATGTTGACTTAAGCCAGTTTACAAAGCAACATCACTTAAAAACAGCAATTAATTACTTTTCATATAAGGGCAGTATTTGATATTTACCGGTATATTCAATGCTGTGCTCAAAGTACAATAGCTAATTGAAATTATGACCACTGTAATATAAATTAAATTATTCTTTAATCCTATGGCTAATTTTTAGTATACAATTAACATCCAGGTTATTTTAAAGTCATCTAATCACTCACAGAATAGCATCTGTATTAGAATTCGATTTAATATTATATTACTATACTGAATATGCTAATATGCCACAGCATAAACAAAATAGTTTAGTTTGAAAGTATGTGTAATAATCTGAACTGTTTGCATAATTAATATATTTCTTTTATCACAGGTACTGATTTATATTGCAAAATATTCAATTAAAAATAACATCCAGAATAACTACCGTATATACTCGAGTATAAGTCGACCCGAATATAAGCCGAGGCACCTAATTTAACCACAAAAAACTGGGAAAACTTATTGACTCGAGTATAAGCCGAGGGTGGGAAATGCAGCAGCTACTGGTAAATTTCAAAAATAAAAATAGATACCAATAAAAACTTTCACTAGGACAGTTGAGAATAAGTTTGATGTTCACAATTTCCTCTTTGAAAGAGACCAGTAAATAGGGAACAAGAAGATGAAGAAAAAGAAGTGTGTTTTTTCACACTTTTCACACTGCAGTGAACAAAAATGGCATCATAGGAACCGGCTTATTCTCAGCCCAAAGGTTTGTTTCTGATTTCTTCCCTGATTTAAGGGAAATTTGGGAAACGATCTCACTATCATGAAAGGTTTGATTGATTCACTAACCCAAAAGATGATGATGATGACAGTGGTAGGCAAGAGTCACTCTCTCCCTTGCAAGAAAAAAGCAAGAACCGTTCTTATGATATCTCTCTCTCTCTCTCCCCCCCCCAATAAAGTCAAGCCCTTTCCAGCACGCGCGCGCGATCCGCCCCCGCCCCTTTGCACCTTGCAAATGCAAAACCCCAGGGTTTTTGCATTTGCAAGCTGCAAAGCAGCGGCGGCGGATCGCGCGCGTGTGCTGGAAAGGGCTTTACTGTATTACGGGGAGAAAGAGAGAGAGGGAGAGATCATAAGAACGGCTCTTGCTTTTTTCTTGCAAGGGAGAGAGTGACTCCTGCCTCCCACTGTCATCAACATCTTCTTCTTTTGGGTTAGTGAATCAATTAATTTGGGAAATGATCTCACTATCAGAAAACAACGCGAGCTGCCACCACCACCTCCTCCTCCCCCTCCTCCCTAGTGGACTGAAAGCAGCTGGAACTGAGGATATGAAGCTGAGTGGAGCGACCTCGGCTCGCGTTGCTTTCTCAGCCTAGAGCTCAGAAAACAACGCGAGCTGCCTCCCCCTCCTCCCCCCCCTCCCGAGTGGACTGAAAGCAGCTGGAGCTGAGGAAATGAAGCTGAGTGGAGTGACCTCGGCTCGCGTTGCTTTCTCAGCCTAGAGCTCAGAAAACAACGCGAGCTGCCTCTCTCTCCTCCTCCCCCCCTCCTTCCGAGTGGACTGAAAGCAGCTGGAGCTGAGGAAATGAAGCTGAGTGGAGCGACCTCGGCTCGCGTTGTTTTCTCAGCCTCGAGCTCAGAAAACAACGCGAGCTGCCACCACCTCCTCCTTCCCCTCCTCCCGAGTGGACTGAAAGCAGCTGGAGCTGAGGAAATGAAGCTGAGTGGAGCGACCTCGGCTCGCGTTGTTTTCTCAGCCTAGAGCTCAGAAAACAATGCGAGCTGCCACCACCACCTCCTCCCCCTCCTTCCCAGTGGACTGAAAGCAGCTGGAGCTGAGGAAATGAAGCTGAGTGGAGCGACCTCGGCTCGCGTTGCTTTCTCAGCCTAGAGCTCAGAAAACAACGCGAGCTGCCTCCTCCTCCTCCTCCCCCTCCTCCCGAGTGGACTGAAAGCAGCTGGAGCTGAGGAAATGAAGCTGAGTGGAGCTGAAGCAACCTTGGCTCGCGTTGTTTTCTCAGCCTAGAGAAAGGGGAAGGGGGCTCATCTGGACCAAGGGTGAGTCTCCCCCTCAGTTTCCCCTGAAGGATCTTCTGTCGCTTTTGCCTTCTCCCTACATCTTCCCTCTGTTAAAATCCCCCACACACACACACACACTTATTTTCGGTTGGATAGATTTCGTGTCTGAGCATTCTCACATGGCGGTGGGTCTTCCCCCCCAAAAAAACAGTTAAAAAAAGAAAAAACAATATATCCTCAAGCAAGAACTTTTCTGCTTCCGATTACCCCCATGCTTAAAAGTTGCAAAGGAAACCGGAAGCAGGGAAGCGGCTGCCCAGCTTCGGAGCTCCACACCATTTTTTTTTCAGAGGGGAATCTGACTCAAGTATAAGCCGAGGGGGTTTTTTTCAGCACAAAAAATGTGCTGAAAAACTCGGCTTATACTCGAGTATATACGGTAAATGAAACACAAGTTTAAGATTTAAAAATATTCTTACACTAACCTGTTAATACTTTTCTCTTACTATGGAGTAATTTTGGTGTACGCATTTCGGCACAAAGAGACAATGAAGAAAATCAAAGACTTGTTTCTTACCACTTCAAAAGGCAACATGAAATGAATTTGCAAGGTTATTTAATTGCACTTGTAAAGAATGAAACTAAATGTTGTATACAAGAATATATGCAACGTAGGTGGGCAGTCAAAAACTGTCAAATACATTACTGTCTACAGGATGGTCAAATAGTTAACAGGCGACACAGACTAGTAAATTTTTGACATCCATATAATTACACCAGTATTCACCAAGTTTCAACATTTCTTATTTGATATATATTTTCAATCAGCTATAAGGCATATAGCAGATTACATGAATTCAGCTAAATGTGAAAAGATGGGTGACCTGTTTTGAATATGGGTGACCTGTTTTGAATACAATACAACAAACCATACTAGTTTTTAACTAGATTTAAAAAAATACTTTGTACTTTTAATTCTTTGGATCTTGGATACAAAGAATAACATATTTATAAAAAATAGAATAGGACAATATTGCTTTCATTTCTCAAGTGGTATAAAATAAGATACTGATACATCTTCTACTGTTTTTTTACTAGGTCAATTCTTAATTGTGCATATTTAAAATGATTTAAAATGATACAGCTTATATGGTCACAACATTTCATGTTATACATTCAGACGTAGGCAATCTTGATTTGTTTTCAATAAGAAACCACTGTTTATGAAACTTTCTGAATATTGTAGCTCATACACTATAATATCTACACCTATTTAAAGTATAAAACATTTTGCAGTATTTCATTTAGAGGTAAACTGCTAAAACTTTGGGAAAAGAGTAGACAGAAACTAGATTTTTCTTCCAAAGGAAAAAATGAATTCAACCCACTAGGTGCATAAATAATTCTATTTTCATGGTCCACAATTAGTCATGAGCAACAAAACCTTTCATATTATCATATTTAGAATCTAGACAAAATAAGATTAGCTGGGAAAAAAAGGTACATCAAATTCTGTCTCACGGGAATATATCTTAATAAATACACTATAATGCAGTTAAAATTTGATTTTAATCATGAACAGATATATCATGAATGCTCAAAACAAAATAAGGTTCTTTAGTCTTTCTGGAAATTCATTACTTTTACTTAATATTTTCCTCATTAAAGTTTCTTGAACTCCCTTATTATGATGCTTCTGTGATTTTTAATTTTCTGCTGTTCATTCTTATTTTTTCTTTTAAAAGATCAAATTTGGCAGGAGCTGAATAATGGAAGATTTAATTCAAGATTGAAATAATGTTGAACTGAAGCAAATTTTACCTCTTTGGCTCACCAAAAATCAATTCAATATAAGCAGTGGCAGAGCCATTTCTTGTTTTGATGAGTGGTTCTGGATTAAACCCTTTATTTTCAGCACTGAAAAATCACATATTACAATACATGTAACACAACACATAACTTTCTAAAAATAGCTGCATATGGAATTGTTGTTTCTGAAAAAATATTCTGGAGGGATTTTGTTTCTTTGCCATACCAAACAATCAAGAAAGTTTTGGAGACATTTTCATTATAACAAGCCACATGTTTACAACATCTTTTTAAGTCCAATAGATTTAGAGAAATATCTTTCATTTAACTTTCAATATTATCAATCTGTTTTGCAAACACTACTGTGTGGAAAAACTATTATACTTTAAGAAAAACTTGAACTGTAAGACTCTAAGAGTATTATTTGGCTCTAAACATTGAAATAAAAAAGAAAGGAATCCTACCTTGGCAAAAAAGACTGTGAGATGAGTTTCACTGCCAAGTATCCAAATAGGGAATTTTGGAGACTTCAAATAGGATCCAACCTAAGAAAAACAAGAACATTAAAACAAAACAAAACAAAAATGAATTAGCACATTTTTAATGGAGCACATAATGCATACTTCTGCTTCAAAACATTGTTCGGTAAACCAGACTCAGAGTACTCTTAAGGAAAAGAAGTCTACATCTGGACATCAGCTTTCTAACTATGGCTTAAATTGCATTCCAAGGAAAAGTATCATAGATCAGGGATGAGAACCAGTTATTATTTACTTCTGTACTAAAATAAGAAACAAATATAAAAATGGGAAATTCAGTATGGCATTTGGTAAAGGTATCATAACAGTAAAATTCAGATTAAGGTCTGATCACGAAACTTATTAGATAATTTTAAACCAGTCCTTCTCATAGATCCTTATGTAGCTGACAAAAGTGTTGCTATGAGGTTAAAGTGAGGTGAGATATGAATGGCAAGCTGATGGAGTGATTTGTATTGGAATGGAAAAAGATGTTTCAGAACATAGTGAAATGCTTATATTGCACTTGTCAGCAATTGCTTAAAACAGTCTTTTTCCTGGGTCATGTAGCAACCCTCCACAGCTGTAATACAATCTTAGGAAAAGACATGTTTAGTTTAAAGAGTTGCCGGCCGATGTTACTTGTATTTCTACATATGTTCAGAAACACATTTTCTACTCAATATTCTAAGCAACACATAGGCCTAATAGATATTGACTGACTGCTGATATAACAAGAGTTAAGCATTGCAAAAAAAAAATTCAATTTCCAATTGGGAATATTCTGATCTCTTTTAATTACTACTGTAACAGTGAATCCTTCTTTTAAAGAAGAAAACTGTAAATATCTATCTATCTATCTATCTATCTATCTATCTAATCTATCTATCTTTGTAAATATATAGAACTAATTTTATAGCACACCTATAATTCATGCTTACATGCCATACCCAAAGACTATAAAAAGTCCAAATATAGTGTTGTATTAATTTATTGAAAGTAAACATAAAAATATAATTTTTATTTTTAAAAATAAAAATAAAGAAATAAGGTGTTGGTCTAGATGTAATAAATGTACATGTTTAAGAGGTGAATGGGAATAATTTGGGCAGTAGATATTGGTATTTCATTCGAAACTACTGAAATAGCAACAACAAAGAACCAAATCAAACAGAATATTTGTGGATGGAGACAAAAACTTAAAGGCACCACCCAGGAACGTAAGTTTATAGTTTATGTAAAAAGTATGTAATTGTCTTTAATATAAGAAATTTAAGATAACACTGGGTATTGCTTTCATTCATTAGACATAAGTGAACTATTTTTTCAGTCATATAATTCATCCCTCATGCTTTCATATGGCAGGTTTTAAAAAGGTTACCTTACAGTATCTCAGGGATTCCATAAGTGTCAAAAAACCAACAGTTCCTTGTTTATTAATTCCAAGTAATTCTGAAGAGAGACAACATTCATGTATTAGATTACTTAAAGTCTGATTCATAGCTTTTCTTAGTTACACCATACAATGAAATTTTGTTCTATGTTAACAAAGTGAATAGCAAACAAATATATATATAGGGGGGAGTAATATAACTGAAATAAGTGATATTAAAATAATATTTCTTCCTATTTTTTATATTTTTTATATTTAATAAAGCAAAGATAGACAAATAAATCGTAACCGAAAAGCACACATGAGAAAAGAACTGCACAACTGAAGATTTGGAACAAATTCTTATGAATTCAAGGAACTCTGCTATAATAGAAAGGAAACTAAGCTAAAGTGACTAAAAATTGTTGACTTTAGGCAACGTTACAATTTTTGAACACACGTATTACATTCATTTAGAGGTAGAACATGTATGCAGGATCTCAGTAAAGAAGCTCACACATCAAACAAAGAAAATTTAAAAAAAATAGGGCAAAAGTACCATTTCTCAGGAACTTCCCTTCAATATTGTAACAGAGAACACAACTCTTCATAGCAAGAGTCAGAATATTATATTAGCTGTTATAATTTGAGGTATGTAGGGTTAAACAAAGCAGGGATATAAAATTTCCCTGCTTTGTTCAACCAAAGCTATATAATATACACCAAAATCATAACTACAACTGATAGCAGTAGTTTTATTCATTTAATGAGTGTTTAGTTTTTATAAAAATTATTCTGAGTTGCCCACTGTCTCCTAAAAGATAAGCTGTCTTTTTCAACATTGAATTCCTTTCTATTGCCTATAATATGTATTCCTTTTTGTAAGAATTTGCTATTTAAAAAGTACAGATGAATAGTTCCTTCACAGCCTGTCCGAAGAACTAATGTGATAGGGAATCCAACCCATCCTGACAGGTATTTAGAGCGGAAGAGTCATTATATATATTGATAACATGTATTTAGAGCAGAAAAGTAAAAAATTATCATCTTAAGTATTTGTCTACAATGTGAAGGTCCCTTTCCACGATCCAATCACCATTGCCAGTTAGCATAGACTACATTGGAATAGGTAGACCAATGCATGACTGCGGTATCTGCCATCCCGCATCTGATGGGCGGCTCATGATAGGGAGCGAAGGGAAGAGAAACGACAGGAAGCGAGGTTTCCTCTTGATGAGCGCGCCCCGAATGTCTTGGCACACGCTCTTTTATTGTGCTTTTTTACAAGAAAATGATTTAATCAAAGCTCAAGTCAAACATGGTAATCTCATCAGGATGTGCATGTTTACAAAGCTGCATACCGGACAGATTATTTACAATGTGGATAAGCTTATTAACAACCGTCTAGCTCCTTGTCCCTTGTACGTGCCTTGCAAAGGTCACTGAAGAGACAGAAGTTAATGATTACACGTGAATGATACAATGTTGCAAACACATGAATGATACATAGTTGCAATGATACATAGTTGCAATGATACATAGTTACAACATCTCCTCTGTTTTTATTATTTATGACGAGTCTTCTTCCTCATCCGAGAAGACAGGAACCATTTTTCTGAAATGTTCGCCGTCCCCATCATCTAGGCAAGAGTGCGACCCGTCAGCGTCAGGGTTGTCCAAGGAGCGGTAACTCAGCAATGACATTTTTTCGTCCAGTGTTGAGAATATAACATGAGCTTGCAATAGCACATTAACATCAGCAGAGGATAATTGATTTTTAAAAAATTGCAATATTCTATTAAAACAACAAGGTCCTATAATACATATCAATATAATGATTATTAATGATCCTGCCAATGCAGTTAAAAAGGTTGTAAACCATGGCAAAATAGAAAACAACCCCCCCCGCCATCAGCATAAAGACAACATTCTTCTTTAAACGTAGCACACAATCCCCCTTGTTTTTTTTAAAAAAATTAACAGATCTAAATCTTTACGATTTTGCAAGAGGGGGTATTCCATGGGTACCTGTAGGGATATAAAATCATCAGTTATACACACAAGTCATACTTGAATGCAAAATGATTTGGATTTAACAATTTCATCCCCGTGGACACATGCCATGAAACCGGTGGAACAAGTCCAAACAAAATTATTGCCAGGGATAAATTACATTCCTTTCAGGCGTGATGTTAAAGTTCCTCCTGAAGTGGTGTAGATTGCAGAATATCCCCTGGTTGTGTGGGTGCGTCTGCCAAATCGAATTGAAGTGGTGGATAGAAGTCTTCTATGCAAGAAGAATTGGTTGTAGAACTTAAACGAACTCCTTGAAAGTCAGTTATAGTCCAAGCAATATTATCTCTTCTATGAGGCTTCTGCGGATCGTTATGGACAGTTCTTTTGAAGCGTTGTTTGTTGACAGGATCAAAGTTCGGGTATATAAAAACATCACAAGCAGGAGAGAGGGCTATGGACAAGTTAGTTGTAGAACATTTGCGAAATGAGGAGGGAATTCAATTAGTAGAAAAAGGATAATAATTACAATAATGACAATAAAGATTAATTTGGTAATTCATCAAGGATGTTAGTTGGGGTGGGGAAACCCATAATACAATATAAGGACATTTAGGTCCCCCTATGTTTTAGATTGAATAGAGGAAAAGATTTTAAGGTTCCTTTCCATAGGAAGAGTAAAGAAGGAACAAAAGAGCGAGTGGTAGAGTGTTCTTTAAATAAAACAGAAGTGACAGAGTGAAAACTACGGGTAGCATTTTCATGACGTACCCACATGGAACAAGTATAATAGCCTTCTGTTAATGAAATGGTTTTAACACGAATAGTCTTTTGACAGGAAGCATAGGTTTTGTTGAAGTAAGGTAGAAATTGCAAAGAAGATATAGGTAAGAATATTAGAGTTTTAAGATACAGATGTAGCGGAGGAATTCCCATGATAGGGTCTAACCGCCCTACCAGGGATCCAGCAAGTGGTTTTGTCTGGCAGTAAGATCGCAGCGTAGCGATCTGAGTGAGAAGTGAGAAGCTCAGCGGGACCCTGCCAAGCAGGATCTGGCAATCTGCGATAATATACCAGAGGTCTGTTAGGCGGGGGTGAGGGGGAGGAAAAATGACACGAAGCAGCAGAAGTGGGAGGAATGCCAGTCAGATTGAGAAAGTTTAAAGTGTAAAGAGAAATGTTAAGAGAATTTTGCAATGCTGGGAGGTTCGGGGTTTTTTCCCGCAACGAATATCGATCAAGAGCACGTTTCAGAGATAAGTTCTCTCGTTCCACAATAGCCTGCCCCTGGCTGTTGTAGGGAATCCCAAACTTGTGGGTTACATCCCATCTGTTACAGAAGTCCTGGAAAGCAGAACTTGTATAGACAGGTCCATGGTCAGTTTTGATTTCTTTTGGACGTCCCAGAGAGGCAAAGGTATGAATTGAATGATTGATGACATGTTTTACAATTTCTCCCCTTTGAGGGGTAGCCAGAATAAACCCTGAATATGTATCTATGGAAACGTGCAAATATTTCCAAGGGGCAAAAGGTGGATACTGAGTTACATCCATTTGCCAAATTTCACAAGCTTTTAATCCTCTAGGATTTACTCCTATGGGAATGGAATGTCCTTGCTTACTACATGTGGGGCATTGTTGAATAATGGCAGCAGCTTCTGCCTGAGTTAGGGCAAATTGAAAAGTTATCATAACTTGGCGGGGGAGATTCAAACACACTCCCTGCTTCTATTTTATAATGGACTTTTAAAGCCTCCATAATTTTCCTCCAAGTGACCAAAATGCCAAGGAGGACTATGGAGATGTTCACCAATTTTTTGCCAAGTGGAAATTTTTAAGGACCCTTCCTCTGAATAATTAGGACAATGTTGCCACACATAAGCCAATAATGTAGCAATAGGTTTCATTTTTACAGGAGAGCCCTTTAAATTAGAATATTTAGAAGAAAAAGCGACTAACTCCCTCAATTCCTTCAGATGCTGCGTCTGTTGTTGAGAAAAGTTTCCACCCATACTTACGAAAGTCGAGACCGTGTTTCAGATCCGAGGACGTGCAATTCGCTTCAGGCCTGGCGATGCACAGCTCCCATCGAGCTGATAAGATATGGGCGCGTCGCAACGTATCCCCCTTAGGGAATCACGTCGGGGTCACCAGAATGAGGTATCTGCCATCCCGCATCTGATGGGCGGCTCATGATAGGGAGCGAAGGGAAGAGAAACGACAGGAAGCGAGGTTTCCTCTTGATGAGCGCGCCCCGAATGTCTTGGCACACGCTCTTTTATTGTGCTTTTTTACAAGAAAATGATTTAATCAAAGCTCAAGTCAAACATGGTAATCTCATCAGGATGTGCATGTTTACAAAGCTGCATACCGGACAGATTATTTACAATGTGGATAAGCTTATTAACAACCGTCTAGCTCCTTGTCCCTTGTACGTGCCTTGCAAAGGTCACTGAAGAGACAGAAGTTAATGATTACACGTGAATGATACAATGTTGCAAACACATGAATGATACATAGTTACAATGATACATAGTTGCAATGATACATAGTTACAACACATGACTTTATATGCTATTCTATTACATTTCTAATTTTTTTTTTTTATATGTTATTGAGAGAGGGAGGGATGTGTAGGGAGGCAGGGAAGGAGGAAGAGAGAAGGCTAAATGCTATTTACTTTCTATTTCAATGTTTCCACAGTTATTTCAAGCTCTTTCTTTCAAATATAAAACAACACAGAATCACAGTTTTAAGTCTTCCAATAATAATTTGCTTCTAATCAAATTGAAACACATGGCAATACATGCAACATCCACTTAAACAAAAAGTGATATGGTGATTAAACTTTCATTCAGACATGGTCACAAGACTAAATTTAAGGATAGAATCTGATACATTTTTCAGCATATACTGTCACAGCAATTTGATTGCATAAAAACACTTTTAGGGATACAGTTTTTAAAAAGAGAAATGAAAAACTAACTCATTTTCACACAGAGTTATAATCAAACAGCATTTCATTATCATCTGATGATTTTGGAAAAATATTTTTATCTTATTCTAAAAACTTTAATTATTTTTCTCTTTACAGTTTACTGCCATCTTGTGGATTAAAACATACTGCACCTATTTACTGGCAGGTATAGGAAATCCTCAATTTATAACCACAATTAATCCTAAAACTTTAATCATAAATCAAGCAATTATGTACTAGACTGAATTTTATGACTTTTTATGGTCATTTAGTGAATCACAGTTGTTAAGTGAATTATATGGCCATATGTCTGAATTCAGCTTATTCAGTAGTTTTTTTTTCCAGAAAATGGCAAAAAGTCACAAAACATGATCATGTGGACATGGAACCCCACAACTGGTTGAAAATGTGAGTCAGTTGCCAAGTGTTCAAAATGTAATCATGTCACCAGGGTGGTAGTGAGATAGCTGTAATTTAAAGCTTGTAAATAACTTTTTTTTAGTAACTTGAGCTGGCCATTAGTGTTGCATCAGATTTTTGCAAGAAAATAGAATAGTTATTTAATGTTAGATTTTCCCCTTTTAAGATCAAAGATATTTCAAGGCTGTAAGGTCAAGATCTTATAGGATGAATTAACTTCACCTTTAGAAGGAAGGAGCTCAGGGCTATGTGTAGTATAGACCACAACTTTAAGGTATTTTTATCTTAATCAATCGTTATTTCAATGTAATTTTAGATGATAATAGACAAGAAGACAAGAAACTATCATGAAGAATCCATTCTCACAAAAACAATATAGCAGTTTAGTAAAATTATGTATAATAATTTTAATTTATTTTTTAATTGATGTTCAATTACTATTTCTAGCATTTTAGGCCTGAAATAAAATCTTATGTGGAATGAGTTTATCAGTAAGATGTGTTCTAGAATTTTGTGGAAAATAAGCTAGATTGCATACCTGGAGGGATTATCAGTAGGAAGCACTCATTAAACAGAAATGAATATTTGAACATTCCAATAAAGATACAGGATTAATTTATCTGAATACATGCAATTCAAATTCAAAACAAAGGCAAATAAATAGATTTTCTTTATTCAACATTACTATAAGGCAATTCAAATTCATACTTACTCATTCCTGAACATTCCCTGTCTCCATCCCAGACATTAGATACTGCAAATCCCGTCAGCAGAAGATTAATTAAACTTTGGCTTAAAAGGTAGAAGAAAAAGTTTTTGATAATTGCACTGTTGTTTTTTGCTAAAAAAATGTTTAAATATTTTAACTACTCACTCAGCTGCATAGTAAAACACAGTATCCTGTTTATATACCTTTTTGGTTAGCCAAACCATTCATTTTAGATTACAAGACATAAAAAGTTAACTTTCCATACAACTTTGTAAGAGTTACTTAGAACAAGTAACAAATATTACATAAAAAGCTAGTTATACATATTTTTATCAAGGGATGCTTAATTATTACATAATTAATGCTATTTCTAAGATAGCATTTGTTCAGTTACTAGTTTAAGGAAGATAGAAATAACAAAGCTTACCTTCCATGACCATAAACAGGATCTATCAATGGTTCGGCTGAATCTTCAATTTCATTTTTTATATTTTCAATGCCCTTAAAAATTATAGGACAATGGCCACACATTTGTGCTAAGAAATATATTTTTCCTAATTCTTTAGCATGCATATTTATTAGGTTTTAACTAATCTGAGGGTTAGTTGTGAATGAAAATTCAAACAAGTGACTTACCTTACAATTTATTTTTTTTTTCAGATAAATTAATTGCCAACAAGTACTATCCTATACAATATCCTCTTCTATTGTGGTATAAAACTAAAAGCCACTTGAAGTCATTCCAAAATCTCTCAAGAAATTCAGGCTGTATAAAGTAGCAAAGCCTCCATATTTTTGAGCAAAGACTTAAAATTCAGCATATATGCAAGTACTGTTACTCTTTAAAATACAATGTATTTTATTTTGTTCATCTTAGGAGGAAAAATACATTTAAAAAATCGTTTATTTTTTTTTTAATAGTTTTCCTCTAATCAATCCTATTATAATCATTTCAGAAATAAACCTAAGAGAACTAGCAGAGACCAGAACTTACAATTATATAAACACACACACACACACACGCTAGAAGCCTAACTGATATAAATGGAGATATTTTAGAAGTTCTAAAACAGAGTTTTAAAAACACACCTTAGTAAGTATTACAGAATACAGAAAAAGTAGCACTCCAAATTTATTTGCCCACATTGCATGGTGATTCCAAACTGCATCTTTGAAATCAGAAAAGTTGGCATATGCACGCTTACTAAAGATTAAAAACAAAAGTCAGTTAGGCATTCAAAAGGCATTCAGTACTTGTGATTAATGTAAATGCTATATAACCACGAACAATTGTCTATTGGGAAAATCAGTGATTGTAGCAGGTATATTAGTGGTATCAATATAGCAGAATAAATCAAAATTTTAGAAACATGTTTAAGATTCCACATCTGAAAAGATTTGACATGTTATAAAGCAAATTTGTACCTTATTAAAATATCTACTATATTTATACAGGTTATGTTTAATGTGTGAAATCAGACATTTTATGCAATTTCTAGGAAATTTATAGAATGCCAAAATGGGATGTCAAAGTATGAAACATTTAATATTTCACACATTTATACACATTCTATGCAATGTCAAAAGACAATTCTGCAAAGTATAAAATATTCCCACTAAAATGCCATTCTAGCCTTCCTTGTTGCAACGTAGTGGTATTTTTAATACTGGTATTTTCCTCTTGTTTTTTTTTCCAGTAAGAAAGTCCTGTCCTTTGTTTTGCATTTCTTCTTTCATTTGCATATATATATATATATTAAATAAACCCTTACCCTAACCATTTAATGACTCTCTTTTCATACTTTGCCCAAATAGTTCTTGTCATTCTGTTAAGATATATACAATGCCGAAGGAAAGCATGTAGCATATTAAAATAACAGACATTTCATACTTTCCTAAAAAGTTACACATTCTATAGATTTCTTAGGCATTCTATATAATGCCAGCTCTTCACACATTGTCAGTAACATACATTGTAAATTAATGCATGTATATATGGATTAAATTTATGGATTGCACAATTCATAATGACTTTAGACAGTATACAAATTAAAAACAGATTCAATACAATAAAATTAAAAGGCACATTCTTCTTAAACTAGCATCTGGAAAAACAATCAAATCTTCATGGTCCATTTAAAGGATGTCAGTCTGGAGCCAACACTAGCTTCAGAATACACTATTTCAAAGTGCAGGTGCCATGATGGAAAAGGTACATCACCCATCATAATTAGAGCTTACCCATTGGGTCAGAACTTACCCAATGGTAAGAAACAACGGGAGAAAAACAGTCCATCGGACAACTAGATATACACCCTAGCTGAAGGGTTCTATAGATCACAGTAAATACTTTGAATTGTAGTTGAAAACTTACTGATAACCAGTGTGGCTCACAGAACAGAGATGTCACTGATAATTATTAAGTTTATTTTGCTGCCCCTCTCATGGATTAAGGCAACGGAATGGTTTAATAATTTTTAGATTTGTAAAGCCACCAAAACTATTGGCAAAAATAGCTCTGATACATAAATTTACAAATCCAGAAGTCTGCAGATTTAACACTCTTTTTCCTTTTTATTTCACAAATTCATGTAAAATCTCAGGTGTTATTTCCTACCACTACTAATACTATGTTCCTTCTGATTTTAAAGCAGGTTAAATGAGCTTAAACAGGTTTAATCAATGTTTCATCACATGGGATAAAACAATACTAAATTTGTATCTTAAAATGATAATTTTGAATTTTTTAAGTGCTGCAACATGTTACTTACTGAATTAGTGCATGAAATCGTTCAAAGCCAAACTCTTCGACAGCCAAGGCAGCTATACACAAGAAATACTTTTTAGCACTAAAGACAATCAAAACTGACAAAAGAAACACACAGCAAACTGGAATACTGTCAAGCTTTTCATAATGAAAGTTCACCCCTCACTTTCTTTCAGTACAACTTTTGTTACATTGTACATGCCAGTTTAATGAAATTAGGAGTCAATATTGCTAAGATTACAAAACCATTGAATTTCAACAGCTTTGCAAACTAACCAGAGTCAGTTTGACATGAATTATGAAAACTACTGCAGGAAAGTCATCAAGAACAAGCATAGTTTTTCTAAAAGGATAATAATTAGAATAATTTGGATTTCAAAACAGAATTAGTATAAGAAAGCTACATTTTTGTTTGATTTTCTCAAGTTGTTTCACAACAAAACAGCAAATTAGGAGCATGCATATTTTAAGAAATATTTTGCACTTTTTAATAACTAACCAAACAGTAGGGGGGGGAAATGCTACATTTAGTGCTTTTCCAATTCAAACTTTTTACCAACTTTTCTCACTTTTTGAAAGAAAAATTAAAGGGAGTTTTTCAATAAAACCGATGTTAATCAGTTTAAAGGTTCTAAGTGGAGTAGATTTAATATAGTTACTGAATTTCATACGTAATGAAAATAAGCAATTTAGTGTTAGATTAACATAACAGTGCTGTATCTATGTAAAATATGATAAGTATTTATTTAATTAAATTTATTGACCGCCCATCTTACCACATACCACAAGGTAACTCTGGGCAGTTGACAATAAATATCCAAAGAATGATTGTAGATATTGAATTCTATGAAAAGAATTATATTTCTGATAACAGAAACACAACTGCAAGTCAGATAAATATATCAAATAACAAAAAAAATCTTAAAATTAGCTACTTGGTTGTTAATAAACATATAATTGAAGCTCTGTGTAATAAATACATTTGGAACAGTAACTAGGCATAAACAATAAGCCTCAATGAAAAATATTGATACATTTATTGCATGAAAGAATAAGGAATAAGGAAGTTTGGACCAATAAGCCTATATTGTTTTAGTCAATATAAAACAAACAAATCTGAACTAAGTGCAATAAGTATAGAACAGACAGAAACAATAGAAAGAGGAACATGCTATAGAAATCAAAGTCTTGATTTCTTAACAAGAAAGTTTAGTCTCTCTAAGCTTATTAATAATAATTTAATAATATGAATAGACAGGTATAAATATAAGAAATAAAAAAATCTCAATTTCTTTTTTGCAATTACCAACTCTGGTATTTTACTACCAGAATAAGTTTCATAATTATATTTTTTATTCCATGAGAATCATGTATCAGAACAAGGATAACCACTGCTTCTCAACTAATCCCTTTAAAATGGAAAGAAGCAATAAATCATAAGCATATAACTAACAGTGGTCTTCTTTACCAAGCTATTTGAGGCCCAACTAAACAAAATTACACTCTAATCCAGTGGTGCTACATTTTTGTTTTGTTTTCTCAAATAACCTGATTTGTAGTGGATTAGCCACATGTTTGAATGTTCTTTTTCACATTCCTGGGCTAATATAAATTGTAGCCCCATATATGAAAAGTAAATTATTCTTTCTCTAGTGTTTTGTTATCAAACATCAAGTATTTTGCAAAGTAGTGAAAAGTGAATATTTGAGTCCAGGTACTCCTCAACTTTTGACTATAATTAAGCCTAGAATTATGGTTGAGTTATGACCCCATCCCATGTTTTTAGTGGCAGTCATTAAGTGAATGTCACATGTTCATTAATCAAACTCATTTTCTCCCAATGGGCATTTTATGCTGAAAACTAGCAAAAACACTTCTTCAAAATATTGGTCATGTGACCACAAGATGCTGCAAATAGTAAAAAATATGAGCCAATTGCCAAGTATCCATAATGTGAATACATGATCACACAGGGAAGAGAACGTGGCATTGGAGCTCTGTAATCAGATCATAATGGGGAAGTCCATCGAAACCTTAGACCCCAGCTAAGCAAGGGCCACCTATACATCAATTTAAAGCTTTCACAATCTTATCAAACATTATTCCTTCACCATAATATAGTTAGCACTCTTCGTGAATCAATCCCCTTAAAATAAAATTGTATGTTTTTATATTCATTCATGTATTTCACCAAAATAAAAATTCCTTTAGGCTTAAAAAGGCATTAAATATTTTAGTGAAGAACAAATTACATGGACTGCACAAATATTAATGATATATTAATGACTACATTCAGCTAAGTTTTGGATGAAAACATTAAAGGACTTTACATTCTAGATAAGATAGGAATTCTTCCACAGCAGCGACTACTCCAAAAACATTCCACCTAACCAACAGTTTTGTTTTTGATACAGTTGTACAGGTGGCAACATATTTAGTTCTTCACAATTCCATTAGGCTAAAACAGAATAAAAAATGAGCAAACAGGAACTGCCACAATCTAGCCAATAAATAATACATTCATACCCAATAGAAAGTGGACATATGAAAAATATTTCAAAACTGGAATGAACTTAAACTGAAATTTCTCATTTTGGATTTATTGGAAGTGGTCCACTTTTGAAAAATGATTTTCTATATTTAATTGAAAATCAGAGTGCTTATGATTAGGATTTGGAATGAGCTGTTTGGGGTTGAAATATTTCAGCTTGAAATATTTATATACTTCCAACTAGATATGGAGATAATATTATGGCTTTAGAAAACAGAAGTAACAAAAAGTTTAAATCAAAATAACAATAGCACTTAGACTTATATAACATTTCTCTAAGCGGTTTACATTTCTTCCAACAATCTGGGTCTTATTTTATTGTGCTCGGAAGGATGACAGGTTGAGTCAACCTTGAGCCGGTGAGGATTGAATTCCTGACAGTGAGCTGAATTAGCTGGCAATATTGCATTCTAACCACTGCGTCATCATGGCTCCAAAATATTACCATAAATATTTTTAAAAGAATTACAGTATCACCTGTACTGTTACGTACAAGTCAAGAAGAATTTGAACCATGTTAAAATGTAAAATATTTTAACATGAGCAAAAAGCTTAATTTCTCAATGTATTTTTATTTATGTAAGAATACAAATTTTATTTGCTTATTTTAAGGATATTTCAATAAGAACTTCAAAGTATCATTAGTTAGACCAAAGGGTATTTTTCTAAACATCTCTATATAAATAATATTGCATTATAGAACTGGCCTAAAGTTTTTAAGGGTCTACTGTTGGTGCTGTCTGCTCATAAGACTGATTTTATACCAGACTGTAAAAGTGCTTGGATCTACTGAATGAAACGAATGGATTCCTTTCCACTGTAGGAAGGATTAAGAGCAAGTAGAAGAAATACTTTCTGTGAATTCACCCCCACCATTTCTTTTAATGAAGCTTTACTTTTGAGTGCTTAATTTAAAATTATATCTGCATCCACATTTATATATTACTGATATATTATTAAACTATTAGGTTATGAACATTGCATATCAAGCATATTCTAATATTAGACAAGATAATTGAATGTGTTCAAGAAAGAGAGGCAGGATATATCCTTCAAGATCACATTTGCTATGTATAGATTATCTTGATTCTTTAAAACAAAGTTTATGCAGTAATGAGTTACCTGACTTATTTGGATCCAATTTGATTCAGTCAGAATATCAACAATATAAATACTGTATCCTAGGCTTAAAATATTTCTCAACTACTGTAAGTCTATCAAGTTTATACAACTAGGCATAAAGAAAATTAGGAACAGAGGACAAAATGATCTGGAGAACCATATTAAACAATCCTATATTTGAAAAATACATTTTGTATAAAAAGTACAAAGTATTCCTGACTCATATTATACGAAATATCTTACATAATGGCTCCTCTTGATGGCTCGATTCTGCTGAACTTTCAGAAGTAGTAGTAGTCTCTTCAACAGGATTTTCTCTTTGCCATGTTGCCAAACAGTATGATTCCGATTGATCAGAACAAATCATTTCCAAAATTTCACATAATGCATGACAAAGGAGATTTTTCTGCTCTTCCTCTGAAATATTCAAAGTCAGAACAGACAGAGTTTTGACCAGGAACTTGCAGGCAAAACATGTAGCAACATTCTTTATACAATCTAATATTGAGTCTTCCTCAAATCCCAGCAGGTTTAAGGCAATTTAGGAAATGAATTGACAATCAATTATTTTGAATTTCATCCATTTCTTGGGAAAAATCTAGTATCTTTATCAGTTCAGATTTCTAAGCTGTTTAAAACATTGGGCATGACAAGAAGGTATTTGGGAACTAAATGTTCTCACTCTGGCTCATTTTCTCCATCAGTTATATTACTTCTGTTGGCTCAGTTGACACATCAATCTAGTTCGGAACAGTAAGAATGAACCTTGGTATGCCTTGAACTCTTGCATCCCCTCTACTTCATCTTTCTCTATCAAGTATAGAAGAAAGGTGACGAGGTTAAATAAGTAAAGATCTATTTGGTTAGACTGATCCTAACTGTAGTTATTTTATTGTATATTATTTGTCATATACACACACACAGACACATCATATAATCTAACTAGAACAAGGGGTGTCAAATTGGTGGCCTCTAGGTTGAATGTGTCACACATAGGCTACTGCCACCCTGGCTCCACAAAGGCAAAAAATGTCATGATATTTCATGATACGTCACGTGACATGTTTGAGTTTGACACTCATGAGTTATAAGGCATCCTGGAATAAATAAAAGGTAAGCAATATTTTACTATCTTTAAATGTGTCAATAAAGGAAAAGTTTAATTAGCTAGTTGGGTCCAATATAGTGTTTAAATCAGAAAGCAGATGCATCTCTTCCACTCCTTTCAACAATACCAGAGAAGAAAGAAAGAGAAGATGAGAGTTTGTTGTCAGTCATTCCTCTCAGCCCAACCCATCTGACAGGGTTGCTGTTGTGGGAAAATAGGAGAAGAAAGATGTGTGGAATGTGTTTTCCATCTTGAGTTGTTTGTAAAAATAATAAAGGCAAGAAACAAATAAATAGCAAGGTGTTTTTATCCCTTCTGAACATAATGGTCAATACGTCCTAGCATGCCAGTTAGTTATACATTTCTCCTGGTTGCTTAATTTGTATGTTGACTCAACTGCAGAATTGGGTTTCCTGTTAAGACTTATAAGCCTAAATTCTATTAAGTCCAATGTTACCATTCTATTTTTAAAATCATCAGTAAATGCATAATCTTCTCTGAATTATAGAGATTAATAGTACTGATTATAAATAATAACTATTGTTTGGTTTAGCACATATCATTTTGAAAATAAGGCCTTATAACCCTCTTGGAGATGTAGGTTCATAGTTACCTTGACTCTGTCTCCAGGTAGATTTCTCACAAGTAAAAAGCTTCTTCAGAAGGAATGCCTTATATTAAAGACAATATTGACATATCAGAAATGTATGATTTGATCTTCAGTGGTGCAAAGAGTTTCCATTTTCAATATTGGCTTAATATTTTGCTGGGGAAGATTTATAAATATTCCCAAATACTGAAGTCCTTTTCCCTTTTGCATATATAGAGTTTACTATTTTAGCCCCATACCATTTAACAATTATAGATATCTGAACATATAACTGTAAACCTAACAACATTCTGTACAAAGTGTAATCCCTTTTGTCATTCATGCCATTCTAAAAAATAGGAAGCATTACATGTCAAGTAAGGGATTGCAGATCTATCCCTATTCAGAAACACCAGCTATCTTTACTGGAAATCAAGTGTTGCTGAAACTTGAAGAACATTGGATTCTTAAGTATAATTTTATCTCACTTAAAAATTGGTAGTTGTAGTACTTAATACATACTATATTAAATGAATATTACATACTTCAACATCTCAAATATAGGTAGTCCTTGATTTATGACAATTGAGCCCAAATCTTCTGTTGATAAGTGAGACAGTTGTTAAATGAGTTTTGCTTCATTTTATGACTTTTCTTGACACCATTGTTTAGCGAATCACTGCAGCTGTTAAGTTATTAACATGGTTAAGTGAATCCGGTTTCTCCATTGACTTTGCTTGTTAGAATGTAGCAAAATTTGATACACGGCCCCAGGACACTGCAACTATCATAAATATATGAACCAGTTTCCAATCATCTAAGTTTTGATCATGTGATCATGAGGATGCTGCAAGGGTTGCAGTTTGAAAAACGGTCATAAGTCTTTCTTCAGTGTCATTGTAACTTTGAACAGCCACTAAATGAACGGTTGTACAGGTTGAGGTACCTATATGGAGTTTTAAATTCAGTATTACCTGTGCAGCATGCCACAGTTGTTTATTCTAGGTGATTTAAATTATTTAATAAGCCAAATATCAATAATGAAACAAGACTCAGTTGTTAGTATTATTACCTGAACTGGTGCAATTACAGCACAAGGGCCTCCTTCAAATTGTTCTAATGCAGTGGATTCTGAATCACTGAAGACAAATCCTGAAGAAAATAAAAAAAATCAGTTACTTAGTTCCAAGAAAATAATGTTATTAATAAATTTTAGCATATTTTTGATAAAGTATTCCTTATCAAACTCATGTTCTTCAACAATTCCAAGTTTCAACATCCAAAAGTGCTATAGCCAATGACATTCTTTTTCATTTGCTATCTGTATTTCTATATCTATCTTTTCTGAAATAAAGACCAAGGTTTTTCTGGCTGCGTTCTGCAGAAATACCAAGAAATCACTGCTGTACTATGTTGATTTAAGGAGATAAAATAAAAACAAGGGGAAAAGCATATATAATCAGAATGTGTTAGCCTCTTTAAACAGCTATCCAAAACTAGTTTTCAACAGTTTGCAAATTTCATTTAAATAAAATAGCATGTATAATATGCTTCAGCTTCAATTCTTGACTCCATTTTACAGTTAGTTTTTATGTAACAATCTTTAGCAACCACTTGAAATTATAATAGTTTTGAATGACTGGCATTCACAGTTATAGCTGTTTGGAATGCCCTGCTGCCATGTAATCCAAATCATGTACATTTCCAACTGCAGGTTTCAAGTCATGAACTCCCCCTCCCCATCTCTTCATTTTGGTCCACTGCACTCCACAGACTCTGACCTTCTCCATCTTCTTGCTCCTATTGCTGACAAAACACACCCATGCCTTGCAATCACTGCCTGTTCAATGCATTCTTCCCCAGGTCAGTATGGTACTTATCTTGTAAGACCTTGGGAAGAAAACCTTGCATGGCCAGCAACTGCCCTGAGAAGGACCAGAAGTAAGACAACAATGAAGGTCAGATGTGGCAGCAGAATGCAGGGCAGAGGGCAGTTACAGCTTCATGCTGAATCTGCTTTGCACTATGGTGCTGAATCGGAGCAGCGAGGTGCCAATGACTTAGGATTCATGCTGCTGGGGCTGCTACACTGCAGTTTTGCACTGTACTGGGGTGCTGGGCTAATTGCACGGTGTTGGGCTGGGACTGCAGTGCTGGTTGTAGGACTGCACCACTGGGCTGGGGCAACTGCAGATTTGACTGGATTGTGGCACCACTAATGCAATACTTCTGACCCTGGCAGCAGCCACCCAAGCCCAAGCCTTCACTTCCTGCCTGATTGCTCGCTGACTTTCTTTGTGGAAGCTGGCAGGAAGTTGTGAAGAGATTCTTGCTTAACAATTCCAGGTTTCTAACAGCAGCAGTGGGGACTTCTGGGACTGTGGTTCCTAAGCAATTCAATCACTCGATATTACATTTTGTGATCACACTGCTAAGGAATGCAGTGGCTCACTTAGGACAGTGGGTTGAAATTTAGCAAGCCCATTTTTGAGACTTGAGTACTGCTGGGTGGCAGAGTGAACTCCCATCATTCATTCCTGTTCCTTCATGGGGACATGAAAGGAGCCCACATGGGCATCTCCCAGGCAATAGTGGTGTCATTGGCTAATCCTTTCAAGCCAGAAACACCTTAAAAGGTGCCTTTGACACAAATGGATCAGGGTACTACATTTCTTAATGGTGGAAATTCTGGTCTCAATTACCATTGTAAACTGAGAACTCTTGTCCTTTGAAGGCCATTTCCAATCTACAGAGATGTATTGTTTGAATTGAAAGGTAAAATTTATCATTAGTCTATATCTTTTCTATAAGTTAATTGAAAACCAAAATATGAGACAAGCTACTTTAACCATTTCAATACTATGCATAGAACTATCTATTTTACAAAATACAGATATTTTGCAAGGATAATACATTCTGCAAGAACATTCTGCAAACATAGGATCATATAGGTAAATCTGATATATTAATTCAGCAGGTGTGACATCAAGTTCCACTAAGTGACACTTTTTCCAGGTTTTGCATATAAATAAACTGATGGTTGTGTCCCCAGGCAATCAAGCTCATGTTTTAATATACTACCTGAAAGAATATGTATACCTGTACAGGATTGTACCAATTAGGCAGAGCCTACTGCAGTGAGTGAGGCAATATATTGGGATGTATCTTCTGAAGTTTGAATGCTATTGTTTGCAGGCTTGACCCATGCCCATTCTGTGGGTCCTGTGAGTTGCAAGACAGGTCATGAGTAACAAAGTCAACTCTTTATTAGATACTCTATGTCACTGTAAGTCACTGTACTGGCTACTGGTATGGCTTGACAGGATAGTCAGGCTTGGAAGAGAGCCTGGCATGGCTAGCAACTATCTTTCAAAGTGCAAGGCAATGTGTGGCTCAACAGCAGGAGAGAAAGTAAAGGTCAGCCTTCACTTCCACCCCAGAGAGTGGTAAGACTGACAAAGTCAGTGAACACGGGATAACCAAAGAGGCAGAGATTGTGGGTAGGAGTTGAAGTGCTTTTGCACTCCTAAGTACAGGGTCTCTGCCAAATGGTCAAATTTTGATCACATGACTATGGAGCCATTGTAACTTTGTTCAGTGCTGCCATAACCTCAAATAGTTGCCGAATGAATGGTCATAACTTGAGTAGTACTAGTACTGCAACCTATTGCAGACTTCATAGGGCATAACATCAAATTACTCTTACTAAAGTAAGAGACATAGTCTCATCTGAATTAGGGCAGCCTTCCACTTTGGATGAAGAATTAACATAGTCTTTATCTACCAATTATTCAATGACTCTTTGAAGTTATAGCCACACCAAATAAGTGGTACTTATAACTGATGCCCACCTGTCACCTTGAATTACAAATATTCTTTAACTGATGCAATGTCCTGTAGTCACATGATTTCTATTTACCAGCCTTCTTGCTGGCTTCTCACAAAGTCAGTGCAGAAGCTGCCATAGAGTCACAGGTTATTCTGCTAAATCCTGCTGGCCTTCATGTGTTCATGCTGTACCATCCACCCCCTGGTTTTCCTGTTCTCATATATAACATGGGCAAAGCCTTCAAGGCTGCCCTAACCCATGTGCAATATGCATACTTTCATACTCTGGACTCCTGCTGCTTCCTATTTAACTCTTGCATGTCTTGGGGTTACAACAGCAACTGCCAAGATTGTCTTCACTAACTGAAGCAGTCATGTAATACCACAGTTTACAACCACATTAGCTAACCATAGCAATACAGGATCAAATTGCTGTCATATCTTGAGGACCATCTGTATGTGATACTGAAACATGAAAGGCTTGCATGGCTCAGTGTTCCAGGTTGGACATTATAATAGTACTGCCAATTGAATCCTATTAGTCAAATCACACAGATGTAAATAAATATGCACTATACTCCCCCATAGTTTTCTCAAAACCACAGTGCTTTTCAAAAGATAAAATATTTAAATTATTTGTAGAAAATAATTTTTAAAAATTGTAGAAAGACACCTGTTAAACCAAAGCCACAATTGAGAACATACTCAGCACATTCAGAACAAACTCACACATATGCTTCTATAAAGGACAGAAAAAACAATATTTAATAAGGGAGAGCCTCTATAGAAGAATGAATATCTATTAACAGTAAAATGTATTATATGAAGCATAAAGAAGAATATTTGAAGAAAATGTGGAAGATTGATCTACAGTAGAAAGGATAACTTTGAATTCTGATTCCAGAAAGGTTGAATATATGGATATGCCTGTTGTCAGTAAGCATATCTATAGCAATCATAACCATTTTAACTGGCAAAACTTCAGAACTAAGTATATCTTGCACCTGCAAGACTGTGTTTTGCTTAAAATAGCAACAGAGACTAATTTTTGTATGCAGGGATACATTGAAGAACATTAGCAGAAGAATGAGCAATTATTAGATTGGCCATTGTAAGAGTCAAAGATCTTTGATTTATGCTAGTTATAGAAACAAACCCAGATGTTAAGAATTAACTATGTGAAACTATGTATTTTTTAACATTGCTGAGAAAACAATTAGTCCCTGGGTAAAGACAAAAGCAAAGGAATAGTAGGGGAAATGATGTGCTTCAGATCTTTTAAAGCAAGAATATAACTACCCTGTGTAAATACAACTTTTTTTGGAAGCCTAAACAAAGTTTCCTAACTTCGTGATGTAACCAAATATCCCAATTCCAACAAAAGGGAGGGAGAAAACAAATGTTTATTAACCATTTCAATTACAGTTCTGTTAGTTATAGTTGCCTACTTTTTACCCACTCTGGGAAAAAAAGGTTCTGGAAAGGGCAGAATAACCGCAAGCAATTTGAAAGAGAAGACTATAACCAAAATTCAAAAATGGGAGGATGAAGGAGCAAGAAAAAGAAAGTTGGCTGTGTAACAATCTTCTTTGTCTTCACACTGTAATAATTGATAGGACCAGTTTTTAATACCATACAGTTACCTTTCCTGGAAGACCCCAAAGGGTCACCACAAATCCCCAGTGAAAGATAAAGAGTTATAAACAGAAGACATAAATGGATAAACTTTTGGAAGGGATTTTTTCCCAGAGCAGCTGAGGGGTGTGTGTGTTGTTTGTGTGTGCTTTGCTTGGGTGGCAAAAAGGATGGAAGTACCTTGTGTCCAGCGGCAAAAGATGGTATCTGCCAGGCCTTGTGAGGTCTTGCCCCACACCAAGGGGATCAACTGCTCTAATTCAGCCATGGAAGCGATTCACTGCTCGGACGAAACCTAAAAGGAAATCACACAGACGCGGCAGTTAAACACAAGACAGACCGGGAGACAACCACCGGCGGTCAGGTGAGTCTCGGAGGGCGTCGAGAAAGGCTCCTTCCGGGCTGCGGGGCCTAAGGAGAAATAAGAAGCGGCGAGTCCTCGGTAGCTATGCCCCCGAAGAAGACCTGGCTTCAAAGGCGTTTCTTCCTCCCCCACCCCACCGCGGAGGAAACAGATAGGGTGGGGAAGAAGGGAGGCCGAGACCGGCAGCGGCCTCTCTGTACCAAGACCTCTTCAAACATTCAACGTGATTGCAGCCTTTCTGCTCCGGTGCGCTGGGACTACATCTCCCAGAATCCACGGTCGGCAAGTAGCCCGGGCATTCCGGGAAACTGGAGTACCAGGCCAGCAGGCAAAGCGCTCGAAGGGGGGGGGGAGGAAAGGCTGCTCGCTCGGGGGGAAAGGCGCTTATTCCACCCTCATTATCCCGTCCCTTCAGACTTGGCCGCCGCTGCGGCTCCAGCCCTTCCCCGGCTCAGAGGTGTCTCTACGGCCATTCCCATCCTTCCGCACTTACCCACCTGTGCAGTCCGCGTCTCCTCACTTAGGACCAATTCACTCTTTCCCTCAGGCTTGCTGCAAACATTGAATGGAAGGCTGGTGAACTACGGGCGCTTCTTATTGAAGCAGCCTCTGACGAGCAAGCGTGTGGTCGAATCAGAAGCGGAGTTCATGAATTCCCCCTTTCCCCGCCCTCTCAGGCTCCTGGATTCCAACTCTATCAGAGCGAGGCGGGGAAGAAACTCCGTACACGCGCCAATTAAGAATAGGACCGGGTGGGTTATGATTGGAGAGTTTTACATGACGGCCATGTAGACTAACCAATCACTAATGGGAAGTGGGCGAAATAACCAGCTGGAGTGGGCGGTGAGCGACAATTAAAAAAAAAGAAAATAGAAGGACACAGGTGGATGGAAAAAGAAAAAAATCCTGTCCGCCTCTTATTACCATTTGAGTTTTTTAAAATGTAATGACGTACAAATAGATTATAGGACTTTTTACAAGGACAGTCTTCCGAGGTCTTTTGATTTTCCTTGAAAAGATTGCAAAAGGAAGGACGGAAGAAGGCAAATGAAAAAGACAGCACAATAACAAAACGTTTAATCTCTCTCAGGAAAAAAATAAGAACCTTGAAGTTGTAAACTAGGACTAACATATATTCTTTAATGCTAATGGAAGCTTTTTTTTCTAGATAAAAAGAACAAGACAGATCGTGACCAGTAGAAAATAATTAACTTGATGTCCCAACAAAACAAAATCACACATGCCAGGATTTACTGTTAATTATTTAAAAATATTTAAGGTAGATCTTATGAAAAGACTATGCTGCAAGGAATTTATTTTTTAAATAATTTGCAGGATTCATTATGAGCATCTACTCGGGCATTTTGAGTAATCTGGAGGGTTGTTGATTGGTTCTTGTGGACTTTTCAAAGATTGGCAGGCAGGTATTTATTACCTGGTTGATTTTACATATCGGGACACACTCTGGGCTCTCAGTAAGATTTCTTCTGATCTCTCTCTTCCTCGCTTCCTCCCTGTTGATCCTGGTTTGATTTTTGATGGCTTTTCTGGAGCTGAAGGGACATAAGAAACCTCAAGATAGCTCAAGGAAGATTAGATATAAGACTGAACATGGCTTCAAGCATAGACCTTGGCAATGAAATCATTTTATTCAAAGGTACAGCATTATTTTATTGTCCCCACTGCATTAGAGAAATATTAGTTAAAATTTTTGCTTAGTGTGACTCCTTTGTGAGAGAACTAAGAACAGGTAAAACAGTTCAGTTACTGTTACTATTTTTTCTTTTTTTTGCAAAGTCCTTTGCCCATACATTTGTTCAGATTTATCAAGGTATCATGATAGTGTTGAATGGGTGACTGAGACATCTTGCTATGTTATCTGGAACTGCTTTTGGACACAGAAGAAATTAAGGTGGTGCTTTCTGATGTGATCTTTCTGGTATATGTGGCCTTGACCCATACTCCTGTCTATTTTAAGGAGCACGATGAGTTGGATCTTGGAAGTTTCCAATGCCTCACTTTGGCTAGGCAGAGGGCTATGTTATGGCATCCTTGAGTGAGCTGTGATTGCAGCCTCTTTATAAAATTCTCTTTGAATCTGTGTTTGAAAAATGTCCAACCTTTTTAAAGGAAAATTGAGTATGTAGTAAGATTAAACTACCTTATGGAAACAGATTATCTATTTTAGTTTGGTTTCAGACCTAGATGAGGGGCAAAACATGTTTTTGGATGATACAATTTGTAAACCTTCCACTAGTTGTCACTAGGTTTCTAGTGCAATTAAGTGTGATTTTAACTTCTAAAGCCCTATATGGTTTGATATCTGGATATCATTGAGACTATCTCTAATCAGATTCATCTGATCCAAGGTTTCTCTCTTAGGAAAATCTGGTGTCCTAGTTTTAAGAAAGGAGGTAAAGTTGAGAACATTATTTCCATATGCTGGTTCAAGTTCTCATTTTGGAAAAAAGATTGGCCCCATAGATAATATTGATTTTGCTTGCAGCTTGCATTAGTGAAATAATCTTTTATCCAAAAGGAATGAAAAAAAGAGCAATTCATAGCTCTATTTCTATGAAAGCTTATGATTGTGATTATCACTATAACTTTTTATTGCTTTTATATTAAAGCCAATTTATTATTACTCCAGAGGAAAAATTTGGATCTGATGTTTGCAGCTGCCTTGAACTAGGTATCTGAATTACAACAGATGTGTAAGGTGCAGTTGTTTTATTACTGTTGTCATCACTGCATTATTGGGAATGTTCATCAGCTATGTGCTTTGCAACTTTCAGAAAGAATAAACTTTTTAAAGTCCTTATACAAAGTTGATGTTTTATTTTTTTAAAAAATTAAACATCAGAAAAAAGTGGAAAAAATTAGGTTCATGGATTTCTTTTTAAAAAATACAGAAACAGTAAAATAAGTTTCATCAGGAAATGAACAAGGAATACAGCACAGATTAGTACTTGGTAAAGCAGCCATCAGGGCTTTGAAAAGTTACTCAGATGCTGTGGTTTTTCTATATCTACAAAGATCCAGGCAAGTTGTAGTGGTTTCTGTGACATTCTACAGAAATGAAAGTAGAATGTTGAAGAAGCCAGCTAGGAAAGATATTGACATTTTTCAACTTTGGTGTAGGAGAGAATATTATGGAGAGTCAAGAAAACAAAAACAAAAAAATAGTTCTTCAAACCAACTAACTAACCAACTAACTAACCTAACTAACTAATCTCACTCAAGGCACAAATAACCAAGTTCAAATTATACTGTTTCAGACATATTATACAAAGACTTAGCTATCTAGAGAAGAATTAATATTAGAAAAGTTGGAAAGAAGGAAAGGCCAACAGCCAAATGGATAGACTCAGTTACAGTGGAAACAAGTGCATCATTACAAGACTTGAAAGTCTAGGATAGGGACAGATTGTCATGTGGGGGGGAAATAAATCTATGAGATTGCTAAGAGTTGACAATAACTTGATGGCACATAATCAATTCATCAATCAATCCAAACAATACACATTTTAATAAATATAAATGTAATTACATTTTATTATTATTGGAAAAACTTATCATATAGTCTCCTTTTTCCCCTTAATCATTTATTGTTAGAGAGGGCCTTTTCAAGGAGTTGTAAAAGGCTAATACATTTATCATTTAATATTATAGCCATGTAAATTATCTTAATTCTGTTAATTTGCTGTTTGGGAATTTTCTAAAAGAATCTAGAAGTCATACAAAAGTGAGCAGTGGTAACACTTCCACAGTTAACAAAAGTACAAACATTTCCATATGCATAACTAACCAGGAATTCTCTCTTACATGTCTCTCCTTATAAATCAATGGGATTCTGTGCTATTGATCTCAGTAGATGGTAGTGTCAGTTAAAAATTCTGCTTTCTCATGCAGAAAGGTTGCAGCATAATTGTAGAACCCACTCATTAAGTACTTCTATTTGATAATCAATAATTAACATAGCCAATAATCAATGCCTAAATGGTTAATAATAAATAATTGGCAAGACTGATGTCAGAAAATAATCAATAAAGGGCATTTTTATCATCTAATTCTGTGTTGAAGTATGACTAGAAGTTGAATTTATGTTAGAAATATGACTATGACTAGAAAATATTTCCTATGTTAAAGCATGTAATTAAAAGTATAGAATAATAAAACTGTGGGGGTGTTTTTAGAATGAGAACTGATATTAGATTCTAACTTATCTTCTAGCTACAGGATCTTATCTGCTCCTCAACTTAGGATGTAAGTTATGATAGCCATAAAGAAGGTCATAATGTGACTGCAGAAGATTTAGTCATGGATAATGGCAGCTCTGCAAACAGATTTCTATGCTTAGATTTCTTTTAATTTTAATTGGATCTCAGGATTCTAACTAACAACCAATTAGATTTTGCTAGACTCTGAATTCAGCTCTTTTTGTAAAGTTCTTCCAAATTTGAACTGCTACAATGTTGAACTGCCATTTTCTAGGATTTCAACTCTTGCCTCAAATTTTAGGCTTCATTGTTAGCATTTTAAAAGGTGATATTAGCATTTTTAACATGGCAGCCTAACACTCTTTTTTTTAATCTTAATAAAGCTTGTTTTTCTCTTCTTAGCCAAAGCCATTTCTTTGGTATGTGACTTGCTTTTTTCACCAACTACACAATAAACAGCATATTCTGAAAGTCCTTGAATAGGCTTGGGCTTGCAAGTTTTAAGAAAGCTACAAATCCAGTTACTAATGTAACCCATAAATTTGCCACTTGTGTAATTTATGTAGAATCAATGGTTGTTATTGTTCAGGTCTCACATATACGATCAATGTCTTTTATTGTTTGATCACTTGCTTTTGATTGTATCACATATACCAAATCTATCATTTGTTTCTGTAATCTACAAAAAGACTTAACCCCCTCCCCCTTAATAAATGATTTTTGCTTTCCTGAATTACTTGGTGATTTGTATTTTAGGTAGTCAAAGAAGCTCCTTTGCAAACATACAAACATACATTTCAAATTCAAATTATTACCAGCTCCACAACAAATTCGGGATGCTTGAGCTTGGAGACAACAAATTTGGGGGCTTATCCAGAATTGCAGTGTGGCATCCTGCAGGGCTTGGATCTGATTACCTCAGTCACAGAATATACTGCCAGCATAGAGTGAATTCATCAACTATCTTCAAATAGCTAAGGACCCAGGAAAATAAATGGATCAGTGGAGGTGATAATCCTTTGAAAGAAAACACAAGGTAAGGAAATGTACATGGGAAGAGCATAGCTTGAGGAGCCAGTTGGGGTTCAGTTGGGGATTATGGGACCAAGTGGCATGTCTGACCCACAGGAAGTGGCCAAAGTAGAATGATCATACTGTGCACAGGGAAGTGGGCAATCACTAGACATCTTTTATAGGAGAAGTGATTCCTTTTGACTCAACGCTGCTGAGGGCTCTCTTGAGTTTTGCAAATTCAGAAAAACCATCACGTCCAAATGGACTTTTGTGTCCTGTGAGCGGATGGGACTGAGCAACAATCTAATCATCTTTGTTGCTCTTCTCTGCACTCTTTCTAAGAGTCTCAATATTATTTTTTACATTGTGACAACCCAAAACTGAATGCAGTATTCCAAATGTAGCCTTACCAAGGCATTATGAAGGTTTTAACACTTCACGTGGTTGTGATTCTATCACTCTGTTAATGAGCCTAGAACTGTATTGTTGTTTTTTGGGGCTGCTGTACATAGTGCTGGCTCATATTTAAATGATCGCTTACTAGACTCAAAAGATTCCTTTCATGGTTACTACTATTGAGTGAAGTACCACCTATACTATACCTATGCATTTTTTTCTTGCCTAAATGTAGAATCATTTTTCATCCTTGAATTTAATTGCACTCACCATTCAAGCCTGTCAAGATCCTTCTGTTTATTAAGCCTATTTTCTGGAGTGTTGGCTATTCCTGCCAGCTTGGTATCATCTGCAAATTTGATGAGTTCCCCATCTATTCCCTCATCCAAATCACTGATGAAGACATTGAAGAATACTGGATCTAAAACAGAGCTTTGGAGTACCCCACTGAATACTTCCCTCCATGTAGATGAAATTCCATTGAGGACTACACTTTAGTGCAGTTGGTCAGACAATTACTAGTATATCTGGTGGTGATACTTTCTAACCCACATTTTTCTATCCTATCAAGTAGTTGATTGTGATCTACTTTATCAAATGTGTTTCTGAAGTCCAAGTAAATTATATCAACAGCATTCCTCTGGTAGACTAATTTTATCACTTTGTCAATATCACATTGTCAAACGAATGCAGTAAGATTTGTCTGTATGATTTGTTTTTGACAACCTATGTTGGCTTTTGATTACTACTTTGTTTGCCTCTAGGTGTTTGCTGATTCATTGCTTGATTATATTTTTCGAAATCTTCATAGGTATTGAGTTAAGGCCAAGAGTAGTGTTCTGTCCCCTCATTTGAATTCTTGAGATCCCCGCACTTTGATTGGCCAAAGCGCGGGGCGATCGGATTGGCTAGGCAAGCCGCGCCGATTGGCTCGCTGAGAATCTCCCGTGATTGGTGGATTCGAATCACGGGAGATTCAAAGTGGTGCCATTGGCTGCGGCCGCCGCGGCTTGGAAATAAAAAGCCGCAAAGTTTTCCTTTAGCCCAGTTCGGTTCCTGACTGCAATAAAAGAGCTTGATACAAAGTCACCGACTCCTGGCTTCCTTCCACGCGGACTTAACACTGGCGACGAAGGTGGGATCCTTATCCTGAACCGAAGCACGTGTCCGACGGAAGCCAGCCAACCGACAAGATGGCCAGCATCGCGCCACCAACCCCCTTCAACCCCGCCAGCGAGGACTGGGAATCTTATACGGACAGATTCCACATGTTCCTCGAATGCAACGATCTGAAGGATGCTATGGGACCGAAGAAAAGAGCCATCTTTCTAACGCACTGCGGGCCCGCAGTGTTTAAGATGGCAAAAGCACTGGCCAAGCCTGCCGATGTTACCGCGATGGATTGGGCGGACCTCGAGCCATTACTCCAGAAACACTACGCTCCAGCCGTACCCATTCTCATCTGATGACACGAATTTTATCGGCAGGACCAGCGGTCGGGCGAGAGTTTCAGTGATTTCGTTACAGAGCTGCGGCGCCTTGGAGGACTATGCGAGTTCTCCAATATGAACGAGGCCCTGCAGGACCGAATCATGCTCGGCCTTTGGGACCCTGTTCTCCAAAGTCGGTTGATGGCTAAGGGCAACATCGCTCTCGCCGATGCCATCTCTGAAGCCGCGGCAGCCAAAGCAACCCGACAATCAGCAGACTGCATGTGGAGACCGAACGCCGGGGACCGCACCGCAAACAACAACCCTGCAAGGTCGACCGAGGCCCAACCTGAAACTACCACCCACCAGGGCAAACTCCACTCCACCTCGGTCACGTCAGACGAGGAGGAAGACATCCACCGTCTCCAGGCAGGCCGCGACCAGCGCAGCCGGCGGAGTCGTAAGTCGAGGACCGCGTGTGCCGGTTGTGGAGGCGACCACCCCAGATCCGAATGCCGGTTCTTCGACTCCATTTGCAGGCACTGTGACAAAAAAGGCCACATAGCCCACGTCTGCCGCCTCAAGAAAACCCACAGCCCCAGACGATGGGACCCGAGCGAGCGGAAACGAGAGAGCCCACCCCCCAGAACCAGGGACCGCCCAGCAGACAACCGTTGGGAACGGAACGGACGAGCCCAATGAGGGGGCGAGAGCCGGCGGAGAGAAGAGACACATCAGACGGTCACCATCGGCCACGCAATTACCACAGACGCCAGAAAGGTCTACGTGGAGGTAGGCATCGAAGGCGAACCCTGTAAGATGGAGGTGGACTCCGGGTCCTACCTCTCGATGGTAGCATGGCAAGAAATTAAACGCTTGGTGCCTACCATCCAGAGGAGGGAACTGGAAAACCAGAGACTAATCCTCAAAGACTACCAAGGAAACCGCATCCCTGTAGTCGGAACAGGAAAATTCACAGTGACATATAAGGGGCACACCGAAAGACTTCCCCTGACCATCGTTGATCGAGACCGACCTAGCCTGCTGGGACTTCAATGGTTCGCACCGCTAGGCATCGCAGTCACGGGCATCGACCACATCACCGAAGCCGACTGGGAGCAGCAACTGGCCCGGGACTTCCAAGAAGTGTTTGACGGCACCGTAGGCAAGTACCGAGGGCCCCCTATATCCTTCAGCCTAGACCCAAACGTTCCCCCAAAACGCCTAAAACCAAGGCGGGTACCTTTTGCACTCAAACCAAAAATCGACGAGCAAATTGACAAGCTCGTCAAGCAAGGGGTCTTACAACCCATAGACCAGGAAACCCCCATAGTCACCCCAATCAAGCCTGATGGGTCAGTGAGAATCTGCGGGGACTATAAGGCCACCCTAAATGGCGCCTTGCAGCAAAGCGCTTACCCCGTCCCAGTAGTGCAGCATCTCCTACACTCACTGGGAGGGGGCAAAGTTTTCGCGAAACTTGACCTGGCCCAAGCATACCAGCAACTGCCGGTCGACGAGGAAACTGCAGAGGCGCAAACCATAGTCACCCACCGGGGAGCTTTTAGATGCAACCGCCTCCAATTTGGAGTCAGCGTGGCACCTGGAATTTTCCAGAGCCTCATGGAAAGACTCTTACAGGGCATCAAGGGGGTGGTACCATACTTCGACGATGTACTAGAATCGGCAACCAACCAGGCCGAACTAGAGAGTCGCCTAAGGGAGGTGCTAACGAGATTCAAAAAACCGGGCTTAAAGTGGAGAGGGAAAAATGCCAGCTGTACACAGAGTGGGTCGAATTCCTAGGATACCTCCTAGACCGACACGGCATTCACCCCACCGACAAAAAAATTAAAGCCATCAAGGAAGCCCCCACACCCAGGTCAAAAACAGAACTGCAGGCGTTTCTGGGGCTACTTAACTTTTATAATGTCTTCCTGCCCCAAAAGGCGACTGCGGCGGAGCCTTTGCATAGGCTTTTGGACAAGGCAGCGACCTGGACTTGGGGGAAACGCGAGGAAGCCGCCTTCACGAAAACCAAGGACCTGCTCACGTCGGACGCCGTCCTCATCCAGTACAACGAGACTCTACCACTAGCCATCACATGCGACGCATCACCCCTCGGCGTCGGCGCTGTCCTCAGCCACACTCTTCCCGACGGAAAGGAAGCACCCATCGCGTTCTTTTCAAGGACCCTCACCAAACCGGAGCGGAACTACAGCCAGCTGGACAAAGAGGCTTTGGCTATCGTTGCTGCAGTAAAAAGGTTTCACAAGTACCTCTGCGGCCGGACATTTACCATCATCACCGACCACAAACCGCTGCTTGGAATCCTTGCAGGGAACAGGGCCACCCCGAACATTCTGTCTCCCCGAATGACAAGGTGGTCCAAATTCCTAGCCATCTACAACTACGGACTCACACACCGACCCAGTAAGACTATCTCCCATGCGGACGCCTTAAGCTGCTCACCATTACCCGAACCAGACACTGACCCAGCACCCATGACGACCACCCTCAGCATAGAGACTCTACCCAACCTACCCATAACCGCGTCAGACATTGCCTGAGAAACTAATAAAGACAAACGTCTGGCACGGGTTTTGCATTGGGTAGAGAAAGGGTGGCCAGAAAAGGACAACGATGAGTCCTTCAGGACATTCCGGAACCGGCAAACGGAACTCTCGTTACTAAAAGGGTGTATACTATGGGGGGATAGGGTGGTCATCCCGGAAAAACTACAAGGGAAGGTTTTGGAACTGTTACACGAGGGGCACCTGGGCATCGTTAGAACAAAACCCTGGCCAGAAGTTACGCTTGGTAGCCAGGGATGGACAAACAGATCGAAGCCTGGGTAGCAAGGTGTCAACGATGCCAGGAAGCTAGACCAAGCCCACCCACAGCACCCATCCTAGAGTGGGAAACCCCCAGGGGACCGTGGTCTAGGATCCAGATAGATTTCTTCGGGCCCACAAAAGGACACACTTTCTTAAAAACTGTAGATGCTTACTCCAACTGGCTGGAGGTAAGCAACACCAGAACAACCACTACGGAGGCCGTGACCAAAGAACTCTGCAAACTCTTTGCGACACACGGCCTCCCGGACGTCCTCGTCTCCGACAATGGGCCCCAATTCACCTCGCTAGAATTCAAAAAATTCCTAGCGGAAAGGGGCATACGACACGCACTGACAGCCCCGGCGCATCCAGTGGCGAATGGTAGGGCAGAACGGATGGTTCAATTCACAAAAAAAACCATCCAGAAAATAGACCACAGGGAGATCCAGCACAAAATAAATAAATTACTTTTCATACAGCACATAACCCCGAACACCACAACAAATAAAAGCCCGGCAGAATTGTTAATGGGGAGGAAAATAAGGTCCCCACTCGATAGACTACACCCCACTTACAACCCAGAGAAATCCCCAGACTCCACCAGCAAACACCGAACCTTTGCACCAGGCGACGCCGTCTATGCGAAGAACCTAAATGGAGACCCATTATGGGTACCAGCAATCATAACACAGCTAACAGGCGCACACTCGTACCGGCTACAAACAACCGACGGACGAGCGTGGAAACGCCACATCAATCAGTTAAGATCGAGGACGACCACACAAGACACCACCGACACGCAACCAAGCAAAACCAACCCCCTCAACACAAACCAAGAGGGGAGGGGATACCCCGGGAACCAAAACCCAGAAAAAAGAAACCAGCCATACTCACCTGCAAGCAGCCAGCACGAAACCTTGCCAGGAAGAGACAGCCAGGCCAGCTCAACCAACCCAGGAAGACCGAGCGGGAGTGGCGAAACCCGCAGCTCAACCAACCCGGGTAGCCCAGGAGGGAGCTGCGGAGAGCGGCCCGGCCAGACAGACTAGGCGGTTCCCACGACGGAGTCCGGAGAAACAGAGACCCCGACCGAACCGGCCAGGATCCAACCTATGACTGACCTGCACAGGTCCAGTAGGCAAAGACGGAGCCCCGCCTATCTACGGGACTACGCTTTGTAGGACTGAACCAAGAGGGGAGGGGTGTTCTGTCTCCTCATTTGAATTCTTGAGATCCCCGCCCTTTGATTGGGCAAAGCGCGGGGCGATCGGATTGGTTAGGCGAGCCGCGCCGATTGGCTCGCTGAGAATCTCCCGCGATTGGTGGATTCGAATCGCGGGAGATTCAAAGTGGTGTCATTGGTCGCGGCTGCGGCGGCTTGGAAATAAAAAGCCGCAAAGTTTTCCTTTAGCCCTGTTTGGTTCCTGACTGCAATAAAAGAGCTTGAAACAAAGTCACCGACTCCTGGCTTCCTTCCACGCGGACTTAACAAGTAGTTTCCTGGATCCCCCCCCCCAGCTTTCTTTTGAAGATCAGAACTACATCAGCTCTTTTCTAATCCTCTGGCAGTTAGCCGCTGCTCCAGGATATTCGAAAGATATAATTAAGTGGTTCTATGATCATGTCTGCCAGTTCCTTCAGAATCTTGGGCTGTAATCCATCAAGTCCCAATGATTTGATCTCGTCTGGAATGGAACAGGTGCTCACTTACCATTTCCCCCCTATTTTAACTTGTGTTCCTAATCTGTTTTTATGGTACTGTTTTTAATAGTTGGACTGTATAAAGACTGATGCAATTTTGCACCACATTTTCACTGGTTGTCTCTCAGGTGCAAACCATTTAAGATTGAGAGTGCCTTTATTTTATTTTGGGAACTGAACATTTATTTTTGTTGAATTATGACTTTGTTTTCAGTAACTTGTCAGGTCACATTTAAAGAAATCTGTCACATCTTCACATCTTCATCTACATACAACTCCTCCAGTGAATCAGTTTATTGTTGACCAGATGACTATATGAAAAGGAAAAGAACTAGTTAATGAAACTACAATTTTGCCTACTGAGCATTCTGACAGAAATGAACCATGTTACATTATAAATTGAGGGGGAAATGCATGGGTTTGCTTGTTCTTTCCTGGCAATGCATCTAGGAAAAGCTGATTTTGAACTGCAAGAGTTTGGAAATTTAATTGAAATAGGGAAAATAGATTTGATGTTAAGGAAATTGTGCATTAACAACTATTGGGATATTGTTTTTAAAGCATGCCTTTCTTCTACCAAGTTGGGATTGGTCATCTGCTGAGACTATTAAAAAACCAACCCTGATGAATCCTATTTCAGAGTTCCATAGACTTTTCTTCAGTTTTGAAGAATGGGGTCACAAAGTACCTTCACCACCAGCCAAATTACTCATGTTTGTTTAGTCACTTACTTGAACACCTGATCACAAGAGAACTTTTTTGCTATCAAAATCTTTTTATGATTCTGATTACTAACGAGCAACCTGTAGCCCATTGCTCTGTTCCTTGAGAGCTTTGGCAGTTATTGTTACTTTTCAAATATCAGGAGACTTGGTTATGAGTTTTCCATTAATCGGTTTTTTTATTGTTGTTCCTCATGAGAAAATTTGGTTGTTCTTGTTCTCCTTGAGGCTTTACACATCAGCAATTAGCTGCTTATGAAGCAGAGCTTCTAGCTACTCCAAAAATGACTTTGTGAAGCTTTGTACAATGTTGAATCCTGCAAATTTATTTCATGACACTACAGAAGAAAGAAGTTGAAAACATAACTGTTTGCATCTAAAGGTGGTTTTCCAAAAAGCTTGTTTTGGATTGTTTCCCTCCCCCTTGAAAATGTTTTTCTTCTCAGCCAAGAAGCATCTTCAGTTCTGACTGAATGGTGGGGAACCCTAATGCTGACCCTAAGCTAACTTCTACCCTAACTCTAATTCTTCCAGACTATTCAGTCAATACAGTAGAGGCTTCCTAAATAAGAAACAAAATATTTTCAAGGGAAGAAAAGTTAAGAAAGTCCACTTGCATTTTGGAAAAGCAGCTTTAGGATAAGCATAGACATAACTGTTTGCAGACAATAAGCCGAGAAGAGCAATCTTGCTCAGCTCTTGCTAATATGACCCTACAAAATCTTGACTTTGAACTCTTTTGGGGCGGGTTAATCCTTTGTAATTAATGAAAGTTTTTAACAGGGGCTACACTTTTTATTTAATCTGCTGGGGTAGAATCCTTGCCATCTTCCCTGGGAGCTTGAGCAGTTGAAGCCAATTTGTCTTGTATTGACAGAGACAAAACTATTAGTATCTTCACTGATTCTACATATAGTTTTGGTGTTTGCCATGCTACAGATGCTTTATAGAAACTAAGTAAAGAAGGAATGGTAGAATCTTGAGAATGAGTAAATAGAGAGATCAGCCATAATCCCAATGTAGTCACAAGCAAATTAAGTCCAACCCACCCTTGATTACCAGTTGACTCCTTATCTAACTCTAAGCTGATTCTTACCATTGCTTGAGAAGATTCCTAAGCATGGGCTTTTAGCAATACATCAGCTTAATTAATGTGAAGACTTTGTTTTTTGCACCAGACACTGAGAAGATTCTTCACCTTAGGCTGCCAGATTATTCACAAAGATCTGATCATTCCACTTTGGGATGCATTTTCAACAAAGGCTACATTTCCTTTGAGTGATCAGATCCATCCATTCCAGTGGATGAATATGTGTCACTTAAAAGTTCCTTTGTAGGACTCTTGATCTAACTTGGGAGAGTCCATTCAACCCCAAAGTACTGTTCTTGTAGAAGGAAAACATTCATCAATTCCTTATAGGTGGTGATTTATTTATTTATTTTATCTGGTTTGTCAATTGCTTACAAGATAATAGGCATAAGTAAAAACACAGTTATGAATACATATAAGAAAAATAAAAGAAACAATAGGATAGGCACGATTGGTGCGCTTATGCACACCCCCTATAGATCTCTTAGGAAAGGGGTGAGGTAGAAAGTCTAAGGTTAAAGTTTTTGGGGTTTGGGGAAGAAACCACAGAGTCAGGTAGAGTATTCCAGACATTGACCACTCTATTGCTGAAGTCATATGACCTGCAATCAAGTTTGGTGCTGTTAATCTTGAGTTTGTATCTATTGTGTGCTCTTGTACTGTTATGGTTGAAGCTGAAGTATTCATTGACAGGTAGGACATTGCAATGTATGATTTTATATGCTATACTTAGATCGGACCGAAGGCAGCATAGTTCTAGATTTTCTAGGTCTAGAATTTCAAGTCTGGTGGCATAAGGTATTCTGCAACAAGTAGAGCAGTGGAGAACTCTTCTTGTGAAATATTTCTAGAGTTTCTCAACTGTATTAATATCAGATACATAATGAGGGTTCCAGACTGATGAGCTGTATTCAAGTATTGGTCCAGCAAATGTTTTGAATGCTCTAATTAGTAGTGTAATATTACCAGAGAAAAAGCTACGTAAGATTAGGTTAACCACTCTTAATGCCTTTTTGGCTATGTTGTTACAGTGGGCTCTAGCACTTAGGTCATTTGAGATAAGTACTCCAAGACCCTTGACAGAGTTTGGATCATCAACAAGGTCTTGACTATTCAGCCTGTATTTTATTTTCTGATTTTTTTTGCCAATATGTAAGACAGAGCATTTATTTGTTGAGATTTGAAGTTGCCATTTGTTTGACCATTCTGATCAAAGTCCAGGTCTTTTTGAAGAGTAGCTGTATTGTCTGTGGTATTGAATAGCTTTACATCATCAGTGAAGAGAATGCAGTTGCTCTTAATATGATCACAGAGGTCATTTATGTAGAGTATGAAGAGAGTTGGTCCTTGAATACTGCCTTGGGGGACACCACTGTTGACAGGTACAGAATTTGATAGGATGCTCCCAATTTTGACCATTTGTTGTCTGTTTGACAGGAATGCTTCTATCCAGTTATGCAGGTGTCCAGAGATACCGTAAAATTTTAGTTTTTGGAGTAGTTTGTGTTAGGGATACACCCTAGCAGAATCTGCACGGCAGTCAGTCAGTCAGGCAAAAATATTTGAGATAAACGTTTTTGTAGCTTACACTCAGTAAAACAGATACACTGTGCTAGTTAAACAGTTTATTCCAGTAAGAGTTTTAGCATAGTCAAACAGTCCATATATCATACACTAGTTCAGTCCGTCTGGGATTATTCATTTGCAAAGTCCAGTGTCGAAAAAGAGGTAGGTAAACTTACAAATATCAGTCCAGTAATAAATCTTCCCACAGTAGAGATATGAAGAAGTTCAAACCTCTTTTCTTCGTTCAGCAACAGCAGGGAAACACTCAGTTATCACCATCAATCCATCATTGTCAGCAATCCAGTAAAAGCCAGCAAACAGTAAGCTCTCTTGCTCCCTCTTATGGTGATTTATAACCGCACCCAAAATTACATGCTTTGCTGTTTAAAGTGACACACACTTTAACTTACAATCATAGTTTATATATATTATTTTATCCAAACTACGTTAGGTAACCTATGTTATTCCTAACATTCTCCCCTTTTGGGTAATATAATAATATATATATCTCTATTTACCACCTTAACCCATAGTCATCACAACTTTCTTTGTGTTTGACTGAATCTTGGGCTTTCGTGAACTGATCAGCAATATTTTCTTCAGTCATGCAATATTCCAGTCTTATCAAACCATTTTTTACAGATTGCCTTACATTCAGATATCTAAGATCTATGTGCTTAGATCTCATTTTCACAGCAATATTTGTAGCCAACCATATGACTGCTTGATTGTCCTCATAAACTACAATGGAATCATTAACAGTTCCCATATCCAATAACAACTGTTTATACAGAATTAAATCAGTACATAATAAAGGTAGACATGAAAATTCTGCTTCCATTGTGGACATACTTATGTGTTGCTGTCTCATTGAACTTCAACCAATCAGTGCTTTACCTAATAGTATAGCCAGACCTGAAGTTGATTTCCTAGTGTTTATGTCTGTTGCAAAACTTGCATCAGCATATGCATTTAAAATCAGATCATCTTTTGGCTCCAAATACAATGCATAGTGCATTGTCCTTTTAAGATATCTTAAGATACGCTTTGTCGCTTGCCAGTGTTGTTCAGTGGGTTCAGCATTGAATCTTGCCAATTGATTAATGCTATAGGCAATGTCTGACCTTGACCAATTACTAATATACGATAAACTACCAATTAATGATTGATAGATATTCTTATCGAATTTTGGACTTTGAGCATCAGTGTGGCCAAATTCCTGACTCATTGGAGTTTTTGCCAGCTTACAAAGTTCCATCTTGTATGTTTTTAGTAATTGATAAATCTTATCCTCTTGAGATATCTTATAGCCACTTTTGGTTTTATTTATTGTCAATCCTAGATACAGTTTTATTTCTCCTAATTGCTTTAATTTTATTCTCTGACCTAATAATGATATTATTTCAGTAGCTTCATTATTAGTTTTTGTAATTAAAGCAATGTCATCTGTAAACAACAATAATAATGACACTGTTTCATTTGTCTCTTTCTTAAATACACATGGATCAGCTATACCTGCTTTAAACCCTATATTGTTTAACTCCTTAACAATATATTTGTTCCATTCATAACCATTGTTTGGTTGTTTTAATCCATAGAGACTTTTTTTAAGCTTCCAACAGTCATTATTTGTTTTATCATCCTTAATTCCTACAGGTTTCTTTAAGTATATAGTGTGCTGCAATGGTGCATGCAGATAAGCAGTTTCTACATCTATCATATAGTTCTTCTTAGCTGCCCACACTAAAGCTGCTCTCAAGGTTGTTGCTTTTAGACTCGGTGCAAATACTTCATCATAATCACATGCAGTTTGATTAAATCCTTGAGCTACCAACCTAGCCTTATGGGTAACAGTCTCATTTTTACCTGTTTTTAATTTAAATATCCATTTACAGCCAATGGATTTTTCACCTGGAGGTAATTTAACATTTTCATAAACTTCCATTTGTTTCAATGAATTTAATTCCTTCTCCATCATTCTATGCCAATTTTCTTGTTCCTTTGCAGGATACATACTAAGTTTTTCAACAGTAATTGGAACTTTACTAACTTTGCAAATTACACTTGCTCCATACCTGTCAGGTGGTCTGGTTTCACGTGTTGAACATCTAGGTATTACAGGGCTTACAGGTGGACTTTCATGTACTACCTGTTCCTGGTTATCTATTTCTTCCTGTTTATCTATTTCTTCCTGTTCTGGTCCTATGTGCTCTTCCTGTACTTCCTCTTTAATTGTACTCTTCTTATTACTGATATATTGGTTTGGTCTTTTGTAGATTTCTATGATTACATCCTTACTTGAATCTTGTTCCAGTTTTTCCTATCCTATATGTTCAAGGAATTGTGCACTAGCACTACAATAAACTCTAGATGTACCTTTTCCCCAGAATCTGTATGATTTGTGATAAGATTCATAACCTACAAAGAATAACTTTTTAGCCCTATGCTGCCCCTTATGTCTCAGTTGTGTAGGAATATGCACCCATGCTGGTGCTCCAAATGTATGCATGTAGCTTAGGTCAGGTTTTCTACCATGCCACTGTGTGAATGGTAATTCACCTGTTGTTGAGTTAACAACATTATTCAATATATGATTACCACACATTATTGCTTCTCCCCACAAAGTTTCAGGTATTCCTGAATCCAACAGCATAGTATGAGCCATTGCTTGTATTGTTTGGCCTCATCTTTCAATAAAGGAATTATGTTGTGGCCTATATGATGCAGCCTTTTTATGTTCAGCACCTGCCATCTTCAGTCTATTTTGGAATTTATTATTTATAAATTCCGTTCCATTATCAGTTACAAGAGTTATTAATTTCCTTTTAGTTTTTCTTTCTGCAAACTTCAACCAATTAAAGAAATTCCGTTTACTCTTCATTAAATAACAGAAACCATATCTAGAATAATGATCCATTACACTTAATATATAACGAGCACCTCCCACACTTGGTTTTTTAGGACCAATAATATCAGCCAATATGACCTCTTGAGGCTCCTTAGTTTTAAATCCATTAATTCTATTTGCTGGTATTTCCTTGCTTTTTTCTTGACTGCAAGCATTGCAGTGCAAATACTTACTGCAAGGCTTCAGTTTTATACCTTCAGATAGTTCAACCATTTGTTTGAGCATTTTAAAATTTATATGCCCCAAACGTCTGTGTAACAAACGTATGCATTCATCATGAGGTTTAACGTAATCATACAATGTGTTAGCTACCTCTAACTGATTATCATTTAACACATACAATTCACCTTTTAAAGTTGCAGTCACTTTTTTATCTTCCTTTTCTATTATGCAGTTTTCTCCCCTAAAGGTAACTACATAACCTAGTTTAACCAAAACTTTCACTGAAAGCAAATTAAACTTAAGTTGTGGTACATATAACATTTTTACATTTTCTTTTATGCAAGAACAATATGCAATACTTTCACCTTTAGCTTTCAGTTTCCAGCCATTAGCTAACGATATCTGCTGTGAACTCATGGACATTTCAATAAATCTTTTCTTATCTTTCGTTATGCAGTGTGATGCTCCACTATCTACAACCCATAAATTATTATTCACAGTTTCGTTGCTATACATGGCTAACTCTAAGCATTTTTCATCCTTTTGATGCCTTTTAGCATTCTGGCTGGCATTGTGGTGTTTTCCTTTCTTGCAGAATCTAGCCAAATGTCCTTTTTCTCCACAATTAAAACATTTTCTAATTGTTTAATTACATCCAGCTTCAATTTAATATCCTTTTTCTGTGGCATTTTCTGTAATTCTTTTTCAAGAATTTTATACTCATCTTCCAAGGCCTTAGAAGCTTGCCTTTTCCTAATATTCTTTTTTCTTGTATAATCTATTATCAAACCTCTAGTGTATGCCTTCATTGTATCCCACACATTCTGCGTTGAAGTATCTTCTTTTTTATTTTCTCTGAAGAAAAAAGCCAATTCCTTCTCCATCCATTGTATAAAATCTTTCTCCTTTAAAATAGTATTATTTAATGTCCATCTCGATCTTTTTTTTGTCTCTTCCATTTAATTGTCATTGGGCTATGATCTGCCCAAGTACTTGTTTCAATATTTGTTTCTTGAATATTGGATATTAATTCTGTTGAGATCCAAATCATATCTAATCTGGACCATGATAGATGTCTATTTGAATAAAAAGTATATTGTTTAGCTTTAACATTTCTTTCTCTCCAAATAGCTTTTAAAGTTAATTCATCTGTCATTTTAAAAAAAGACCTTGGGAGAGCCTTTCTATTTTGCTTTGTTGTTGTTGCTATATAGTCCAATTTATTGTCCACAATTCCATTAAAATCTCCCATCATAATTATATTAACATAGTCCAGCCCAATTATTTTCATGTGTAACTTTTTATAAAACTCTTCTTGTTTATCATTCAGAGCATAAATTGCAATCAAGAGTATTTTTATATTATTGTCCATTATTTCTACCATTAATACTCTTCCATCTTCATCCGTGTAAATCAATTTTGCTGGGATAGCCTCTTTAATGTATAGAACCACTCCTCTTTTCTTACATTGAGTCAAAGAAGTAAATATTTTCCCCAATTTTGGCTGTACTAACAATTGTTCATGTTGTTTTTTAATATGAACTTCTTGTAGACAAATTATATCAAATTTTAATTTCTCTAATTTATGAAAAATTTTCCTTCTTTTAACAGCTGAATTAAGTCCATTTATATTCATTGTAATCAGTTTTCTTTCTTCCATGATTATGCTTTATATTTAGGTCTAACTGCTCTTGTGGATCTCACTTCACGCTGTTCTTTGCTATCCATCTGTCCCCCTACTGCTCCTTTCTCTTTTTCAGTCTCCAGTTGTTCCTCTTGAAACTCAATTAATGAGACCTCTTTCTCTGCCTCCTCTCTTCTTCCTCCAAAAAATTCTGCATGGAAAAGTTCCGCTTTCTCAATTGAATCAATTCTATATCTCTGCTCTTGCCACCTAAACATTAGTCCTTCTGGAATCAGCCATCTATAATTCACTTCGTTTTCCAATAGCATTTTGGTCAGAAATCGATATTCTCTTCTCATCTCTCTCACTCTTCTGGGTATTTGTTTTAAAACCACAACCTCTTTACCTTTGTATTTCAATGTTTTCTCTCTTACTACTTGTAATATATGTGTTTTAATGGATTTTTTGGTAAATCTAATATGGACTTCCTTGGGTAATTTATTTCTCATCGCATACCTTGTATAGACTCGATATATCTCATCTATTCCATCCATCATCTTTTCCTCTGTAATTTCCAAAGCATCTGCCAAAATTTCTATCATTACCGCTGCCAAATTTTCTCCTTTTTCCTCTTCTATATTTTGAAATCTGAGGTAAAATTCTGACCTTTCCATTTCCCACCTCAACATCCCACTTTTTTCTTGTTCAACCGCTGTTAATCTACTGTCAATATTTCCAATCTTCTTCTCTCTTTGTTTTCCTTCTTCCTCAATTTTTTGGAATCTCTCCTCATACTTAACCATCATTTGTTTAATGTTTTCCACTTTTTCATCAGTCTTCTCTATTCTTTGTTCAATATTTTCTGTTCTTTGTTCAATATTTTCTGTTCTTTGCTCAATATTTCCTGTTCTTTGTTCAATGATGTCTGATTTTGTCTTGAGATCTTGGATTCCTTGCATAATCATCTGTAAAGTTACTCTTTCTTGTTCCTTATCTTGCTTCAACATTGTCTGAATTAAACATTGTCCTCCAGCTGGTGGGGAAGCAGAGGTAGAAGTAGAAATGCCAGATGGTATTGGTTTCCTGCTCATTTCAATGCTTCCAAAGCTTCAAATTCTTCTTGACTTTTAATCCAACTGGTTGAGCAGCCAATTATAATCCAAAATAGAAAACTCCAATAGTAAAAGGCATGAAACCAAAAAAGAGCCAAAGAGACAAATTAGAGACAATATGAGAGTAATCTTGGATACTTTGGAATACTATGAGGCTCATCCTGAAAAGCAAATGGCTTTGATATTCCTAGATGCTCAAAAAGCATTTGACAACGTGAACTGGAGATTTATGTTATTATTATTGGAGCAGATGGGTTTTGCTAAAAAATTTATTCAAGCAATAGAAGCCATATATAATAAACAGACAGCAAGGGTAATGATGGAGGGGGAACTTACAGATTTTATTAATATAAGGAAAGGCACAAGACAAGGATGCCCCCTATCTCCTTTGTTATTTGTGTTGACCTTGGAAGTGTTAAATAGAAATATTAGGGATGATAAAAGCATAAAAGGAATGAAAATTAAGAAGGAAGAATTTAAGCTACAAGCTTTTGCTGATGATTTAGCTTTTATTTTGGAAGACCCGCTAGAAACAGCTCCAAAGTTACTGGAAAGGATAGAGACATATGGAGAGGTGGCTGGTTTGAAAATAAATAAAGATAAAACAAAGATTTTGACAAAGAATATGCTATTGAGACAGAGAGAAGAACTGGCAGATCTTTTGAAAATTCAAGTTACAAATAAGGTTAAGTATCTGGGGATATATTTGACAACAAGATGTAGCACATTAAAGGAGAATAATTATATTAAACTTAAACAACAGATAACTACAGATTTGAAGAAGTGGGAAAACTTGCAATTGTCATTAATAGGGAGAATTTCAATAATTAAGATGAATATTTTACCTAGAATTTTATTTTTGTTTCAAACAATACCAATTAGGCTTGGAAAAGACTATTTTGAAGATTTAAATAAAATTATGTTGAAGTTTATATGACAAGGTAAAAAAGCGAGAATAAAGCTAAAGCTTTTGCAAGATGCTAGAATTAGAGGAGGTTTTGGCCTGCCTAATTGGGAATTGTACTATCAAGCTGCAAGTTTGATGTGGGTCAAAGAATGGATAACATTTAGGAAACATAGGTTGTTGACATTAGAAGGGTATGACTTGCTGTTGGGCTGGCATGCTTTTTTATGGTATAAGGGAACTAAAACACAGGGTTATTTTAGAAGACATTATGTACGGGAGTCTTTGTGGTTAAATTGGGAGAAGATAAAAAGACAATATTATTTGAAAATTCTAGTTTGGTTATCGACCATTGAAGCATTTTCCTATCCTATAATCTACAAGAAGGAACAAACAGTTAGATATGGGGAACTTTTGGATGAAAAGGGTGAACTTAAATCGATCCAAAACTTAGAGGAACAAGGTATAAGGATGAATTGGTTTTCATATGCACAAATACATTCAAGGTATGATGAAGATTCCAAAACGGAGGGATTTTATGATAAGCAGACTGATTTAGATAAGATCTTGATGGGTACTGATGAGAAGGTGATTAAAAAATTATATGGTTATTTACTGGAAATGAAATTAGAGGAAGAACAAGTCAAAGAAATTATGATTGTTTGGGGGAAGAATTTTGGATATGGGATTGATTTAGAGAAATGGCAGAAATTGTGGTCTCAAAATTATAAAATGACAATGTCAACAGCATATAAAGAAAACTTGTATAAGATGTTTTACAGGTGGCACTTTCCTCCGACAAGAATAGCAAGAATGTTTAAGAACAAATCTGAAAAATGCTGGAAATGTCATCAGATACCCGGCTCGTATTACCATATGTGGTGGACTTGTGAGGATGCTAGAAAATATTGGACTATAATTCGCATGTGGCTGGAAAAAATGACAAAGAAACATATAGACTTGAAACCAGAGATCTTCTTATTGGGAATTTTACCTGATATATATAGTAAAGATTTGAAATACCTGATTGTAAATGTATTAACAACGGCCAGAATTGTATTTGCTAAAAATTGGAAGAATGAGAAAATACCATTACAGGAAGAAATTATTAAGAAAATATTGGAATGTGCTGAAATGAGCAGATTGACATTTGAAATTAGAGAGCAAGAGGATAAACAATTTTATGAAATTTGGGATCTTTTTTATAAATGGCTAGATGATAAAATACGATAATAGAATATTTTAGATAGTAAGAAATATCTTTATCTTGCTATTTTGCTATTATTTTGTTACTTGATATTATATTTATAAAGGTTTTTTTTAGGATTGATTTGGTATGTTTATATGATTTGTTGAATAATCTGCTTAAAGTATTGTTAGCTCATAAAGCATGAATGATTAAAAGTATAGTCAAAAATTTTTTTTTTATTTTTTATTTTAGTGATTATAGGATATATAAGTTTGGATTGATAATATGAGTTGTTATGTAACATAATTGTAACTGGGACTACAGAATGAATGCACAAAAATGATGAACCAACTGACACACTGGATGTACATACGAGAGTTGAATGTTTTAATGTTTTGTTTGTCTTGTTTGTTTGTAGAAAATTAATAAAATTTTCTTTAAAAAAAAAAACAGTTTCTAATTGTATAGGCTGTCGAAGATTCTTTATCTTCTTGAGGTTGTTCCCTTCTGAGTTGATCCCTTCCAAGCCTTCTCCTGGCTTCTTCAATTAATCTGTCAGTAATGTCAGTTAATGTGAGGTTATCTTTTGGCAGTACTTCCAGTGAAGTTACATAGTCATCATAGCTCTCATTTAACAAAGACAAAATTATGTAAACCTGATGTAGTTCTGTGAAGATAAGTTCTTTTTCATGCAGTTCCTGAAAAATTCTCTTCATAGTGTTTAAATGAGTCAACATGTCTCCATTCTTTTGAAGATGTGTTCTGAACAGCTTCCGTGTAAGATTTATATGTGCTCCTACACTGTCTCGAACATAAATCTTCTTTAAATTCTCCCAACATTTCGCAGCTGTTTCTTCTCCATGAATATGTACAAGCTGCTGGTCACAGAGTGTCAGTCCTATTATACACCGAGCTTGTTCATTCTTCAGTTTATATTCTTGTATTTTCTGGGCATCATCCTCATCCTCTGGATCCCAAGCATCTACCTCTGGTGGGTTTTGAATTATACTCCACAAACCTTCTCTGCGTAGAAGTAGGCTGCATTTCATAGACCATGAAACATAGTTTGTTCCATCCAGTTTGGATATAAGAGACAAACTTGATAAATTGACTTGTGCCATCTTTTTCTGGAAATTAAACTATAATTAATAAAACACAGCTATCTGTTTACAGTATTGTGTAACTACACTAACTCTCACTTTATATAAGCCTGTTATATCCTGGTTAGTCTGACTGTGCAGCCTGGGCCCATAACCAGTGTTAGGGATACACCCTAGCAGAATCTGCACGGCAGTCAGGCAGTCAGGCAAAATATTTGAGATAAACGTTTTTGTAGCTTACACTCAGTAAAACAGATACACTGTGCTAGTTAAACAGTTTATTCCAGTAAGAGTTTTAGCATAGTCAAACAGTCCATATATTGTACACTAGTTCAGTCCGTCTGGGGATTATTCATTTGCAAAGTCCAGTGTTGAAAAAGAGGTCAGTAAACTTACAAATATCAGTCTAGTAATAAATCTTCTCACAGTAGAGATATGAAGAAGTTCAAACCTCTTTTCTTCGTTCAGCAACAGCAGGGAAACACTCAGTTATCACCATCAATCCATCATTGTCAGCAATCCAGTAAAAGCCAGCAAACAGTAAGCTCTCTTGCTCCCTCTTATGGTGATTTACAACCGCACCCAAAATTACATGCTTTGCTGTTTAAAGTGACATACACTTTAACTTACAATCATAGTTTATATATATTATTTTACCCAAACTACGTTAGGTAACCTATATTATTCCTAACAGTTTGTCTGAATCAAAGGCTTTACTGAAGTCTGTAGATTGCATCTATTGCTTTGCCCTGATCTAGTTGCTGTAGTCCATATGTTTTTGCAGTGTAAGAGTTGCAGATTGCAGGATATTTTTTTCTGGAAACCAAATTGTTTATTAGATAGTAGGTTGTTTGTCTCTAACTGGAGGATAATGGATTGGTTAATTGATTCCATGACTTTACAGATGATGCAGCATAAAGAGACTGGTCTCTAATTTTCAACTAGGCTGGGGTCTGCCTTTTTGAAGATGGGGATGACCATGGCTGTGATCATAGTTTTGGCAAGGAATTGGTCCTGAAAGATTTTTCAAAGATTATGCTTAGAGGTTCAGCTATGGCAGTGGATAGCTTTTTTAAGAAGTAGGCACATATTCCGTCTGGTCCAATAGATAGAGATGGTTTTAGATTGCTCAGTGCTTTTTCAACATTGTCTTCTGTAAAATCAATATGTATTAGATCATTGTAGTTGTCTGTGGTTCAACTAGAAATATGTGCATGATCCATTGCTGTTTACAAATACTGAGCCAAAGAATGTGTTAAACAGGTTGGCTTTAATGGTGTCATAATTTCAGTCTTTACCGTTAGGTCCTTTCAGGGGTGGCATGGACCTTGAGTCTTTTAGTTTGTTGTTTACAAAATTGTAGAAAGCAGGGGTAGAGTTGGTGCATAGGAGGTTTTCCTCTTGTTTAATGTGATAATTGGTGCATTCAGTCTTTATCTGGTGGCATAAATTTTTGTATTGGCTTTTGAAGTTGGCAACATGACCAGATTTGTTTTTCCGCCAAAGTGATCTCTTGTTGGATTGCAGCTTCCTTATTGTTATGGGTAATCTGCATTTTCTGGTTTTTGGAGTTGTAATTGGTACATATAATTTGATGACTTTTTTGACTTCAAGTAAAAATATGTTGTAATGGTCTTCAACAGTATTGCATCTAGTGAATAGAAATTGCCAATCAAGGGATGAGAGATCGTTGTCTATCAGGTCATGATTGTCATATTGAAACTTTCCTAATGAACTTTAAAAGAAAAATATTTCTGAACTTATTACTTTTAATTAGCCCTTACTTCTATTGTGCTTTTCCTTCTGTTACTTCTTTTACAATGTTTTTATGCTACAACTGAGGAGGTGGGACAGGCTGGGAGACCAAGCTTCCTATTCAACCCAGGGAACATGTGATTGAAAATGTTAGCCTGTAAAACAAAATTGTTGGATTTCTTCTTTTCAGACTCTATGGAGGTGAGGGATGTCCTCTTTTTCCTGTGTTCCATTATTGATTGGTGAGTAAATCACATTATTGCTTTGGATTTCACTGTTATGTAGGAACACTTTAGTGCCCAGTCTATTTTCAAAAGACATCAATTTTCCAATTACACAGCTGATGTTTCTGTAATACTTATATTAATATAAATATAAATATTTGTATTTGTATTATTAAAATGGGATATTAAAATGGAAACCTGCATAGGGCACATAGCCAAACATAGTGGTACTTACACTTTAAAGAATATGGTAAGGACCTTGACATATAACACTGAAGCAACAGATTACCTCATTGATTATAGTGGACTTTGGGCAATCATGTTTTGTAAAACTATTGAAAAGAATTTGTAGGGCTTCTTGGTTTTGACCAGGCACAATTCACTTGCTCTCACCATAACAAATTGAATGATCATTTAGATATAACTTTAGAATATATTGGACAATTGCTTCTGCCATACAATTACACATAAATGATGAAAAATATTCATAATTTGATTGCATTTGTTGTAAATCTGTAGCTTTTTCAGTCTTAATACAGAGCCTTAAGCTGCTTCAGGGTGAAATATTTCTCTGAAAGATGCAACATGGCAAAATGAGCTAACCTTGGATCAATTATTGGATCAAATATTAATAGAGCAGAGGGAGTATGTATATATATTACTTAAAGCTGTCTGCATGTTTCGTGAAGGTTTAATTATACAATATAATTGTATAAACTCTTATAACATAGGAATCGTTCTTAAACTAGGGATAGGGAATATTTTTAATAAACATTTATTACTTGATATTATTATTATATTGATATTCCTTTTTGTACTTCAATGTTGTTTTATGCAATATTTTTTATTTATTTGCCTACCACCCAATCTGCACATTTTTTAAAAAAATCTGCACCACTTCAGCCTGATCTTTCAAATACTAACTATACTCTTGCTTGATGAATATTATATAATAGTGGTTCAGTGAATTATACAATTTGAGAACAAAATAGGGGAATTGTTTCTTTAAATTTTATGCTTCATTTTAAAAGGGGATATTAGCACTTTTATTATGACAGTCCTCTCTTTTTAGCAGAACAGATTTTCTTCTTCTTAGTCAAGGCTTTTCTGTGGTATGGGAGAACTTGCTTTTTCAGCAAATACACAACAGACAACATATTTTGAAAGTCCCTGAATACACTTGCAAGCTTTAAGAAAGATACAAACCCAGATCGAAAAGAGCAATGTAACCCATTAATTTGCTAGAATGTTATCTAGAATCAATATTTCTGTTGTTCAAACTTCATAATATTTATCAGAATAATATTTACAGATTTATAGATTAACAGAGTTGGAAGGGATCTTGTAGGTCATCTAGTCCAACTCCCTGCCCAAGCAGGAGACCCTATACCATTTCTGACAAACAGTAATCCAATCTCTTCTTGAAAGTCTCAAGTCTATGACTACAAAGTTCATCACATAGACCAGGGGTCTCCAACCTTGGCTCCTGGAAGCCTGGCGGACTTCAACTCCCAGAGTTCCACAGCTGGCTGTGGAATTCTGGGAGTTGAAGTCCACCAGGCTTCCAGGGGCCAAGGTTGGAGACCCCTGACATAGACGTTACATAAGTAAAACGACTCCCTCAAATTACAATAGGCTAAATAATTTGTAAAGAAAACAGTTATGCAGCAAGCCATTATAGCAGTTTTGGTGAACCTTTTTGGCACCAAGTGTTGAAATGGGAGTGTGTGTGTGCACGCCCACACAGGACCACCAGAAGAGCAGTTCCTCGGCACACATGCATGTGCCAGGGAGCTGCTCTTCCAGTTTCCGGCACTCCCGTGTATGCAAAGACCAGCTGGCCAGCATGCATGCGTGCACCGGAACCCGGAAGAGCAATAGGTGATGGCTGACATGCTCAGAGAGATGGCTCTGTGTGCTATTTCTGGCACGCATGCCGTAAGTTCACCATCACAGCTCTATAGTATGAAAAATGTTTGTTGACTGATTTTTTTTGAGAATTCTATGCATTGCAATGGAGAAATATACATTTCTCAATTTTTAATAAAATAGCAAGTGTTTGTAAGGATATAAAAGAAACTTCCACAAAATTCTATAGTAATGGTTTTACAATATTTGGATCTGCCAATATATGGACAGCAGAACTGAACTACCCTTAGTATCTGTCCTTCTCTGGCCAGCAATTTGCATAAGTGGAAAATTTGTTTGTGAGGTATGGCTGTAAAAAGATATATTCCTGAAAATATGTTCCTGAAAATTGTGTATAAATAATAATATGTTAAAAAATACACTTGTATCATGGAAAGTTTCTGTAAACCAGCCATTTGTAAAACAATTGTCCATAAAATGTTATTTTGGAACTCTGCATTATAAAAATATTTATAAGGTACATTAAAATGTGTGTTCTTTTAAACATGTAAAAGAAGCATGTAATAGAAAAGTATATTTTCTAAATTTGAAAAAAACACAAAATCAATTTGCACTAGAACATTGCCTCAGATAATGTTCGACTAATACGGTAACTAAAACTCTCCAAATTGCTCCTAAAACCTGAAAATGAATTTCAGTTCAATTACAAATCATTCTGTAAATTATATCTATCCAGTAGAGGGCACTGTAGTTCTTAACATACAAATAACAATAACAAAAGTTGCTGTCTTTGTTAAATACAGTATAAAATCCTACCAAAATACAATCTAATTATACCTAAGGTTTTAAATATGAGTGACAGACATTAGCTATATATTGGCAAAGGACCTGACTTGATATATACACAAGGAAACATTTCAGTGGTGGTTTTTAGCAACGATACTGCCTAAATGTATTGAACACAATAATCAGTTTTATTTTCCCAACTATGGGTTATTTAGCCCTATGTTATTCAGTGAGCCACTGTTGGCCAAGGCAGCACATCACATTAAGTTACACACACACACACACTATAGCTTTCTGTAAGACCAATAATTGACTGCTAATAGTCAAACTTTATATTTCATGTACATCACAAAGATACATCACTTTTATTTTTTATAGAAAGCATCCCACATCTAGAATATAATATAGTCCTGATCTAGATTACAGCCCCAAATTAGTTTTCCATCTAGAGTATTTCCCACAATGCTATTCGAAGAGTGCTATTAAAGTAAATAACTGGCTGATATATTGCGTTGAGGTAAAACCTCGCAGGTCCTGGTGATTAAATGGGCAAGTCCTTGGAGACAGTCTGAAAGTGGTTTGTACTACTTTCTTCAACAAAATGGATAGGTTTGGGTGGGTGGGTGTGCTTTTTAAATTTTCAGTTTAGTCTACAGCCTTGGGTTATCTATCTCTCATCCAATACTAACCATGTCTGACCCTAGTTAGCTCTATTTGATCAACCAAATCATGTACTTGGTTTTACATTGGTGGATAGTTAATAAAATATGTATGTATCAGTAGTGGGATTCAAAAAATTTTACTTACTGGTTCTGTGGGCATGGCTTGGTGGGTGTGGCAGGGAAGGATACTGTAAAATCTCCACAGTCAGAGGTAGTATTTGCCGGTTCTCCATACTACTCAAAATTTCTGCTTCCAGTTCTCCAGAACTGGTCAGCTGAAATACCACCTCTGTATGTATGTGTTTGTGGTACTTTTCCTAAACACAGCCATTTCTATACTTTTGAGTAGCAAATTACATCATAAACAATTCAGTACATACACAGTCAATTAGTCCTTGCTTCCTGACCACTTGATCCTATAACTAGTCCTAGAAGTTCTGGCTGTCACAGTGGTCCCATGGTGACATAATCATGATTTGGGCATTTGGTAACTAGCTTGCATTTATGGTGTCAAAAGCCACCAAGGAAGGTTGCAAGTTGCTCTGGTAATTTGTTCTAACACTCCCTGCACTTACACCATGTCTCACCATCCACAGTCTTTCTGTATTATTGCAGGGCCTGGGTCAGCCTCCCAGGTTCTTTCCTGGCTCCTCCCATGACCTCTCCCACTCCTTATCTGGGATTCCAGCCATTTCCTGATTAAATGACTCTTAACAAAAGATAGAAATGAATTTTTTAAATAGACATAGATCCAGACACAAGATAATGATACAATGTCAAGTAGTGTGATTAACATGCTTTCGTACAAGTATCAATTACCTAATATACAAAATAACAAGCTATTGTGGAAATCAATGACCTCTGTTAATGACCTCATACTTTAATAGACAACACAAACAGTTTCCACCATAATTCCAAATATCAAAGGCTGCACTGGGATATAAAGAAAGTGAATTGTAGAGTTTGTTGTGAATCAATAAATGCTTAATAAAGATCATTAAGAGCTTGAAGTAAAGTGCAGGGTTCTGGCCCTGCACTTCTGATTGGCCGATAATAGCGACATCAAATTGATCCGTTCAGGAGAATCTGATTGGCTATTAACGAGCCTCTCCCATTGGTTAATGGAGCTAGCGCTCCCTGTGTTTTCATTGGTTAAATAAGTTAAGAGTTGCCTATATAAAGGGGCCCATCGTGGCCATTGAGCAGATCTGTTTTCACATGTAAATAAAGAGTTGAAGTTCACTGTTTCACTGGCTTGTCTCCATTCTTGCACCCATATTCAGTACATAACACTGGTGACGAAGGTGGGATGTGGAGACATCAGAGCTTACTGAACAATGAAGAACCATAACCGAGCATGTGGCTGAACGCACCAACGGCGGAACCATGTCCGGCAGCATCATACCACCTGCTCCATTCGACCCGGCTCAAGAAGACTGGGACTCATATATGGATCACTTCCAGATGTTTCTGGAAACCAACAATTTAAAGGATGCCACTACCGGAAAGAAACGAGCAGTATTCCTAACTCATTGCGGGCCAACCGTATTCAAGATGGCCAAGGCACTAGCAAAACCGGCAGAAGTAAAGTCTATGGATTGGGACGTCCTCGAACCACAGCTAAGGGCTCACTATGCACCGACCGTGCCAACGCTCATGAGAAGACATGAATTCTATCAGAGAAGTCAGCGGAAGGGCGAAAGCGTTGCTGATTTCATCGCGGATCTCCGGAATCTGGGAGGCCTATGTGAGTTTACTGACTTAGAAGAAGCCCTAAGAGACTGAATCGTTCTGGGATTAGATGCACCAGGCACTCAGAGTAAATTAATGGCAAAGGGCGACATTACCCTTAAAGACGCCATAGCTGAAGCTACTGCAGCAGAAGCAACCAGGAAGTCGGCTGCCCAAATGCACCGCACACATGCACCGGTTCGCCAACGAGCCTGCGACATTTCACCTCAGTCAGAGGGACAGCTAGAGATGGCCCACTACGAGGACCTTGACTCATCGTCAGAAAGCGACAAGGAAGAGGTCCATCGACTTTGGTCTGAACGGGACCAACGCCAGAAATCACAGTACCAATGCGCCGGGTGTGGAGCACGCCACCCCCGGTCTGAATGCAAATTCCTTGACGCACTCTGCCATGTGTGCGGGAAAAGAGGCCATATAGGTCAGGTCTGTAGAAGCAAGCCAGGACCCAGCCAGCCCTCAAGGGGGGCTAACTAACACCAACTGATGGGAAGTCGTCCCGTGAAGCGAGAACCCGTGAACCACCAATGGAACAAAGACTCCTACAGAAACAAAACCCTAAACCACCCAACGAAGCGAGAAGAGGCTCACCAAACGATCACAATCGGTCACGCCTCATCTCTGGACGCCAAAAAGATCCGAGTGAAAGTGGCCATCGAAAACCAGCCCTGCCTGATGGAAGTCGATTCAGGATTGTCCCTCTTGATGGTTTCCTGGAAGACCCTCAAGCAGCTCATCCCCACTATCCGTAGGCAAGACCTCCGGTTCCAAAGGCTCATTCTTAAGGACTATCAAGGAAATCGAATCCCGGTTGTTGGATCCAGCCGAGGATGGGTATCATTTAAGAACCGTACAGCATTTCTTCCCCTGACTGTAATCGACAAGGATCGGCCTAGTTTGTTAGGCCTCCAATGGTTCGCTCCACTTGAAATTGAAGTAGCCGGCATTCACCGAACCTACAGCAGCGATTGGGAAGAAGACCTCGTCCACGAATTCCAGGATGTCTTCGCAGAAAAATTAGGCAAGTACAAGGGGACCCCGATATCGTTTAACCTCAATCCCGAAATAGCTCCCATCCGCCTTAAGCCTTGTCGAGTTCCCTTTGCCCTTAAACCAAAGATTGACGAGCAGCTTGATAAATTAATAGCTCAGGGAGTGCTAGAACCAACCGATCACTCTCCCTGGGAAACCCCAATCGTAACACCCATCAAGCCGGATGGATCAATAAGAATTTGTGGGGACGACCGAGCCACCCTGAACCACGCCCTTCAACAAAACGCTTACCCGGTACTGGTGGTGCAACACCTCCTCCATTCCCTGGGGGGCGGAAAAGTCTTCGCTAAACTAAACTTAGCCCAGGCATACCAACAACTGCCTGTTGACAAAAAAACAGCAGAGGCCCAAATAATCGTTACGCACAGAGGTGCGTTTAAATGTAACCGACTCCAGTTCGGAGTGAGCGTAGCTCCGGGAATCTTTCAAAGCTTAATGGAGAGGCTATTACAAGGGATAAAAGGTGTTGTCCCATATTTTGATGATGTGTTAATCGCAGCCCCAACCCAGAAAATACTAAAGGAACACCTGAGATTGGTTCTCCAGAGATTTAAAGACTCCGGTCTCAAAGTTAAAAAGAACAATTGTTATTTATGTACAGATCGCGTAGAATTTTTGGGATATTTAATTGATAGTCAAGGCATTCACCCCACCAATAACAAACTCAGGGCAATCAAGAATCCCCCAAAACCCCGGAACAAGGCTGACCTCCAGGCTTTTCTGGACCTTATCAATTTTTATAACATTTTCCTGCCTCACAAAGCAACCGTAGCTGAGCCCCTACATCGTTTATTGGACAAAAAAGCAACCTGGGTATGGGGACATAGAGAAGAACAGGCGTTTCGACATGTAAAAGATTTATTGACTTCTGATGCTGTCCTGATGCAGTATAACGAGACTTTGCCTTTAACGATCACGTGTGATGCATCCCCATTCAGGGTGGGTGCCATTTTAAGCCACGTTTTGCCAAACGGTAATGAAGCCCCTGTTGCTTATTTCTCAAAAACGTTATCAAAAACAGAACGCAACTACAGTCAAATTGACAAGGAGGCCCTTGCTATAGTATCCATGGTTAAGAGATTTCATGAATATGTGTATGGCCGAGCATTTACCATAGTGACTGACCACAAACCTTTGCTGGGAATAATCGCTGGAGATAGGCCAACACCGTATATATTATCTCCCAGAATGACCTGCTGGTCAGAATTTTTGGCGGCATACAATTACAAATTACAACATCGCCCAGGGAAGGCCATTCCCCACGCCGACGCATTGAGCCATGCACCTCTTCCAGAGACTATTGATGACCCCACTCCGACGGTCACAGATCGAGACACTTCAAATGCAGATCGAGACACTTCAAATGCCGCCATTAATGGCCCGAGATATCACGATGGAAACGAAACGCAACCCCATTTTAGCACGAGTCCTCGGTTGGGTCGAGCGGGGATGGCTGTTAGACCAAATACCTGACAACTATGCCCCATTCAAAAATTGGCAAATGGTACTATTTTCTCAAAAGGGCTGCATTATCTGGGGTGATAGAGTTGTCGTCCCAGAGCGGTTGCGACCAGCGATACTAAGGACCTTGCACAATGGCCACCCCGGCATCATGCGTATGAAAGCCCTTGCACGAAGCTACGCGTGGTTGCCGGATATTGACAAGCAGATTGAGACATGGGTAAAAGCCTGTCGCAAATGCCAGGAAGTAAGCAACGCCAACTGAATGGTTGGGAAAAGAGGCCATATAGGTCGGGTCTGTAGAAGCAAGCCAGGACCCAGCCAGCCCTCAAGGGGGGCTAACTACCACCAACCGACGGGAAGCGAGAACCCGTGAACCACCAATGGAACAAACACTCCTACAGAAAAACGCCGAGGGGACCATGTCCCACATTCATCTGGACTTTGCGGGTCCTACCAAGGGACACACATTCTTACTGATGGTGGATGACTACTCAAACTGGCTTGAAATCCATGAAATGAGGAATACAACGACCGAAGCAGTCATCAGGAAACTGGACAGACTCTTTGCGACACACGGATTACCAGATGTTCTGGTATCCTACAACGGGCCTCAATTTACCACGCTGTCCTTTGAACAGTACCTGGCAGACCACGGTATCTGACATGCGCTGACTTCGCCAGCGCATCCTGCGACCAATGGAAGGGCCGAGCGCATGGTACAATTCATCAAGAAAACCTTGCATAAGATGGACTATGGTGATATAGAAGACAAGATTAACCGGATACTCCTTTTACAGCATATCACTCTGCACAGCGTCACCAATAAAACTCCTGCCGAGTTATTAATGGGATGGAAGCTCCGCTCCCACCTCGACCGCCTACATCCAGCATATGAACCTGAAAAGCCACACGGTTCTAGCGGGAAATGTCGCAAATTCCAGGTAGGCGATTTGGTTTTTGCTAGGAACCTTTCGGGCGATCCGTTGTGGGTCGAGGCAACTATAATACAAGTAACTGGCCCTAGATTGTACTGTGTAAAATGTCACAACAATAGAATTTGGAAACGCCATATTGATCAGCTGCATTCAAGGCTACAGTTGGGGATCTCCGAGCCCCCTGATTTCCAAACCGAGGGGGGAGGACATAGCGAGGAAGATGAATTCGAAGCGGCAGAAAGTTTAAGCGGTAGTAATGACCGTTCAGAGGCAGCACGTGATGGACCCAGGTATTTGGCTACAATCTTGTTGGGGTAAGACGTTATCTGGTGAAGAGGGTGCCTCCCATTCTGTATTCGAATTTTCGTTGCTGCTAATGCTCTCAGCATCTCCTTGAGGCGAGACCACCCCCATTCCGGATCCTTCATATGCCTCGCCTCAAAGAGATGCTGAAAGCAGTAGCGACGACGAAAATTTGAATGCGGAACGGAGGCACCTTTTTCACCAGATAACGTCCTACCCCAACAAGACTGTAGCCAAATACCGGGAGGACAGCGGAAATCTAATAGACAATCAAAACAACCTGCCTACCTCAAAGACTACATGACCGCACCCTTTAAACCCGGGGGGAAGGGGTGTTGTGAATCAATAAATGCTTAATAAAGATCATTAAGAGCTTGAAGTAAAGTGCAGGGTTCTGGCCCTGCACTTCTGATTGGCCGATAATAGCGACATCAGATTGGTCCGTTCAGGAGAATCTGATTGGCTATTAACGAGCCTCTCCCATTGGTTAATGGAGCTAGCGCTCCCTGTGTTTTCATTGGTTAAATAAGTTAAGAGTTGCCTATATAAAGAGGCCCATCATGGCCATTGAGCAGAGTTGTTTTCACATGTAAATAAAGAGTTGAAGTTCACTGTTTCACTGGCTCGTCTCCATCCTTGCACCCATGCTCAGTACATAACAGAGTTGGTAAGGCTTTTTAATTGTAGAGTTGGTAAGGCTCAATTTTGAGTTACCAGATCATGGATGCATGTACCTTATGAACAAACAATGCTAATTTTTTTAACTCAAAGGTATTTCTGAGGCATACCAAGCTTTATCTTGTGAAGTCAGTAGGGATGTAAGATAAAATTCTCTACTATTACACATTTTAATCTTATAAAAGTTTGATTCAAATGCTTGCTGATCTTTCAAGGCGTTGTTGATCTAATAAAAGATACAATTGTACCAATCCTACTTCCAAAGATATTGTTTTAGGTCAGAATAAATTTCATTCTAATATCTTTTTCTGCCCTCCAAGATTATCAACAACTGGGAACTAAGAAGTTTGGCAACAAAACCTGTGACTGCTGCATTGCAAATCTGTTATTATGACGACACAAAAGAAAGAGAGTGAAAAGATGCTACAGTGATATTGTGGCACAACTTATTTTGAGATAACTTGGCTTATTCTATAGAGAGTTGATGACAAAGAACCTGACATTCAGATATTCCACTGGGTGGGGGAAAAAAATAGCTGGAGCCAAAATGCGTTCTATTGAATAGCACAAATCACAATGCCTATGAAGTGTATCAATGCTTTCATTGTTATTTTGACCTAAAGAGCACATTGGCATAGTGTTATCCAACACCAAGTTCATAATATAGAGCAGTTAGCTGACTTTTCATCTCTCTTCTTCACCAGAATTAAATGGGGGAGAAAAATCTTCATACAATGTATTCAAACCTTATAAGAAACGTTTAAATACGGCTTTCTTATAAGCCTGTCTATGTAAGCCTTATTATCCTACCTCTTCCAGTATAAATTGACTTCTTTTAATAACAAGGTCAGGAACTGATATTTAAAAGGATGCCACACACCAGTATATTACAGGGAAGCCTCAATGGGGAAAAAATAAAAAAGAAAGAGGGGAAAACCCAATGTTTGCAGAATGTCGAATGTTAGTTGGGAAAAAAGAAATTGGGGTTTGATGAAAAGATAAATACGATGGAGAAGGCATGCCTAGAGAAATTGTTGTCTAATAGGTGGAAAAAACATCATAACACTTTATCAGAGTCCCCATGTGCTTCATGCCATGGTTCATACCGACTTCATGATCTTCTTCATGGAAGATGATCCACAAAATAAATTACTAGTGATTAAAAGGAAAAAATTACATCTGAGGAATAGATTACATCTTCTAAATTGGAAGGATTCAGGTAGCCTCTCTAACCAATGCAATAGAAATGGAGAAAATTTGTAAGATGCTGGAAGCTGTTGGTTCCAGAAGAGACAATATGTTTTAATGAACAAATGGGTAAAGGTTTACATATCATGAAGAGTCCAGTGTGGTTTGTTTGACTTTAACTTAGTGATCTGAGTTGTACAAGTTGGATGAATAAAAGATAGCAATGAATAGTTATTTTTGAGTTTCTTTGTGTTACTTTGTGGTAGCCTTTGTGAATTTCTGCAAGACAAATTTGATAGCCATAGCTTAACAAATTATATGGAAACAAGTATTGTGATGTGTAAACTATGGTTTAAAGTTTAATGTGATATGAGAACCCAACTAAATGTGACTAAATGATCATTTATCATGATGTATGCAGGCAATCATAATTTGAACTGCTATCAGCATTCTAAATATGACTCCAATTTCACTTGATTTTTGCAAGGTGAATTTTTTTATTGTGACATTAGATGGTTATGAATACTGAGTCATTGTGTTTTCCACCCATCCTTAAATTGGCAAAAGAGCATACTACCCCGAAATATGCTGTCTCCATTACTGATCCCTATCTTGTCTCTGTTTTGAGTCATTGCCAGTCTCTGTCTCCTCTTCAAGGTTATGGGTAGAGAAACAAAATGTTTTAGGGGGAGAAATGAGATTGTGACACTTTTTCAATCCTACATTTAAATTTCTAATTTTATTGTTTTACTAACTTTTTCCCTTGCCAGGTCATATTTCTAAATATAATTTTATTCAGATGCAAATGTAAGTTATAAAATATTACAGGCTTGTCTGGGATTAAAAATATAAAGTAAGCATAGGGCAAAGTCATCTAAATCATTGCCAAAAAGCTCTATCAATTTCTAACTTTACTTCTATCAACTACAATATTATTTGTCATTCTGATCTTGTAAACTAGCAAATAATGAAGGATAAAGATTTATTATTGCCAATAAACACAAATAAAGTAAAATCTAGCATAATAGTAGATGAGATAATTTAGTATTGTACAGTAACTTCATTCAGTTCAGCAGATGTCAAAAGTACAAAGTACCCCAAGTGGTACATAAGACATTTTAGTTCTTGGTAAATTTCTTTTTGCTGTATATAAAATTGAAATAATGGTGTAACTCAAAGAACAATTATCTTTAACATGTAAATCTTAAGTTTGTTGGAATAGTTTTGATCATGCTGTACAAAAACAGAAATTGCTATTTTATGTTTGAAATAAGATGCACAGACATAAATTTAAAATTAAATCAAAATAGTCCATTGTTTACTTCTATGATTTCTTCAAAAAACCTTTTTATCTTTAACAACAAAAATAAGATTATATAGATATATTTTTAAATGCATCAAAAATAAAATAACATAGTGCATTTAGATTAACTATTGCAATGAACCTTATCTAGATCTGCCTTCAATTTTTTTATACTTAATTCACTTAAGAATAATGATTTGAGTGCATTACAACCAGTTAGATAGTTAGAACAGGTATAGAAAATAATAGTAAGCACTGAAAAATATATATGTATATGTATATATGTATACATATACAGTGCTTGCAAAATAAAGCTTTGTCATGTGTTATCCAGAATCTTCCTTCCATTTATAACATTGAATGAACTAGCATTCAAAATTAGGTCTAAAAATGGAGAAGTAGCCAATGGATCTTACATAGAATTTGTGAAATATATTCCAAATGCCTATTTCTTCTAGTATCCTAACTCTTACACTGAATGCAAACTTTCTAGACATCTTTAACACAAAACTGTCTGGAGTCCTTGAGTCCTCTCTGAGCTTGGTTTGTTTGCTTGTAGACATTTTCTTACCTGATTAAGTAATATCATCAGTCACAATGATGGAATTTGCTCCTTGTTTGTATCCAGTAGCTTGTGCTGGTGGAAGTTTCATTACCTATTTGGATAATGAAACATCTATAAGCAAACAATCAAGCTCAGAGAGCACCAAAGAGTCCACAGTTCAGCTCTGAGCTTCATAGATAAAACTTCTTTGGGGTAAAACTGTAAAATGGTATGTTGGAAGAAATCATGTAGTACCTGTTCAGTGAAGATAACCTAAAATAGAGTACCCCTTGCAGATGCCTGCCTAGGTTCTGTCTAAAGATCATTCCTCCAGCAATAGATCACATTGATCAATGGCCCCAACTATTATGAAACTTCTTCTAATGTTCTGTATAATCTCTGCATTGCACTTAAAGCCTCAAAAAAGCTTCAAAAATGAGATTTGTCAGTCTCCAATTAAGCTCTTTTTTTCCAGAGGTCTGACCCAGAAGAGGATTTGTCCCATTGCTTGGGAAAACGGGAACAAAAACAATACACAAGTGGCTTTTGTTTAGTTTCATTTTGATGAAACCTGTCATTGATAAAAGAGAGTTCAAGATTCACTAAACCAATTAAAATGTTTTTGCCTCAGGAGATAAATAAAAGCATGTGATAGGGCTAAAGCAGAGTGGAGAGTAGTAATCAGTACAGTAGTTCATATTGAACAATATTGAACACTGTAACAATAACATATAATAAATCATTTTGAAAGGTGGATTCAATATATTCTTTTCCAAGGACAAACAAAATATACTGCTAAGGATTGAAGCCAGGGCCTCCAATGCTTTCATGATTCATTTCAGGAAGGAATGGCTAAAAAAGATTTTTCCTTCTTGTGCTGCACATCATTCCTTAACTTGGTGCCAGATGTAAGTCAATCTATCATAAGGCAGTGAATGTAGTTAAAATGAGAAAGAGAAAGTATTGTGTATGTGTGTGAGAGTCTCTGCATGTGTGTGTGAATGGAGATTTATGCGTGTGCATGCATGTGTGTATCTATATGCATGCATCTCACTTTGTCCCTCCTTCCTACGGTTGTGCAAGGAGCATGAGAATGGTGCATCAATATTACTCAAAAAAGAAAGGGGGATTTTGTTTTGTATGGTATTTTACTACTGCGGAACATAAATCATTCTGCTATAAATGGATGGAAAGAAACAATGAATAGAAATTTAAGGAGAGAACCAATCTAAAACTAAGGAAATTTCCTGACAGTTAGGACAATTAATCAGTGGAATGACTCCAGAAGTTGTGGGTGCTTCCCACAACTAGAGGATTTAAGAAGAGATTGAACAACCATTTGCCTGAAATGGTACAGGGTTTCCTGCCTGAGCAGCGAGTTGGACTAGAACAGAGGTGTCAAACTTGCATCATCACGGGGGCATCATGTAACATATTGCAACTTTTCCCCCCTTTGCTAAACCGGGCATGGGTGTGGCCAGCGCGTGATGTATCTGGCCTGTGGGCTGCGAGTTTGACAGTCCTGGACTAGACAATCACCAAGATCCTTTCCAACGCTGTTGTTCTGTTAAATTGATAATGCTACCAAATTTTGAGTAGACAATCTTGGGGAACTTCTGGAGAAGGAAATGGCTGGAAATGTGCATGACTTGTGAACTATACTTCTTTTAGGAAAATAATTAAGAAGTGTGAGTGAATATGTAAACCTAAAGAATATTCTCTTTCATATAATTATAGTGTATGTATGTATGTATGTATGTATGTATGTATATATGTATGTATGTATGTATGCATGTGATAACCTTGATCATTATTGGAGAGTTTCCTCTTGAACTGGAGTTGTAACAGATAATCAGAGTTGGAAGGGACCTTGTAGGTATCTAGTCCAACCCCCTGCCCAAGTGGGAGACCCTACACCATTTCTGACAAATGGCAGTCCAATCTTTTCTTGAAAGTCTCAAGTGATGGCGCTCCCACAACTTCCAAAGGCAAGCTGTTCCATTGGTTGATTGTTCTCACTGTCAGAAAGTTTCTCCTTATTTCCAGGTTAAATCTCTCCTTGTTCAGTTTCCATCCATTATTCCTTGTCTGGCCTACAGGTGCTTTAGAAAATAGCTTGACCCCTTCCTCCCTGTGGCAGCCCCTCAAACATTGGAAGACCTCTATCATGTCTCCCCTGGTTTTCGGCAGTTTCCATTTCTAAAGAAAATAGTTTTGATATCGCTTATTTCTCAGAAAAAACAGGCTTCAGGGATACAAGAAAAAAAAAAACCTCTGCTAGGATCAGTTAGCCTTCATAGATTAATGCAAAACCAAAACATGTTTCTGTCCTTCATGAAAGATATCCAATATCGAATGTCAGAAGCACAAGATGACCGAGAAGCCATCTGCCAAACTGATTTTTTCAGAGTTTCTGTTTTTTCAGTTAATATAAGTGTAGAAATATAAACACACATAGGGTGCAGATAATGTGAAAATCATAAGTATCAGCATTTGTTGCTGTCAACACATTTTCTCAGCTAAGTTAAACAACCAGTTGCCAATAGGTCTTCAGTAAGGATGATCCTGAGAATGAAAAAGGAAAACGTTAAAGGCTTTTGTGTTCTATCAAGCTAGAGTACACACCACCTACTCTTAAGATTGCAGAAAGCAATACTAGCACAGCTATTGTTGTTCATTTTGCTGATCCATTTTCTTCATCTACTGCATCCTTTCTTAGCAATTTCTGAAAAGGACTGTCCTAACTTTTCAGTATGATGCTCATGATAGAGCTGGCTTACTCCTTTGGTCTGTTGCCTTTTATCTTCAATATATTATCAAACACAGCACAGCAAAAGGGTCAGATTGGGTGGGATATAATAAATTGATGCTATATCACTTAACATAACAAAAGAATCATGAGAGTTGCTGAGTTTCTAGCAAAGGTTCTTGGAAAAAGACATGTTCTGATTTTTTTCTACTCTTCTTACCATTTCACAGTGAAGATATTTCAACCTTGTTCAAATCAAGAACGTTGCAAAGCTCAAAAGAATAATAGTTTACTAGAGAAGGGAACAACTGTTCATTATGGAAAGTGATCACTCTTCTGGTGTTAATCTTGAATTTCCCTTCAAATTGTGACATTATCAATAACAACTAGGGATTTCTGCATGATATGGTCAAAAAATAGCAGCCACAACAGTACAATTTTATTTGTATTGCAGATGAAAAAAACAGATTGAGCTTTAATTGTACCATTGTTGGAACCCTGAAGAAATCCTTGGCAACAACAGAAACTAAGCAACAGAAGCACAATTCTTAAAACAGCTCTTTTTCTTCTAATGTTCTTGTACATATCTGATGGTTGGTTCCAAATTTTAGCATACATTTGAAAAATAATGTAAAGTCTCTTTCAAGTCCAATGAAAATTCTGACAACTTAATCTTAGTAGCAGTTTGGATTTTGCAATCCCATTGGTGGCATTTGTGTGCCTAAGGTGCTACTCTTGAAACAAGACATCATGCTGATTTAATCTGTATAAACATGGTTGACTAGAATGTGTGGGAATAGTGGCAATCCTTCTATAATTAAACCAATGTTTCTCAATCTTGGCAAGTTGAAGAGATGTGGACTTCAACTCCCAAAATTCTCCAGCCACCTCTTCAAGATGCTAAGATTGAGAAATACTGTATTAGACTAGTGCTGACCAGAATTTCTCATAAAGATATGCCCAGACTTCAAAATATAATTCACAGAATAATTGGGAAATATCATGGAAGTTGAAGTAGCACACAATCCACTTTTCAGTTTGTAACATTAATAAAGGGCTGAGTACAGTATGCATAAACATGCATGCTTTCATTAAAACTTCTATTGTTTATTACATAGAGGTGATCACTCCATCTATGTTTATTGAAAATAAAATCCCACTAGATTTGAGTAGAATTTCTTCCAGCAGAATATCTTTCCGAGGGCTGGGTTAGAATAAAGTAGCTGCTTGCTGAATTAAATTAAAATATAGTTTTGCATTTCCAGAAAGCATAAATATGAATTCTGCTATTTAAAAAGATTGAAAAGAGTGATCCAACAAGACAAGGATGTCCATTGTCCCCACCTACTATTTATTTTGACTCTGGAAGTGTTAAATAGAAACATCTGTCAAGATATAGAAATAAAAGGCATGGAGATAAAAGAAGAAGAATACAAATTACAAGCCTTTACAGATGATTTGGTTTTCATCATAAAGGAACTGCAAGAAACAGGACCCAAACTAATAAAATAGAAGACTACAATGCAGGATTGAAAATAAACAAAAAGAAAACTAAAATTTTAGTTAAGAACCTTACAAAGGAACAGAAAAAAGATTTAACCGAAAAGATAGACATTCAGATAGTAAAAAAAGTAAAATATTTGGGACTCCACCTATCAGTGAGATGTATAATCATAAAAGAAGACAATTACCATATATACTCGAGTATAAGTCGACCCGAATATAAGCCGAGGCACCTAATTTAACCACAAAAAAACTGGGAAAACTTATTGACTTGAGTATAAGTCGAGGGTGGGAAATGCAGCAGCTACTGGTAAATTTCAAAAATAAAAATAGATGCCAATAAAAACTTTCACTAGGACAGTTGAGAATAAGTTTGATGTTCACAATTTCCTCTTTGAAAGAGTAAATAGGGAACAAGAAGATGAAGAAAAAGAAGTGTGTTTTTTCACACTTTTCACACTGAAGTGAACAAAAATGGCATCATAGGAACAAGCTTATTCTCAGCCCAAAGGTTTGTTTCTGATTTCTTCCCTGATTTAAGGGAAATTTGGGAAACGATCTCACTATCATGAAAGGTTTGATTGATTCACTAACCCAAAAGATGATGATGATGACAGTGGTAGGCAGGAGTCACTCTCTCCCTTGCAAGAAAAAACCAAGAGCCGTTCTTATGATCTCTCTCTCTCTCTCTCTCCCCCCCTCCTCCTGAGTGGACTGAAAGCAGCTGGAGCTGAGGAAATGAAACTGAGTGGAGTGACCTTGGCTCGCATTGCTTTCTCAGCCTAGAGCTCAGAAAAGCCTCCCCCTCCTCCTCCCCCTCCTCCCCCTCCTCCCCCTCCTCCCGAGTCGACTGAAAGCAGCTGGAGCTGAGGAAATGAAACTGAGTGGAGCGACCTCGGCTCACGTTGCTTTTTCAGCCTAGAGCTCAGAAAAGCCTCCCCCTCCTCCTCCCCCTCCTCCTCCCCCTCCTCCCGAGTGGACTGAAAGCAGCTAGAGCTGAGGAAATGAAACTGAGTGGAGCGACCTCGGCTCGTGTTGCTTTTTCAGCCTAGAGCTCAGAAAAGCCTCCCCCTCCCATGCTTAAAAGTTGCAAAGGAAACACGGAAGCAGGGAAGCGGCTGCCCAGCTTCGGAGCTCCACACCATTTTTTTTTCAGAGGGGAATCTGACTCGAGTATAAGCCGAGGGGATTGTTTTCAGCACAAAAAATGTGCTGAAAAACTCGGCTTATACTCGAGCATATACGGTACTTAAAATTCACAGCAAATCAAAATGGATCTGGAAAAGTGGAAAAACATGCAATTATCATTGTTAGGAAGAATAGCCACTATTAAGATGAATATCTTACAGAGACTGTTATACCTGTTCCAAACAATACCAATAAAGTAGAAAGGAAATATTTTGAGGAACTAAATAGAATGGAAACCAAATTTATATGGCAAGGTAGGAAGGCAAGAATTAGGCTGAAATTAGTGCAAGATTCTACCAATAGAGGAGGTTTTGGGTTTCCAAATTGGGTCATCAAGCAGCTGCCCTTACTTGGTTAAAGGAATGGATAACTCTGAGACACAGAAGATTACATGTACTGGAGGGACATGATTTACAACTCGGGTGCCATGCCTTTCTATGGTACAAGAAACACAAAATGCATAAATACTTTTAGGCACACTACATTAGAAATGTTCTGCTCTCAATATGGGCAAAAATCAAGGAAAGCAATATTTAAAAATACCAGTCTGGCTCTCCATGATTGAGGTACTAAAATACCCAAATGTGATAGATATGGGAAAAATTGTAAGATGCAAAGATATTTTAAATGAGAAGGGGGAATTGAAAAAGAAATAGGAATTGAATAGTCAAGGGATAAATTTAGCATAGTGGCCATATGTACAGATACAATCTAGATATTATAAAAATGTTAAAACCAGAGGTGGTATTCAGCAGGTTTTAACCAGTTCTGGAGAACCAGTAGCGGAAATTTTGAGTAGTTCGGAGAACTGGCAAATACCACCTCTGACTGGCCCAGCCCACATTTATTCTCTGCCTCCCAAGTCTCAGCTGATTGGCTGGGTATTTTTTGTTGCCCAGCACAGGAGAGCAGAGCTGGAAAACAGGTTAGTGGAATGGGGGTTTCTGCAGCAGGCAGATTTGCTTCGCCCGGCCGCGCAGCTGGTGGAAAACGATGGGCCTCCTTCGACTCAGTTTCAAGGGGATTTTTTGCCTGACCTCGAAAAAGACAGGCACCAGCCACCTTTGCCCTCTTTCTATTCGTCTGCCGTGCCCTCAGCAATCACCAGCAGCGTTTCCCACGCCAAGCACTCCCAGCCTTCCAAAAGGTGCCTCGAATGTAAAGACTTTCCCAGCCCAATCAGTCAGCCTTGTATGAAAACACCCCAAGGAACCACACTTACGGGAAGCCCAGGGAGCTGGAAAATGACTCTCCTTTGCCCAGGAAGAAAGAGAAGGCCAAGGCGTGCATGAAAGTGTCCGGCAGCAAAGGACATTCCCGCAGTGGTAGACCCCACCGGAAGAAGCCCAAGTTTGATATCAGCTCCATGGCCTCCCCTAGTCAAGTAGCCATGGCTTCCTTTTCCTTGCCCAGCACCTCGTTTGAGAGCATGTCCAGAGCGAAGCCCAAGCTGATGATTTTCAACAGAATCCAGGCCTATGAAGGAAAGCAGTTATATCCTCAGAAATGGCCCTTCCAGGCAGCAGGGGTTCCTCCCGAAACGAAAAGATTTTTGGAAGATGGAGCAGTGGCCCCGATCGTAATGCCTGACTCGGTACCCATAATGGCTGCCAACCAACAGTAAGTTAACGAGAAGGAAAGCCAGGATCATAAGGATCTCCAGGAGGGCATGCCCCCCAAGAAGAAGAAGAAGCGAGCTCATCCCAAATCCCTGCTCATCCCACCTCCTTCACCTGCTGGGAACGAGATTCAGCCTGGTACTGGGGGATGCTACCAGAGTAACCTTCGCTCCCCTGTCTTCCTCATGGACCATTTTCTTCAAAGCTTAATGCAGTGCTCTCCATACATGCCACCCCTGATGCTCAGCCCCATTCGCGAGGGTTCCGGGCTCTACTTCAACACCCTCTACTGTACTTCGACAAATCCCACTCCTGTCTCGATGTACACCTCCGTTTTAGATGGAATGGATGGAGCCCTTTTATTCTCTCTTGTGAAAGATACTACCAAAATTAACATAGAACCGCACATTAACATCGGAAGCCGATTCCAGGTGGATATACCCGATCTCCAAGATAGATCGAATATAGAGGACTATGAGCACCCAGCCTTGCTAGTCTGGAAGCCCTGGGGAGACATCGTCACCAACAAGGAGACCCAGAAAAGAGGAAGCGCTGGAGATTATGTTACTCCAAGGGCCACAGAAGCTTCCTGGCCATCCTCTTGCTAACTACATTACTCAGGTTCACATCTATGGACGCCTGCTGAGAAGCAGTTGTTCAAAAAATCTTTTGCCTTGCACAAAAAGGACTTCTACCTCATACAGAAAAAGTTACAAACTAAAACTGTTTCCCAGTGTGTCGAATACTACTACAGCTGGAAAAAAAATATTAAAGTTTGACTCCAACTGAGCACAAGGGGGAGAAAAGAGACCCCGGACCGAGCAGAATGAGAATTGGATGAAGAAAAGATTGTATGCAGCCTCAAGAAAAGGCACTGCCACCTGCCTGAACAGGAGAATAAGCCAAAGTCAAGGAATTACAAAAAGACAGTGCACACTGCCTTCAGTTCATCCAGCAGCCGGAAGGACATTCCAGATACCCCCAGAAGCACAGTCAGCCAGGAGCTCTTCCCTTGTAAAGAGTGTGCCAGAGTGTTTGACAAGATAAAGAGTCGGAATGCCCACATGAAGCACCATCGCCTACAGGAACAAATGGAACCAATGATAAAAATTAAGTGGCCCCTAAAGCACTTGAAAAATGAACCAAAGAAGAAAGAAAAAAACTTGGACATGGATTTCTTCCAGTGGTAAACTGGGAAGGAGCAGTTTCAGGGTAAGAAAATTGTTAAAACTGTCGGGAGGGAAAAAAATCAGGTTTCTTGTAAAAATTATGTTTTAACACTCCCAATAGATAAAAACGATTCCTAGTTTTGACATACCTGGGTTTGAGTTAGCAACGGAGAGGCCAACTTAACATCTGCAAAGATCATTCACCCCTCACTACAGTATTGAAAGCCAGGAGTTGACATCCTGAATGGCTCAGTGGTGCCTTAAGAATCCCATCCTCTTCAATCCTTCATTACAAATAGTTAAATTCATCGTACAGTTTGACACAATCATGTCCTCAGCTTCTGCATTAACTCTACGAAAAGCTGACAAAATTCCCTGAAGGCAGGGAATTCACTGTGACAACATGCACAGTGAGACTTGTAAAATTTACAAGAAATAAGGGAAAAGTTAAGATGGCTGAACTACTGTTGATGCCAGCAGTTTGTTGCTTGCATTTTAAGACAAGAGACCCCCCTGTTATCTCTGTTCCAATAAGTATTAACCATATTTGTTGCAATAGAAAGAAAAGATAATACAGCATCTTACAGATCAACTTAACGTCAGCTTTAACCATTTGTATTAAAGTATTTTGGGGCAGTTTCTATGCTAGTACAGATTAAACTTCTAAAACACTCGATATTATATCGCACCGGATAATTCATATTCCATTTTATGTGACTTAATGAATTAAGACTGCATTAAATTTGACACAAAGACTTGGAAGTATGTTTATTAAGCGTGTGCAAGATCTCCTGATCAGGCTGTTTTAAGGATGGTTTCTGGAACTTAATTCTCCCAGCTAGAAGGGTTTTATGGTGTTCAGTACAAAACAGGCTGATTCAGGGGATTAACTTTCAGATTTGAAGGTGTAACCTTAACAGGTAATTTAACAGTTGATTTAACTTACAAATCACATCCTTTGCCTATTGTATTTTGTTGCATATCTTGTTCAGTTCAAATGTTATGATACTCAAATTCTCTATTTCTTTCTTTCTCTCTTTCTTTCTTTCTTTCTCTCTCTCTCCTCCATCCCACCCCAGCTGTGTCTTGTAGAGTTCTGTTAATATTTCCATTTTTATTTTGGAGGAGAACAAAATAGACCATCAGTGAGAAATTGCCATTGTATTTCGTATCTTTTCTGTGACTGATATTGTACAACTGCTTTTTGATTCACTCTATAGTGCCGAAGTGATCTGTGTTCTTGTTATTTTGTATGCACTCAGCGTTGGTTATTAAATTTTGCAAAAAAAAAAAAAAAAAGATGTTAAAACCAGAGGTGGTATTCAGCAGGTTTTAACCAGTTCTGGAGAACCAGTAGAGGAAATTTTGAGTAGTTCAGAGAACTGGCAAATACCACCTCTGACTGGCCCGGCCCACATTTATTCTCTGCCTCCCAAGTCTCAGCTGATTGGCTGGGTATTTTTTTGTTGCCTTGCACAGGAGAGCAGAGCTGGAAAACAGGTTAGTGGAATGGGGAGGGAATGAGATATTGCAGTAACCTTCTCTTGGAGTAGAGTGGGAATGGAGATTTTACAATATCCTTCCACTGCCACGCCCACCAAGCCAAACCACGCCCACCAAGCCACAACCTTAGAACTGGTAGTAAAAAAATTTGAATACCACCACTGGTTAAAATGTATGGTTTTTCTAAAGAACCAACAGATTTGGATCAAATTTTAATAGGACTGGAGGAGAAGCTGATTTAAAAATTCAATAATTATTTATTGACTATTAGAATGGAATAGGAACAAGTAAAGGAAACCATGATAGCTTGAGCTAAAAATTTTGGGTATTCGATAGAATTGGACAAATGGCAAAAGTTGTGGGACAGAAAATATAAATTGACAATGTCTACTGCATATAAAGAAAACTAATACAAAATGTTTTATAGATGGCACTTTTCCCCAGCAAGATTAGCTACTATATTTAAGAATGTCGGCCAATTAGGTTTCCGGTTCCGCGTGGCTTCGGGGCAGCAGGAATTCGCGACAGCTCGCGATTCCTGCTGTGCTAGCCGCCGAGGTACCCCCGATCCAGATGGGTCAGGGGGATATGGCTGCCCTGTAGGGACAGTTGAAGAGAGAGGGGAGTCGGACAGGGGGTTGGGGGTGTCGCAGACCCCCTCCCCCTCCGGAAAAACCCCTTTTTCCCAAGGCGGTGGAGCGGCGGTCAGCAATGGCCGCCACGAAGAAGCCAGCAACTGGGTAAGATTGCGCTGGAGGAAGTAAGGAGTGAAAGTGCTGTCTGAGCCGGGTCAAGTAACATCTTGCAAATTGGCTGGAACTGAGCTGTCTGAATTGCTGGAGGATACATTGTATCCCTAAGAAGATCGAAAGCGGCGGAGAAGCTGTTAAAGGGAACTTTTTTTTTTCTTCACTCTCCCATCCCATGGAAACAGCAGATATGTTTGGATATACTGGACATTGAAAGTGGATTGTTTTGAGAGTTGAAGCTAAGGGACAAAAGGGTTTTTGGACATTGAAAAACTTAAGAAATTGGAAAACCCTTGTTGGAGGTATGGATTTCTGATTATTTAAAATTGATATTGCAAGTGGGAAGGGAGAAGAAAAAAAATTGGAGCAGAAGCTGAAAAAGGAGGAGATTGCCTAGAATCCCAAAGAAAGGTATATGGTAATTGGACCTCTTTGATTAAACATTAACCCCAGAAAGAGAAAGAGAAGAAGGAAGAAAAGTATTAATTTTTGGAATTTTTTTTTTTTTGAATTATTCTTGATTAAAAATATTTGTGGTTGTTTTGGGAAAAGTTTTCTTTTTTCATGATGGCATCGCTTGTGGATGAACTAAAGACTGAATATCAAAAATATAAAAAAGAAGATACTTTGGGCAGTCTGTTTCAATTCTTAGAAATGGCGTTATGTACTTATGAAAAGTTGATTACGCAGCAGAAGGACTGGGACAAAGAAGAAGAAGAAGCCATCTTTGATGAACAATGGGTTCTTTCCAGGGAGGAGGAGAAAAAGGATAAGAAAAAGGGGATTTTAAGAATTATAAAAACAACCAAAGAAGAGAAAAATGAGCGGAAAGGTGGAGGCAAGGTTAGGAAGCAAAGGAAAGGGAGTAAGAAAAGGGAAGAGGAAAGACAAAGGGGTAAAAAGGGCAAGGAGAAGAATAAGCAAGAGAGAAAGGGGGGGAGGAGAAGCCTCAATGAGGGGAAGCAAGATCTAAAGAAAAAAAGTTTATTCAGAGACAATGGGTGAATTTAATTTAGGATAAAAGAGGGATTCTGGAGGGTACATAAGATTGTGTTTTTTATATGTGTATTTAGAGTATAAAATTTATTGTGTAATTTTAGAATCTTTTAAACAGAATCCCAAGAAAAATTGTTATATGAAGTACTTTTAAGTTAGGGTAATGAGTTAAAGGTGTCACTCCAGTTAGTGTATAGGAGAAGTATAGTAAAAGAAAAAAGATGAATGGATAGTTGGAAATAGAACAGACAAAGAATGTTATTGAAAATGGAAATAAGATTTGGAAGGATATATAAAAGTTTTGTTATTATTTTTTTTTGTATATTGATAAAAGGCAATAACATTTTAATCAATAAGAAATAATTTGGATGAAAAGGAGAAGCTGGAATAAGATATGAAGTTAAATAGATAAAGTATTGGTTTGTTGTTTAATTATTATTATTTTTTTAGGAAAGAATTTATAAGCTGTTATGCCTTGATTGTTTATGCACTGTTTTTGTAAAACTGATAAAATTGGTTTATATATATAAAAAAGAAAATGATAATAAGATATGGAAGGATATATAAAGTGAATATGATGTTTGAATTTGTGTCTGTGTGAAGAGTTTCAACCCGGGATCAGGCAGCCTTCAGAAAAGATGTTTTAGTTTTGTTTATGTTTTGTGTTTTGTATGTTTATGAAAGGCAATAAAATTTTAATAAGCTAGAAATATAATTTGGATAAAAGGAGAAGTTTGGATAAGATATGAAGTTAAATAGATAATGTAAATATTGATATTACAATTTGGAGTTATGTTCTATTGGCTTTCTTCTTTAATTATTAGTATTATTTTTTTTTAGAAAAGATTCTTCAAGTTGTTATGCCTGGATTGTGTATTGTGTTTTTTTGTAAAATTAATAAAATTTGTTTAAAAAAAAAAAAAAGAATGTCGGCCAATTATTGGAAGTGCAACCAAAGACTGGACTTGTCTTACAACATGTGACGGACATGTCCGAAAGCAAAAAAATAATGGACTAAAATACACATTAGAAAAAATGATAAAGGAACATATACATTTAAAACCAGAAATTTTTCTGTTGGGCATCATACCAAACAAATGCAGAAAAAATAATACATATTTAATAATGCACAAATTAACAGCAGCCATAATAGTGATTCACAAAAAAATGCAGAAAAAATAATACATATTTAATAATGCATGAACCATACTAGTGGTTCATACAATATTGGAAAGGTGAGGAGATTCCCACAGAAGAAAAGATAATAAAATTTTTAGAATGTGCAGAAGTGAATAAACTAACATTTTAAATTAAAGAAAATGAAGACACTGAATATTAATTTTAATATTAGGGTTGACCACTGCAATTTATTAATTTTAATTAGTTATAATTAGTACTAACAGTACGTATCAACATTATGAGAGAAAAGCCCTGTTATTATAAGATTACTATTAGAAATTATTATTATTGTTGTTGTGATACACAAAAATGACAGTATACACAGCAGACGAGATAACCATGCTGGGTTTCGTATCACAAATCACTAGTAAAACACTTCCCAAGTGTTTAGGACTGCGTGATATATCGGCGGATTATGCGAGTAGATCCTAGTAAGGTGGCCTTCTGCAGCTGACCGATGGTGATCTTGTCAGCGCCATTTGTTTTTAAGTGCTTGCATAGGTGTTTTGGCATAGCACCCAGTGTGCCGAGTACCACTGGAATCACCTGAACTGGTTTATGCCAGAGTCTCTGCAGTTCAATTCTTAAGTCCTGATATCAGGTGACTTTTTCAAGTTGTTTCTCGTCGATTCTGCTATCACCAAGTATGGCAATGTCAATGATCCACATTTTTTTCTTCTCCACAATCATGGTATCCGGGATATTGTGTTCCAGAATTTTGTCAGTCTGTATTCGGAAGTCCCACAGTAGTTTTGCATGCTCATTTTCGACCACTTTTTCAGGCTTATGATCCCATCAGTTCTTTGCTACAGGCAGATGGTTTGAACTCCAGGAAGATCTGGCTAGGTATCTGGGATTAATCCCCCAAAGGGCAAAACCTGTCATCTACTGCCTCCTGGTGGTCTGTATGAATTCAATACACACTAGAAACAAATTTAATTCGGTCTCATTTTAACCAAGCTAAATGAAATTATTTTTATCTCTATTTTGTTTGTTTTTAGTGTCCTAATCAGTTTTGTTTCCCCAAAACCTTTTAAATTTCAGAACAAAAATATAACATCCAAAGACCAAAGAAAAATAATTTAAAAAAAAGAGAAATGGATAGGTAGAAAGAAAAATTGGGAAATGCAGACAAAAAGGGGGGGAAAAAAACTATAGAAAAAAAGGAACTTTAGATTTTCTTTAATATCAGTAAAAACCCAAAAGACAATGACTGTTAAGTTCTGCGCACGGGTGCAAGGAACGAAGACGAGGCAGTGAACAGTGAACTTCAACTCTTTATTAATCATTCTGAACAGAGCAAAACCCTAGGGCAGCAGCAGCTCTTTTATAGGGTAGGCTGCTGACCTATTAGCCAATGAGAAACATGGAAGTGTTAAACCCTTGAACCAATGAGAGTGGCTCGTTAACAGCCAATCAGATTCCCCAGAATGGACCAATCCGATATCGTTATTATCGGCCAATCAGGAGTGCAGGATTAGAACCCTGCTTTTTCTTAAGGTTTGTTAAAACTTTATTTAAGCGCCTTTATTAGTTCATAACACCCCTTCCCCCCGGGTTCCATTTGAGAGGTGCGGTGACGTAATCCCTAAGATATGTAGGTTGTTTTAACTGTCTATTAGATTTGTGCTGTCCCACCGGTTCCTGTCTGTAGTCCGGTTTCAGCGGGACGTTTTTGGACATATCTGGTACAGGTAACCACCGCATCCTCACTGGATGACTTGGTGCCGCTAATTCTGTCGTTGTTGTCCTCCGATCTTTGCAGGCTTGCCTCCGTTGAGGTATTCCCCTGTGGCGAGGCCGATCCCCTCCCTGATTCTTCTTCATGTATTGCGCCCGATTGCTGACTTCCTTTGCTTCTCCTTTCCACCATCTCGAATTTGGTTTCTTCGACATCCTTTCCCCCCTCAGTTTGGGAGTCACAGGAGTCACGGGAACTGGGTTGTAGCCTAGAGCGAAGCTAATCTATATGGCGTTTCCATATTTTTCCGTCTCAAGTTTGCACATGGTACGATCTAGGCACGGTGGTTTGAATTACGGTTGCTTCGACCCATAACGGTTCGCCAGAGAGGTTTTTAGCGAAAACTAAGTTGCTTACCTTGAACTCGTGGCATTTTCCGCTAGATCCATAGGGTTTCTCTGGCTCGTAGGACAGGTGGAGCCGGTCGAGGTGGGAACGGAGCTTGCGTCCCATCAACAGTTCAGCTGGAGTCTTGTTGGTGACGCTGTGTGGAGTGATGTGTTGGAGTAGGAGTATTCTGTTTAGTTTATCGTCAATGTCCCCATAGTCCATTTTGTGGAGAGTTTTTTTAACAAAATGTACCATGCGCTCGGCCCTGCCGTTAGCCGCAGGGTGCACAGGTGAAGTTAGCGCATCGCGAATACCCCGGTCCGCTAAGTATTGTTCAAACGCCAGGGCAGTGAACTGGGGTCCATTGTCAGAGACCAGGACATCTGGCAGCCCATGTGTTGCAAATAGTTTATTCAATTTTCAGATGACGGACTCGGTTGTAGTATTCTTCATTTCATGGATCTCGAGCCAGTTGGAATAGGCATCCACTGTTAGGAGGAACGTATGTCCCTTAGTAGGTCCCGCAAAGTCAACGTGGATGCGGGACCACGGCCCCCGGGGGGTTTCCCACTCTGTTGGAGTTGCTCTAGGTGGAGCACTGCTGACTTCTTGGCACTTTAGACAAGTCTTTACCCAGGTTTCGATGCCCAGCCACCACACGTAGCTTCATGCGAGCGCTTTCATACGCACAATGCCGGGGTGACTCTCATGCAATGTTTTCAATACTGCTCGTTGTAACCACTCTGGGATGACGACTCTATCTCTCCATAGGATGCAGCCTTTTTGCGAAAAAAGTTCTGTTTGCTGGTTTCTGAAAGGGGTGAAGTCGTCAGGGGTTTGTTCTACTGGCCATCCTCATTCGACCCAGCTAAGAACTCGTGCCAGGACAGGATCTCGTTTTGTTTCGATTGCAATGTCTCTGGCTGTTAGCGGTGGTGAATGTAGCGTTTCAATCTGGAGTGTCGTAAGAGTTGGAGCTGGGTCGTTGACGGTTTCTGGAAGTGGGGTACGGCTCAATGCATCAGCGTGGGGAATGGCTTTCCCCGGGCGGTGTTGTAATTTATAGTTGTACGCAGCTAAGAACTCCAACTAGCAAGTCATTCTAGGTGACAATATACCATATATACTCGAGTATAAGCCGAGTTTTTCAGCACATTTTTTTGTGCTGAAAACAACCCCCTCGGCTTATACTCGAGTCAGATTCCCCTCTGAAAAAAAAATGGTGTGGAGCTCCGAAGCTGGGCAGCCGCTTCCCTGCTTCCGTGTTTCCTTTGCAACTTTTAAGCATGGGAGGGGGAGGCTTTTCTGAGCTCTAGGCTGAGAAAGCAACGCGAGCCGAGGTCGCTCCACTCAGTTTCATTTCCTCAGCTCCAGCTGCTTTCAGTCCACTCGGGAGGAGGGGGAGGCTTTTCTGAGCTCTAGGCTGAGAAAGCAATGCGAGCCGAGGTCGCTCCACTCAGTTTCATTTCCTCAGCTCCAGCTGCTTTCAGTCCACTCGGGAGGAGGGGGAGGAGGGGGAGAGAGAGAGAGAGAGATATCATAAGAACGGCTCTTGGTTTTTTCTTGCAAGGGAGAGAGTGACTCCTGCCTACCACTGTCATCATCATCATCTTTTGGGTTAGTGAATCAATCAAACCTTTCATGATAGTGAGATCGTTTCCCAAATTTCCCTTAAATCAGGGAAGAAATCAGAAACAAACCTTTGGGCTGAGAATAAGCTTGTTCCTATGATGCCATTTTTGTTCACTGCAGTGTGAAAAGTGTGAAAAAACACACTTCTTTTTCTTCATCTTCTTGTTCCCTATTTACTGGTCTCTTTCAAAGAGGAAATTGTGAACATCAAACTTATTCTCAACTGTCCTAGTGAAAGTTTTTATTGGTATCTATTTTTATTTTTGAAATTTACCAGTAGCTGCTGCATTTCCCACCCTCGACTTATACTCGAGTCAATAAGTCGACTTATACTCGAGTTTTTTGTGGTTAAATTAGGTGCCTCGGCTTATATTCGGGTCGACATATACTCGAGTATTTACGGTATAGGGATTTGGCTTGTCTCCCGCTTTAATCCCTAGCAAAGGTTTGTGATCGGTAACAATAGTAAAAACTCGTCCATACACATATTCATGAAACCGTTTCACAGCAGATACAACAGCAAGAGCCTCTTTGTCGATTTGGCTATAGTTACGTTCAGCCTTTGATAGGGTCCTTGAAAAATAGGCAATAGGGGCCTCACTACCATTTGGTAACACATGACCCAAAATGGCTCCTACTCCAAATGGTGATGCGTCACATGTAATTGATAAAGGCAAAGTCTCATTATACTGCATTAAAACAGCATCTGAGGTTAGTAAGTTTTTCACTTGTCGAAATGCGTGCTCCTCTCTGTTTCCCCAGACCCAGGTTGCTTTTTTGTCGAGAAGTCTATGTAGGGGCTCAGCTACGGTCGCTTTCTGGGGCAAGAAGATGTTGTAAAAGTTAATGAGCCCCAGGAAAGCTTGGAGGTCAGTCTTATTTCTGGGTCTTGGGGCATTTTTGATTGCTTTTAGTTTGCTATTAGTGGGGTGAATGCCTTGTTTATCGATTAGATACCCCAGGAACTCTACTTTATCTGTACACAGTTGACATTTATCTTTTTTAACCTTAAGGTCAGAATCTTTAAATTTCTGGAGAACCATTTTAAGACGCTTTTCTAGTACTTCTTTATTCGGGGCCGCAATTAAACATCATCAAAGTATGGCATGACCCCTTTGATCCCTTGCAAGAGTCTCTCCATCAGACTTTGAAAAATCCCTGGGGCTACGCTCACTCCGAATTGGAGTCAGTTGCATTTAAAGGCGCCTCGGTACGTAACGATCGTCTGTGCCTCTGCGGTTTTTTTTATCTACAGGCAGCTGTTGGTACGCCTGTGCTAAATCCAATTTAGCGAAGACTTTTCCGCACCCCAGGGAATGGAGAAAGTGTTGTACCACTGGCACCGGATAAGCATTCTGTTGAAGGGCGTGATTAAGGGTGGCCCGGTAGTCCCCACAAATCCTTAACGATCCATCTGGTTTGATGGGTGTTATGATTGGTGTTTCCCAACGAGCGTGGTCTGTTGGTTCTAAAACCCCCTGGGCTATTAATTTATTGAGCTGCTCATCAATCTTTGGTTTAAGGGCAAAAGGTACCCGACAAGGCTTAAAGCGTATGGGGGCTACTTCAGGGTTAAGGTTAAATGATATTGGGGTCCCCTTGTACTTGCCTAGTTTGTCTGCAAAGACATCCTGGAATTCCTGGACAAGGGCCTCCTCCCAGTTGTTGCTTCTGGTTTGGTGAATGCCGGCTACCTCAATCCCGAGTGGGGTGAACCATAGAAGGCCTAACAAGCTAGGCCGGTCACGGTCGACGACGGTCAGTGGTAATGACGCAGAACGATTTTTGAATGATACTTGGACTTGGCTGGATCCAATGACCAGAATTCAGTTCCCCTGATAATCCTTGAGTATGATTCTTTGGGCTCTGAGGTCTTGACGTCGGACGGCAGGGATTAATTATTTAAGGGTCTTCCAAGAAACCATCGAAAGGGATGATCCTGAATCAACTTCCATCACGCAAGGTTGGTTTTCGATGGCGACCTTCACTCGGATCTTCTTTGCATCTAGCGATGAAGCGTGACCGATTGTAATGATTTGGTGTGCCTCTTCTCGTCTCGTTGAAGTGGCCAGTGTTTTATTTCTGTTGGAGTGGTTGTTCCATTGGTGGTTCAAATATTCCCAACTCACAGGACGATTCTTTGTGGTCTGGTGGTAGTTGTTTCCCCTCTGAAATGGGCTGGATCCTTGCTTGCTTCTACAGACTTTCTACAGACCTTCCCAATGTGGCCTCTTTTCCCACAGAAATGGCATAGCGCGTCGAGGAATTTGCAGTCTGATCACAGATGGTTTGCCCCACAACCCGTGCATTGGTGCGGTAGTCTTTGATTCCGCTGGTGGCGTTGGTCACATTCAGACCGGAGCCAGTTGACCTCCTCCTCATCACTTTCTGATGGCGATTCGAGGTCCTCGTGGTGGGTCGCTGTTGTGTGCCTCTCTAGGCGAGGTGAGGTATCGCTGGCGAGTTGACGGAGTGGTGCGTTGGTGCGGCGCATTCGGGCGGCTGACTTCCTGTTTGCTTCTACTGCAGTAGCGTCCTTGATGACATCAGCAAGGTTGATGTCCCCTTTGGCCATGATCTTGTTCTGTATTGTCTGGTCATCTAATCCCAGAATTATTCAGTCTCTCAGAGCTTCTTTGAGGTCTGCGAACCCACAGAGGCCTCCCAGGTTCCGGAGATCTGTGATGAAATCTGCAATGCTCTCTCCTTTCCGCTGGTCTCTCTGGTAAAATTCATGTCTTCGGACAAGCGTTGGTACGGCGGGTGTATAGTGGGCCCATAGAAGGGGCGCGAGGATGTCCCAGTCCATGGTTTTCACCTCAGCCAGTTTCGCTAGTGCCTTGGCCATCTTAAAGACAGCAGGCCTGAAGTGGGTCAGGAACACTGCTCGCTTTTTCCCCGTAGTGGCATCCTTCAAGTTGTTGGTCTCCAGAAACATCTGGAACCGGTCTATGTACGAGTCCCAGTCTTCTTGTGCCGGGTCAAATGGAGCGGGTGGTATGGCACCGCTGGACATGGTTTCTGTTGTCGATGTGCCTTCAGCCACGTGCTCTGTTTGGTGCTATATAGTGTTCAGTCAGCTCTGATGTCTCCGCATCCCATCCTCGTCGCCAGTGTTAAGTTCTGCGCATGGGTGCAAGGAACGGAGACGAGGCAGTGAACAGTGAACTTCAACTCTTTATTAATCATTCTGAACAGAGCAAAACCCTAGGGCAGCAGCAGCCCTTTTTTTTTTTTTAAACAAATTTTATTAATTTTACAAAAAAAAAACAATACACAATCCAGGCATAACAACTTGAAAAATCTTTTCTAAAAAAATAATAATAATAATTAAAGAAGAAAGCCAATAGAACATAACTCCAAATTGTAATATCAATATTTACATTATCTATTTAACTTCATATCTTATCCAAACTTCTTCTTTTATCCAAATTATATTTCTTGCTTATTAAAATTTTATTGCCTTTCATAAACATACAAAACACAAAACATAAACAAAACTAAAACATCTTTTCTGAAGGCTGCCTGATCCGGGTTGAAACTCTTCACACAGACACAAATTCAAACATCATATTCACTTTATATATCCTTCCATATCTTATTATCATTTTCTTTTTTATATATATAAACCAATTTTATCAATTTTACAAAAACAGTGCTTAAACAATCAAGGCATAACAGCTTATAAATTCTTTCCTAAAAAAATAATAATAATTAAAGAACAAACCAATACTTTATCTATTTAACTTCATATCTTATTCCAGCTTCTCCTTTTCATCCAAATTATTTCTTATTGATTAAAATGTTATTGCCTTTTATCAATATACAAAAAAAAAAAAAAATAACAAAACCTTTATATATCCTTCCATATCTTATTTCCATTTTCAATAACATTCTTTGTCTGTTCTATTTCCAACTATCCATTCATCTTTTTTCTTTTACTATACTTCCCCTATACACTAACTGGAGTGACACCTTTAACTCATTACCCTAACTTAAAAGTACTTCATATAACAATTTTTCTTGGGGTTCTGTTTAAAAGATTCTAAAATTACACAATAAATTTTATACTCTAAATACACATATAAAAAACACAATCTTATGTACCCTCCAGAATCCCTCTTTTATCCTAAATTAAATTCACCCATTGTCTCTGAATAAACTTTTTTTCTTTAAATCTTGCTTCCCCTCATTGAGGCTTCTCCTCCCCCCCTTTCTCTCTTGCTTATTCTTCTCCTTGCCCTTTTTACCCCTTTGTCTTTCCTCCTCCCTTTTCTTACTCCCTTTCCTTTGCTTTCTAACCTTGCCTCCACCTTTCCGCTCATTTTTCTCTTCTTTGGTTGTTTTTATAATTCTTAAAATCCCCTTTTTCTTATCCTTTTTCTCCTCCTCCCCGGAAAGAACCCATTGTTCATCAAAGATGGCTTCTTCTTCTTCTTTGTCCCAGTCCTTCTGCTGCATAATCAACTTTTCATAAGTACATAACGCCATTTCTAAGAATTGAAACAAACTGCCCAAAGTATCTTCTTTTTTATATTTTTGATATTCAGTCTTTAGTTCATCCACAAGCGATGCCATCATGAAAAAAGAAACTTTTCCCAAAACAACCACAAATATTTTTAATCAAGAATAATTCAAAAAAAAAAAAATTCCAAAAATTAATACTTTTCTTCCTTCTTCTCTTTCTCTTTCTGGGGTTAATGTTTAATCAAAGGGGTCCAATTACCATATACCTTTCTTTGGGATTCTAGGCAATCTCCTCCTTTTTCAGCTTCTGCTCCAATTTTTTTTCCTCTCCCTTCCCACTTGCAATATCAATTTTAAATAATCAGAAATCCATACCTCCAACAAGGGTTTTCCAATTTCTTAAGTTTTTCAATGTCCAAAACCCCTTTTGTCCCTTAGCTTCAACTCTCAAAACAATTCACTTTCAATGTCCAATATATCCAAAATATCTGCTGTTTCCATGGGGTGGGAGAGTGAAGAAAAAAAAAAAAGTTCCCTTTAACAGCTTCTCCGCCGCTTTCGATCTTCTTAGGGATACAATGTATCCTCCAGCAATTCAGACAGCTCAGTTCCAACCAATTTGCAAGATGTTACTTGACCCGGCTCAGACAGCACTTTCACTCTTCTTACTTCCTCCAGCGCAATCTTACCCGGTTGCTGGCTTCTTCGTGGCGGCCATTGCTGACCGCCGCTCCACCGCCTTGGGAAAAAGGGGTTTTTCTGGAGGGGAGGGGGTCTGCGACACCCCCAACCCCCTGTCCGACTCCCCTCTCTGTTCAGCTGTCCCTACAGGGCAGCCATATCCCCCTGACCCATCTGGATCGGGGGTACCTTGGCGGCTAGCACAGCAGGAATCGCGAGCTGTCGCGAATTCCTGCTGCCCCGAAGCCACGCGAAACCGGAAAAATGGCAGCAGCAGCCCTTTTATAGGGTAGGCTGCTGACCTATTAGCCAATGAGAAACATGGAAGTGTTAAACCCTTGAACCAATGAGAATGGCTCGTTAACAGATCCTAGTGGTTTCTCCGGTTCGTAAGCTGGGTGCAACTGGTCGAGGTGGGAGCGGAGCTTTTGTCCCATTAGCAGTTCAGCGGGAGTTTTGTTGGTGACGCTATGTGGGGTGATGTGTTGCAAGAAGAGGATTTGATTGACCTTGTCATCAATGTTGTCGTAGTCTACCTTTTGCAAGGTTTTCTTCACAAATTGGACCATACGTTCTGCTTTGCCATTGGTTGCAGGCGAGGTGAGCGCATGGCGGATGCCGCGGTCAGCGAGGTACTGCTCGAACACTAGTGCGGTAAATTGAGGGCCGTTATTGGATACCAGAACGTCTGGTAATCCGTGGGTTGCAAAGAGTCTGTTTAAGATTTTGATAACCACCTCGGAGGTCATAGTCGTCATGCGATGGATTTCAAGCCAATTCGAATAGGCGTCGACGGTAAGCAGGAAGGTGTGGCCTTTGGTTGGCCCCACGAAATCCAGGTGAATTTGGGACCAGGGTCCACGTGGTATCTCCCATTCAGTAGGCATGGCTTTTGGTGGAGCGTTGCTGACTTCTTGGCATTTGGGACAAACTTTAACCCACTGTTCGATTTGCTTGTCAATGCCCGGCCACCATGCGTAGCTTCGTGCAAGGGCTTTCATTCGCATGATGCCGGGGTGGCCATCATGCAAGGTTCTCAGCAGCACTTTCTGGAGTCGTTCTGGGATAACAACTCTATCGCCCCAGATGACACAACCCTTCTGGGAGAAGAGCTTGGTTTGTCGAGTCTTGGATGGTGTGAAGTCATCTGATAGCTGGTCCAATGGCCATCCACATTCTACCCAGCCTAGGACTTGTGCTAGGGTGTGGTCGCGTTTGGTTTCTCTCGCAATATCTCGGGCGGTTAGTGGCGGCGAGTTGAGTGCCTCGATTTGCAACGTGGTTACCGTTGGTGCAGGATCGTTGAGAGTCTCTGCAAGCAGTGCTCGGCTCAATGCGTCGGCGTGGGGAATGGCTTTCCCCGGGCAGTATTGCAGCCGATAGTTATAAGCAACTAAGAATTCTGACCATCGGGTCATCCTAGGAGATAATATGTAGGGAGTCGGCTTATCTCCGGCTGTTATCCCCAATAAAGGTTTGTGGTCAGTCACAATAGTAAAAGCCTGGCCATACACATATTCGTGGAATCTTTTCACAGCTGAGACAATTGCGAGGGCTTCTTTATCAATTTGTCCATAATTTCACTCAGTCTTTGAAAGAGTCTTTGAAAAATATGCAACAGGGGCTTTGTTCCCATTAGGCAATACATGGCTCAGAATGGCGCCCACCCCGAAAGGCGATGCATCACAGGTTATAACTAACGGCAAAATCTCGTTATACTGCATGAGTACAGAGTCAGAAGAGAGCAGTTTTTTAACGTTACGGAATGCCTATTCTTCACGGTAACCCCATAGCCAATTTGCTTTTCTATCTAACAACCGGTGTAATAGTTCAGCGACAGTTGCTTTGTGCGGCAAAAATACATTATAAAAATTGATGAGGCCTAGGAACACCTGGAGATCGGCCTTGTTTCGTGGCCTGGGAGCGTTTTTAATTGCTTTTAATTTACTTTCGGTAGGGTGAATGCCCTGGCTATCAATCAGGTACCCTAAAAACTCAACACTGTCAGTACATAATTTACATTTGTTTTTTTTGACCTTAAGACCGGCCTCTTGGAATTTTTTTAGGACTAATTTTAACCGGTCCTGTAAGATTTTTTTTGTAGGGGCTGCAATTAATACATCATCAAAATAGGGGACCACCTTAATTCCTTGCAATAACCTTTCCATAAGGCTCTGAAAAATCCCCGGGGCTACACTAACTCCGAATTGCAGCCGGGTGCATTTAAAGGCACCTCGGTGCGTCACAATAGTTTGGGCCTGTGCCATATTTTCATCTACTGGTAATTGCTGATATGCCTGAGCTAAATCTAATTTAGCGAAAACTTTTCCGCCCCCCCAGGGAATGGAGGAGGTGCTGCACCACTGGAACTGGATACGCGTTCTGCTGTAGGGCGTGGTTCAAAGTGGCCCGGTAGTCCCCACAAATTCGGATTGACCCATCTGGCTTGATGGGTGTTACAATAGGGGTTTCCCAAGGGGAGTGATTGATGGGCTCCAACACCCCCTGAGCTATCAGTTTGTCGAGTTGTTCGTCGATTTTCGGTTTTAAAGCAAACGGAACTCAACGGGGCTTTAGGCAAATGGGAGCTATTTTTGGATCTAAGCTGAATGAGATCGGGGTCCCCTTGTACTCGCCTAAGCTGTCCGCGAAGACGTCCCTGAACTCATAGACAAGGTCTTCCTCCCAGTCACAGCCACTGACTTGGTTTACGCCGGCCACTTCAATGCTGACTGGTGCGAACCATTGGAGTAGGTTAGGCCTATCTCTATCGATGACCGTTAAAGGTAAATACGCTGTGTGCTTCTTGAAGGAGACTCGGACTCGGCAGGACCCGACGACGGAGATTCGATTCCCTTGGTAGTCCTTGAGGATGAGGCATTGGAAACAGAGATCTTGGCGTTGAATTGTGGGGATGAGTTGCTTGAGTGTCTTCCAGGACACCATCGAAAGGGACGATCCCGAGTCAACCTCCATGTGGCAAGGCTGGTTCTCGATGGCTTCCATAACTCAAATTTTCTTAGTGTCCAAGGCTGAGGCGTGACCGATAGTGATAGTATGGAGAGCCTCTTCTTTCTGCAAAACTCGATTTCTGTAGGAGTGGTTTACTGGCTCTCGCTGTACAGGACGGTTTCCTGTCGATTGGCGATAGTTAGCCCCTTTTGAGGCCTGGCTGGGTCCTGGCAAGCTGCGGCAAACCCGTCCGATGTGGCCTCGTTTCCCGCACTCATGGCAGAGTGTGTCGCGGAATTTGCATCTGGATCTGGCATGGTTGGCTCCACAGCCAGCGCAAGGGCGTAAGGGCTTCGGGTGAGGGTCCTGGTCAGACCGCAATTGATGGACCCCTTCTTCGTCGCTGTCTGATGACGAAGAGAGGTCCTCGTGGTGCGTCGTTATGAGCTGTCCTTCCGACTTGGGTAAAATGTCGCTTGTCGGTGTACGTACCGGAGCACGGTTTCGGCATAGTTGTGCAGCCGACTTCCTGGTTGCTTCCGCCGCAGTAGCATCGGCGATGGCGTCGGCAAGGCTGATGTTGCCTTTCGCCATCAGCTTGTTTTGGACACCTGGTGCATCTAGTCCCAGAACTATGCGATCTCTTAGTGCTTCTTCCAAATCGGCGAATCCGCAGAGGCCTTCCAGGTTTCGGAGGTCTGCTATGAAGTCGGCCACGCTTTCTCCCTTCCGCTGGCTCCTTTGGTAAAACTTGTGGCATCTCACGAGCGTAGGCACAGTCGGGACATAGTGATCTCATAGGAGAGGTTCGAGGTCATCCCAATCCATGTCTTTCACTTCTCGAGGTTTGGCAAGTGCTTTAGCCATCTTAAATACGGTTGGACCACAATGTGTTAGGAACACCGCCCGTTTCTTTCCTGGTGTGGCATCCTTTAAGTTTCTAAGAACATTTGGAAGCGATCCATGTAGGACTCCCAGTCCTCCTGTGCTGGATCGAACGGAGCGGGTGGTACGATGTCGCCGGACATGGTTCCATTGTTGGCGTCGTCTATCACGTGCTCAGTGTTCTTCGAAGTTTCGTTGGTTCAGATTTCTCCAAATCCCACCTTCGTCGCCAGTGTTATGTTTTGAGCATGGGCGAGAAAGAATGGAGACAAGCCTCTGAACGGTGAACTTCAGCTCTTTATTTACATTGTGACAGCAGTTAAACCCGCCTTATATAGGCAAACCCTGTAACTTTTAACCAATAACGAGCTAGGAACGCTAGCTCTTAGAACCAATAGGAACTCTCTGTTAAGGGCCAATCAGATTCCCCGGAATGGGCCAATCCGGTCCGGCCGCTTAACAGCCAATCAGAAGTGCAGGGCCAGAACCCTGCACTTACTCCAAGCTCACACTTTATTAATCTTTATGCATACACAACACCTTCCAAATAATATTTCATATATCCTTAATTAATGTGATTTAAGCATCATTTTTAAATAATGATTTCCTTTGGAACTACTAAAAGTGAGTTTCAGCCACAATCTCTAGAAAGGCTCTGGAGGCTGAATGCAAAAGTTTGTAGTTAAATCAAATTTTGTTTTCCTAGTTCAATCTATTTTGAGGAGGGTTATTCATAGGGCAACTACCAGTAATTTTTCTGTTCAGGAAGAAAAGAATGACAGCCTTCGATTTTTATGAGCTTTGCAGTAAGAAGCCATTTTAAGAAAGCGAAAGATCACTCTAGTTTTTATCTTGTTGCCCTTGATCTAGACAAGCCATTCCTTCCTGTCTTGTGGTTCCTTGCCAATGATACTTCCTGGTACCGATCAGAAGGGGCAGGTTGACAGAAATGGACACCTTAATCTCTTTCTTTTGACTTCCACATTGGACACCTGTAAAGTTCTCCTAGAGAATAATTTTTTTCCAAATATGTGAAAAGGAATGGCATTTTGATCTCCTGAGTCTATAAATATAACATTTTTAAAAAGTGACATTTTTGTAGATGGCAGAAATATCATATTTCTGATGTTTTGGAAAAGCCTGGAACTACTGCTGTACTGTACAAGCTTTACTGTTCCCAGTTAATTGTGGAGGATGGAAAAAAAACCACTTTCATTAGTAGAAAAATAAAAGGTAGCCTAGCACCAATGATAATAAATTGCAGCATCTTTAACAGAAATGGCACAATTCTTTCAATTGCTTTTTGCCCTGTAGCATTAGAGCAGCTAAGTATAATTTATGCCCCCCCCCCCAACCAACACCCAAACCTCTCTAATTTCTCCTTCTTCTTTTTAGTTTTGTTTTACCTGATGACATTATATCTAGTTCATGCAATATCAGGGTAATAACAATGATATTCTAATATTAATGCATGGAGAAAAAGTATACACTGTGATGAATAATAGCTTCGTGTTTTTGGATCTCCTTGCCAAGTCATATTAAAATGACAAATAATTGCAATTGCTTTGCAGAGGAATGAACAAGCTCTGTAGTCAAAAAGCACATTAGGAACCAGGGGTGTCCATTTGTTATCCTTTGTCAGGAAAACATGGTTCTTAATGAAAGAGAATGAAGGGACACTGATTGAGGATGGTGACACTAAGCTTCTCTCTCAGCAAGAGCACTGACAATGGGTATTAAGAAGCAAACTGAAAGGTTAAGGCACAACTTTGGAACTTGAAAATCTGAAACAATCCAACTCTCCTCTTTGCCTAAACTGCTATTTAAAAGCAACCAGTTTAAATGCTGTCACCAGCTGCCTGAAGTCATGAAGGCCAGATAGCAGACTGTAGAGGAAGCAACAAATCAATGCCTTTTGGAAAAGAAACAGAAAATACCATATTTTTTGGACTATGAGACACTCAGAACTATCAGATGCGCCTAGCTTTTGGGGAGGAAAACTAGAAAAAAAAAGGGATAGATAGCGGTGACGATCCCCACCACCTGGAACAGGCTAAAAATGGAACGGGTGGAGGCCAAAAATGGGGCACATGGAGATGGCAATGGGTGGCAGTGGTGATGTGTGGCTGTGATCCCCACAGCCTGGAACAGCTGATTACCAGTATTCTGTGAGGCTGATCCAACTGCCAATCAGGTGCTCATGCAAAATCAGGCTGGGAGACAGAAGCCGAAGGGGAGGCGGTGAGTGGGCAGGCCTTTGGCAACATTCGCTGTATAAGATACATAGACATTTCCACCAACTTTTCTGGGGGGAGGGAGTGCATCTTATAGTCCAAAAAATATGGTATGTTTTCAAAAAAGGTATCTGCTTTCCTTCCTTCCTTCTTTATAACTTTTTATTCCAACTACTGTTTTTTCAAGCTAATAGTCTTAACTAATAGCTTCAGCCAAGGTATTTTTCCTGAGTATTAATGAGCACCTTTGGGAGATCTGATGTTTGGCAGTAGAAGTCAACCATATGGAACATCATAAGTCATTGGGGACTCAAACCTACATGCCTGTGCTGACTGGGGCAGAGGTAAACACATACCAATGCAAGATTATTTACTTCAGTTCCTGCAGTTCCCTAGCCTCACTTCCATTCTTGAGTTTTCATTTGCTCTTCAGTTAATCCCAGCGTGATACAAAACACAAATCCATCTAGATCTTTCCTAACTTGATATTTTCCTTCCTAAGATCGCTTTATACTAACTGCTTGAAATCCATACATTATGAAATATGGATTGGAAAACATGCTTGAGCAGTGTTCGATTTCTGTTGTTCAAATCATAACCAATTCCTACAGACACACACACATACACACTTCTCATGTCTCTTTGCCTTTTGAGGTCATATTTCATGAGGATATTTTAGAAAGGCAGTGAGAGAGAATTTGGACACCTGAATATTCATTTCATTGCAATCACAACAGGTTAGCTCCAATATTTCAGGACAATGTCTTTAGCTACCTGGTTAATTCTATTAGCAGTTATAGTCCATAAACTCAATATTTTTCTCCATCTTCTGCTACCTGTTTCCTTAATCAGAGATGATTATTTAGGAACTTCCTCACCAAAATGAGTGAACTTCATGTTAAAGGCTGTGCAATTGTACAGAAAACAGGAAAGAATGTTCATCTGAGATAAATTTAAGGAACTACCCAGAGAATCACATTTTAACTAATACATGAGCCAATGCTATTATTAAAAAAATCATATAGGCGCAAAAAATTTACATTTCTATGATTAGATTTTATAATGTATAGAATTGTTATCAGTTAGAAAAAAGTGTTGTGAAGATTTTTTTTCACTCTAGTGAAAAGTTCTTTTGACCACAATAGGAGGACAAATTGTTCATAGATCTTACGTGGCACTTCTGAAACATATATTTTCTGTTCTGTAATTTTCATGTGCAATGCTTGGACTAGAAGAAAAAAGAGACAGAATGCCAATATCTTGATGAATAATGCCCTTATTTGTCTTGTTTATAGGTTGATTGTTCTCGACATTCACTCTTAGTTCTAACAAGACTAAAATGGAAGATCCAGTAATGCATTTTGGAATCCATATAAATGTAGAATTTTATGAAGAAACTCAGATACAGAAAACAAAACAACTAAAGAATGAAAAGGTAGGAACAGATATTTGGAGGAATATATATAGTATCTTATACTGAGTAAGCTTAATTTTAATCAGCAAGATAAATGATCTCAGAAAGTAATAAAGATCTAATTTTGCTTAGGTTACAGCATGGGGTCTTTGGCCTTATTCAATATGTGCATTGTAGATGTGTTTGAGTTAACATTTGTTGAATCCCAGTTCTGTTGAATTATACATCATTTTGTAAGAAAGATGGGTATTATAGTCCAACATATCTGGGAGTATAAGAGATGCTGGCTGTATAAGATTCATTGAGACTTGCTTCATAGAATTTCATTATAAATAATTTGAATTGTTAGTGTCCCATGTAATTTTTCTGACAGTCTTGTGCTAAATGGATATAATTCTTAAGTAACTATATATAGTGTTATATATATTTGCATACTTATAATACTGCATTATGATTGGTCCGCCAATGCTACCTATTGATTGGTCCATACTGATTACTTGAATACTGTTTTATAATTGGTCTGCCTGACGGCGGGAAGTTTAAGGAGCCATCATTGGCTGCGAGCCATGAGCAGCTGCTATAAAAGAGGCTGCCGTGGCTCCGGTTTTGTTGAAGTTACTGAGAGCGAATAAAGAGCTGCGATCACACTGGTCTCGAGTCAGTCTGTTTCCCATGACAGAACACTGGTGATGAGGATGGGATTCTGAGACAAGGAGACCAGTTGAGTGCATGTCAACGAGAACCGAGCAACCAACGAAATGGCCAGCAACAACTCGCCACCCGCACCGTTCAACCCAGTGGAAGAAGACTGGGAATCGTACATTGATAGATTCCTTATGTTCCTCGAGAGCAACGAGCTACACGGGATAACGAACCAAAGGAAGAGAGCTGTGTTGCTGACGCACTGTGGTCCCACAGTCTTCAAAATGGCCAAGGCATTGGCCAAAACCCAGGACATTAAACAGATGGCATGGCCAGATTTGAACTGGCTACTGAGAGCCCATTATGCACCGACTGTCTCTAGCCTTATCCGGAGACATGAATTCTACAAACGAGGCCAATGAGAACGTGAGAGCATCGGGGATTTCGTGGCGGCTCTAAGGGACATTGGAGGGGTGTGCGAGTTTCTCAACACGGATGAAGCCATGAGAGACCGCATGGTCCTCGGACTGAGAGACCTTATCCTACACAGCTGACTGCTGACCCGACCCAATATCACCGTGACCGAGGCCATCGCTGAAGCCACAGCCACTGAAGCAGCGAAAAAATCAGCAGCCACTATGCGGCTAATGAATACAACAACCCAAGAAACTCCAGGCGAACTGAGCCAAGCCTGAGACAGGAAACCAGAGGGCACGCAGAAGGCCACCACCACCACCACCACCCACCATGAGGACATCGATTCCTTGCCCAACACCCAACAATGAGGAAGAAGAAATACATAGACTCCAGTTGGAACGGAATCGGTGAGAGAAGAGGGAAAGGAAATCAGAGTTCTGGGTGTGGAGGAAACCACCCACGTTCCGAGTGCTATTTCCTCGATGTCATTTGCAGACACTGCGAGAGACGGGGGCACATCGCTACAGTCTGCCAGAACAGAAAGAGCTACAGCCCTAAAAGATGAGGCAGCACCCCCCCCCCAGAACAAGAGAGAGACAGACCGGGAGTCGTTGGAGCCGAGAAAACAGAAGCAAGCGGTTCAACGAGAAGGAGGAAACACACCAGTTTTTTATGGTATCTTCTAGAGCTTTAATCATTTGCCTCTTCCTAATGTTCTTTTTCTTTATATAGTCAATTATTAATCCTCTTGCATATGCCTTCATTGTATCCCAAACATTCTGTATTGAAATATCTTCTTTTTTGTTTTCATTAAAGAAGAAGCCAATTCTTTTTCCATCCATTGTGTAAAGTCTTTTTCCTTTAGAATAGTATTGTTTAATGTCCATCTAGATCTTCTTTTTTGTCCTTTCCATTTAATTGTCATTGGATTATGGTCTGCCCATGTACTTGTTTCAATATTTATTTCTTGAATATTAGATAATAATTCTGTTGATGTCCAAATCATATCTATTTTGGACCAAGATAAATGTCTGTTTGAATAAAAAGTATATTGTTGAATTTTAGCATTTCTTTCTCTCCATATATCTTTTAAATTTAATTCATCTATCATTTTGAAAAAGGATTTAGGGAGAGTTTTCCTATTTTGTCGTGTTGTTTTTACTGTATAGTCCAGTTTATTGTCTACAATTCCATTGAAGTTCCCCATCATAAGTATATTAACATAGTCCAGTTCAATTATTTTCATATGTAATTTTTTATAAAATTCTTCTTGTTTATCATTCGGGGCATAAATTGCAACCAAGAGTGTTTTTATATTATTATCCACTATTTCAACTATTAATACTCTTCCATCTTCATCAGTATAAATCAGTTTGGCTGGAGTGGTTTCTTTGATGTACAAAACCACTCCTCTTTTCTTACAATGAGTCAGAGAAGTAAATATTTTCCCTAACTTTGGTCATATCAATAATTGTTCATGTTGTTTTTTAATGTGTACTTCTTGTAAGCAAATTATATCAAATTTTAGCTTCTCTAATTTGTAAAAAGTTTTCCTTCTTTTGGTAGCTGAATTCAATCCATTTATATTCATGGAAATCAGTTTTTTTTCTCCCATGGTTATCCTTTATATTTAGGTCTAACAGCTCTTGTGGATCTTATTTCACGTTGTTCTTTGATCTCCATTTGCCACCTATTGTGCCTTCTTCTTTTTCCATCTCCATTTGGTCCTCTTCAGATTCAATTAAAATATTCTCTTTTTCTATCTCCATTTCTCTTCTTTTGAAAAATTCCTTATAGAATATTTCTGCTTTCACAATTGAATCAATTCTGTGTCTCTGTTCTTGCCATGTAAACATTAATCCTTCTGGAATCAGACATCTATAGTTCACCTCTTTTTTCAATAGCATTTTGGTCAAAAATCAATATTCTCTTCTAAACTCTCTCACTTTTCTAGGTACTTGTTTTAAGACCATAAAAAACTGGAAAAAGAATTACAGAAGACGCCACAGAAAAAAGATATTAAACTTAAAATGGACATAATTAAACATAAAATGGATCAAGCAGAGAAAGAAGAACTGGCACAAAAAATTAGAAGTGATAAACAGAACTATTTTGAAGATGCAAATAGGCCAGGTAGATGGTTAGCATATAAGTTGAGAAAAGAGAAAGAATCAAGGAAAATATCACAGTTAATAGATGAGCATGGTCAAATTTGTTATGATAATAAGGAGAAAAAGGCAATTATTCGAGATTTTTATGGACAATTATATAAACAGGAGGATCTTGATGAGGAAAAAATTAAACAGTATTTACAAAATGCTAACCTACCTAAGATACCTGATGAAACTCAGAAAATGTTAGAAAGTGCTATAACAATGATGGAATTAACTGAAGCGCTCAACGGACAGAACAATGGAAAAGCACCAGGACCAGATGGTTTCCTGGCAGAATTTTATAAAACATTACAAGAATTATTGAGCATTCCACTGTTAGAAGTCATGAATGAAGTTATGATAAATAAGAAAATATCTAAAACATGGTCAGAAGCTTATATTACACTTATTCCAAAAGAAGGGGTTGACCCATTACAAATTAAGAACTAAAGACCTATTTCCTTATTGAATGCAGACTATAAAATCTTTGCTTCAATCTTGGCAGAAAGGCTTAAAAAATATCTAAATAACTTTATTCACTCTGATCAGAATGGATTTTAACAAAGAGACAGATTAAAGACAATATGAAGGTAATCCTGGACACATTGGAACATTATGAGGCACACTCTGAAAAATAAATGGCTTTGATATTCTTAGATGCCCAAAAGGCATTTGATAATGTGAACTGGAGATTTATGTTACTATTATTGGAACAGATGGGCTTTGCTAGAAAATTTATCTAAGCAATAGAAGCCGTATATTATAAGCAAACAGCAAAAGTAATGATAGATGGAGAATTCACAGACTCTATCAATATTAAAAAAGAAATATTAGAGAGGATATAAACATAAAAGGAATGAAAGTCAAAAAGGAGGAATTTAAATTGCAAGCCTTTGCGGATGACTTGGTCTTTATTTTGGAAGACCCTTTAGAGACAGCTTTAAAACTATTGGAAAAGATAGAGACGTATGGTGAGATGGCTGGTTTAAAAATAAATAAAGACAAAACAAAGATTTTGACAAAGAACATGTTATTAAGACAAAGAGAAGAGCTGGCAGATTTATTGAAAATTCAGTTACGAACAAAGTTAAATATTTGGGGATATATCTGATGTCAAGATGTACTACACTGAAAGAGAATAACTATATTAAACTTAAACAGCAGATAGCATCCGACCTGAAAAAATGGGAAAACCTACAATTGTCATTGATAGGTAGAATTTCAACAATTAAGATGAATATTTTACCCAGAATTTTATATTTGTTCCAAACAATACCAATTAGGTTAAGTAAGGATTACTTTGAAGAATTAAATAAAATTGTGTTGAAGTATATATGGCAAGGCAAGAAAGCGAGAATAAAATTAAAACTTTTACAGGATGCTAGAATTAGAGGAGGATTTGGCCTTCCTAATTGGAAGTTGTATTGTCAAGCTGTGAACTTAATGTGGGTTAAAGAATGGATAACGTTAAGAAAGACTAGATTATTGGCATTAGAAGGTCATGATTTATTATTGGGTTGGCATGCTTTTTTATGGTATAAGGGAACTAAACCACAGGGTTATTTTAGAAGGCATTATATACGGGAATCGTTATGGTTGAATTGGGAGAAAATTAAGAAACAATGTTATTTGAAAATTCCAGTTTAGTTATCAACTATTTAAGCTTTTTCATATCCTATAACTTATAAGAAGGAACAAACAGTTAGATATGGGGAAATATTGGATGAAAAGGGTGAACTTAAAACGATGCAAAATTTAGAAGAACAATTTATAAAGATGAATTGGTTTTCATATGCGCAAATACATGCAAGGTATCTTAAAGATTCTAAAACAGAAGGATTTTATGATAAATTGACTGACTTAGATAGGATTTTGACAGGTACTGATGAAAAAGTGATTAAAAAACTATATCGTTATTTGTTGGAAATTAAATTAGAGGAAGAACAAGTTAAAGAAACAATGATTGCTTGGGGGAAGAATTTTGGACATGGAATTGATTTAGTGAAATGGCAAAAATTGTGGTCACAAAATTATAAAATGACAATGTCAACAGCATATAAAGAAAATTTGTATAAGATGTTTTACAGGTGGCACTTTCCCCTGACAAGAATAGCAAGAATGTTCAAGAATAAATCTGAAAAGTGCTAGAAATGTCATCAGATACCTGGCTCATATTACCATATGTGGTGGACTTGTGAGGAGGCCAGGAAATACTGGACTAGAATTCACATATGGCTGGAAAAAATGACAAAGAAACACATAGATTTGAAACCAGAGATTTTTTTATTGGGAATCTTACCTGATATATATAATAAAAATTTAAAGTATTTGATTGTAAATGTATTAACAGCGGCTAGGATTGTATTTGCTAAACATTGGAAGAGTGAGAAAATACCATTAGAGGAAGAAATTATTAAGAAAACATTGGAATGTGCTGAAATGAGTAGATTGACATTTGAAATTAGAGAACAAGAAGATAAACAATTTAATTAAGTTTGGGATCTCTTTTATCAATGGTTAGATAATACAATATAATAATAGAATATTTAGAAATTTAGGAAATAACGAATATAAAATTTTTCTTGGTTTTGATAATTTTTTAGAATATTTTATTAAGATAGATTTGGTATGATTCTATGATTCTATGATTTGTTATAAAATAATTTAACTTAATTATAGTTATCTCGCTTAAGTATGAATTAGTAAAATTATAGTCAAATGATTGTTCAATAATGATATTAGGATATTTAACTGATGATTGATAATGCGAGTTATTATGTAATATAATTATTTCTTTGACTTTGAAATGGATGCACAAAAGGGAGTGGTAAACCAACCGATACACTGTAAATTTATGAAGAATGATATTTTTTAATGTTATGTTTTATGTTTTATATGTTTTTGTTTGTCGTTAAAATCAATAAAACTTTTACCAAAAAAAAAAAAAAAGAGAAGGAGGAAACACACCAAACAATCATCATTGGCCATTCGAGCGCAACTGATGCAAAAAAGGTACACATCAAAGTCAACATAGAGGGACAGCCATGCGAGATAGAAGTGGATTACAGTTCATATCTGTCCATGGTATCATGGAATACCATAAAGAACTTGATACCAGACATACAAAGAAAAGAACTGGAAAAGCAAAACCTGACCCTGAAAGACTACCAGGGAAACAGGATCCCTGTAGTTGGACTCGGACATTTAAAAGTCAAGTTTAAAAGACATACTGAAATCTTCCCATTAACGATCGCTGACAGGGATCGTCCTAGCCTGCTTGGATTCGAATGGTTTGCACCCCTGGGAATCGGAGTGACAGGAATCAACAGCATCACTGAGATGGACTGGGAAAGGAGCCTTATATAGGAGTTCCAGGACATATTCGACGGGGAGCTAGGCAAGTACCGAGGGACCCCTATATCATTTAATTTGAACCCTAATGTAGCCCCAATCTGGCTAAAGGCCAGGCGAGTCCCCTTCGCATTAAAACCAAAAATCGATGAGCAATTGGATAAACTCATCGCACAAGGGGTATTGGAACCCATTGATCAAGCAAGATGGAAAACTCCAATTGTGACTCCCGTTATGCTAGATGGGTCCGTGCACATCTGCGGAGACTATAAGGCCACCCTCAACCACGTGCTACAACAAAGTGCATACCCCGTTCCGGTAGTCCAGCATCTTTTACATTCACTGGGGGGAGGAAAAGTTTTCACGAAGCTCGACCTTGTGCACATGTACCAGTAATTGCCAGATGACCCTGAGACAGCAGAGGCACAGACAATTGTGACGCACAGGGGACATTCAAATGCAAAAGACTGCAATTTGGCGTCAGCGTGGCCCCAGGTGTTTTCCCAAGATTGATGGAGCGCCTTCTGCAAGGACTCAAGGGGGTGGTCCCATATTTTGATGACATATTGGTATCTGCCAGGGACAAAAAGCAACTGGAAGACCGGCTGAGGGAAGTCTTGCGACAATTTAGAGAAGCAGGACTCAAAGTCAAAAGAGAGAAATGCTAGCTAGCCACCAATCAGGTTGAGTTCCTGGGATACCTCATAGATCAAGAAGGGATCCACCCCACCAGGAAAAAAAGGGGCTATCAAAGAAGCGCCCAGACCCAAAAACAAAGTAGACTTGCAGGCATTTTGGGAACTCATTAACTTTTACAATGTCTTTTTGCCGCAGAAGGCAACGATAATGGAACCATTGCACAGATCACTGGATAAGAAAGCTACCTGGACCTGGGGCTGACAAGAGGAAGCCGCATTCCAGGGAGTCAAAGACTTATTGACATCCGAATCTGTGCTAATTCAATACAGTGACACCGTGCCACTAACGGTCACCTGCGACACATCACCATTCGGTGTCGGAACTATCCTCAGCCACACTTTACCCAATGGGAGAGAAGCACCGATCGCTTTTTACTCCAAAATATTGTCAAAAGCAGAAAGAAACTACAGCCAACTGGATAGAAAAGCCCTAGCCGCAATAACGGGGGCCAAACGATTCCATGAATACCTCTATGGTAGGACATTCTCATTAATTACAGACCACTCTTGGGAATAATCGCGGGGAACAGGGCCATCCCCAACATCCTGTCACCATGGATGACACGGTGGTCAGAGTTCCTTGCAGCATACAGCTACAAGTTAATCCACTGGCCAGGAAAGGACATATCTCATGCTGATGCCCTGAGCCATTCACCCCTACCTGAATTGGAAGACCCGGCACCAATGACGTCCACTCTACAAATTGAGACACTACCGAACCTTCCCATAACCACATCTGACATCGCGAAAGAAACCGCAAAAGACACACAGCTGGCACAGATTCTAAACTGGGTAGGTTGGCCAGAAACTGATAATGATGAAACTTTTAAGCTCTTCCATAACCGACAAACTGAACTCTCAATTTTGAAGGGATGTGTACTGTGGGGGAAGAGGGTTATCATTCCGCAAATACTACGGGAAAAAGTACTGTATATGTTGCATGAAGGACACCTGGGTATCGTAAAAATGAAATCCCTGGCCAGGAGTTACATATGGTGGCAAGGGATGGACAAGGATATTGGGACATGGGTGGGAACATGCAACCAATGCCAAAAGTCCAGACCTACCTCCCCTCCTGCACCTGTCCTCAACTGGGACACACTGAGGGGCCCCTGGTCGAGGATCCACATAGATTTCGCAGGACCCACAAAAGGACATACATTTTTAATAATAGTAGACACTTACTCCAATTGGCTGGAGGTAAGCGTCATGCACTCCACGACGACAGAAGCCATCATCAAACAGCTAAGAAAATTATTCGTAATGCATGGGTTACTGGATCTATTGGTCTCAGACAATGGGCCGCAGTTCACCGAATTGTCATTTGAAAAATTCCTCGCCGAACAGGGCATACGGCATTCCCTAACAGCGCCCGGCCGGCTGGCTACAAACGGATGGGCAGAATGCATGGTTCAGTATACCAAAAAGGCATTAGATAAACTAGAACTGGGTGACATCCAAGACAAAATCTATAAAATGCTAACCATACAACATATAACACCGAGCACCATGACTAATAAGAGCCCAGTAGAACTTTTGATGAGCAGGAAACTACGGTCGCACCTGTATAGATTACACCCCACATACAACTCTGAAAAGCCAACAGACTCCTCCAGTAAGTACCACACATTTACAACAGGGGATCTGGTATATGCAAAAAAACCTTACAGGGGACCCACTTTGGATATCGGCTGGAATAACCCAAATAATGGGACCCCGGTCATACAGACTAGAAACGGAGGACGGAAGAAACTGGAGGAGACCAACTGAGGTCTAGAACAATAGAAAGAAAAACCAACAACCCTAGAACTGAAGGAGAACATACACACACACAAGTACCACATCAAATAGACAATAATAACCAAGCCAGAGAGGGGGTGATCCCTCAAACACAAATAAAAGGGGAGGGGTAGACCCTCCACTAACATGACAAAAAACAAAACATAACAACAAATTACCAACCAACACCACCAGTAGGCCCGCTAAGAAATCAAAACTACTTATCTGCAGACAACTTCGTAAGAAGGGAGCTGGCAGCGGAAAACCAACGCGAGGCCACTCCTGAAGGAAGCAGCCGAGCTGACTCAACCAGCCTGGGTAGACCAGGCGGGAGTGGCAAAGCCGACTCAACCAGCCTGGGTAGACTGGGTAGGAGCAGTATGGCTGGCTCACCCTTCCAGGAGCTTCCATGGAGAAAGACGGGAGGGACAGCAACTCCGTCCGAACCAGCCAAAGACAACACTGCAACTGAATTGCGCTGGTCAAGTAGGAACCATAAAAGTCCCACCTACTTACATGACTACATAACATAGGTTGGACCAAACCAAGTGGGGAGGGGTGTTATATATATTTGCATATTTCTAATACTGCATTCTGATTGGTCTGCCAATGCTGCCTATTGATTGCTCCATACTGACTACTTGAATACTGTTTTATAATTGGTCCGCCTGATGGCAGGAAGTTTAAGGAGCTGTCATTGGCCGCGAGCCGCGAGCAGCCACTATAAAAGAGGCTGCTGCGGTTCCGGTTTTGTTGAAGTTACTGAGAGCAAATAAAGAGCTGAGTTCACACTGGTCTTGAGTCAGTCTGTTTCCCGCAACAGAACATATAGGATTACAACTTTTAATTTGTGAAAGGTGTTTCAAGAAATAAAATATTGTGTGAAACAGATTAATGTGATTCTGAAGAAAAATGTCAACATGAGTGAATGAAAAACAAGAAAAAATTCAGACCAGGTCTGGATATCATCTAGCAGAGATAAGAAAAGCCATGGAGCAGATCACACAGAAATAATACACCAAGACCAAATCAGGTCCAGAATGACAGGTACTAGCAAAAGTTAATGTAACAGTCAACAAAAGTCTTAGCTGACATAGAAAAATATGTGGAAAGATGCTGCTGGAAAACGATTTCAAGAAAATCTATAAGGAAACAACATTTCCAGGGGCATGTCATTCATGTGAATTAATTCTGGCATCTTGTTTCTTCCAATGCCCCTAATGAACTTGGCCAATGGATAAATGAGAATTCATGTGGGTGGCAAGTGGTATACAATAAGAGCTTTTATAGATTAACAAGATGTGTGATTTGTGTGATTTGAGTTCTAGGAGCAATACATGCTGGCATAAGATCCCACACTCTTATGTTATCTTTAAAAATATTTTAATACATTCATGAATATTTACCCATCACATCTCCCCAAACTATTCACTATTTCTTTTAATAGTAATGTTATTAAATATTACAATTGAAAAAAAATCTAATACAAACTAAAATATAACAACAAAAAGGAAAAATAGAAAGTGCAGGAAAAAAAGAAATTAGAAAAAAAAGAAAAAATGAATATAGTAAAGAAAAAGAAAAATGACTTCCTGCTTCATCACAACAAGGATACACAATTTCAGTAACAGCACTTTATATTAAAATTCTTCCCTATCTCATATCTCATCTTCCAATATCTCATTGTTTATTTAAAAACAAATCTTTAAATCCCCATTGTTCAGTCCTGATCAGCAAAATTTTATTAATGGTTACCAGAGATATCAGAGATTTTAACTTTGATCAGATAAACCAATTTTATATCCCTTTATTTTACTTTTTACTTTTAGCAATCTTTAATTTGATTTTTAATTCCATAAAATAATTTTCTAGAACTTGGTTTTTTTCTTTGCCCCCTTTCACAACAATTTTCAAGGATTTAATAAATTCCTTTTATAAATCCAATATAGGAAAGTTATCCTGGCCACCCTTTTGGTCTGTTATTTAGCTGGTTTAGAATAGAATAGAATTCTTTATTGGCCAAGTGTGATTGGACATACAAGGAATTTGTCTTGGTGCAAATGCTCTCAGTATACATAAAAGAAAAGATACATTTGTCAAGAGTCAAGAATCATAAGGTACAATAAAAAATCAAATCATACTAGAAAACAGTTAATATAAATCATAAGGATACAAATGACAAAGTTACAGTCATACAGTCACAAGTGGGAGAGAATGGGTGATAAGGAGTGATGGGAAGATTAATAGTAATAATAGTGCAGATTTTGTAAATAGTTGATTGATAATTGGTTGTTTTAATTATGAAGACATCAATCACTTTCATTTCTGTGTCCAGTATAACATATTTTCCCATATCATTCTTGCAGTCTGTAATTTTTAAATCCACTTTAGGTAATTCCCAGTTTTTTTCAGTATAACATGTTCCCATTCCATAACATCTTTTGAATATAGTCTGTCTATAATGGCAGCATCCAGTGGGACTGATCTATCTGCAACTTGAAGCCTAATTTGGAAGCCATGACAACTTCTTTCATTTAGGATTGTAGGAAATTCACCCAATGTAAAATGTGTCGATACAGGATTCCTAATACCTGAAAAACAATTATTAAAGCAATTTTTAAAAGCAATTGGTGAAGGAAATATATGAATCCAGTGTCCATAAAGGTACCTGTTGAGGTAATTCCCTGTTAGGAGAATGAGCGCATACAGGGAGACATAGTGAGAGAAGTGTTTGAATAATACACACACAGCATACAGATACACTGTACAGTAAATGTAGCTTTTTACTTCCAGAAATGTTTAAGCAAAGTTCAAACACAGTCCAAAGTCATTCACAGGTAAAATAAGTCAGTTTTCATCCAGGGATAATCCAATAACAAAATCCAGTGTCAAAAACATTTCAGTATCAGACTTACATCAAATCCATGAATAACAATCAATATAGGAATGGCAAAACTCTCCAAAAGAAGGAAACAGGGACTCACTCACACTCTCATCTGAGGCTAAGACAACGCAGGTTTCTGGCTCCATCTTATGGAGGTGAATTACATTCCTAACAGTACCAACTGCATATCAGTTGGAATATCAGTTGGTAGTGATTTTGGATATCTTTTAGTCTTTTCAAGCAGGACACCCCAACCATTTCAGCCACGTTGTTGTCTAATCTCTTAAAAACTTCCAACAATGGAGTGCTCATCACTTCTGAAGAGAAGCCATTCCACTGATTAACTGTAACTTTCAGGAAATGTCTTCTTATTTCTAGTTGGGTCCTTTCCTTAATTAGTTAATACTTAATTAGTATCTCTGGACACCTGCATAACTGAATAGAAGCATTCCTGTCAAAGAGACAACAAATGGTCAAAATTGGGAGCGTCCTATCAAATTCTGTACCTGTAAACAGTGGTGTCCCCCAAGGCAGTGTTCTAGGACCAACTCTTTCATACTCTACATAAATGACCTCTGTGATCATATTAAGAGCAACTGTGTTCTCTTCACTGATGATGTAAAGCTATTCAACACCACAGACAATACTGCTACCCTTCAAAAAGACCTTGACTGTGTATCAGAATGGTCAAACAAATGGCAGCTTCAAATCTCAACAAATAAATGATCTGTCCTACATATTGGCAAAAACAAAACAAAACAGAAAATAAAATACAGGCTGAATAGTCAAGACCTTGTTGATGATCCAAACTCTATCAAGGATCTTGGAGTACTCATCTTTAATGATCTAAGTGCTAGAGCCCAGTGTAACTACATAGCCAAAAAGGCGTTAAGAATTGTTAACCTAATCTTATGTAGTTTTTTTCTCTGGTAATATTACACTAATAACTAGAGCATACAAAACATTTGTGAGACCAATACTCGAATACAGCTCATCAGTCTGGAACCCACATTACATATCTGATATTAACACAGTTGAGAAAGTCCAGAAATATTTCACAAGAAGAGTTCTCCACTCCTCTACTCGTTGCAGAATACCTTATGCCACCAGACTTGAAATTCTAGACCTAGAAAACCTAGAACTATGCTGCCTTCGGTCTGATCTAAGTATAGTATATAAAATCATACATTGCAATGTCCTACCTGTCAGTTAATACTTCAGCTTCAACCATAACAATACAAGAGCAAACAATAGGTACAAACTCAAGGTTAATCGCACCAAACTTGATTGCAGGAAATACGACTTCAGCAACAGAGTGATCAATGTCTGGAATATTCTACCTGACTTGGTTTCTTCCCCAAACCCCAAAAACTTTAACCTTAAGACTGTCTACTAGTCACCTCACCCCTTTTCTAAGAAGTCTGTAGGGGGCGTGCATAAGCGCACCAACGTGCCTACGTCCCTGTCCTATTGTTTCTTTTATATATATTTTATTTTTTTTATTTTTCTTATATGTATCCATGTATTCATAACTATGTTTTTACTTATACCTATTATCTTGTAAGCAATTGACAAACCAAATAAAATAAATAAAAAAAGTTTCAATCCATTGCTTCTTGTTCTACCTTTACATGTAGTTTGAGCAAAGGTGACTGCTATTTTGTGCTCTCCTTGCTGGCTCTTCATTGGGGTTGTTGGCTCTGCTTTTAACTGTCTTCTTTTTACCATTTGTTCTCTGGAAGTCCCCCAAATTAATGACTACAAAATCGCAGCTCCCCATATCCATCCCTAGATGGTCTAAGTAGATTATCAGGAGAAGTAACCTGAATATAGGTCTCAGTGGGAAGTTTGAAAGAGAAAATAAGAGAACTATATGTGGAGATAGCATTGTCTCAGGACATTATCTCTGTCGAAAGAGAATTATTATTGCTGTCCAGGGATATTGATTCTAAAATCTCAAATTGTATATATGTGAAAGCCTGTATAAATGAAAGAATTTATAGCCAGTTAATCAGTAGCTGATTTATCCCAATTCTGACTCACAGTATGTTTGCTTTAAGCAACAAAATATGACTCATTTCATACCAAAATGAATCATTGGTATGATAGAAGTTTGACGGGTTGATTAGAGGCTGATTTAGGAAATAGCTTCTTTGATTTTAGTCTAGAGTAAAACAAATCTCCATAGCATGAACATAATACATCTTAAGGCTGTAACCCTCCCTGATGACACACTGTGAGACTTTATTACTACTGTCACTGGGAATGTTCTGTGGCACATAAAACCCACCAATTTTAAATGGAAGCTTTGGAATCCTGGAGTTTCTTAGAACTTCATCATGATAAGACAACAATATTTAGACTTTCTGAAAGAGAGGTTCAATACCACTAATAATCTTAATTTTGCATAAATAAGAATTGGAATAAATAACTGTGTATGGAAGAGTCTTTCCATTTATCCCAAAGGATTAAATTAATGAGGTGAATAAATAAAGTCTACATCTTTTGCAATAAAGATATTCTAAAAGCCTTCTCCATCAAGATGCATAACCATTCATGAAGAGAATTAATGAGAGGGGAAAAGTTGCAAAAATCACACTTTGTTTCTGCAACACTTCACAGTCAAATTCCAAAATTGATGGTGATTTGATGTAAAAAGAATACTCTACATATCTGCATTTTTGCCCCAATGCAATAAATAGGCTTAGAAGATTGCGTTGTTTAGATCTGCTCATTTTCACCTTTGAAAAACTGGAAACTCATGGAAGCTTCCCCCCCCCCCCCCGGGCCATTTTCATGTGAGCAATTTGGGACTGAAATTAAGGAGGATGTAATTTACAAAGGATGCATATTGAAAGTCAAGGATACCTGCAGGAACAATAAAAAAAGAAGGATTATGGCTCTACCTCTGTCTTTTATTTTTTATTTTTACAACACAAGTAGAAAAAGTATCAGGGCTTTGATACTGCACTTGCAGCCTGCATCAATATATTTTTTAACCCTTTAAATCAACAAAGGGTACAGTTTTGTTTTTTTATTAGCTAAGTTATCACAAAAGGCAGTGTTATGTAAGCAACCCTGGTACTTTTAGTGTTTGGTAGGCTAAAAAGATCAATTAAATAATAACTAGAATAAACAATTGCAACATAGTTGTACGCAGTGTTGCTGAAGTTGTGGAATTGTTGAGCTTGACGTCTTATGCCCTGCTGCTATATTGAACTTAAAAAAAATAAAAAATATTTATTTTAAAAAGGTCAAGATTTAACATTTCATCTTCAAGATAGTTTGTATGCTCTGCTCTTGTCCTCTTGTGCTAATGACATTCTCTTCTTTTTAACTTTTGTGAGTTGATATAAACTCTTTTCTGTTGTTAGCTTTTCAGAATGTTTGCTAAATGAAGTGCCCTCCCCCCCCCACCATTGAATGTGGCTGGTTTTTCTGGTTATTGGCTGGCTGACACCATTCAGGGTGGATTTCTATCCCATCTTCCTTTGTGGTGCTAAGGAAAAATACCAAGGACAATCATAAATGTTCCACACTTTGTTACATCATAATTCATCCAACTGGGAACACATAAATAGAACCTTTTCTTTGAATTGTTTTGTTCCAAGCTCAAAACAAACAAGTTTTGTGCTTTTGTGAACATCTAAAAAAAAAAAAGTAAAATAGAACAATAAAATGTCACTACATAGGAAAATATTAAGAAGAGCAGTGCTGTTTTACTCAGAATGCCATATAGATAATGAGTTTCTGAGTAATTTAATTTAGGAGATGCTAACTTAAACATGTGGGTGCGATCAAGGCTATTCTCACTGAGATTATTTTTACTACACTACAGTTAAAAATTTCTGGTATTGTGAGCAAGCAACAACAGTATTAAATACATATTGATTAAGCATCTAATAATGTACATTCTTTCTTCTTTTACTGATGCTACTCTCTCTGAAATGGGTAGAAACTGAGATACCATCTATCTCTTTTCCCTTATTTGTCCCTCCTCATTCTCCTTTTCTTTTGCCTATTTTAATTTAATAGGAAAACCCGTTGCCAGATGCCAGGCAGATAAATGTACTGAAACCTTGCTAACATTTAATCTCTTTATGGATAGATGCAAATATTGCTGCCAATGATATCAGAGCCTGGTCCAGCAATCACCCAGGAAGCTGCTCATCCATTTTCCTACCCTGTGCTCATTACAATCAGTCACTGAAAATTGCGATCCAGAATATTCGTTCTTGATGAAAACAATAGAATTAAGCAGAGCCCAGCTTCAGAAAATTGCTTTCATATTCAAGCAGTGCTACACACATGCAGACACCTTGCTGATGATTTTACTACCCTGAAGAAAATATATTGCTCCTGCCAGAATCCTGTCTTTTGGTGCTTTGTCACATACAAGTGATGATAAAATTTCAACAGAGACTTCTTTTTAATCTTACAGGTCATCGTTTGTACTCTGGACAATTCTCCCTTTTGTCCTCATTTAGGCTAGTTAAGAAGGAAAATTCCTTTTAGTTGCTTCCAAAGTTCTCTAAACCACACACTAAATCAGAAATATGGCTGAGTGTATTTTACCAGCGGTATTTTTGTGTTATTGCCTCCATCTGTTTGGCATGGAGAATATTCTTAAATTGGGCTATGCCAGTTATGACTTTCCATATCTGCTAAGTAATACATTCTATCAGTACCAATCAGTATGCTTTATGTACAGGGAAAAGGGGATTTGTAGGTGCAGAGAAATTCACCAATTTGCTTCACATTTATTACCCTGAAGCACTGTGTGAATTGAATGTTAAATGCCTAAAAGAATAACAGTAACATTATATAAAAAAATAATTCTAACCATAGTCCTGGAATGTGATACCTAAAAACACTGCAAAGAAATTACTTAAGCCACTCTTTGGAAAATAAGATGAAGAAGATGAAGGACAAAGGGAGGGGGACTATGGATGGCCATCAGCAAAAGGTTTTGCTAATGTCTTAAAGAATAATGCCAGCTCTGAGTGGAGACATTCTTTCTTTTTGGTGGCACTTGTAGCATTCTGCTAGGAAAATAAATAGGTTGAATTCAAGAACATAGTCGATCCCCTACTTCAGTCACTGAATTCAGCTGGGATGCATTCAGATTCATGAACGTACATTAAATTAGTGGATTTTATTCATTCTTATCTATAAAGAAGGAAGTAGAATGAAGACACAATGTGATCACATTGCCTTTTTACCTGACTAGCTTATTTGTCCATCAATGTAGCTAGATTCCCAACACAGGTTCTTCTAAGAGTCCTTTAATATATGCTTTCTGGATAGTGGATACATCTACAGAGAACTTGGATGGGGAAGACTGATCTTGATTATTTTACTCTGATTAAAAGATAAGCCATACTCTCATGCCATCCTGTATCTGACACGTGATTCTTTAAATTAATTGAACCAGCACCTGTTGCATATGTTCAAGTACTTAATTCTGGTCCTTCTCCACATGCCAGCATAAGAGTAAGCTCTTAAAAAATATTATACCTGCCAGTAATTAAACAAAAATGTATCAAGCAGGTTATAAATATAGGAGTAAGCCTCCAATAATATCAGCTTCAGAACAAACAAAGCTCCATCTCATTATTTCAAGCACTCTGCCAGGCCACTTGGATTTTCCTGTCTGTAAAAGCCATGCACTTAAAAAACTCAGTAGCTGCTCTGATTCAATACAAGTCAAATATACAATAGACTTTTGATTGATATAATTTGTCAGCCAGCGATGAGTCCATTTCAGTGTCATGCCAATGGGAAATAGAGCTATTATTCAGAAGACAGAGAAGGAGGAGGATGTATGTAGAGAATGTAACTTAGAAGTTTTACCTAATATATATTAGGTTCTAAGTCCAAATTAAAGCTGAATAAATTATCATTTTTTAAATGGAGATAGACTTCTGCTTTTTTACCAAGGGGTCAAAATGCATTGTGATATATGTGCAGCTGAATATATATATATATATGATTACATTGCCTTTTGTATATATTCGTAGATTTTCACGGGTACAAGTATGCAGGCCTTGGCGTGTTTGGGTCTTTCCAATGGATTCCAAAGAAGCACAATTACCAACCTAATCCTAAAGGAGACACCCCCTAGAAACCAAGACACAGAACAGGATAATGGTATCGCCCTCCTCCCCTACATCAAAGGTGTTGTGAATTAATAAAAGTGCTTAAATAAAGATTATTAAAACCTTTTAAAAAGTGCAGGGTTCTGGCCCTGCACTTCTAATTGGCCGATAATAGCAACATCTGATTGGTCCGTTCAGGAGAATCTGATTGGCTATTAGCGGGCCTCTTTCATTGGTTAAGGGAGCTAACACTTCTCGTTTCTTATTCGTTGTTTGATCAGCAGCTTGCCTATAAAAAGGGCTATTGCTGCCGTAGTTTTTGCTCTGTTCCACAATGTTAAATAAAGAGTTGAAGTTCACTGTTTATCATCTCGTCTCCATTTCTTATGCCCAGGCGCAGAACATAACACTGGCGACGAAGGTGAGATTTGGAGACGTCAGAGCTGATTGAGCACTACGGAGCACCAAACAGAGCACGTGACTGAAGACGCACCAATGGCTGAACCATGTCTAGCAGCGTCATACCACCCGCTCCATTCGACCCGGCACAAGAAGACTGGGACTCATATATGGACCGATTCCAGATGTTTCTGGAGACCAACAACTTGAAGGATGCCACTACCGGAAAGAAGCGAGCTGTATTCCTAACTCACTGCGGATGGCCAAGGCACTAGCCAAACCGGCTGAGGTGAAGTCCATGGACTTGGACATCCTCGAGCCCCTTCTATGGGCCCACTACGCACCAACCGTACCAACGCTTATTCGAAGGCATGAATTTTATCAGAGAGACCAGTGGAAGGGAGAAAGCGTTGCAGATTTCATTGTGGATCTCTGGAATTTGGGAGGCCTCTGCGGGTTCGCCGACCTCGAAGAGGCCCTGAGAGACCAAATAGTTCTGGGATTAGATGTGCCAGCTGATGGCGAAAGGCAACATTAGCCTTACAGATGCCATCGCTGACGCTACTGCAGCAGAAGCAACCAGGAAGTCAGCTGCCCGAATGCGCCGTACCCATGCCCCCCTCCGCCAACTCGCCGGCGAAATCTCACCTCACCTGGAAGGACAGGCAACGACAGCCCACCACGAAGACCTCGAATCGTCATCAGAAAGTGATGAAGAAGAGGTCAATAGGCTCCGGTCTGAACGAGACCAACGCCATCAACGTAACCAGAGAGTGCAATACTAATGCACTGGTTGTGGGGCAAACCACCCATGATCAGACTGCAAATTCCTCGACACACTCTGCCGTGTGTGCGGGAAAAGATCCAACCCACCTCAGAGGGGGACCAACTACCGCCAGCCCACAGGAAGTCGTCCTGTGAATCGGGAATACTTAACCCACCAATGGAACAACCACTCCTACAGAAACAAACCACCAGCCCAGTCAACGAAACAAGAAGAGGCACACCAAACCATTACGATTGGTCACGCCTCATCATTAGACGCCAAGAAAATCCGGGTGAAGGTCGCCATCAAAAACCAGCCCTGCATGATGGAAGTCGAATCAGGATTGTCTCTCTCGATGGTTTCCTGGAAGACCCTTAAACAATTAATTCCCACCGTCCGGCAGCAAGACCTCAGATTCCAAAGAATCATACTTAAGGACTATCAGGGAAATCGAATTCCAGTCGTTGGATCCAGCAAAGTCCGTGTCTCATTTAAAAATCGTACTGCATCCCTACCACTAACCGTAGTCGACAGGGATTGTTTGTTAGGCCTCCAATGGTTCGCCCCACTTGGAATTGAAGTAGCCGGCATTCACCGAACCAACAGCGACAACTGGGAAGAGGCCATCGTCCGGGAGTTCCAGGACGTCTTTACAAATAAATTAGGTGAGTACAAGGGGACCCCGATATCATTTAACCTTAACCCCGAAGTAGCTCCCATCCGCCTTAAGCCTCGTCGAGTTCCATTTGCCCTTAAACCAAAGATTGACGAGCACCTTGATAAATTAATAGCCCAGGGTATGTTAGAACCAACCGACCACGCTCCCTGGGAAACCCCAATCGTAACACCCATCAAGCCGGGTGGATCGTTAAGAATTTGTGGGGACTATCGAGCCACCCTGAATCACACCCTTCAGCAGAACGCTTACTCAGTACCGGTGGTACAACACCTTCTCCATTCCCTGGGGGGCGGAAAAGTCTTCGCTAAATTGGATTTAGCACAGGCATACCAACAACTGCCTGTAGATAAAAAAATGGCAGAGGCACAAACAATCGTTATGCACCAAGGTGCATTTAAGTGCAACCGACTCCAATTTGGAGTTAGTGTGGCCCCAGGAATTTTTCAGAGCCTGATGGAGAGACTACTACAGGGTATAAAAGGGGTTGTGCCTTATTTTGGTGACGTTTTAATTGCTGCTCCGACTAGAGAAATACTAAGGGAGCGCCTGAGGTTAGTTCTCCAGAAATTTAAAGACTCTGGCCTTAAAGTAAAAAAAAAAAAAAGTGTCAACTGTGTACGGATAAAGTAGAATTTTTGGAGTACTTAATCGATAAGGCATTCACCCCACCAATAGCAAGCTAAGGGCAATCAAAAATGCTCCAAGGCCCAGAAATAAGACTGATCTCCAAGCTTTCCTGGGCCTTATCAATTTTTACAACATGTTCCTGCCCCACAAAGTGACCGTAGCCGAGCCCCTACATCGTCTGTTGAACAAAAAGGCAACCTGGGTCTGGGGACACCGAGAGGAACACGCGTTCCGACAAGTAAAAAACTTATTGACTTTAGACGCTGTTTTGATGCAGTATAATGAGACTTTGCCTTTAACGATGACATGTGATGCATCACCATTCGGAGTGGGTGCCATTTTGAGCCATGTGTTACCAAACGATAGTGAAGCCCCTATTACCTACTTTTCAAAAACGCTATCAAAAGCTGAACGTAACTATAGTCAAATCGATAAAGAGGCTTTTGCTATCATTTCTGCTGTTAAACGATTTCATGAATATATTTATGGGCGAGTTTTTACTATAGTTACCGACCACAATCCTTTGCTGGGGATTAGAGCGGGGGACAAGCCAACCCCTTATATATTATCTTCCAGAATGACTCGCTGGTTGGAATTCTTGGCTGCATATAATTATAAGCTGCAACATCGCCCGGGGAAAGCCATCCCCCACGCTGACGCACTAAGCCATGCACCACTTCTGGAAACCATTGGCGACCCAGCTCCAACCGTCGCAATGCTCCAGATTGAGACACTTCAATCACCACCACTGACAGCTCAAGATATCGCAATTGAAACCAAACGCGATCCCGTTTTGGTGCGGGTTCTTAGCTGGGTCGAGCGAGGATGGCCATTGGATCAAATCCCTGACAACTTCAGTCCTTTCAAGAATCGACAGAGGGAACTGTTTTCCCATTTGGGGGGATAGAGTCATTGTCCCAGAGCGGCTGCAATGAGTGGTATTGAAAACCTTGCATGAAGGCCACCCCGGCATCGTGCACATGAAGGCGCTCGCACGAAGCTTCGCGTCGTGGCCGGGTATCGACAAGCAAATCGAGGCCTGGGTAAAGACTTGTTGCAAATGCCAGGAAGTTAGCAATGCCCCACCAAAAGCAACCCCAACAGAGTGGGAAACACCCAGGGGACCATGGTCCCATATTCATATTGACTTTGCGGGACCTACTAAAGGACACACATTCCTAGTAACGGTGGATGCCTACTCAAACTGGCTTGAAATCCATGAAATGAAAAGCACCACAACCGAATCCGTCATCAGGAAATTGGACAGATTATTCGCAACCCATGGACTGCCAGACATTCTGGTATCCGACAACGGCCCCCAGTTTACCACGCTTTCTTTTGAACAGTATTTGGCGGACCGTGGTATTCGCCATGCTCTAACTTCACCGGCGCATCCTGCGGCCAATGGAAGAGTCGAGCGCACGGTACAATTCGTCAAAAAGACCCTACATAAAATGGACTAAGGTGATATCGAAGATAAGATTAACCGGATACTCTTTCTTCAACACATCACTCCGTACAGCGTCACCAACAAGACTCCGGCTGAATTGTTAATGGGACAAAAACTCCGCTCTCACCTTGACCGACTACACCCATCGTACGAACCAGAAAAACCACACGGATCCAGTGGAAAATGCCGCGAATTCCAGATAGGCGACTTAGTCTTCGCTAGAAACTTTTCTGGGATCCTTTGTGGGTCGAGGCAACTGTAATCCAAGTCACAGGACCCAGGTCTTACCGAGTAAAAAGTCGCAACGGAAGAATATGGAAGCGCCATATTGATCAGCTGCGTTCAAGGCTGCAACCTCGTTTCTGCGACTCCGGTAACTTCCAAACTGAGGGGGGAGGAGATGCCGAGGAGACCGAGTTCGAAACGGCAGAAAGCACGAGTGGAAGAAGTTAGCATTTGGAAGGATCAGAGAGGGTGGTGGACTTGCCTCAAAGAGACACCTCGTCAGAGGTAAGCCCACAAAGGCTAGAGGACAACGAGGACATTAGCAGCACCAAGTTTTTAAATGAAGGACCAGAGGCACCCTACTCACCAGAAAACGTTCCACCCAAACAAGATTATAAACAAGTACTGGGGGGACAGCGAAAATCTAACAGACAATCTAAACAACCTGCCTACCTCAAAGATTACATCATCGCACCCCTTAAACAGAACCCGGGGGGAAGGGGTGTTGTGAATTAATAAAAGTGCTTAAATAAAGATTATTAAAACCTTTAGAAAAGTGCAGGGTTCTGACCCTGCACTTCTGATTGGCCAATAATAGCGACATCTGATTGGTCCATTCAGGAGAATCTGATTGGCTATTAGCGAGCCTCTTTCATTGGTTAGGGGAAATAACGCTTCCTGTTTCTTATTGGTTATTTGATCAGCAGCTTGCCTATAAAAAGGGCTATTGCTGCCGTCGTTTTTGCTCTGTTCCACAATGTTAAATAAAGAGTTGAAGTTCACTGTTCATCGTCTTGTCTCCACTTCTTGCGCCCATGCACAGAACATAACAAAAGGCACCATAGATAAAATCAGCAAAATTCTCCACAAACACTATATCAGGACAGCCTTCGGCACTAACCAAAAATAGCCAACATCCTTTGAAACCCCAAGGACAAGATCCAGCTAGAAAACCAAGGAGTTTATGAAATACCATGCAACAATTGCCCAGCCACATACATTGGACAAACCAACAGGAGAATAAATGCATGCACTGCAGAACACAAGAACGCAGTCAGAAAAGAAGAAAATACTTCCTCCCTTTTCTATTACCTTAAAGCCACAGGACATGAAATTAATTTTGAGGGAACCAAATTAATCTCCAATACTGAACACTTCAACAAGAGAATAATCAGGGAAGCCATCGAAATAGAGAAACACCCCTATAACATGAATAAATGGGACAATGCCTCCCGCCTACCAGACATCTGGAAACTAGCCCTTATCAACAAATGAGTCCCAGCCACGAAAACCAACACTGGATCCAAAACAACACATGACACCACCACCATTCTCCCTCACCAGACTCAAACCCAAACCCATCCATAGATGAAAGACAGCCACCGTCCAGAAACCAGACCACAGTTGCATCACCAGCTGCCATGCCCCTACCCCCAAAACAAGCAAATGGACACACGCCATGAACACATATCCAGGCCTCAAACTCAGAGCCAAACCAAAACCCGGAACGTCACATCACAGCCACCTGCTCAGGATATCACATCACAGAACTCAGGAGGTTACACCACAAAACCTCAGGATGTTGCAACACAGCCAATGACCCAGGATGTCAAAACAATAGAATTCAGAAAGTCATCACACAGCCCATTACCCAGGTCATTACAACATAGGAGGCTGATAGACACACAGCCAGTACCTCAGCCACACATATTCTTATGAAAAAGCCAGCCAATCTGCAAACATCAATTCCATCAACCAATCAAGAAATGACAACACAGCCAATCTCCCCACCAGTATATATAGGGAGACGGCAGCTCGATCATGCTTTGCTCACACAAGCACGAAGCCAAAAGAACCAGCCTGAAAATGGTGAGTGGGACCTCATTGAAACATTGCCAAGATACATTCAATCTTACACGGGAAAAGACCCAAATACGACCTGCATAAATAGGGGTTTGTGTGTGTGTGTGTGTATGCACATGATTTAGAATGGTAAATTCTAATCTAATCCCACCTTAGACATGAAAGCCAACTGGTGACGTAGGGCCAGTCATTCTCTCTTAACCCATCTCACCTCACAGGATAGTTATTGGAAATAACATAGGAAGAGGAAGGAGTATTATATATATTTGCTATTCTAAGTTGTTTACAAATAATAAAGGTGAGATATAAATAAAATAAAATAAATATCCAGAAATTTAGTATTTTTTTTTCTAACAGCAGGAAGCAGTTCTAATTCTAAAAGCAGGACAGTTTTTAGAGGGTATTTTCAAATTAATGTTTTTATAGATAATCAGATTTCTTAGAAGCTAACAATACAATTATATAAATACCTATTTGGAAGTAAAATTGTACTAATGGATCTTTTTTGTAAGGAGATCTATTTCTTATTACATATGAAGATGTTGAAAGCTGAGAGAGAGGTGTCATTACACGACTAATTAATTTTAATCTAGTTTAGAAATGTAATATCTTGTATATGGGGTGGTAGTGATGGAAATGAGGAATTATTCAAACCTCATGGCTATTTATAAAAAACTAATTAACACCTTCCATATAGTTGGGTGCATCTTCTAATCACCAGATATATACTGTAAGTTTGCTGTCAATTCACTTCTCAGCTAAGTTCATTTCAGGAGAAAGAGAATTGAGGGCTTAAAAGACCTTAAATCAGTATTCATATTTAGTAATCAGCATATCTGCCATCCAGAAAGAGCTACTAAAAGCACCGTTATTTACATATTTTTTTCTATCTTTCTTTTTCTCAGCAGTCAAGGGCTAACATTCATCTTTGCAAAATAGGAAGTTTAACCATCTTTTAATCCTTGCAAGTGAAATGAAGGGTTCAACCCAATTGTGATACGCAAAAAAATTAAGTAGATAGGGAAGGTAGAGCAGAGTTAATACTGTAGAATGGAGCAGAATTTTTGTTTAATTTGTTTTGAATGCACATTTTTCATTTTAGATCAATTCATGAACTGAAAAGTTTTCCAAAGCTTGCATTTTAGTTTGCTAATCAAAAATATGATATTCTGTAATGAAAACTCTTAACAAACGTGAATATGTAGCAGCAAATCATGGATAGGTGATATTTTGGGGTTCAAGCACAACTTTTAACTTTTGGGGAAATCTGAAAGCTACCAAGGGAATAGAGGAACATCATATATATAAAGGGGCAGAATTTTTAGAACAAGTTTGGGAGAGGTGGTTTCCCTCCCAAACTTGGGCTTATTCCAGTTATTTAGGCTATTCTAGTTTATCAGCTAAATATAATTGTGTTCATTTCAGGCAATTATTATCAAAGGGAGTTCTAAGGGGCTGCAAAAATCGATTCAGCTTTGGAACTGCAGGTTGCCCATTTCTGATGAATATAATGAACAAAAATTTATTACATTATCAAAATCGTATATAAAAAATATGCACTAGGCAAAGTGCAAGCATGAAAATGCATAAAGTGCATGGGCATGAAAATGCATAAACATTTTATAGTAATCTGTTTTTTAAAGAGTTCTTCATGTGTCCTGTATCACATTCTGCTTACAATATATAAATGAATTTCCTTTCCCATTGAAAAGATAAGTTATTGTTAGCCCATTGAGTCCTAGTTTTAAGGAAAAAATGCCTCATTTTGCCTGAATTTTTGCAAAAATATCCTTAAAATATCTTGCACAATTGAATTAAAAATAGTGGAATGCACTTCAAATAAGTTATTGTGTTACAATTGGAATTTGTAGAAAAAGCAGGTCAATAAACTATTTAATGGTTGTATGTAATTTTAAACCATAGAACAAGAAATGCATGTAAATCATATTGTAAGACCATGAGTTAGAAAACTCTCAAAGCTAAAACAAACTCCTTGATTGACAAAGAAAATTGAGAATAAAAACTTAATTGCAATATAAGAGGATATACAATGCATGGATTTTGTATGAGTTGGTTGTAAAACTTAGTTCTGAACGTGTCTTTGCTATAGATGAGTGGTTGCCAACTGGTAGGCTGCAGACCACTGGTGGTCCATGAGAAAATTTTGATGGTCCGCAGTGCACCTGTGTCTGCAATAGGGGTGATACGAGCAGCAGATGGACTGATGCAAGCAAGGAGGGAGGGTAGTGTGTGGGAGATCATGACATTGGAGCCCTTCCTGGGTGTTCCCTGGCCTGCGAGGGGATGGGAGTGGGGGGGGGAAGAACCTCTGAACTGGTGCTGGGTGGTGGGAATCTGATGTCCAGAGGCCAATGAGCCACGTGCTGAAGACCAGATAGCGGCAGGGAGGTGAGGCAATCCCTAGCAAACCCATGTTGTTGCTGCTGCCTCTTGACTCCATGCATCGAGGAGGCCAAGCAGCAATGGGAAGAGCGCGGACCTACTGAGCTGCAGGCAATGCCCTCAGGTGAAGATGTAAGAGGGAAGCTCGATCCCTCCCCTCAAGAGTCACAAAGGACTCACCGCCCCTCTGGGGCTGCCTCCAACCATGCTCCTCTTCCTCCCTGCCAGAAGCACTCACATGCTCAGCAGGAAGGAGGAAGCTTGGCAGCTGCCAGAGGGGTGGCAAGTGCTTTGTGGCTCCTGAAGGGAGGGGGTCAAACCTCCCCTTTGCAACATATTCACTTGAGGGCATCGCTGACAGCTGCTTGACCTCCTCGATGCATGTAGGCAGGAAGCAGGAGGCAACATCAGTTCAGAGGTTCCTTTACCTCCACTCCCACCCCTCACAGGCCAGGGAACATCCAGGAAGGGCTTTGATGCTGCAATTTCCCATGCGCATCAGTCCATCCATCGCAGGTATCACCTCTGTTGCTCTACCTCCCCATCAGCCATCTGGTCTTTAGCATGAGGCTCATTGGCCTCCAGACATCAGATTCCCACCACCCAGCATCAGGTTGCTTCCTTCCCCTGGGGACAGAGGGGGGGGGGAAAGAAATTAGAGATTCCAGTGTTTTGTTTTCTGTGGGAAACAGCTCCAAATGATTCTTTGCGCATTTAAGGTTGCAGAAACAGGCAGCCAAGCTAAGTGCCTGAAGGAGCTCATCCCATCAGTGGGAGTCCAGGCACTTCAGCGAGCAGCATATTAGATTCATATAAGTGGTCAGCAGGATTTAAAATTATAAGTTTGGTGGTCCCTGAGGTCCAAAAGGCTAGTGACCCCTACTATAGATAAACAAATATAATACATTTAACTAGCTTTATGGGCCTCATATGAATTTTTTAATTGGACAAAATGCAGATTTACTTGATGACTGTCTGTCACTCAGTGTCTGATCACTAGCAGAACAAGCCAGAAATGTATCAAATATAATGTTCAATTAATTTGCTACATCATTCTCACTCATTAAGGCCTTTATAATTCATAGTTTTGCTTCTTGTTACTCTGGGCATTGAATGTATAACATTTAATCATCAATAAACAAATGGTGATTGTATGTGATGTATATAAATTGCTGTGTAGCTGCTTCCGTATAAGGTCTCATGAGATTTTATAGATACAAAACAAAGGATTAAATACTTTGCATGGAGTATATGATATCCAATCCAAGAAAATGCAACTAGGAAAGATTTATTAATTTTAAAAAAGTAATTTGTCCTTCACTTGGTGGAAGATGGTTTTTACCATTCAACCTAGACATAAGCAAAATAGAAAGCTTTATACAATGATTTTAATAACTTTGCAAAAAGGAAAATTCTAACTTTCTATCTATGTGAACAATTATTTTATATAAAGAAGGAAAGTAAAATGCTTTTATTTTGAAATTATAGTCGAGCACCTAACATAATATAATGATATAAATAGTTGGGAATCTATATACTGAATGAATTTTTTAATTGGGGAATTGAAAAGTATTTTAAAACCTTTTTTCTAGATGCATTAATCTGATTAGATATCTAATACATTATGTTTCTGGTTTTATTCAAGATTGGGTAGTTTACTATATAATTTTGAGCACTGTATCTGCAGAAACAGGTTTAGTGGCTTGAGACTATAGGTGCTCCAACATTGGAAGACAACTATTTGCAGGGATGAGCTTCAAAAAATTTAGAGTTGGGTTCTCTGTCCAGTTGCTGGGTGGATGGTTGCATGGTGGGCATGAGCTAGTCAGACTCCTGTACCACAGCACGGGAGGCGTTTTTGCCCTCCCAGGGCTCTGGAGGCTTTCCTTGAGCATGCGGGAGGTCAAAAACAGTGTCCCCGGTCTCCAGAGGCTCTCTGGAATTTCCAGGAGGTCCATTTTTTTGCCCTCTCCGAGCCTCTGTGTGAACCCTGGACTTACCTGCATCCAAAACAGGCTGCCATGGAAATCCTGGGAGGGGCGGGAGGGGCAGGTCAAATCAGGAGTGGGATTTAGGGGTTTTCTGAACTGTGCAGAATTTTAGCTGGAAGATCTCCCAAATCCCTGTAACCCCCCAGCAGCCCACCCCTGACTATTGTCTGACATGGTATAAGGTCCCCTGCTTGAGCAAGATGTTGGATTAGTCAACTTCCAAGGTCCCTTCCAACCAGTGGTGGGATTCAATTTTTTTACTACTGGTTCTGTGGGCGTGGCTTGGTGGGCATGGCAGGGCAAGAATACTGTAAAATCTCCAGTCAGAGGTAGTATTTACTGGTTCTCCAAACTCCTCAAAATTTCCGCTACCGGTTCTCCAGAACAGGTCAGAACCTGCTGAATATCACCTCTGCTTCTAACTCTGTTATCCTTTGTTCTGTTTTGAGGCCTGCCTACCGTTGTCTTAAAATGAAACTGTGAAAATACACATCAAAACACACGCAATAATTGCTAATTTTTAAAGGATTTTAAGAATAAACAGACATACATGAGGATAGTGGGGAAATAATGGCATTTTTAGGACTATACTACAGATATATATGACCTGATTTATAAAAATTAAAACTCCAAGATACCTTAAGTTAACCCACATTCCAGGTAGCATTATGTAATTATGGACTTAATGGCAAAATGAAAGAGAGAAAGATAGACACAACACCTACCAAGTCTCAGTCATGCTTTTGAAATTTTGCTGAAAAAAGATTTCAGAATATTACTGCATACAGCTCATTTTGTCTAAAGATGCTAAAGAAATACTCTTTTCATAAATTCCTAATCAAAGAGATTGTGAAATATCCACATCACACAATGTTTCTGTTATGTTTGGAGCATGGGCGAGAAAGAATGGAAACAAGCCTCTGGAACGGTGAACTTCAACTCTTTATTTACATAGTGACTTCTCCACTCAATGGCAGTTGTAACCCTCCTTATATAGGCAACCCCAATAACTATTAACCAATAATAATCGAGGAGCGCTAGCTCCCTTAACCAATAGGAACTCTCCGTTAGTGGCCAATCGGATTCCCTGGAATGGGCCAATCCGATCCTGCCATTAACAGCCAATCAGAAGTGCAGGGCCAGAACCCTGCACTTTACTCCAAGCTCAAGTTCTCTTTATTAAACCTTATGCATTCACAACACCCCTTCCCCCTGGCTTCTGTTTGCAGGGTGCAGTTACATAGTCCTTTCGGTAGGACGGTTGCTTTATTAGTCTTTTTGATTTTCGCTGTGTCATTTGGCGGCAATCACGCTGAGGTAGATTGTTGTTTGGCAACGGGGTCGCCTCTGGTTCAGAGTCCATTTCTTCGTCGTTGCCATTATTCTCGGTAATTCCCTGAGGTGCATCTGTTTCCCTCTCTGGTTCTACTTCCTGTGTCTCTATTACGCCGTCGTTCCCTTCGAACAGGTTTTCTTCTACTTGGAATTCATCTTCTTCCGTATCTCCCCCCCCTCAGTTTGGTCATAAGAGAGTTCAGGAATGCCCGACGGGAGCCGCGATCATAATTGATCGATATGGCATTTCCATAGTCTATCATCAAGGCATTGTAACAAGGTAGGATCTCGGGCCGGTTACACAAACTACTGTCGCCTCCACCCACAGCGGATCGCCCGATAGGTTTTTAGCGTATACCAAATCGCCTACCTGGAAGGCACGACAGCGGTCACTGGATCCTAGTGGTTTTTCCGGTTCATAAGCTGGGTGTAACCGGTCAAGGTGGGAGCGGAGTTTTCATCCCATTAGCAGTTTGGCGGGAGTTTTGTTGGTGACGCTATGAGGTGTGATGTGTTGTAGAAAAAGGATTCGATTGATCTTGTCGTCAATGTTATCATAGTCTACCTTCTGCAAGGTTTTCTTAACAAATTGGACCATGCGCTCTGCTTTGCCATTGGTCACAGGGTGTGCAGTCGAGATGAGCGAATGTCGGATGCCGCGGTCAGCCAGGTACTGCTCGAATGACAGCGCTGTAAATTGGGGCCTGTTGTCGGATACCAGGACGTCTGGTAATCCGTGGGTTGCAAATAGTCTTTCCAAGTTTTTGATAACCGCTTCAGTGGTTGTGTTCGTCATGCAGTGAATCTCGAGCCAATTCGAGTAGGCGTCGACGGTTAGCAGAAAGGTGTGGCCTTTGGTCGGCCCCGCAAAGTCCAAGTGAATATGGGACCAGAGTCCCCGTGGTGTCTCCCATTCGGTAGGGATGGCTTTAGGTGGGGCGTTGCTCACTTCCTGGCATTTATGACAAGCTTTAACCCAATTTTCGATTTGCTTGTCGATGCCCGGCCACCATGCGTAGCTTCGTGTGAGGGCTTTCATTCGCACAATACCAGGGTGGCCATCGTGCAAGGTTCTCAGCAACGCTTTTTGGAGTCGTTCTGGGATAACGACTCTATCGCCCCAGATGACACAGCCTTTTTGAGAGAACAACTCCGTTTGTCAAGTCTTGAATGGTGTGAAGTCATCCGATAATTGGTCCAATGTCCATCCACATTCTACCCAGCCTAGAACTCGCGCTAAGATGGGGTCACGTTTGGTTTCTCTCGCGATATCTCGGGCAGTCAATGGCAGCGAGTTGAGTGTTTCAATTTGCAACGTGGTTAGCGTTGGTGCAGGATCGTCGAGAGTCTCTGCAAGCGGTGCTCGGCTCAATGCGTCGGCGTGGGGAATGGCTTTCCCCGGGCGGTATTGCAGCCGATAATTATAAGCAGCCAAGAATTCTGACCAGCGAGTCATCCTGGGGGATAATATGTAGGGAGTCGGCTTATCTCCAGCTATTATCCCCAATAACGGTTTGTGGTCAGTCACGATAGTAAAAGCCCGGCTATACACGTACTCGTGGAATCTTTTAACAGCCGATACAATTGCGAGGGCTTCTTTATCGATTTGGCCATAATTTCGCTCAGTTTTTGAAAGTGTCTTTGAAAAATATGCAACAGGGGCTTCGTAACCACAGGGCAGTACATGGCTCAGAATGGCGCCCACTCCGAAAGGCGAAGCATCACATGTGATATTTAACGGCAAAGTCTCATTGTATTGCATGAGTACAGAGTCAGAAGTCAGTAGTTTTTTCACATTATGGAATGCCTGTTCTTCTCTATGACCCTATAACCAGTTTGCTTTCTTGTTTAACAACCGGTGTAACGGTTCAGCGACCATTGCTTTATGCGGTAGAAATACATTATAAAAGTTGATGAGGCCTAGGAACACCTAGAGATCGGCCTTGTTCTGAGGCCTGGGAGCGTTTTTTATTGCTCTTAGTTTACTGTCGGTAGGGTGAATACCCTGACTGTCAGTTAGGTACCCTAAAAACTCAACACTATCTGTACACAATTTACACTTATTCTTTTTTACCTTAAGACTGGCGTTTTGGAATTATTGTAGGACTAACTTTAAACGATCCCGTAAGATTTTTTTTGTAGGTGCAGCAATTAATACATCGTCAAAGTAGGGGACCATGCCTTTAATCCCTTGTGGTAGCCTCTCCATCAGGCTCTGAAAATCCCTGGGGGTACACTGACTCCGAATTGGAGCCGGGTACATTTGAGGGCACCTCAGTGCGTCACAATCGTTTGTGCCTGTGCCATCTTTTCATCAACAGGTAGTTGCTGATATGCCTGAGCTAAGTCTAATTTAGCGAAGACTTTTCCGCCCCCCAGGGAGTGGAGGAGATGCTGTACCACCAGCACCGGATATGCATTCTGCTGTAGGGCGTGGTTCAGGATGGCCCGGTAGTCCCCACAAATTCGGATCGACCTGTCTGGCTTAATGGGTGTTATGATTGGGGTTTCCCAGGGGGAGTGATGGGTAGGTTCTAGCACCCCCTGAGCTATTAGTTTGTGGAGTTGTTCGTCGATTTTTGGCTTTAAGGCAAACGGAACTCGACAGGGCTTAAGGCGAATGGGAGATATCTTTGGATCAAGGCTGAACGAAATTGGGGTCCCCTTGTACTCGCCTAAGCTTTCTGCGAAGAAGTCCTTGAACTCATGGATGAGGTCCTCCTCCCAGTCACTTCCGCTGATTTGGTTTATGCCTGCCACTTCAATGCCAAGTGGCGCGAACCATTGGAGACCTAGCAGGCTAGGCCGATCTTTGTCGATCACAGTTAGCGGTAAGTACGCTGTGTGCTTCTTGAAGGAGACCCGGACTTGGCAGGAACCAACGACGGGGATTCGATTCCCTTGATAGTCCTTAAGAATAAGTTTTTGGAAACGGAGGTCTTGGCACTGAATTGTGGGGATGAATTGCTTGAGGGTCTTCCAGGACACCATTGAGAGGGACGATCCCGAGTCGACTTCCATGTGGCAAGGCTGGTTCTCGATGGCTACTGTGATTCGGATTTTCTTGGCATCCAAGGCAGAGGCATGACCGATAGTGATAGTATGGTGAGCCTCTTCTCACTGTAAAGCTCGGTTTCTGTAGGAGTGGCTTACTGGTTCTCGCCTTACAGGACGGTTTCCTGTCGATTGGCGATAGTTAGCCCCTTTTGAGGCTTGGCCGGGTCCTTGTAAACTTCAGCAGACCCATCCGATGTGGCCTCTCTTCCCGCACTCATGGCAGAGCGCGTTGCGGAATTTGCATTCGGACCTGGCATGGTTGGCTCCACAGCCAATGCAAGGGCATAGGGACTTCGGGTGGTGGTCCCGGTTGGACCGCAGTCAATGGACCTCTTCTTCGTTGCTGTCTGACAATGAAGAGAGGTCCTCGTGGTGCGTCATTGAAAGCTACCCTTCTGACCTAGGTGAGATGTCGCTTGTCGGTTGGTGTACTGGAGCGCGGTTGCAGCGTAGTTGTGCAGCCGACTTCCTGGTTGCTTCTACTGCAGTAGCATCGGCGATGGCGTCGGCAAGGCTGGTGCATCTAAACCGAGAACTATTTGATCTCTCAGTGCCTCTTCCAAATCGGCGAATCCGCAGAGGCCTCGCAGATTTTGGAGGTCTGCTATGAAGTTGGCTACGCTTTCTCCCTTTCACTGGCTTCTCTGATAGAACTCGTGCCGTCTCACGAGCGTAAGCACGGTCAGTGTGTAGTGATCTCGTAGTAGAGGTTTGAGGTCGTCCCAATCCATCGCCTTCACTTCTCTAGGTTTTGCTAGTGCTTTAGCCATCTTAAATACAGTTGGACCACAATGCGTTAGGAATACTGCCCGTTTCTTCCCGGCTGTGGCGTCCTTTAAGTTGTTAGTTTCTAAGAACATTTGGAAGCGATCCATGTAGGACTCCCAGTCTTCTTGTGCTGGATCAAATGGAGCGGGTGGTACGACGCCACCGGACATGGTTCCGTTGTGTAGTGTCGTCAGCCACGTGCTCATTGTTTCTTCTTAGTTCCGTTGGTTCAGACGTCTCCATATCCCACCTTCGTCGCCAGTGTTATGTTTGGAGCATGGGCGAGAAAGAATGGAGACAAGCCTCTGGAACGGTGAACTTCAACTCTTTATTTACATAGTGACTTCTCCACTCAATGGCAGTTATAACCCTCCTTATATAGGCAACCCCAATAACTATTAACCAATAACAATCGAGGAGAGCTAGCTCCCTTAACCAATAGGAACTCTCTGTTAGTGGCCAATTGGATTCCCTGGAATGGGCCAATCCGATCCTGCCGTTAACAGCCAATCAGAAGTGCAGGGCCAGAACCCTACACTTTACTCCAAGCTCAAGTTCTCTTTATTAAACCTTATGCATTCACAACAGTTTCATCCCATATCAGCTTCTCTGAGACAATCTTGATGATCCTGATTTGAAATGTTCACTATATTTAAAATGCTAGGCCGAATTCAGCTGAATTCAGCCCAGCCTTTGTCTAGCATTTTCAGGACAATTTGTCTCTGGGAAAGATATACTTTTTTCCTGCTTACCTTTTATGTAGCTTTTTGAAAAAAGAAAATTTTGATTAAGTGTTGCTTGGAATGTATTTGAGAAGTGACAAGAACAACAAATTATGCTGGGATTTGCCAGTTTTTTTCCCTTTGTAAACACATATTCTCAATTTGAATATTTTAATGACCTGTTTTCTGTTTTGATCGCAAAAGTAGTCTCTTGCAATATCTAAAATCCCATTGCTTTGAATTAACAGACAAACAAAATTATTTCAACATCAGACTGTTCAGTGACCTAGAAAAGCCATTTCAGAATTCTGTGGTAATTCCTGGTAGCTGGTAGAGCTAAAGTAAATAAAAAGTTGACAATGACCATAAACAGCAGTAAAAATATTGAAGGTATTTCTGTCCTGAGCCACATTTTAAACAGTAATTATGGATTAATTTAAGTATCTAGGGAAAGGCCTAAGCAAAGTCCAGTAGCCAAACTGTTAAGATTTATCCTGCTTATTCTCTAAAAGTCTTGCTGTTTCCATGGGACTTATGTAGAGTTTGGCACTGGGTCTCATTGATGTCCACATGACATTCCTGAAGATTTATCTTCCTCTGTTAAATGAACCATTAGATTGATCTTTTTTAGTATCATAGGTCTTCATTCAGTCAAATAAACCATATTTTGATTACCACCCTGGAAAGATATAAATGCTAAATACTGTTTAACTTTATTTTATGAGATGGAATAGTATATATTTTTTCCTTTCTACTGACCTTTTATTGCCTTGTGAATAAAAAAATAATTTACCAGGCAGAAATAACAGCTAAAGGAAGAGGCGATTTATGAGCATGTCAGCTCCACTAAAACCAAAGGATGTAACGTAATGGCCACAGAATAAAAATAATGGGTTGTTTGTTTTGTTTTTGTTTTGTTTTTTACATTCAAAAGGAAGATCCTAGTTTGGGTACAAAACATTAGAATACATGCTCGTTTCATCATCTAGTGGGAAAACATACATACATGTTTAGTATTCTGTATGCTCATATCTTTGTCTGCTAGCATGGTGATGGGATCTGGGAATTTTTAACCAAACCTAGGAAGGGCTGTAAAATAAATAAATAAAAATATCCAAGTGATTCTGAGTTTTAGAACATTCATAGAAATTACTATGTAAAGTTCTACTTTTCTATTTGCTGAAGTATAAAATGTTTTAAAGAATTCAGGAATTTACTCCATGTGCTGAAAGTTAGCATAAAGGTTTTCTCCGGGCTTCTTTAGGGATTAATAGGATCCCCCTCCCAGGATGGGATAAGCCTTTCCTATGCAAAAGTATGCTCAGAGATGTTACTTCGAGTGAGGAGCTGGACTGATTAAGGCATTTTGGTAGTATATCTTTGTCCATATTTCTGAGGAAGTAGTTAATCTTGTATTAATTCTTTGCAATAGAATACACAATCAAATACATAACTTGTCAGCCTCAAGATATCTTCCAATATCAGTATATTCTGTCTTCTCTTCCATAATAAGTATATTCTTTTGTCTTCTAACTGTTGTTTCTCTGCTGCTATGCCAATTTACTTCTTTCGGCTGTCATGACAACGGTGGGAGGGGGGGATCTTGGAGGGGAAGAAGGCTGGAAGTGTTTTGTATTCCTTTGCTGGGTTAGCAAGGAGAGGGGGGATTCTTTTCTTTAACTTTCCATTTCTTGGCTAGCCTCTGTCCCCTTTTGCGCAACTGCGAATTTTTATCAAAATATGTCAAGGTCAACTGAAGAAGCCTCATCACCACCTGGAGATGACCACATGATTATATTCAGAAATTTTAATTGGAAGAATCATTTGAACTTTGGGGGGTGGGAGCAATTCTATTCCTTTGTATATGTGCTCTACCTGCCAATTTCTCAGTTTCGGAATTGGATCTGTAGTTTCCACTTTATTTTCCAGTAAAAGGATAACTTTGCTCTACACCATGGAGTCTGAGTATTTCTTTCTTGGGATCTAAAGGGAGCACAGACTGACATAACTATACCCAGATGAGCACCAATGAAAGATTACATTGCACAGTCATCTCAAGATTGCTTCAAGTTTTCAGCACCATGATATGGGCTTAGTTCTATTTATAACTTGATTCTATTTATATCTATGATTATGGGAATTTGCAAGCAGAATAAAGCATTTCCTCCTACCACCTTGACTCAAATTGCCAATTTTGAAAGTAAATATATTTGAATGGATAGAAAAGGTTGGTCATCTTTGTTTAAGTCAATATGCTGCAAACTGGTTTAACATATATTACATTAATTGATATTGATGTGATAATAGATATTAGCAAGTGGTAATGTGTCTTTTTATGACCCTTCCATTCCTTTTATTGGGGTGAAGTTTGGGGAAACTGAATGGAGCTGAGCATTCACTGGTTGAATGCCCTTCCTGGGGCCTATGCAGAGTTCACAGCAGTTTTTTTTCTCTCTTTGAGCCCTGATAGAAAAACCTCTGTCCAAGTGGGAGGTGAAAGTTCTCACCTCTATGCCACTATGCCACTCAGTAGTAGCAAATAATAATACTACAATATATATCTTAATGTATATTACTTAAAGCAAATCTTATGTTTTACTATTGGGCTGACTCTTTTGAGAAGAAGGGAAATATGTAAAGAGAGGTAAGAAAGCATGAGTTGGAAATGTATACTGGGCTTTGAACAGGAAAGAGTATCAATATCAGAGAATTTGAACAATGGACGGCACTGATTTTAGTATTATTTGCAACTATGGTTTAACATTACTTAACCATATATCACATTTAGAACTGTGACCCAGACATTTCTTTCAGATACAGCACAACTCAAGATTTTCATCTCAACAGGAGTTTCTCTTAAAGTGCACAATATTTATTTCATATATTTAAAATTCAGTATAAAATATTTATAAGTGTATGAATGCATAATATAATGTATAATTTAATTATATTCTATAATTTATAAGGAGCTATTTATTAATTTATTTAAAGTATACATTTTAAATACAATGCACAAATGCAAAGCCAATTTCAGATTTCACTGGGCATTCCAAGATGAAACATGAAAGAGGAGTTATGTAGAATATTGAAGCATGAAGCACAAATGTCACTAATGAATGCACAAAGATTCTCCTAATTGCTTCTTTCTCAGTCTTGAATCCAGAAACTCAGACTGGGAGGAAACCCCTGCACTGTGTGCAAGACCCTTTCACCAGCTTTCTTTCAGATCTTTGGAAAATTTGGAATTCAAAACCACAAAGGGAAAATGTTCAGCTATCTAAATTGTGGATATGTAGTTAACCACAAATTCCAGCTTGGCCTGCAGCCCTGGCAAAAGAACTTCAATCCAATTGTTTTTATCTATTGCTGTAGAACAATGTATAAAAAATGGTCCTACTTTGTGAGAAAGAAATTGGCCTACATCCACTTATTGCTAATGAGAGAAAATGTAAAAACTTTAAGACAAAGATTTCCTTAGGGGTCCTTGCTTCATGATATGCAATATTGCTATTAGGATGAAAATTAGGGCTGAAAGAACTTGTTCCTCTTCTTAAATTACTTACACTCCATCTATCTTCAAAACGTCCCAAGTTAAAGTATTTTACTCCATTCCATGTCTGAGTCAATTTTAAGTTCTTCTTTCCTTTCATTGTTATCTTTAGTTTCCTCTTATTCCCTCTAATATCCAATCTTCAGCATTCGGTCCTATCATGTAATTGAAATTGATCTGAATTTGAATTTTAAAATGACAAGCTACAAGAATGATATGGAAAAGATAATATAATTGGATATGCAGTTGAAATCAGTTAATTTATTTTATTTATTTTATTTGGTTTGTTAATTGCTTACAAGATAATAGGTATAAGTAAAAACATAGTTATGAATACATGGATACAAATAAGAAAAATAAAAGAAACAATGGGACAGGGACGGGAGGCACATTGGTGCGTTTATGCACGCCTCCTATGCACGCCTCTTAGGAAAGGGGTGAGGTCAATAGTAGACAGTCTAATGTTAAAGTTTTTGAGGTTTGAGGAAGAAACCATAGAGTCAGATAGAGTATTCCAGATATTGACCACTCTGTTGCTGAAGTCATATTTCCTGCAATCAATTGCGATTGACCTTGAGTTTGTATCTATTGTTTGCTCTTGTGTTGTTATGATTGAACCTGAAGTATTCATTGACAAGTAGGACATTGCAATGTATGATTTTATATACTATACTTAGATCAGACCGAAGGCAGCATAGTTCTAGGTTTTCTAGGTCTAGAATTTCAAGTCTGGTGGCATAAGGTATTCTGCAACGAGTAGAGGAATGGAGAATTCTTCTTGTGAAATATTTCTGGACTTTCTCAACTGTATTAATATCAGATATGTAATGTGAGTTCCAGACTGATGAGCTGTATTTGAGTATTGGTCTAGTTAGTGTAATATCACCAAAGAAAAAGCTACGTAAGATTAGATTAACAACTCTTAACGCCTTTTTGGCTATGTAGTTACAGTGGGCACCAGCACTTAGGTCATTTGAGATGAGTACTCCAAGATCCTTGACAGAGTTTGGATCATCAACAAGGTCTTGCCTATTCAGCCTGTATTTTATTTTCTGATTTTTTTTGCCAATATGTAAGACAGAGCATTTATTTGTTGAGATTTGAAGTTGCCATTTGTTTGACCATTCTGATACATAGTCAAGGTCTTTTTGAAAGGTAGCAGTATTGTCTGTGGTGTTGAATAGCTTTACATCGTCAGCGAAGAGAATGCAGTTGCTCTTAATATGATCACAGAGGTCATTTATGTAGAGTATGAAGAGAGTTGGTCCTAGAACACTGCCTTGGGGGACACCACTGTTTACAGGTATAGAATTTGATAGGACACTCCCAATTTTGACCATTTGTTGTCTGTTTGACAGGAATGCTTCTATTCAGGTATGCAGGTGTCCAGAGACGTCATAACATTTTAGTTTTAGGAGTAGTTTGTCGTGTACTACTGAATCAAAGGCTTTACAGAAGTCTATGTAGATTGTGTCTATTGCTTTGCCCTGATTGAGTTCTGTAGTCCATATGTTTCTGCAGAGTTGCAGATTGCAGGATAGTTTTTTTCTGAAACCAAATTGTTTATTAGAGAATAGGTTGTTTGTCTCTAAGTGGAGGATAATGGATTGGTCAATAATTGATTCCATGACTTTACAGGTGACGCAGCATAAAGAGATTGGTCTGTAATTTTCAACTAGGCTGGGATCTCCCTTTTTCAAGATGGGGATGACAGTGTTTTAATAATTAAAAATAATTAATAATTAAAAAGGACTTATAAATAACAAACCATAGTGATTTAAGATGCTAATGGAGCCATTGTCAATACTTGAGGTATGCTGGAGATACAAATGACTATCAGAAAGATAGGATCTACCAGAATTATTATTATTATTATTATTATTATTATTATTATTATTATTATTATTATTATTATTATTATTCTTCTTCTTCTTCTTCTTCTTCTTCTTCTTCTTCTTCTTCTTCTTCTTCTTCTTCTTCTTTCTTCCTCTTCCTCCTTCTCCTCCTCCTCTTCCTCCTCTTCCTCTTCCTCTATACCTATTAGTATAGTTCTAGTGTTCTGAATTTCCCTGTTCTCATAGATTGTTAATTTCCTGATATAATCTGCCTAGTTATGCTGACATTATTTGAATACAAGAAAAATCTTACGTAACTTTTAAAATATATTATGATGCATGTTATGCCTTTTGAAATCTTTGGAATGTGAACCTTCCTGGATCACCTCAGGGAGATGTATATGCCATTCTATAAGTATGATAAATAAATAATTCAAAAAATAATTTAGCCATGTAGAAAGTAAGATCTATTGCTTTCCTGAACTGCACTCTTGAAAATTCAAACAGTTAATTTTTAGTGGCTGTTAGGCAGGAGTGGAATTCTACTAGTTTGCACCTATTTGCTGGAACCGGTTGTTAACATTCTAAGCAGTTTGGAGAACTGATTGTTAGAAGAAATTACTGGCCTAATCCTGTCAGGAAGGCAGGAAGGAAGCATTCTGGTATTGCCTACAGAAACTGCCTCTCCATTAACCCTTATTACATTCTTGGCAGGACTAGGCTTCCTAGACTTCTCAGGAACTTCTGTGGAGTTATTTTCCCTCCTTTGCTGATATTTTGTTTGTGTGGACTGACCATTCAAAGTTACAATGGCACTGAAAAAAGTGACTTATGACCATTTTTCACATTTACGACTGTTGCAGTTTTCTCACAGTCATGAGAGGCCAGGCGAGGAGATGTGTGCCTCAATGTGAATGATATTGAGTTGGCCATGTCCAGCCAATAACATGACCACCAAGCCACATCCACCCAGTCACATGATCACCAAGCCATGCCCACCAACTAAGCCACACCCACAGAACCGGTTGTTAAAAAATTTGAATCCCACCCCTGCTGTTAGGTAGAGCCAGTTTGGGGTTGAGGTTAGAAACTGAGAGACCATGAGTTCTAATCCTACCTTGGGTAAAAAGCCAGTTGGGTGACCTTGGGCCAGTCAGTCTCTCTCAGTCCTAGGAAGCAGGAAATGGCAAACCACTTCTGATATTTTAGCGAGACAACTGCATGGATTTATCTAGGTAGATGAACAAAATAAGAGGTAACTAATGTATGTCACTGAAAATTTTGCTATTACCTTTTTTTTTTTTTAGCTTTGTGCAATCATCAAAACTCCTTTTTCATTGATCTGCTTGAAATATTTGTTTCTTCTTTCATAGTCAAAAGTACTGTAGCTTAAAAAAATTCTCCCTGATTCCAAAAGCCAATTCTAAAGCTGCTTAGGGATTTCTCTGGTCCTATCAGATGATGTGGTCATCAATCACTGAACCAGGTTGTTTACTACTATGACTGATCTCTAAAAGTAGGATCAATGTAAGTCATTCTTCAAATCTGATATTTATAAAACAGAAAATGGCAGAAAAGAACATTTTAAAAAGAAGGTCATACCATAGTTCAGCCTTCTGCAAGTAGCAACCTCAAGATACATAATACTACAATTCCCATAATTCCAAAGTAGTATGTCCAATACTTTCCTATTCATGTGGTAAGCAGATTTGTTACTGCAAAATTTGGGAAAAATACATGTTTTATTGGCTTAGTTGTATTTTAAAGCATGATAAAATGCTTGGCTGAAAAATTAACATGACAACAAGCTTTGAAAACACCTGAAATTTTTAAAAAAGGTTTAAAATCAACAAGATTTATAATGGCTCAGCATTGCTCTCTCTGAGGTATTTGCAATTTGCCAATCTAACTTCAACATGATAATCATTCAGTTATCTCATATGCTAGTGCTAACTCTGATCCCATTGCCTGATGAAACCAAATAAATTGTTGTAAGCAGTGTTTCCCCCATAAATTACTGCCTTTGCAAATTCATTGTGATGAGAGATGAATAAGAGATATTTAAATTTTCTTGAATTTGCTTTGTTTTTCATAACTGATCGTGTGTGTGTGTGTGTGTGTGTGTGTGTCCGTCCGTGTCCCCTAATGTTTTCGCAGGTATTTATTTATATGTATGGTACTCAGCTTTGTTCGGGTATTTTCCCATATCTTTTTAGTTGTGTTTTTGAAGTTGTAGCAACGTTTCGGCAGAATCTCTTCATCTTCATCGACCCCAATACATGAGCCTGATGATGGCAGTTGAGGTTCTGCCGAAACGTCGCTACAACTTTCTACTTTAATTGTCTTCTAATTATTCCTATAAAGCAGTCTTCTTCAAACCTGAGAACTTTAAGTTATGTGTGGACTTCAACTCCCAGAATTCCCTACCCAACATATTAAGTTTAAAAAAATAACATGCAAGACACAATATTTTTCCAGGTCTCAGACAGCTTTTAAAAAACTGGCTAAGGTTGTCCAAATATTAACACAAGGGTTGAGGCAAAAACAAAGAAGTGGCAGAATCTAGACCAACTCATGGTGTTATCACATGATGTATTGGGACTATTTTCCCCTTGCTAAACCAGGCGTAGGTGTGGCCAGCATGTGACAATCCAGCCCATGGGCTGGGAATTTGACAGCCCTGATCTAGATACAAACTATTTAAAAAAAATTAACTACAAACGGCTTGTGAGTTTCTGCAGGGTCAAATATACAATCCAGATAGACCAATTGTATGAAATTATTCCTCCAGCTAATGCCAATCACATGCTTTTTTGGTTTGCATATTTTTATAACTTTTATAAAGTGTCAATCTGGGTTTATTCATTTCATGTATTCTTTCACTTTTCTCAGAGAGGATGGAATGATATACATTACATTGAATCGAGAAAAAATGATGAGTCGTGTGATGGAGAAGCAACCATTGGAACGTTGAATCCAGATTTTAAGTACCTCCAAGATAGGTCCTTCAAACCCCAACTAATTACGAAAAGACCAGTCATAAATCAAGGACTAGCTTTATCAGGAAATTCCATAGCTGCAAAATAGATTGGGAAATCACCAAATACCCAAGATGATAAACCATTTTCATCATAGAACTAAATAAATAATAAACACATCTAGCCAAAGGTGGTATTCAGAGATTCTGACCAGTTCTGGAGAACCGGTAGTGAAAATTTTGAGTAGTTTGGAGAACCGGCAAATACCACCTGTGATACCACCTCGCCCCCATCTATCCTCTGCCTCCCGAGTCGCAGTTGATTGGCTGGGTCTTCTTTTGTTGCCCTGTTCAGGAGAACAGAGCTGGAAAGCAGGTTGGTGGGGTAGGGAGGGAATGGGGTTTTGCAGTAACCTTCCCCTGCCACATTCACCAAGGCACGCCCCCAGTAGTTTAAAAAAAATGAATCCCACCACTGCACCTAGTCCATTAGAAACAGAACATGACCCAGTGGAGACATTCCCTTTAATTTGGAATGAGAAGTGTATTTTCAATTATATACTTTTTGATAATGCATAAGTGAGTTGAACATGCCAACAGTTTCTAATAATTGTCCTGAATTCTAGTTTATATACCATGTTTCTCATATAATAAGGCTGGGTCTTTTTTTTTTTGAGCCCCCGCAAAATGGCTAGGCTGTTTTTTGGGGGTGAATTAATTCCCCCCCTACACACCCTTGCCTAGAGCATCCCATGGGCAGCCACGCCTCATCACCAGCCACTCTTAATAACTGATCATGGCGGAGCGTGGAGGGCTCCCTACCCTCGCCAAGCGCCTTTGTTGCAGACCTGGGTATGGTGTTGGTTGCAGGCCGGGACAGCAGGTGGGTGGAGGTGGATGTTGGCCTCGGCAGGGCACTTTAAATTCTGAGAACTTCAGTGCCTGCCGCTGCTGCTTCCTTCGCTGTTTTTGCTTTCCCTTCACATTCCTCCACCAGCAGTGTTTCAGCCGCTTCTCGGGCAGGGGAGCCGCCTCTATAGCTTCCACAGTTCCCACCGGTGCTGGCAACAGAACAGCGGCAGTGCCGGCAGGAACCGTGGAAGATACAGAGGTGGCTCCCCTGCCTGAGAAGCAATTGAAATGCTTCCATGGTTCGCACCAGCGCTGCCACTGTTCTTTTGCCAGCACCAGCGGAAACTGTGGAAGCTACAGAGGCAGCTCCCCTGTTGGAGAAGCAGCTGAAACGCTGCCAATGGAGGAATGCAAAGGGAAAGCAAGAGCAGAGGAGGAAGCAGCAGCTGCGGGCGCCGAAGATCTCGTGATTTAAAGTGGCCTGTCAAGGCCGACAACCACACTGCCACCACCCACCAGCTGACCCAGCCTGCAACCATCACCATAGCCGGGTCTCCAGCAAAGGCACTTGGTGGGGGTAGGGAGCCCTCTGTGCTCTGCCATGATTGGTCATTAGGAGCAGCTGGTGACAAGGCATGGCTGCCTGTGGGGCGCTCCTAAAGGCAAGTTCCCTCCTGCCCTCCCCCCCCCAATTTTGCATGTTTTAAAATAGGCCTAAATTTGGGAGGAGGGGCTTAATTTTATTTTATCCTTAGAAAACATGCTGGGTCTTCCTATTGGGGGGGGATATTGTTGGAGAAACATGGTAGCGCTTATATTTCTACTTACTATATTCTGATTTTACTGTTTATTTTATTTATATGTCTTCTTTCTAGTGAAAGAAGCACTAATCATACCAGTTCACAAATATCTTCACAATGAACATATCAATAAATTTTCTTTTTTAAAAGAAAGACGTTGACACTCAAAAAGGATGAATTCTATATCAGGATAGTAGGTTTTTCTGAACACAGTCAGATATTGTGATTATTAACCAATTTGAAACCACACATGGTTGGAAAAAATGACAAAAAAACACATAGACTTGAAACCAGTGATATTTTTACTGGAAATTTTACCTGAAATATATAGTAAGGAATTGAAGTATTTGATTGTAAATGTATTAACAGCAGCTAGGCTCGTATTTGCTAAAAACTGGAAAAATGAGAAAATACCAACACAGGAGGAAATTATTGAAAATAATGGAATGTGCTGAAATGAGTAGATTGACATTTGAAATAGGAGAACAAGAAGATAAATAATTTTATAAGATTTGGATTTAATTTATCAATGGTTAGACAATAAAATATGGTACTTAACTACGTAGAATTTTAGAATATAGAGAATATATAAAAATGTATTATTTTTATCATAATCATAACATAATCATGGAATGGATTTTGGATGATAATATGAATTGCCATAAAATAAATCAATTAAAATATGGATTATCTTGTATAACATGAATGAATAATAGTATAGTCAAATGATTGATTAACAATGATATTAATGTATTGAGGAATATTTGATAGATAATATGAGAACATATACAAGTAATTGTAAGTGATGGCTATGGAGTGGATGCACCAAACAATTTGTAAACCAACTGACACACTGTATGTACATAAGTGGAAGATGGCTTTATGTTGTATTTGTGTATGTTTCTCTAAAAATTAATAAAACATAAAAAAAAAATTCTGTATCAGGATAGTAGGTTTTTCTGAACACATTCAGATATTGTGATTATCAACCAATTTGAATTTAATAACTATTTGCTATGTCTGGGCCCAGAACTTTTACTTTTTTTATTTTGCCAAACTCTCTGTGAAGATGCAAGAGACACTAGAAAATCTTGCACCTACTTGCTATTCTGCTAATTTCATCCTGTAATGATGATTCTCTTTTCTTTTTATGGGGCTAATGTGTTATATTTTATTAACTTATGCCTTCGCTTCCCTTTGATATTATTCTTGATGTCTGAAGTGTTACAGGTTTACTGTTTGAATGCTCATCTGCTATATATTTCATATTGCATAATCCAAAAAGAATCATTTATGGTAATACTCTAAAGGCCACTGCTCCTCTTTGTCAAGAGAAAGGAAGGGAAAAGGATTTCATTTGAAACTTTCCAGGAGAAATATATGTTGAAGAATAAATAATGTCTTTTAGATCATTTATTTCTACCTACAAGACATTATTTACTGCATGTTAAATTAAGATAGTACAATCAATGAAGTTATCATGGACCCATGGTTGGAAGACCATCACTCCCTGCACAGGGCAACATGTATTTATTTATTTAATGTATGGTGTAGAATACATGGATAACAGTAATAAAATATATATAGAAGGAACACATAATACTATGGTATAATGTATGTAAGATGGAAATATACAGTCAATTTTGAAAGGTTTGAGCATTTCAAGTAATTACATGCAAGTTATAAGTTACATTTTAATCTATACATTTAAAGGGCAAGAGTCCCAATTAAAGCATCACACCACTATCTGCTTGAACTTTCTTTGTGTTAAGACATAGCTAGCAAAAAGGAGCCTTCCACCAAATTGTTTTTGCTGTCATACCATTCTAATTAGTAAGGAAGTTTTTCTAAAGCACATTTAACTGGAGTTTGTCTTTCTGTTCCATTCTCTGAAAAAGCATAAAACAAAGCTTGTGTTTTTTTCCCTCGTCTTACATCCTTTCAGATATTTGACAACCCTTAAAAATTCTCAGGGCTAAAAATATGCTTATGCCTTCTTCGGGGATTTAGTTTCCTATCCCTTGATCATGTTTGTTGCCTGCTTTGAATGTGTTCCAATTTGTTTAACCCTTTTTAAAGTATGTTGCTGCAGACAGAATGCAGTATTAAAACTATATTGGCCTAGCCAATATAGGATATTGTAAATATCTGTATCTAAACATATGATAATAGAAGTTGAAATGTACAACTTTATGAGGAAATAATAGTACACTTAGTATTCATTCCTGAATACCAATTTAATGAAACATTGTAATATATGAGCTGGGGTGATGCAGTGGTTAGATTGCAGTATTGCAGGCTAATTCAGCTAATTGCCAAGAGTTCAGTCCTGACTGGCTCAAGGTTGACTCAGCCTTCCAACTGCTTACAGAAGGTTGTAAAACACTGCGAAGCGGTATATAAGCCTATTATAAGCTATTATAATTGCTAGATAACAGATGGGATGTGAAGCTAGTTCTCTTCCTCCTAGTGCACTCTGGATAATGCAAAAGTGTGAATTAAATGAACTAGTCACTGGTGGCAGTCAGATTACTGTATAGGTTTTCCTGACTCTCAAAATACATGGCAACAAACTCCATATGTGATACGCCATATGCTAAATAAATAAATATAATAGATACTATAAAGTCAAGATGGTTAAAAGATGATATGATAAAGAAGATTTAGCATTCCAAAGATAGATATCTGAAATCTTGTGCTAGCATTATATATTTATTTACTTTATAATATATAAGGTCAGCTCCTATTACCTCTATCCAGAAGGATAATGCATTACCTTACAAGACATAATCGTAATAGTAATCTGAGGGAGATGGGTGGTTAAGAAATATGAAATATAAATAAACAAACAAATAGATAAATGAATAAATAATCAGCTGTATTTTAAGAAACTATTCCATACTTGATGTCAATTTTTTCTTTTAAAAAACAAATCTAATATTTCTCTATAAAAAATTTCAGAAAAGCAAAATTCCCACATGGTAATACTGTTTGTATTCCTCTTAAGAAACAATAATTGAAAGTAATTAGGTGATAAAGGCATTGAGTGCATTTTTTTGATTACAGCAAATGGTGATAAATAGAACTCGCTGAAGTTGCTTACATTAACAAGTAATGTGAAAAGGTCAGTTTAATCTTTATTTATTTATTTCTCCCTGTTGTTTTTATTTCAGGGTTAGAAAATAGCCTATTCTAAATATTTTATTATTAAAGTGATAATTTGGGAAACATGATCCTAAGAGAAAAAATGAGACTACTATCAGAAATTACCAGAATTACTATATTCAACATGAAAGATCATGAAGTGACTTTAGATAAAGCTGTTTCTCATCATGGCCTCACAGAATTATTATGAGAATAAAGATGATTTTTATGTCATCTTGAACTCCTTCAAGATTGCTGAGATATGAACTATGGTCAATTAATAAATCTAAGAGCCTCGGTGGCACAGTGGTTAGAGTGCAGTACTGCAAGCTACTTCTGCTGCAGCCAGCTGTCTGCAATTTGGCAATTCAAATCTCACTAGGCTAGGTTGACTCAAACTTCCATCCTTCCAAGGGGATAAAATGAGGGCCTAGATTGTTGTGGGCAATATGCTGACTATGTAAACTGCTTAGAGAGGACTATAAAGCACTATATAAGTAAGCGCTACTGCTATTGGGTGTCAACTTATGACAATTTTTTCTAAACATTTGTGAGTGATATACAATTTTGATTTTATTTAAAGTAATGTTATTTTAAGTAATGTTCAATATTACAGTTTGATGTGATAATCTATAGGTGTGGTTTTTATTTTGTTTGTTTGTTTTATTACAGGTACAGTTACTATAGCAGCTAGCATTGACAGGCTAATTAAGACTATTCATGCCTGTTTAGTATTCCATAAATTACATGGTTGTATAATTTCCCATCAATTAAAAAATGAGTAGATATAGAAAGTTAATTCAGTGATGAAAATAGACCACTGTAACACGCTTACAATTTTATTTTAGTTTGGTGATAGATATTATTTTTCTACTTTAGCTCTTTGACCCAAGGACTTTAGCAACATCTTCAACCATTCAAAAGCAGTAAATGCAGTTATGGAAACAGAAGAGTCTTAATCTCAATCTATACACAGTTTAAAATAGCCAAGGTATCTTTCAGACAACAAAATGCAGAAGACATTGTCATATTGTCATCTCTAAAATAAAACCGAAGAAGGACATGCAACCAGAAATTGCTTTAGTGACTGAGTGCATTCAGTAACATGTTACATCATGGAAGTTCTAATCTCCAGTCCACCCAAACACAGCCATCACTGCTCAAATGAGAAAAGAGACTCTCATGAGTATAATTCTTGAATAAATTATCTCTTTAAAGATTCTGTTCCATAATATTTAGTACTGGCTCTCTAGATTTTGATAAAGCAGCCAGATTATTTGAAATTCCAGATTTCAGAGTTTTATATGATTTTGAGTTAGAATCTTCCTTCTTTACACCCTGCTCCAGCCCCTGACCTTATATGGATTTATATGACTGCAGCAAAATATTTAGTTTGCTGAATATAAGTTTTGCTTGCAAAATTCCCTGGCTGAATCTCTGTTATTTTCAGGTAGAAGTGGGGCGGAAATCATATCTGAAATTAGAGCAATTATTCTAAACTAAAGTTTGAGACTTATTCAAAAGCAAAACCTGGGTCACAAAGCATTATTACTACCCTGTTTTGTTTATATCAGGGATTTTTAAACTTGGACTAAACTAGGAATGCCCAAGGATGTACTTTAGGTATCTGGGGATAATGAAGAAATTCATAATGCTTGTTTGTGAGTTCAGGATGCAGTTTGAGAATATCAAGATGTTTGTGTAAAGCAGCAATCTTTTTTTTTTTTGTTACTGATGTTGTGAGTTAAGGTTAGTAAGTAGTGACATTATTTGAGCCTTGGAAAAGGGATAACTGAGTTGAACAGTTCAAAAATCCGTAGTTTAAGTCACACTTCTCCAAATATTGCCATAGATTTTGATGGCTGAGGCTCTAGTTTTAGTTCTATTATAATTTGCATTATGATGAAATGCTTCTATGGATATCTTGGCCCAATGTCAGAACAAAAACATTTCTGACAAGTATATTATGACACAATTGTGTTAATTTCAGAAATGGGTTGTCAAGGGTTATATCATATCACATATCATACCATATATCATACCATATATCATGCAGGGCTGCTTCTTCCTGAAAATATCTGATAATCTCACCAGATCAAATAGGGTAGACTTGGTCTGGATTCTTTCCCTTAAATGCTGCCATTTTACAGGACTAGGAAATATGCCTTTTCTTGTTTCCTACCCTAAGAAACACCTCTTTCCTTGAGATCTAGAAGGCCTGTATTTTTTAACTTTCCAAAAAGAACTAAGACCCAGCATTTTTTCTAAACGTTGGGATTAAGGTGAGATTGCTGTGGAAAGTGAGCGTTGTGGGCTGAAACAAAAAGTTTGATCATCCCACAGGTGCTTTTTTAAAGAGGCAACTGGACTTTCTGTTTTTTGTTTGAAGACATTTTGCTTCTCATCCAAGAAACTTCTTCAGATTCTTCTTCAGTTTCTTGGATGAGAAGCAAAATATCTTCAAACAAAAACCAGAAAGTCCAGTTGCCTCTTGGAAAAAGCATCTTTGGAACAACCATGACTTGGGTGATTGAGCATCTCCATAGACAAGAAGTTTGATTATGGCATCAGATTTTTCTGGGTTTAATTTTATTGTTTTTATTATTTGTTTATAATAATCCTTTGGTTTTAAGCCATCCATTTATAGCCAGATTTATATTCTGTCTCTTGCTCAGGAGCTCTATCTGCCATTTTATCTGAGAGGAATTGTTTTATCTCACACAATGACGTTCTATGGCTGAAAGTATCATAACTGATCACTTTTAGTATTACATTGGAGTGACTCTTGGAGTTTTATACTATTACGTTTTCCATATTAAAACATTTTAATGTTAATTTCTTCATAATAGGATGATTTGAAGATAACCAAAAATGAAATGCATCAGAAAAAGACATAAAATGAAGGAGGAATCAAATTATGTATAAGAAGAACAAATAGGCTATTGACAGAAAGTCCCTGACTTGGATGATGTGGATGATTCACATTCACATAGTCCAAATCCAAATCTGTGACAATATCTGATATTAATAATCAGTAAATGTATAACTTTTTTCTCTTTGAAGGAATAGGGTGATTGTTTTGGAATATCTGTATAGCACTAACACTTACACTTATATACCGAGTCAGCATATTGCCCCCAACAATCTGTACCCTCATTTTACCCACCTCGGAAGGATGGAAAGCTGAATCAACTTGAGCCTGGTAGGATTCGATCTGCCAAATTGCAGTAGGAGTAGTTTGCAGTACTGCACTCTAACCACTGTGCCACCGAGATTCCTTATGCTGCATAAAGTGCAGCAAATATCCATTATGTTAGCCAAGAAAAGATTTGGATGCTATTGAAAATGTACCATGAGGTGCCCAATAAGGCAGAAAAATAAAGATAAAGAAAACAAAATATGACAAGATATAATTCACATATTTACAACTCTGTTTCTTCTTCATGCAAACTTTGGGAGGTAGAATCTTATCCAAACATTTCGTCAGCTGCCTGTAGAAATTATAGATGCATTACTGGGTTTTTTTAATGTCTGAAATGCATTTTCTCCATTTTCATCAAAGTAGGCTCAAATGATTACATGTGACTCTGCTGGGTGACTTGCAGCAAAACCAAAATGTTTTAGAAACATTTTTTTTTTAAAGAAAAGCACAGCAAAAGTTTGCATTCAATTAGCTGAAGACTATTTGCTTCTCAAAGCTAAACTGTTCTGTTTTGCTGAGCTGGGTCATCAGTGGAGGATTGCAACATCCATCTTGCAGCTCCTTGAGTCAGAGCCCTTAATTAATGACCTGGGAATCTGCTTTATATTTTAAAAAGATAAAATCTAATTGTGGTTCAAATTAGACTGCCTAATGAACGTGACAACAAAGCAATCAATCAAAAGATATAGGTAAAGAATAGTGACTATATTAAATAAACCTCTTGTTCATTTTGCATAAGTATCTAAAACAAATTGTCACTTGCTATATTGATGCATTCTTTACTGGAATTTCAGTCAGTTCAATTAGTGCATCTCTGAAACATTGAACAAGCCCTTATGTGCAAGTCTATAAATGCAGCAAAGAAAATACAAAGAGCATAACTCAGGAAAATAAACACAGTGGCATTAATGGAAATGCGTTTGTATTCTAAAATTGACTTTATTGAAATCAGTGGGATATGCAACGCAATTCTGTGCATTATACCAAAGTAATTCCTGTCCAATTCAATTAGCTCTATTTACAATAGATGGTATAAAAGATCCTTAAAATACTTACCTTTCCTTGCAGGATAGTATAATAGCTAAACCTGTTTTCTTTTCCTTGGTATTTTTTTTTTTAAACTAGCTGGGATTTAAGTGAGATTTATTCCATCATCCTTAGGTAATTTTACATTACAAGGTTTCATACCATATTTAAGGTTCAAGAAAAATCTTCTGGAGTTCTTTTTATGTTTAAGAGAGAGTGGTAGTCTTTGCTCTGTGAATTTTTCACCCTTCCCTGAAAGTAAAATGCAATGAGTGATATTATGTAAAATATCAATTTCACATGCAAAGCTTTTACACATATTTTAATCATAGCCCTGAAGGAGGATGAAAAATGAATTCATTTAAATAATCTATGTATTATTTAAAGTACTGTACAAATGAAAACATAAATAAAAATATGGGAGGAAAAAATGCAATAAAATAAGGAAAACTTTTTTAAAAATACAAAACTTGGGGGCCAGGTGAAATCGAAAGTAAATTTCCAGTAAAGGATATTGAACATTTTTCTTGGTGCTTGAAGGATAATGATGCTGGCCTATCCATGTATGTCTGAGAGGAGTTTGGGCACAACCAATAAAAAAGCCATTTTAATGAAAACTGTCCAATTAATCTTATAAGTCAGATAAAAAGAAAAAAAGGATTATTTAAAACAAGTAGACCAGTTTTATACATACCTTTAAATTTTCCAAGTAGTTATAGGCAAAGAGTTAGAGTTATACCTATACATTATGATATTTGAGTGGTTATTCACAATCTACTTGCCACATCAATATTCCTCGAGCATTCTTATTCTACATGGACAATCATAGAGTTTTGTAACTGAAAAGACTAGAGAGTCTAAAGTTGTGCAGCCAAGCAACAATCCATGCCTTACTTGGATTCTTAAAATGTCTGGCTACTTGCACAATTCTGTCTGGGCAGTACTTAAAAAGCAAATTAAAAGAAATTGTTCCGAACATCAACAAATCATTAAAATTTTCACATGAGGACAATTTCAAAAAAAGGATGCTATTGCTTTAATGAGTCAATTCATTAAAGTAGTCATATATTAAATGCATATTATTAAAGAAACTGTAAACATATGTGAAAGTCTAAAAAATAAATACATTGCTACTTTAAAGAAGTATGTGGATGTGTTCTAGACCAGGGGTCGCCAACCTTTTGGACTTCAGGGACCACCAAACTCATTATTTTAAATCCCGAAGACCATTAATGTGAATTTTGACTGATGTGGATTGTTGACGTTGGTGGGAGGAAGAGAGAGAGAGAGAGAGAGAGAAATCTCATCTAAGCTGAGAGGGGTAGTGATGTTTTTTTTTTCTCTCTCTCTCCCCCCCCTCTCTCACACACACAGACACACACACATACACAGATCCCTCACACCCCCACACCCCCTCCAAGGCAGCCACATTCCTAGCCTGCTTTTGAGCTCTGTTCTCAGAGGGAGGGGGCGAAGAGAGATCCGATCTAACCTCAAGGGCTGGTGATTTTCTTTCTCTTTCTCTCTCTCTCCCTCACACCCCCCCACTCCCTCCAAGGCAGCTACATTCCTAGCCTGCTTTTGAGCTCCGTTCTTAGGTTTCATGCAAGGAAAGCAGCAGAAGCAGCAGAAGTCTTGCTTTCCCTATCTCAAACTCCGTCATAAATGAGTCTTTACCAGTGCAGCCTCTTGGAGCAGGATACCCTGCAGGGTCCCAAAGACTCATTTCTGGCGAAGTTTGGGGGAGAGAAAGACTTTTGCTGCTTTCCTTGCATGCAGCCTGTTATGTATGTAAATAGTTGAATAAAGGCAAACTTGGGGTAAAGTGCAGGGTTCTGGCCCTGCACTTCTGATTGGGTGTTAAGTGGCTAGATCGGATTGGTCGGGTTCTGAGAATCTGATTGGCCCTTAACGAAGGACTCTTATTGGTACTGGAGCTAGTGTTTCACAAGCTCCTATTGGTTATTTCACATTAGCATTGCTTATATAAAGCAGAGTTGTTGTTATACAAGTTAGAAGTCACTATGCAATAATGAGTTGAAAGTTCACCAACTAAGACTGTCTCCATTCATTCTACCCATGCCTGAATCCATGACACTGGCGACGAGGATGGGATCTGGAGACATCTGATCTTAAGGAACTTGGAAGAAAAAAAAAACAGAGCACGTGAAAAAAACGGCGCCACCAACGGAAGCCATGTCCGGCGGCATCGTTCCACCCGCTCCGTACGATCCATCCCAAGAGGATTGGGAATCCTACATGGATCGCTTTCAGATGTTCCTTGAAATGAACAACCTGAAGGACGCCACACCAGCCAAGAAGCGGGTGCTGTTCCTGACATACTGCGGCCCGGCTGTCTTTAAAATGGCTAAAGCCCTCGCAAAGCCTCGAGAAGTGAAAGCAATAAGCTGGGACGACCTCGAACCTCTCCTGAGAGACCATTACACGCGAACCGTACCCACACTCGTGAGACGCCACGAGTTCTATCAACGAAGCCAACAAAAAGGAGAAAGCGTGGATGACTTCGTGGCAGACCTCCGACACTTGGGAGGCCTCTGCGGGTTCGCAGACTTAGATGAAGCATTGAGAGACCGCCTAATTCTGGGATTAGATGCACCAAACGTGCAGAGCAAGATAATGGCGAAGGGCGATATCGGCCTTGTTGATGCCATCGCCGAAGCCACCGCCGCTGAGGCAACAAAAAAGTCAGCGGCGCAGCTACGGCGAAGCCGAAACCCCACAAACCCACCGACAGACGACATCTCACCCAGCTCAGAAGGGCAGTTGGCAACAATGCACTACGAGGACCTCTCTTCGTCATCAGACAGTGACGAAGAAGGGGTCAATTGACTGCGTTCCGACCGGGACCCTCGTCCTAAAACCTCACGCCCTTGCGCTTGCTGGGGGGCAAACCATTCCAGGGCAGACTGCAAATTCTGCGACGCACTCTGCCACGAGTGCGGGAAACGAGGCCACATCGGTCGAGTCTGTCGCAGTTTACCAGGACCAAGCCCGGCCTCAAAGGGAACCAACTTTCGCCAATCGGCAGGAAACCATCCTGTAAGGCGAGACCCAGCAAACCACTCCTACAGATATCGAGCGTTGCAGAAAGAAGAGGCTCACCATACTATCACTATAGGTCAGGCCTCGGCCCTGGACGCTAAGAAGATTCGAGTTACAGTAGCCATAGAGAACCAACCCTGCCACATGGAGGTCGATTCGGGATCGTCCCTCTTGATGGTGTCGTGGAAGACATTAAAGCAGCTCATTCCTACCATCCAACGCCAAAACCTTCGAATGCAACGCCTTATCCTTAAAGATTACCAAGGGAATCGGATCCCTGTGGTCGGGTCTTGTCGAGTCCGCGTCTCGTTTAAAAAGCATATGGCATACTTACCTCTAACGATCATCGATAGGGACAGGCCTAGTTTGTTGGGCCTCCAATGGTTTGCGCCACTCGGCATCGAACTAGCCGGCGTGAACCGAGTCAGTGATTGCGAGTGGGAGGAGGATCTTATGTCTGAATTCAGCGATGTCTTCGCAGATCGTCTGGGCGAGTATAAGGGGACCCCAATCTCATTCAGCCTCGACCCTTTAATCGCCCCAATCCGTTTAAAGCCCCATCGAGTTCCGTTCGCCCTTAAGGCCAAGATAGATGAACAACTTGACAAACTAATTAAACAAGGGGTACTGCAACCCATTGATCATTCCCCATGGGAAACTCCTATTGTAACCTCCATTAAACCAGATGGGTCAATCCGAATGTGTGGGGACTACCGGGCCACTCTAAACCACGCCCTCCAACAGAACGCGTATCCAGTGCCGGTGGTGCAGCACCTCCTTCATTCCCTGGGAGGTGGAAAGGTTTTCGCTAAGCTGGATTTAGCTCAAGCCTATCAACAATTGCCCGTGGACGATAAAACAGCCCAAGCCCAAACGATAGTAACGCACAGAGGTGCTTTTAAATGTACCCGATTGCAGTTCGGGGTGAGTGTGGCCCCGGGAATATTCCAAAGTTTAATGGAACGATTGTTACAGGGAATCAAGGGCGTGGCTCCGTATTTTGATGACGTATTGATTGCAGCTCCTAGTAAAAAAATTCTGCAGAATCGTTTAAAACATGTGCTTAAAAAATTCCAAGAAGCGGGATTGAAAGTAAAAAGGGATAAATGTCATCTGTATACCGACAGTGTTGAATTTCTAGGTTATCGCATTGATAGTCAGGGTATTCACCCAACTGAGAGTAAATTAAGGGCGATTAGAAATGCTCCCAGACCTCGTAACAAAACTGATCTTCAAGCATTTTTAGGGCTTATCAATTTCTACAATGTGTTTTTACCGCATAAGGCGACTGTGGCTGAACCATTACACCGGTTATTAGATAAGAAAGCATTGTGGGTTTGGGGTTACCGAGAAGAAAAAGCATTTAGAAATGTAAAAAATTTACTTACATCTGATTCTGTACTTATGCAATATAATGAAACATTACCCTTGGTTATAACTTGTGATGCCTCACTGTTTGGGGTGGGCACTATTTTGAGCCATGTGCTACCTAATGGAAATGAGGCTCCCGTTGCATACTTTTCGAAGACTCTTTCCCAGGCAGAACGTAACTATGGACAAATAGACAAGGAGGCTCTTGCAATTGTGTCAGCCGTAAAAAAATTCCTTGAGTATGTATATGGAAGGACATTTACAATTGTAACCGACCACAAACCTTTATTGGGGATAATCGCTGGGGACAAACCAACTCCCTATATATTGTCCCCAAGAATGAGTTGATGGTCAGAGTTTCTAGCTGCTTATAATTATCGATTGTTACATTGACCGGGGAAAGCCATTCCCCATGCCGACGCACTCAGCAGAGCACCACTACCAGAGACCCTCGACGATCCAGCACCAACAGTATCGGCGTTACAAATCGAAACGCTCAACTCGCCTCCTATGACCGCTCGAGATATCGCGAGGGAGACCAAATGAGACCACACCCTAGCACGAGTCCTAGTCTGGGTAGAGCGTGGATGGCCATTGGATTAGATCCCAGATGATTTCGCACCATTTAAAACAAGACAGACTGAACTTTTTTCTCAAAAAGGCTGCGTTATCTGGGGCGATAGAGTCGTCGTCCCAGAACGACTCCAAAAGACGCTGTTACAAATCTTGCACGATGGACATCCCGGGATTGTGCGAATGAAGGCACTCGCACGGAGCTACGCTTGGTGGCCAGGCATGGACCGACACATCAAGCAATGGGTCAAGGCCTGCACCAAGTGCCAACAAACCAGCAATGCACCACCAAAAGCTCACCGACCAAATGGGAGACGCCACATGGACCCTGGTCCAGAATCCACCTGGATTTCGCAGGGCCGATCAAAGGACAGACATTGCTGTTGTCTGTCGATGCATACTGCAATTGGTTAGAAATTCATCGAATGGCCAATACAACCTCCGAGGCAGTCATTAAAGTCCTCAATAGACTCTTTGCAACTCATGGATTGCCGGACGTCCTGGTGTCTGATAACGGACCACAGTTTACAGCGCTAATGTTTGAACAGTACCTTGCTGACAACGGCATCCGCCATGCGCTCACCTCGCCGGCGCATCCTGCTACCAACGGCCGAACGGAACGCATGGTACAATTTGTAAAAAAGACTTTACAAAAGCTGGACTATGATAATCTTGACGAAAAAATAAACCGCATTCTACTTCTACAACACATCACTCCGCACAGCGAAACCGGCAGAACTCCCGCTGAACTTCTCATGGGGCGAAAACTCCGTTCCCGCCTCGACCGACTGCACCCTGCTTATGAGCCAGAAAAACCTCCAGGATCCAGCGGACGCTACCGTACCTTCAAGGTAGGCGACCCCGTTTATGCAAGAAATTTATCGGGCGACCCAGTTTGGATTGAAGCAACAGTAATACGCGAAACTGGGCCCAGATCCTATATTGTAAAATGTATTGATGAGAGACTATGGAAAAGACATATTGACCAATTACGGTCACGACTTATAACTGCTAGCCAACAACTTCCCAACGACCAAACTGAGGGGCGGGGAGGAAGAGAAGATGACGATATGCCAGGAAACCTGTTCCAGGAAAGTGATGAATCAAGTGAAACCCAGGAAATGGAGCAGGAAGAAGAATCGTACGCTCCTAGGGAAATCACACTAGAACAAGAAGCTGAGCCACCACAAAACAACACCCTACCTCAATGGGACTGCACGCAGCCAGTCCAAAGAAAATCTGACAGACCCAAGAGACAACCGTCCTATTTAAAGGACTACATAGTCACAAACTAATTGTGAAGTCAGGGGGAAGGGGTGTTATGTATGTAAATAGTTGAATAAAGGCAAACTTGGGGTAAAGTGCAGGGTTCTGGCCCTGCACTTCTGATTGGGTGTTAAGCGGCTAGATCAGATTGGTCGGGTTCTGAGAATCTGATTGGCCCTTAACGAAGGACTCTTATTGGTACTGGAGCTAGCGTTTCACAAGCTCCTATTGGTTATTTCACATTAGCATTGCCTATATAAAGCAGAGTTGCTGTTATACAAGTTAGAAGTCACTATGCAATAAAGAGTTGAAAGTTCACCAACTAAGACTGTCTCCATTCATTCTACCCATGCCTGAATCCATGACACAGTCAAAAGCAGAAGAAGAAAGAAGTGGAAGAAGCAACCTGATGGCCAGGCAGTTCTCCCCTCCACCCTTTCCCCCCTCCCCTCACTACTTCGTGTTGTTCCTAATGCAAGCGACACAAGCCTTGTGTTCCTGCAGGCCATGCGGGCAGTGCAGCCTTGTGTTCCTCCACAGCCTGGATTAATTGCTTTGGAGGGGTGTTCTGGGGGTGACGTTTCTCTGCGGACTACCAACATTTTCTTGCGGACCACCAGTGGGCCATGGTTACCAGTTGGCAACCACTGTTCCAGACTACCTCCTCAAATAATTTTCAAAGAATGCAAAGCCCTTCTATTTATGACTGATTTTTTTAAATACAGGAACCAAAATAATTCTTTTTTTTTGCTTTTATTCTTTTGAGGCAAATGGTGGGATGGAACAGTGCTTTTGAAGGAGATCAGAAAACCACTAAGGTTATTGCCCAATACTATTTGCCAGTTCAATTTTGAACTTTAAATAGACATATAATGATGGTCCATCACTAAGTTTCAGTTATTTACTTTATTGATGATAAGGAATGGATATTATAAAATAATAAGAGAAATTGTACCCAAAGACCAACATTCTGGCTTTAAGAGAAAATATTATACAATAGCTGCAACATTCAACAATGTCCACTGTTGAGCACAGCTATAAATAATCATAGAAAGGAATAGGTCACTATTGATTCTTTTTGGAAGAAAGCAATTACTATTTCCCAACATGACCCTATTTTCCTTTAATAAGCATAGAAGAAGGAAATATCCAAGAAATTAGAAGGATAGCAGTGACAAGGAATAGCAGATAGAGGAAGTAGTTATTATAAGTCTTGGTAATAATTATCTATAAAATAGAGCTGTAGGAATACAAGCTTTGAATCAACATTAGCAAGAAGGAAAAAGTGTGAGTCAGGTAACAGACAGTATATAGAACACTGATTCATTAGTTTATAGCAAGATTCATAGCCGTTGTATTCAGGTGCATTTCAAAAATTGCAAGAAATGACAGCTATCCATGTATATGTTGACTTTTCTGAAAAAATAGAAATGAAACTTATTTTTTAAAAACTGCTGTGAACCCTTTATGATTTTAAACATGTTTTATTAGTATGCATTGCATTGTCTTTATATGCCAGGTTGGAGAGTTTGATGTTTGATTATTCGAGAAGTCCTTAGAACCATCTTCCTCAAACTGATGACCTCCTTTTGGTTGTATGTTTGCGAAAATGCCATTATAATATATACCATCCAAAAATTAAAGAAAATGACTTTACAACAAAATTGTTCATGTTATTAAGTACTTTCCACATACATACCTAGTAATTTGCCTAAAGCTGGAGACAAATACAATTTGTGAGATCCATATGTGATCTCCCTGGCACATTAGTATTCTTACCTATCATGTCCAATATAGATGTTGGAATTGATTTTGATTAAAATACTTCTCTATTTCCAAGATTTCATTGATGCTTGAAAAATTACTTCCATTAGCACCAGCTTGGAACTATCTATCTAGGCTTTAGCAGACGTTTTTATGGAATTAAACATGTCAATCCGTGCACTGCAAGCACGGGTGTGATTGCTAATTGTAACACTAAACTGGAAGCTTTTAAAATCATGGTTTATTGAACACACAATATTGAATAAGTTTAGAGATAACCACATGCTGTAATGATTGAGTTTACACTTCGTAAACCAAAAATAATCCACATGATGTTTAGTTTAGCTCTGGGAAGTAAGTTATGCTAGTAATAGGATTGTGCAGTGATCCACATTAGTGGGGAGAAGGGGCTCCAGGCCATGCATAGGCATGCATAGGGTGCCTATCAGCATTAACTTATATCAAATGCCTTTGTTTGGATCATGCACAAGTCCAAAAAAAGACACAGCTACAGAGTGAGAACCCCAGTAATACTATGGATCCATGAATCTCTTTCATCCCAGATTACTGCAGATTTCTAATAGAGAGACATTTAGCCAGGGTTCCATGCATTTGTTTCCAGCTTGCTTAGATGTTTAGACTCAATATTCCATCCTCTACACCATACAGAATAGGTTTGTGAATTTGAAAACTATTATATATGCATTTTTATTTTAGTTATTAAAATATGTTTCGTCTTGCCCCTATTTGCATGTCATATAGTGATATGATTCACAACTGTTTCCTGGTTCTCAATATTCTTTTCACGCTAATAAGTGTTGATACAGTAATAAACAAAATGCACTATGGCTTTGGAACAAATAATCAACATAAAAAAAATCACTTTGCTGACAAGAAAAGAGATATGGGCAATATTAGTATTTCAAATCCTTCAGGCAAGGATGTGAAGATTAGGATCTAAAAGATATTTGATCGCCATCATCTCAGCAACAGGATTTTGACAGCTGGAATAAATAACTTCTTGAGAGCAACTTGTTAAACTGGGTTAAAAAAGGGATGTGTAATGATACTGCCCTCTCCAGTTTCTTCTCCCAATCATATTATAGTTTATTACTCAGTTGGACTATATAGCTGTGATTCAGTTTGCAGTTAACTAAAGGAGGAAGTCACCCAACATAAAAAACTCATATGTCCTAGCAGGTTTTTGGCAGAAACTGAAGATGCAAAAGGAAAAAAATGGTATCAAGCCGATATAAGAAGGGAAGCTGCTTTATACCATTATCCAGTATTGTTCCCTCCACTCAAGTAGTTCCGATTTCCCATGGTCTTCCATCTAATCTGGTCCTTTAACTGAAGAGCCTGCAGGAATTAAATTTGGGACAGAAGGAGAATGTTTTTAATATCACTATAAAAATCTAAGAACCTTGCAGAATCATATACTGGCTTTCAATATATTTGAGGTTTAACAATCTCCTTTTTTCAGATAGACTAAAAAAACACATTAGCATGAATTACTACTAATCAGGGCTGATATACTGTTAGAATTTAGATTTGCAGTTGTGAGTGAAAAATAGGAGGACTAGCTAGATGGCAGCAAAAATTAAGGTTTTTGTTTGTTTTTGCTTTCTTTGATGCCATCTAGTGGCAGATTGAATTTTTGCTGCCAGATCTAATAGGCTTGTATATCATAATAAGAGAAACAAATATTCCAGTGTGGTATAAGGCGGCTTTCTCTTTCTTGGGACAAATATGAACTTTTGATAAGTTGCCATTATGTTTGCCAATTGAAGAAAGAGGGTACAATGTAGGAACAGTTTTGAAGGAGAAATTAGAGGATCACTTCAGTGAATGTATTCCCAGCTGGAGCCATACACTGTTGTAATTATGGAGGAGATAGTAAGAATAACAAGAGACCATGGTGAGAAAATGTATTAAAATTAGACCATTCACAATTGCTCGTTTTTCAGCAGCCTGGCTTGGTGTGCTTGATTGGGATTTCTAAACAGCATGAGCTGAATCCAGTCATTTAAAAAAAAAAATTTTTTTTGAAATGCTTCTCATGCTTCATTTGGGTGTTTGTGTGTGTGTGTGTGTGTGTGTGTGTGTGTTAATGTATTCTTCCTCCCAATAACTGTTGACAGATCTAGCCCTGTAACCATCTGGCTCATGAAGTAATGAGATCAAATGAAATGAAAGGGGTGGGGGGAATTAATGTTTTTCCCTAATCTATTAATAACTGAAAAGTGTTGATTTTGGTGACAGCCTGATACTTGATTGTAAAGCACATTGGTTAATTAGAAGAATCATAATGAAGGTTATATGAAAATTTGTATGTCCCTCCAGAAATAAAATAAGCAGTTCTCACAAGCAGAAAAAAGATCACCAAGAATTTACATATGAATAGAAATACTTAAGATAATATGCTGTTCACCGCCTTTGTTGTTAATTTGCTCAGAAAAAGAAACAGTTGTATTGTTATAAGTTGTTTAAATTATCTTATGAATCAAGAATGTACGAGTGTATTTCTTTCTTTTCTTTACATTCCCCCTCAACTTTCTCTGTCTCTACAATCTTGACAGCTTACTCATGTCTGAGGTGTTGCTTGGTGATAAAGTCAAATTGGAGACCTGACCTAAAACAGATCCTAATACTTTTCTTTTGGCTGTAATCATTCTGGAGTTGGGGAATTCAATGCCTAGCCCACACAGATCTATTACTAGCAAGATGTTGCTCATTTTAAGTATGTCAGACACAAAGCATGACTCTATAAGAAGATACAAGTGTTTGCTCTATATAGTAGAAATCTTTTCCTAATTCATTCTGGACTCATATTTTGGGAGCTAATTTCACACTATGTCCTAAATCATTGGGTGCTTTATGGCAACCAATCTATGGCTTGTTGTGTAACATTTTCTGGCTTCCTTTACAAACTATAGGTAAGAAAACCACAGGTTAGTATTATAGATGACTTATGACTGAATCATTTGATGAGGCCAAGAATTAGACAGTACATGGTTGTTTTAGAAGCACTTACAAGGACACACAAGTGAGGTACTAAAGCAGGTGTGTGCTAAGTGACCTATGACACATTTCATACAGGATCCAGTAGTAAATTCTTCCCAAGAAATTCAATTCTGAACCAGTAGCTAATGTGAGAAGCTTCAAGGACACAGTATGGCTACATAAGTTACTCAACTTTTACCTTATACATGCACAGAAGATTATCATTCCGGGGGAGGGCAATTATTTTTTCCAAGGGTCCATATAAGAAATGGGAAATGATCCCATTGAACTGAATTCTACTCAATATTAATTTTATGCTTTATATAAAGCAGTAAATTACAATGTATGCTTTTGAGTAGCTGTTTCTGTAAGAATAAGGTAAAGATCAAGGTTCCCCTCACACATAGGTGCTAGTTGTTTCTGGCTCTAGGGATGGTGATCATCTCCATAACAAAGCCGAAGAGCCAGCACTGTCTGAAGACATCTCTGTGGTCATGTGGCTGACATGACTAAATGCCGAAGGCACATAGAACATTGTTACCTTCCCACCAGAGTGGTTTCTATTTTTCTACTTGCATTTTTTTGAAGTGCTTTTGAAGTGCTAGGTTGGACATGTAACACTCCATTATGTGGCGCTAAGGATTCGAACTGCTGAAACGCTTACCTTTCTGATCGACAAATTTAGCGTCTTAGCCACTGAGCCTTTGCTTCCCTCTGGTAAGAATATGTTAGGTCTTATTTACATTTGATTTCTAACTTCCAACAAACCTCACATGGGCCTGATAGGGCCAGCCAAAGGGCCAGATGTGGCCCTGGGAGCCATAACATACCTAGGTCTGCTGTAAGAGCATAGGAATCAAACTATTCATTCCTTTGTACATCAAAGTCAGGATTTAAATCCTAGGTCCCTTCTCTTCCTTTTTCACATCAACCAATTCTTAGCCACACTTTTCCTAGCTTTGAAGGTTGACATCTGCTCTGTATTTACACAATGATTCCAGCTGGCATCATTTCCCACCTCGCAAATTTCAGCCCTTAGACTTATTAAGCCAAACACAATCTGGCTATAGATTTGATACTAAGTCTGGATAAGACATGAGGCTATTTTAAACTAAACTATTGAAACCTATATTCCAAAGGGATTTGGTTTCATCTGACTATGCACTTGGTCTATATGGTATGTTTTCAATGTAAATTATGATACCTATCACTTACTCATTTATTTCTTTAAATTAAAATCCAATCAATTTTAGCCATACAAAACTAGTGAAAATATGAAACATCTAAAAACATTGAAGTCAGTCAGATTAAAGTAATCTAAGAGCAAAAACAACAAAACAAAACAAGGGTAATTGAACCAATAGTAAATATCAACCCAACACAAACTGGGACCAATCCCAGATTTTCAAAACTATCAGAACTCAAGGTGAGAGGGCAGAATCCTTATCTTTGAGGAAGCTGTTCCAGCATGTTTTATCATAAAGCTTTGGATGCTTGGTTTAGATTAATGTACTGTATTAATCAGCCATTATAGTTTGTATACTATAAGGTAGATGTTTGCTTAACCGTAGTTTAAATATTTGACAAATTACAATCAGCTTGCTAATACAGTTGTTTCATAAGAATATGTCTTGCTTGTGAAAAGCTTCTGCCATCTACATTAAATTACTGGAATTACATTCAGTTTCATATTAAGGATGAGTTGGTGGCTAATGCTAGATCTTTTTTAAAATCTTCATGAAAATTTTCATAATTTTAGAATAGATTTTTGATTCATGAATATGTCCAGTCATCAGAAAAATGTAGACAGTTTCTGTTTAATGCCAATGGCGTCCCATCTGTTCTTATGACTTGAGATTCATAAAAATTAAATCAGTTTATAGTGAAGCAGAGAAACTCCTTCTCAGCGGTCTCTGAACTTCTGAGCAGTTACTCACAAAGCAAACGGTACTCACATTCTGATGCAGTCATGTTTCTGCTTTATGTTGAGAACTCAGAATTAACAGCAGCAAGAACGGAACATCCGTGAAAAGCCAGTGCTGAGAGCTAGCTTCTCTCAGTGCTTTAAATACCTCTTCTGTAATCCATCATTAGATTATCCAGCATCCGCCCTGAGTGGTTAAAGCCACTACCTCCTAATATCTGCCCATCATTCTGCCTCCCTCATCACACCTCCACTTCTCTGTCACCTCCGTGCTCCCCTGCACATTCCAACCCCCGCATCTCTTGCAGCCACCTCCACTAGTTTAGCTTGGTTGAGTTTGTGCTGGACATATTGTGCATCTGCCATAGCAATCTCTGCAGCCGCCCCTTCGTTTCACAGCAGCTCCGATGGATTCCGTGCCAGATCAATGAGTGCTGCATAGCCAGGTAATTGGTGCTTAGTCCCAGTCTTCTGGGCAGCTGCAGCCTGCCATCAGCAAATCCCTCACACCCCATCGATGTGTCAGGCTCCAAATGGTTCAGAAAACACCTGGAGACAGATATGTGGCCCCCTCTATCAGGGGATCTGTCTGGAAGACAAAAGGGACCAACATGAGATATATAACAAAGACATTCCCCTCTCCCACCCACCTTAGTGGGATATGTCTTATGGAAACGGTGTTGTAATTGTGGAGCTGCCATATGTTCGTGATCCACCCAGGATGCTTCATCAACAGGATACCCTTTCCACTTAACTAGGTATTGAAGCCTGCCCCTCTCCTGGTGAATATCAAGGATATTGTCTACCTCATAATGGTCATCCTGCACAAGCAATGGGGTATCTGCTTCTAAGTTCATCCCAGTAGCTGGCTTCAACAATCTACTATGGAACACCAGGCGGACTCATTTAAATTGTGAGGGTAATCGTAATTGGACAGTCACCAGATTTATTACTCATACTGTTGGAAAGGGACCAAAATATTTAGGGCCCAATTTTTTACATGGCAACCCCATATTCAGTTGATAGATATACATGGTCTCCAATGTTGAATGGTGTGTGATCTGTCCATTTTTTATTGGTCTATTTTTTGTACGCTTTAGCAGCTTCATTTAATGCCTCTTGTATGTACACCTTTCCAAGTGCTGGGTATTCTTGTAGCCCAGGTTGCTGCTGTAGTGGGATCCTAGGATATTTGGGACCATTCTGGGATGGGCACAAATTCCAGTCCATGTATTACCTGGAAGTGGTATATCCTGTGCTTTTATGCACGGTATTGTTGTAAACCACTTCAACATATGGTATGAGTTCTGCCTAGTCTGTTTGCTGATATGTCATGTAACAATGTAAATATCGCTCAAAGGCTGCATTTGTGCATTCTGTCACACCATTTGTACTGGGATGGTACACTGCAGTCAATCCTTGTGTGGATCCAATCAACCATAGGAATTCACACCAGAACCGAGCAATAAATTGTACCCCTCTATCTGAAATAATACGATGTGGTACACCATGTAGTCTATACACATTTGATAAACATATTCAATAGCTTCCTAGCTGAGAGTAGCCCTTTACATGGAATAAAGCGTGCCTGTTTAGAAAATAAATTTATCACTGTCCAAATAACAGTATATCCATGGCTAGATGATAAGTCTACTGTGAAGTCTATGGCAATATCCTGCCATGGTTGATTAGGATCAGTGACAGACTGTAGTAAGCCCAAAGGTTTTCTGGGACGTATTTTGGTGATAGCACACACTGGACACTGTTTTATATGGATTTCTATATTATGTCTCATAGACGGCCACTAGAACTGTCATTTTGCTAAGTGCAAAGAACCCATAATGTCTGGCCTGTTTGGCATTATGACATCATTTTAGTACTAGAAGTCTGACTGATGCCAGTACATACATTTTATCCCTTCGCCAGGCTATTCCATTTTGCATTTCACATTGGGTTTTGTGTTCCAGTAGCCATTGGTCATGGGCTACCAATGTCTGGTAAATCCACTGTCATAATATCGATTCTTGGGGACTGTACAATATCTGGCTGTGGTATTATCAGCTGTATTACGTTCTCTCATTGACTTTTATATTGTGGCAGGTGTGATAACACATCTGCTAGGAAGTTCTTGCCTGCCGGAACATATTTCAATTTGAAGTTAAACTGCCCGAAATACAATGCCCAACAAACTTGTTTGTGCAACAGTCTCCTGGGTCATTATAATGCTTCCAGGTTCTTATGGTCTGTCCATATTTCAAATGGGGCCTGCACACCTTCTAACAGGTGCCACCAGGTGACTAACAGACTGCAAAGGCCTCCTCCCAAATCGCCCAGTATCTTTCTGTCAGGCTTAATTTTCTGGACATGTAAGCACAAGGTTATAGTATCCCTTGAACATTCCACTGCAATTAAATTGTGCTCACAGCCACATCACTTGCATCTGCCTGTATTACAAATGGCCACATGGGGTCTTGGTGTTTCAATATAGTTTCATTGGCAAACAAATGTTTTAATCTTGACATGATTCAATCCACTCCAGGTGTTGTTTCAGTTTTGGTTTGGTTATTCCAAAATGTTTCATCCTCAACAAATTTGTTAAGGGTAAAGCAATGGATGCAAATGAGGGAATGAACTGCCAATAAAAATTGGCAAAGCCTAGAAAACTTTGCAGTTGTTTTCATGTTGTAGGCAACTGCTGGTCCAAAATAGTCTGCACCTTATATGGGTCCATCTCAACACAATCGCCTGAAATTCGATAACCCAAATAGTCCAGTCTTGTATGATGAAATTTGCACTTCGACAATTTGACATATAATTTAGCATCCAGCAACTTTCGGAGTTCAGTCCTTACTAATTCCACATGCTCCTCCATATTATTAGAATATATTAATATATCGTTCAGATAGACGAGAACACCTCAATATAAATGTTTATGCAACAGATTGTTAATCAGCTGTAAAGTTTTCTAGAACAGGTATTTAAAGCACTGAGAGAAGCTAACTCTCAGTGGCCTCTGAATTCCTGAGCAGTTACTCACAAAGCAAACAGTACTCACACTCTGATGCAATTATGTTTCTGCTTTATTTTGAGAACCCAGAATTAACAGTAGCAAGATGGAAAATCCATGAAAAGCCAGCACTGAGAGCTAGCTTCTCTCAGCGCTTTAAATACTTCTTCTATGATCCATCATTAGGTTATCCGGCATCTGTCGGAGTAATTAAAGCTGCCCCTCCTAATATCCGCCCATCATTCTGCCTCTCTCATCACACTTCCACTTTGCTTCTCTTATCACACCCCCATTTCTACAGCCCTTTGCTCTCCTACGCTATCCAAATCCTCCTATTTCACACCATCTCTTTCCCATCCTCCCCTGTCACCCCTGTCTGTCACCTCCATGCTCCCAGTGTATTCCAACCCCTGCACCCCTCACAGCTGCCTCCATTAGTCCAGCCTTGCTGTGTGTGTGCTGGATTTATTGTGCGCACATTGTAGAGATCTCCGCAGGGCCCCTTCATTTCACAGAAGCTCTGATGGATTCCATGCCAGATTGACGAGTGCTGGATTGCCAGGTAATTGGTGCTTAGTCCCAGTCTTCTGGGCAGCTGCAGCCTGCCATCAGCAACCTCTCACACCCCATCAATGTGTCAGGCTCCAAATGGTTGAAAAGCACCCAGAGCCTGACACTATTCATAAACCTCTACCCCAGTCTGCCAATAGAAGACATATTAAAATCCAGACTAGTTCCTGCTCATTTATGGCATCCAAAGTCAATTTCTTAGTATTAAATGTCTAGTAGTAGAGCCAGCTATCTGTTCTATATGAATTTATGGGGCAACACCAGAATGGAAAGTCTTAATAGCAAGTATATTTCTCAATTAGATTTCTAAGATATGCAAAATATGTGTGAACAAAAAATCAGTTGAAATTCAGATTATAACAAATCATAAATTGTTTTGTATAAATTGTTTTTAGTCCACAAGGTGGTGCCACTATGATAGACGTTCTAAAACAAAACGATAGTTTAAAAAAAAGATTACATGAAACAGAATCATTTGAATTCAACAGTAGATAAGTTTCAATCTGGTGCGTGGCTGAAGTGATTAGCTAGGAGTGGGGAAGTCTAGGTTCTATTCTACCCTGAACCATGGAAGCCAGTTAGGTGACCTTAGGCTACATTCTCAGTTAAAATATAGCATCAAGCTCTTTGACAAGATGGTTATAAAAGGGAACTATTCGGCAGCTGTTACAAAACATATTTGAAGCCTTGGAAATGAATAAAAAAACTTAAACAGAATTCAGCTTAATTCTCAGGGTATGAGACAGAGAAAAAGGAGAACACAGTCAGTTTTTCAAGATTCTGTTACTGAGGTCCAGTTTTTCTCAAACTTGGCAATTTGTAGATGTTAAGTTTGAGAATGGGTGAGGAGGAATGGAGACAAGCCTCTGAACGGTGAACTTCAGCTCTTTATTTACATAGTGACTTCTCAATACAACAACAGTAACCCCCGCCTTATATAGGCAACCCTTGTAACGTTTTAACCAATAACAAGCTAGGAACGCTAGCTTTTATGACCAATAGGAACTCTCTGTTAAGGGCCAATCAGATTCCCCAGAACGGGCCAATACGGTACAGCCGCTTAACAGCCAATCAGAAGTGCAGGGCCAGAACCCTGCATTTACTTCAAGCTCACACTTTATTACTTATATACATACACAACACCCCTTCCCCCTGGTTCCTTAGTCCAAGTCATAGTCCCTTAAATAGGACGGTTGTTTGTTCAGTCTTTTGGATTTCCTTTGTATTGGCTGGTTGCAATCCAGCTGAGGTAGATCGCTGCTTGGTGGTGGGGCTGCCTCTGGTTCAGAGTTCACTTCCACGTCATTGCCCACATTTTCCGCAATTCCCTGAGGCACAAACGTTTCTCCCTCCGGCTCCGCTTCTTTAGTTACATTTAAATCGTCGTTTCCTTCGAGTGGGTTCTCTAGGATTTCCACATCTTCCATACCTCCCCCCCCTCAGTTTGGTCGTAGGGAGTTGTGGACTGGCTGCTGCAAGTCGTGACCGTAATTGGTCGATATGCCGTTTCCAAAGTTTATTGTCAAGGCATTGCACAAGGTAGGATCTGGGGCCGGTTACACGTACTACTGTCGCTTCCACCCACAACGGGTCGCCCGATAGGTTCTTTGCATACACGAGGTCTCCTACCTGGAAGGTGCGACAGCGGCTGCTGGATCCTAGTGGTTTCTCCGGTTCATAAGCAGGGTGCAACCGGTCGAGGTGGGAGCGGAGCCTTCGTCCCATAAGCAGTTCGGCGGGAGTTCTGCCAGTGACGCTATGTGGGGTGATGTGTTGCAAGAAGAGGATTTGATTGACCTTGTCGTCAATGTTGTCGTAATCTACTTTTTGCAAGGTTCTCTTCACAAATTGGACCATGCGTTCTGCTCGGCCATTGGTCGCAGGATGCACAGGCGAGGTGAGCGCATGGCGGATGCCGCGATCAGCGAGATACTGCTCGAACACTAGTGCAGTAAACTGTGGCCCGTTATCAGACACCAGGATGTCTGGTAGTCCGTGGGTTGCAAAGAATCTGTTTAGAACCTTGATGACTGCCTCAGAGGTCATAGTCATCATACGATGAATTTTGAGCCAATTTGAGTAGGCATCAACTGTAAGCAAAAAGGTGTGGCGCTTGGTTGGTCCCGCGAAATCCAGGTGAATTTGGGACCAGGGTCCACGAGGTGTCTCCCATTCAGTAGGCATGGCTTTTGGTGGGGCGTTGCTGACTTTTTGGCACCGGGGGCAAGCTTTAACCCACTGTTCAATGTGCTTTTCAATGCCCGGCCACCATGCATAGCTTCGTGCAAGTGCTTTCATTCGCACGATGCCGGGGTGGCCCTCGTGCAACGTTCTCAGCAGGGCTTTTCGGAGCCGCTCTGGGATAACGACTCTATCGCCCCAGATGATACAGTTCTTCTGGGAGAAGAGTTCGGTCTGCCTAGACTTGAATGGTGTGAAGTCATCTGATACTTGATCCAATGGCCATCACGTTCTACCCAACCCAGGACTCGTGCTAGGGTGTGGTTGCGCTTGGTTGCTCTCGCAATGTCTCGAGCAGTCAGTGGCGGCGAGTTGAGTGCCTCCATTTGCAACGTGGTTACTGTTGGTGCTGAATCATCGAGAGTCTCTGGAAGCGGTGCTCGGCTCAATGTGTCGGCGTGGGGAATGGCTTTCCCCGGCCAATATTGCAACCGATAATTATAAGCAGCTAAGAATTTTGACCATCGGGTCATTCTCGGGGATAATATGTAGGGAGTCGGCTTATCCCCAGCTATTATCCCTAGCAACGGTTTATGGTCAGTCACAATGGTAAAAACCCTCCCATACACGTATTCGTGAAATCTTTTCACCGCTGAGACGATTGCGAGGGCTTCTTTATCAATTTGTCCATAGTTCCTCTCTGTTTTCGAAAGAGTCTTTGAAAAATATGCAACAGGGGCTTTGTTCCCATTAGGCAGCACGTGGCTCAAAATGGCGCCCACCCCAAAAGGCGATGCATCGCAGGTTATAACTAACGTTATACTGCATGAGTACAGAGTCAGATATGAGCAGTTTTTTAACATTTCGGAACGCCTGTTCTTCTCGGTGACCCCATAACCATACTGCTTTTTTATCTAATAAATGGTGTAACGGTTCAGCGACGGTTGCTTTGTGCGGTAAAAATACATTATAGAAATTGATGAGGCCTAGGAACGCCTGGAGATCGGCCTTGCTTCGTGGCCTGGGAGCGTTTTTGATCGCCTTTTACTTACTCTCGGTAGGGTGAATGCCCTGGCTATCAATCAGGTACCCCAGAAACTCAACACTGTCAGTACATAATTTACATTTGTTTTTTTTAACCCTAAGACTGGCTTCTTGGAATTTTTTTAGGACTAATTTTAACTGGTCTTGTAAAATTTTTTTTGTAGGGGCTGCTATTAAAACATCATCAAAATAAGGGACCACGCTCTTAATTCCTTGCAATAACCTTTCCATAAGGCTCTGGAAGATCCCCGGGGCTACACTAACTCTGAATTGCAGCCGGGTACATTTAAAGGCACCGCGGTGCGTCACAATAGTTTGGACCTGTGCTGTTTTTTCATCCACTGGTAATTGTTGATATGCTTGAGCTAAATCCAATTTAGCAAAAACTTTCCCGCCCCCCAGGGAATGGAGGAGGTGCTGCACCACCGGGACTGGATATGCGTTCTGCTGCAGGGCATGGTTCAAGGTGGCCCGGTAGTCCCCACAAATTCGGATTGACCCATCTGGCTCGATGGGTGTTACAATAGGGGTTTCCCAAGGGGAGTGATCGATGGGCTTCAACACCCCCTGAGCTGTCAGTTTGTCGAGTTGTTGGTCGATTTTTGGTTTTAAAGCGAACAGAACTCGACGGGGTTTCAAACGAATGGGAGCTATTTTTGGATCTAAGCTGAATGAGATCGGGGTCCCTTTATACTCGCCTAAGCTGTCCGCGAAGTCGTCCCCGAACTCAGATATAAGGTCTTCCTCCCAGTCACAGCCACCAACTCGGTTTACGCCGGCCACTTCAATGCCGAGTGGCACGAACCATTGGAGGCCCAGTAAGTTAGGCCTATCTCTATCGATGACCGTTAAAGGTAAGTACGCTGTGTGCTTCTTGAAGGAGACTCGGACTCGGCAGGACCCGACGACGGGGATTCGGTTCCCCTGGTAGTCCCTGAGGATGAGGCGTTGGAACCGTAGATCTTGGCGTTGAATCGTGGGGATGAGTTGCTTGAGTGTCTTCCACGACACCATCGAGAGGGACGATCCTGAGTCAACCTCCATGAGGCAAGGCTGGTTTTCGATGGCTACTGTGACTCAAATTTTCTTAGTGTCCAAGGTTGAGGCGTGACCGATAGTGGTGAGCCTCTTCTCTCTGCTAAGCTCGATTTCTGTAGGAGTGGTTTACTGGTTCTCGCCTTACAGGACGGTTTCCTGTCGATTGGCGATAGTTAGCTCCTTTTGAGGCCTGGCTGGGTCCTGGTAAGCTGCGGCAGACCCGTCCGATGTGACCTCGTTTCCCGCACTTGTGGCAGAGTGCGTCGCGGAATTTGCATTTGGACCTGGCATGGTTGGCTCCACAACCAGCACAAGGGTGTAAGGGCTTCGGGTGAGGGTCCCGGTCGGACCGCAGTCAATGGGCCCCTTCTTCATCGCTGTCTGATGACGAAGAGAGGTCCTCGTGGTGCGTTGTTGCCAGCTGTCTTTCTGAACTAGGTGAGATTTTGCTGGCTGGTGGTGGTACCGGAATGCGGTTATGCCGTAGTTGTGCAGCCGACTTCTTGGTTGCCTCTGCTGCCGTGGCTTCGGTGATGGCGTCGGCAAGGCTGATGTCTCCTTTTGCCATCAGCTTGCTTTGCATGCCTGGTGCATCTAATCCCAGGACTAAGCGATCTCGTAGTGCCTCTTCTAAATCGGCGAATTCGCAGAGGCCCTCCAGATTTCAGAGGTCTGCTATGAAGTCGGCCACGCTTTCTCCCTTTCACTTGTTCCTCTGGAAAAACTCGTGCCATCTCACCAGCGTAGGCATAGTTGGTGCATAGTGACCTCACAGGAGAGGTTCGTGGTCGTTCCAATCCATCGCCTTTGTTTCTCGGGGTTTGGCTAGTGCTTTAGCCATCTTAGATACAGTTGGACCACAATGCGTTAGGAACACCGCCCATTTCTTTCCTGGTGTGGCGTCCTTTAAATTGTTCATCTCTAGGAACATTTGGAAGCGATCCATGTAGGACTCCCAGTCCTCTTGGGTTGGATCGAATGGAGCAGGTGGTACGATGCCGCTGGACATGGTTCTGTTGTTGGCGTCGTCTGTCACATGCTCAGTGTTCTTCAAAGTTTCGTTGGTTCAGATGTCTCCAAATCCCATCCTCGTCGCCAGTGTTAAGTTTGAGAATGGGTGAGGAGGAATGGAGACAAGCCTCTGAATGGTGAACTTCAGCTCTTTATTTACATAGTGACTTCTCAATACAACAACAGTAACCCCCGCCTTATATAGGCAACCCTTGTAACGTTTTAACCAATAACAAGCTAGGAACGCTAGCTTTTATGACCAATAGGAACTCTCTGTTAAGGGCCAATCGGATTCCCCGGAACGGGCCAATCCGGTCCGGTCGCTTAACAGCCAATCAGAAGTGCAGGGCCAGAACCCTGCACTTACTCCAAGCTCGCACTTTATTACTTATATACATACACAACAGTAGAGGTACAGACTTCAGCTCCCAGAATTCCCCAACCAACATGTTTGGTTGGGATTCTGGGATATGATGTATGCATGTCTTCAAATTGTGAAGGTTGAGAAACATGGCTCTATCTTGTCTGTATCATTAAATAGAACACCAGTATCTTGCAGAGTCTTGTTTCCTGACTGGTTTACCTCAAAGGACTGAAAAAGGACTGACACTATTGGGTCACATATTGACAGCTTTGCATATGAACCAGGCACACCCAATGGAAACAAGTTGTCCCTGCAACTAAGTGGGATAAATGCTAAAAAGAAAAAAAGGTAAAAAAATATAGTAATTATGCAATTGACTTTTGATTTGCATAATTTTTCATGGATGATGCTTGGATTTGAAGTTCAAGACTGATATTAGGGAAGATGTTTTCTATACATGCCATATTTACAGTACAACCTTGTGTGTGATAATTAAAAAAAGAAAATAGCATTTTTTAATAGAAAGAATGGATAACAAATTGAAAATTATTTAAGAGATCATTTCATCAAGAAGCAAAACCTTTTAATTCTCTATTTTTCTTAGTTGTGTGACTCGTTTGTTCTTAGAGTTGGGTGCCAAGAAATAGAATTCAACAAACTGCCCAAAAATGAACATTAATTTAATTCCATCCTCACTGACACTTAATGAAAATTAGGTTTTATTTTAATTACATATGATACGAAAAGTTCTTTTTCAATCCTATGAACAATTAGAATTAATTGACCTGTGTTGGGGCTGGATAGAGAGGAAAGGGCAGCTACAGATAATCCAAAGTGCTACAGATCACCCTGTACCTCCTATTGTGGCTTGCAATGGAACTCAACCTCTTTCTTGGTATAGGATTTCCAACAAAGGATGCAAATCTACCTTTCTGACAGATGGCCATCTAGGCTACTCTTTAAAATATTCTCAGCAAAGCAGAACCCACCTCCTGAGGCAATCTGTTCTGCTGTTAAAAAGATTATACCACTAGGAAGTTTAGCTTGATAGTGAGCCAAAATTAGGTTCCCTGCAGCGCAATTTCCATCCCTTGGCTCAAGAGCTACTCTTAGAAGTAGCAAACAGAAGCTTGTTCCATCTTTTGTGTAATAGCCCTTTAGATATTTGAAGATAGATACTAACTCTTCCTTAATCTATTTTCTCAGAGGGCAAGATTTGCATGTCTTGCAACCATTGCTAATAAAACTTGATTTCCAGCTACTTCACCAGCCAAATTACCCATCTTTTTGACTCATTTCACTGTGACTACGTATATTTTAACCAAATAACTCAGAAGTGGGTGCACTCAAAATTCTTAAAATGTCAGGATTGTCAAGATTGAACCCCCATATCCCAGAATGGTCTTATGCATCTTTGACAAACGAAGCAATGTTTTATGGTAGATGCTGCTAGCAGAATGCTTGTTAAGACCTAAGAAGACATCGCTTTTCTACTGTAAGTGACAAGCTGAATTCAAATTCACAATATATTAGAGAATCAAGCATTTCTCTTGAACATGTACGTTTGTTTTGTCAAAAAACTAAACTAATTGCTAGTTTTGCTCTTCCTCCCTATATTTTGAAGCAGCTTTAATTCCAGGAAAATTTAGATCAGTTTACGCTGGGGTAATTTTCAGCATCTAATATTTCATTCTTATCCTTATTGTCTCTCTGCCTTCTCAATTGACATTTTAAAGCTCTTGTTTGCTTACTAAGCATTGTTTCGTCAAAGATCCGAGGAGTAGAAAATGTGTTTCTTTTTACATGTGTTCTAGCAAAATGTATCTAGGATTTTTACAATCAGAAACTTCCAATATTCAATTTTTAAACATAACATCACATGGCTTGTAGTACCATACTACAGGGAGTACCATACTACCTTCACTTAGGGAGAAATGTGATTTTAAATGGGGCTACCTGATACACCTGTTCTCTGTGAGCTGCGATGTGTATCCAGTAGTGGGAGGTGCTCAGATAGGCTGGGCTTGATTGATAGGATGCTCCTCTTCCTCCACGTACTCCTCCTTGGTGTCCCCCAGTTTTAGCGAAGACGAAGAAATGTAACCCTTCGCCTTTGTGTGTGTATGTGTGCATGTGTGTGTGTGTGTGTGTCTAGTCGTGGCTGGAACAGGAACCCACCAGATGGAATTGGGTGGGCCTGGATGCTCGTCGCAGCTCACAGAGAACAAGCATATCAGGTAAGTACTTTCTCAGCAATGAGCTGCTCCAATGCTTTCTCCAATGAGCTGTTCTGAGCATCCAGTAGTGGAACATACCAAAGCTTGGCTTGTCCTATGGGAGGGTCTCCGTCTAGAGTGGAGTCTCTCCATGTGGACCCATTGTAGAACCCTCCTACCAAAGGAAGCCTCAGCTGAGGCAAATACATCTATTTTGTAATATTTCATGAAGGTCAATGGAGAATCCCATGTTACCGCACGACATATTTCTGCTATTGATGCTTGTGTGGCTGAAGTTGTGGCGCTCCTGGTTGAATGTGTTGTTATGCCCCTAGGCAATGGTAATGACTGAGTCTTATACGCCTTAACGATTGTGGCTTTCAACCACCTGCCTAATTGAAGGTGTCCTTGAGTGGTTGGCTGAAAGGAAATGAAGAGCGCCTCAGTCTTCCTGAAGGGAGCCCTTTGGTGTAAGTACGTACGGAGAGCTCTCCCAACATCTAGTCAATTGCATTGATGTTCTAGCCCCTGAGACAATCTTGGTCAAAAGTTCGGGAGGACAAGTGAAAGGCTGAATTAATTTTTGGAATGAATGTCAGGGCTGGACGAAGAACCACTCTGTCAGAATGAAAAATGCAGAGATCTTGTCGGGCTGATAAGGCTGCTAGTTCTGAGATACGTCATGCTGATGTTATTGCTACCAGGAAAACCACCTTGTAAGTGAGAAAGTAGAGACTCGTAGTCTTTAGTGGTTCAAAGGGAATCCTCATGAGAGCCATGAGGACCTTGTTAAGGTCCCAGGTTGGGTAGCGGTGCATCACCAGAGACATAAATTCATGGTGCCCCGAAGAAAACTCCACATGAGTGGGTGGTATGAGATAGATCTCAGACTTTTCCAGGTCATAACTGAGGCCAGGGCCACCATCTGTCATCTCAAGGTGTTTGGTGAGAGATCCTTGTCAACACCCCCTTGAAGAAAGTCCAATAGTGGTGCCACTGATGGAGAAAAATAATCAATGTTGGATTTAACGCACCATTTATAGAAAATGTTCCATGTGGCATTATATATGCAGTTTGTTGAAGGGTATTGGGCCGCTTGGATCGTGTTGATTACTCTGTACGAGAGATTTTTGCTTCTCAGATGTCTCCGCCAGGGATGGGATCTGACCAGCATAACTACTGGTTCTGTTGCTCTGTTGCGCACACATGCGTGTGCGCCAGTCGTGTGAGTTGCGCAAGTTGCGGAGTCATGCAAGTGCAATTTACAACCTGCTGAGCTGCCCAGACAGCTAAGCAGCACTGCAAGTGCACAGTCATTGGAAAAGCCCTTTCTTCCTGCTTTTTCAACTCCAGCTGTGTTGCGCAAAGCAGCTCCAGTTGAAAACGCAGGAAATAAAGGTCAGGTAAGAGCCCTGGTGGGATGGGTGGGCCAAAACAGCAGCAAACATAGAACCAGTTCTATGTATGTTCTCTGTTTGTTGCTCTTCAGAGCAATCGGTTCTACAGAAGTGGACAGAAATGGTAAAATGCCACCCCTGGTCTCCGCTCAACCTCCATATGATTAGGTGGAGCCATTGAGGGTCGGGGTGTTGAATTGGACCCTGGGTGAGCAAGACTTTTTGCAGGGATCCAAGGATCTTCTGTTGACAGATCCATGAGGTCTGCAAACCACGGCCTCCTGGGCCAGTATTGTGCCACCAACAACAGCTCTGCTTTTTCTTCCAACAGTTTTTGGATCACCCTGGGAATCACTGGGAGATGGGGGAAAGCATACAGAAGTCCTGGGAGCCACCAAAAATGGAGGGCTTTGATGTTCTCCACCTCTTGAGCTGGGTACCTCGAAATGAACCTCGGAAGCTGTGAGTTCAGAGGAGAAGTGAATAGATCTATGACCGGCTGCCCAAATTTCTGTATCGCTTCCTGAATCAAGCTCAGGTGCAGGTGCCACTCTGATTGGTTGACTGTGGCCCTGCTCAACCAGTCCACCTGCATGTTTGACAAGCTTGAGATATGCTCTGCCCTGATAAAGAGCAAGTTCTTTTCTGCCCAAAGGCACAGTCTCTCTGCTTCCCTCATGGGTTGTCTCAAGTGAGTACCCTGCTGCCTGTTTATATGGGCCTTTGTCATGATGTTGTCGGTAAGTATGAGGATGTTCTTTGAATATGTGGAAGGAAACTTCAAAGAGCTAGATGGACTGCTCTGAATTCCAACCAGTTTATGCTGAATACCCATTCTGTTGCTGATCAACACCCCTGAACTGTGAGGGACTGGACCTGAGCTCCCCATCCAAACAGGCTGGCATCTGTAGTGATGGTGAGTCTATGGGGTTCTTTGAATGGAAAACCCTTGTTAATATCGGAATTGTCCACCAGTGCAGGGATATCAGAACCTTTGATGGCATGATGCCATGGGCCTTGGAGCTGCCTCTTCCTGACCGTTGGTATGGAAGTAGGTACCATTGGAGGGTTCTAGTATGGAACTGGCCCAGGGGATAATAGAGATACAGGATATCATTTTCCCCAATAATGTAGATAAGTTGGCAAGTGGAACACGCTTTCTAATGCTCTTTAGTCTTTTTGGGGATAAGAAAACTTTTTCTTCAACTGTATCTATAATAATGCCTAGGTGAGTCAATCTAGTTGATGCAGACAGATGACTCTTTGCCCAGTTAATGGAAAACGCATGTTATTGGAGGGCTTGTAAGGTGATATGAGTGTCTATTTTGGCTTGTCTGTAAGATGATGATAATAGCAAAATGTCATCTAAATAACACTGCAGCCTAACAGGTGAATCCCTGAGATGGGTGGCCAGAGCTGCCAGAACCTTTGTAAATGTCCTTGGGACAGATGACAACCTGAAGGGCAGGACACCATGTTAAAAATGTTAGTTATTATAACAAAATCTGAGAAATTTGCTGTGTGGAATGTGCAGATAGGCCTCTGTCAAAATCGCCCTTTCTTATGCTCAGTAGAATGGATTGTAATGTACTCATCTTAAACCTCCAATATACCAGGGAACGTTTGAGTCATTTTAAATCTAAAATTGCCATCCATTCCCCCGAACTCTTTGGAACTAGAAACAGTAGTGAATAAAAACCTTTCCCTTTCTGATCCTGCATCACAGGTCGGATGGCCTAGATCTCCAATAAATGGTTAATAGCTGTTTCCATCAGGTTCCTTTTAACAGGATTCCTGGAAAGAGGGCATGTCATGAAAATGTTCAGGGGAATGGACTGAAATTCCAGAGCCAGGTCTAATCTGATGGTATCTCTAACCCAGTAATCAGAGGTAGTGGAGTCCCATCGGTCTGCAAAAAGTTTTAGCTTTTCACCAATAGGGGCACAGTCCTTGAGCCTATTTTGTGTGTCAGAAACCTCTATTTCCTGCCCCATGGAAAGGTCTTTTACCTTGCCCTCCCCTCTGGTTCCTGTCTCCAAAATCTTATCTATCCTGCTGTTGGTTCTTCTTAAATCCAGAAGCTCTCTGGAATCTTGGAGAGTATTGTCCCTGATAGAAGGGACAAAAGGAACCCCTCTGAAAGGGCTGGGAAGGTCTGTTTTCTGGTTTCTGAAAAAGAGAGGGGAGGATCTTTTTCTTGTTTCTATCAGAAGCGGGTCCAGAGTCCAACAATTTGTCTCCTGATATTGGGGAAGGGGCAAGCTTCCATTTGTGTTTAATATCTGCTTGCCAATGTCTGAGCTACAACAATCAGTGCACTGTAACCTGCAAAGCAGAGAATTTGATAGAATTAAATGTAGCGTCCACAGAGAATTCTGAGGCTGCTATTAGTTTGGCGATGTCTTGGTGCGCCCTAATGTTAGAATTTGGAATGATTTCCCTCAGATGATGGAGCCATCTGAGAGACGATCTAGTGAAAAAAGATGCAGCCGTTGCCGCTCTTATGGGCCACATATCTGATTGATGCACCTTATGCAGAACTAACTCGGCTTTTTTTTTCTTCTGGCTTGAGTGCCTTCTCTGCTTCAGTTGGAATCACAGAGGAGGATTCTAAGGCCATCACTGGTTCATGTACTACTGGGGTACTAAGAGAATTTGAGATCTGAAGCCAAATTGAAAATTTTTCTGTCATATCCTGTGGGGGGTGTACACTACTGAAGAGGTCCATTGCTTCTGGATGTGGTCCGAGAACATTTGCAGAACAAGTATAACGTCCTCTTCAGTTATTGTTTGGGAGAAAATCAAATCTTCTGACTCCCCTTGTACTACTGATTGTTGGACTGAGGGAGTTTATCAAGGAGAGCCTTGATAAAGGCTTAGCCTTGAATAACAGAGATTTGAATAGTTGAGGACACATAAAGGTTGGTTGGTCTGGCTTGATGCCTTCATCATCTGACATGCCTCTTTGTAGAGGATCTGCCTCTGACAGGACCTGGTTGCTGTCATGTATTGACCCTTCCCCAATTTGTTCCATCTGGTCCTCTTGTTCTCCCTCATCCTATATGCCATGTGAATGTGTATGTGGTATCATACAACACTCCCCTTGGTGAGGTACCTGATGATAATGAAGATCCATTCTGCATAGTGACTGGATTGATTGTGAGTCACAGTCAGAAGGTGGAGGCTGCCTGGCCATCACTGTCTGTTGAACCCTGGCAGCAATGTCCCATCTAATTGTCATCTCCATCCAGGCCTTCATTTTTTCAGGAACATCCTCCAGGAGTAAGTCATTTGGGCGTAATCCCACTGCTGTTGGGATAAAAGTTGCTTCTAGGGCCCACCTGTCAGATATCATTGATGAAGGCCTGGGTTGGACCGATCCAGCAATGTTCCTCCTGGATGGCATGGAAAGATCCAGGGGAGGGCATCTGGAACTGGAGCTGGCCTAGCTGGGGAAGAGAACTGACACTTTTGTTCAGCCTCCCTCATGTATTTTTTCATATGTTTTTCTAATGTCCTTTGGCGTCTATTGGCATCCTTTGAGTCAGATGAGTAATGCACAGGCCATGGCCACCCCAGCTCCACAGAAGGGGAAATGTGATATGTTATGTGATGGTAATGTGATGCAGCAAGTTTGACACCCGTGATCTAGCCATTTTCACACCGAAGAAGAAAGCCTCCAGTTGATTTTGCTTATTAATCAACTTTAAATCACCTAACAGAAAACTTCTGAACACTTCTCCCAGACTCAGAACCCCTTCCCTTTTTATTTTTTTCAAAACTGCCCAAAAAGCAGAAAATGACATATGAAAATTTACAAATTAAGTTGCATCTTGCAGAGGGGGTGGGCTGGATATGTCAATTTAATCTTTTGGGGAAGATAATGAATGTTCAGGAAGTAATTCATTAAATGCTTGCTGAGAGCCATATAGAGAAAGGAAGCAACAGCCTGCTTTTAAGAGAAAAGAGAAACTTTTATGACAAGCCAAAAAAGCAAGAGAAGAGAAAAAGGGAAAACGTGCAAAAGGCAAAAAACAGAGAAGGCAAAAAGGACCCTCCTAATGACTAATTCTGCAAAAGGTCCTGCCTGAGTTCTTACATTGGACAAAATGGTGGTTGGTTCAATTACAGGTTGTGAAGAAGCTACAGTGTACTAATTTATAAATTGTGGTATAGAAATAGTAATATGCTAACCTAGCACAGCCCAACATTTTGGGTGCCAGAGAGGGCAGTTTTTCCATGGATGAAGAGGAGGCATGGTTTTGCATGCTTCTGGGATCCTATACATGCTGGATGGAGCTTCACTCACTTGCACAGTCCAATTCTTGGCAGGATACAAACTGGTGTAAGTCCATGCCCCAGGAGTTGGGGACCCCTGTCAGTTAACAGAATGCCCAGTGGTTCTACATGATATGTGAATCTAAACGAAATGACTATGCCTTACTGGGCAAGTTGAGCATGAAAAAAGAATAGGCAACACCAAAAATCATGGACTTTCTCTCAAGCTCTGCGCTTATTGTGGTTCTTTTCTTATTGCAGACACTTCTTGGCTAGTGATGTGGTAAACGTCACTAGTATGGAAAAGATCTCTACCTCATTCAGATATTTTCCTGTCCCCATCTGTTTTTTCAAAAGGCAACTAGATTATCTTTCTTTTTCTTTGAGACATTTTGCTTCTAATCTAGAAGCTGCTTTAGTTACTTACTGATAAGAACAATAAGTGTCCTTTGCACACTTATCAATTATCTTTTACATTAGTCAACAATTTTGGATGGCCTACTATACGTAGTTGAAATGCTCACACTGTCTCAGAATGTGGTTAGCTTGTTTTAGGCTTAGTGTGATGTGTAAATGGAACATCATTTTAAAAGCATTATTTGTGGACTGTAAATCACATTTAGAAGCCATGATTTCAATTGTTTATTAATGGAAGCTCTGTATTAGCATGAAGTGTGAATAGTTATGAATGGTTTATTTGTGATTGGATCAAGCTCTGTCAGTTGAAGTTAAAGGACATAGTCAGGAGTTTCTTTTACATAATTATGAAACTGTCGGGTCCATGTTAGGAAACCACCTGGAAAACTATGTCTGGAATTGCACAATCGGTGGAAGATGAGTTGCAAAGGTAGGAAGCAAGCAGTCAAGTTAACCTTGCCATACAGCAACAGTGTATGATTTTATCATTTTTATTGCTGGAAATTATTATTCTATAGCCCAGTGAAGGTTGAAGAAGAGAGAAGCAGAAGGTAAACATCTTTAGGGACCAAGGCTGCTTATTAGATTCAGAGTTTAGGAGGCTGAAATTTCTCCTTGGCAGGTGTAGGAAACACCAATATCCTTTCCTATGCTGAGTTCCTTCATTTTTGTAATTAAAGCTTCAATTGAAGAGCTCCTGCTGTTTCTCTCTTCTTCTGGAAATGCTGACAAAGGCTTCTTTGAAAAACTGTGACAATATTTCTAACACCTCTGCATTTGTTGCTACTGCTGTTTTTTACATATATCAAGTGACAACAAATAACAGCATCTCCTTTTAAATTGCAAATCCATTAAGCAGAAGGAACAAAAAGTCCTTGAGTGGCTTTTCTTCAAGTTTATAAGGTCACTGCTGGGGATAGTAACTCTCTTCGGTGGTTCTCCTTCATGGAGATAGCAAATTGCTTGCCTGGATTCATTAAAAGGAAAAAGAAATAAAGTCAGAAGGAGATTCGTGAAGGACAATAAATGCTAACAATTGTTCTCTGATCATACCAATGACATCAAATGTATCCTTTTGCTGGTACTTCTGTTAAATGTAGAAAGGATGTAACAACCCATTCAACTGTTTCATGAAAAAACGGAAATGAATGGAAAGCAGGAGCCTTCATAAAGTTTCAATGACTCAGCAAAAGTGCCAGAAATAATAGTAGCAGTTTGCTCTCAAAAGTGAAATATTAACAAGAAAGGTCACATGCTTTAATTCTACACCATTAACACTCCTTTAAGGTTTTCTGCAACTTTTAAAGCCTATAACACTAGTATAAAGCATAAACAGATATCAATGTTTGTTTCAACAGCCATGGCCAGCACAATTAATAAGGTCAACTGCTTGGAACTGATGGTTCATCAACTTGAGCAGGCCACAGTTTGTAGTACAAGATGTGTAATTAATGAGCAATCAGTAACAGAATAGAAAAGTAGTCAAGCACTAATCCAGAAGCAAGAGGACCCAGACTCAAATCTATATTTGACTAGAATTTCATCAGGTGACCTTAGCCCATTATCCTTGCTCAAAATCATAGGATGTGGGAAGGAAGAAGTCCTTTTATAACAATTTAATTAAAGAAAGATGAAATATATAGAAATAGAGTAATAAATCAGTATAAGAGTTATATCCAATGGTGGCATTCTGCCTCTAATCAAGATTATGAACTCAGTTTTTGTGAATCCCTCCCATTCATATGTACCATGCATTCTTTTTTCAAAATACTTCTGATTGTTCTTTTTGGAGCTTATGAAAAGTTATAATTCTGGTTAGGGAAAATTTAATAAAATGCTTTTCACAAAACAGTTAATTGCCTTAGTCAAAGTTATCATTCTTTACAGCTCAATTTTGGTATGCATGCATGTGCATCACAGGCGTGTACATATTCCATTTATATATTACAATTCAACTACATTTTCACAGCAGTTTATAACAATCTTAACAATAAAATATCTATAATCTACAATCAAAATTTAATCTATAATCTATATCCTCGGTAAGGATGTTACTAAAAATAATAAAATTAATCAGAACAAATTTAACAAATTCACAGTAAAAATGCATACATTATATTGGTAACAATATTTATAACAAAAGAAAGAGAAGAGGACATGACAAAATATTTTCTAAATGCCTTTGGAAAAGCTATGTTGTTTCAGGAATATTTTAAAAAAAGACAATTCTATGGAGAGATTATTATACAGGAAAAAGGAATGCCCATGATTTGATTTTTATCTCTCTTTTATCTCTCTAAAATGGAGTATATCCATTTTGGAATGTATGCATGCACATTTCAGGTGTGCACATATTTACTTTTCTAAAATGGAATATATCCAAAAGCTCTTGCTGGGATGGATGTACTAGAAGTAGGAAACACTTCAACTAGAAGAAGATCTTCTTGTAGTTGCAGATACTTAGGCATCCATAAGATGTTCTGAAAGATGTATCACCTTTTCCTTTAAGCTATGTTAGTTTAATTATGTTTGTTGACTATAGAATTGGTTGGGACCAAGATCTTAAGCCTTAAGTTAAGGTTTACAAACCATACTGCCTGGATTTAAATGACACACTGAGACACAAGTCACATTATGTCTTGGTAGAATGTGTAAAGCTTGTTTATGTGCATGAGCTAGACTTTAAAGGACAAAAGTGGATTTTGAGGCTATTCTAGCTTCATGTTCTATCAGAATTAGATCTATGGGACTGAAGGGACAAAATATTGCAATGTGCTGCCTCCCAGCCCCAAATCTACATTAATGGCCCAACATAATGTGCTGACTCCAGGATCAGTGATAGAAGGTTTATCTATTTATCTAAAAGAGAACCTAAAATATCCTAAAATAAATTTACCTAAAATATCAGATATTAATACAGATTAGAAAGTCCAGAAATATTTCACGAGAAAAGTTCTCCACTCTAGCGGTAGTAGAATACTTTATGTCACCAGACTTAAAATTTTATACCTAGACAGCCTAGAACTACGCCACCTTCGGTTGGATCTAAGTAGATAAGATAAGATAAATTTATTGTCATTGTACTCAGAGTCTGAGAACAACGAAATAAGGTGCTCTTTCACAACATGCAACTGAACAACACCAAAAAACATATACAAATAACAATGTAAAACAAATTAAAACAAATAACAGTTAAAAACTATACAACCAGGATATATATATGTTAAGACCACCAGATTCATAACTCTGCATTTAACCTGATCACAGCACTTGGGTAAAAGCTATGTTTAAATCTACTTGTCCTGGCTTTCAGCACTCTATATCGTCTTCCTGATGGTAGGATCTCAAACAACGAGTGGCCTGGATGTGAAGGGTCTCTCAGGATCTTTTGTGTCTTCCTTCTACATCCCATGTTATACAAATCCTCCAATGAGGGAAGAGAACATCCGCTGATCTGGAGTGCCCTTTTCTCTGCTTCTGTACAACTCCTAAACCACACACAGAGGCAATAAGATAAAATGCTCTCTATAGAGCTTCAATAAAAGGCACCAACAGACTCTCTGGCAGTTGTTGTGATCTTAAAAGTCTTAAAAAATACAGTATATTGTTTATAACCATGCTATATGTTTGAATGTCACACTTTAATAAGGTCTCTATAATCTATTCATTAAACCCTGATGAATAACATGGGGTTATTGTATGGAATGAATGGCCCTATTGATGATCATATTCAATAATTTTTAAAAAGACTTCTTCACTTCCTATAGGACAAAAATGATTAAGGACTGAGATAATTAATTGGATTGGCTAGCACAATCATGATTTAATGAAAGATGTGTTAGATTTTTCTTTATAAGTATTGTTAGAATCTGATGGCATCATATTTGGAATACAAAAGTGTATGTTTCATGATTCATTCATTAAATGTACAAAAAATTGTTTTTCACACTATAGAATATTTCCTGTATAAGAATAAAACACGTCTTCATTAGATCCTTGGAGAAACAGGCCTATTATCAGGATCTAAGTAAACATGATGATATCCACAAAACAATCTTGCCTCAATTTTCCAATTTTGAAAATGAATAGGTTTTATTACCTTTGAACCTCTGGATATTTGGGATTCTGGAAAGGAATAAATTAGAAAGACTTAAGGGCAATTTTTAAAAAACCCTAAATACTGCATGAGATACTGATATATATGATCAACCAATGAACTCATGGAATGGGGCCATAACAGAATTTTCCTTTGGCTACTATACCCACCTGAATCCCATGAGTTCTACTGTAGATATGTAAATGACTGTTGTATTTTCAATCTTTATTCTATCTTTTTTGGGGACTAATAAAGCAATAATGAGTATAGATTTTATATTGATTCAAAAATTGTCATGAAGTCTGTAAGTTTTCTAGTGAGGAAGAATATTAAGACACAGACAATGTTTCCAGTCTTGTTAACGATAAGCCAAAAAAATTCCCCTTTTAATAATTAACTAAACCTTCTTTTGTAATTTTAGAAAATGCAGATATAGAAATTGGAATGAAAGTACTTATTCAAGAGAATAATTCCTTGTTACAAAGTTATAACTTGAACAAGCTTGATTAGCAACTAAAGATTGGCTTGCAATCTTGCAAGTAGCCATTTAATGTATTTTTATTATATATTTTCTAAATATTTTTTCTATGATGCCAAAATATATAACACATTCTCATTTTATTTTACCAGAATTAAGCTATTTCTTCATTTCTGCTGGGATACATGTCTTCTTTCAAAAAGCCTGGAAATGAAAAAGAAAAAAGAAAGAAAGCTCTAGATAAAGATCTTAAAAAGTTAAATGAAAGTTAAATAAACACATTATGTTAAGTTCTGCGCATGGGTGCTAAGGAGAAGACGAGCTGGTGAACAGTGAACTTCAAACTCTTTATTTACATGTGTAACAGCTCAGCTCAATGGCCGCAACAGCTCCCTTTATATAGGCAAGCTCTTAACTATTTAACCAATGAAAACATAGGGAGCGCTAGCTCCATTAACCAATGGTTAACAAATTGGTTAACAAATGGTTAACCAATAGGCTCGTTAATAGCCAATCAGATTCTCCTGAATGGACCAATCCGATGTCGCTATTATCGGCCAATCAGAAGTGCAGGGCCAGAATCCTGCACTTTACTTCAAGCTCTTAATAATCTTTATTCAAATACTTTTATTGATTCACAACACCCCTTCCCCCCGGGTTTCATTTAAGGGGTGCGGTCACGTAGTCTTTGAGATAGGCAGATTGTTTTGATTGTCTATTTGATTTATGTTGTTCTCCCGGTATTTGGCTACAGTCTTGTTGGGGTAGGATATTATCTGGTGAAGAGGGTGCCTCCCATTCTGTATTCAAATTTTCGTTGCTGCTAATGTTCTCGGCATCTCCTTGAGGCGAGCTCACCCCCATTCCCGATCCTTCTTCACGTGTTGCCTCTGAGCAGTCATTACTTCCGCTTAAACTTTCTGCCATTTCAAATTCAGCTTCCTCGGTATCTCCTCCCCCCTCGATTTGGAAGTCAGGGGACTCGGAGATCCCCGACTGTAGCATTGACCGCAGCTGATCAATATGGCACTTCCATATTCTATCGTCGCGACATCTTACGCGGTACGATCTTGGGCCGGTTACTTGGACTACAGTTGCTTCGACCCACAATGGATCGCCCGAAAAGTTCCTTGCGAAAACCAAGCCGCCTACCTGGAAGTTACGGCATTTCCCGCTGGAACCGTGTGGTTTTTCAGGTTCATATGATGGATGCAGACGGTCAAGGTGGGAGCGGAGCTTCCGCCCCATTAATAACTCGGCGGGACTTTTATTGATGACGCTGTGTGGAGTGATATGCTGCAAAAGGAGTATCCGGTCAATCTTGTCTTCTATATCGCCATGGTCCATTTTATGCAAGGTTTTCTTGACGAATTGTACCATGCGCTTGGCCCTTCCATTGGCCGCAGGATGCGCCAGCAAAGTCAGTGCATGGCGAATACCGTGGTCCGCCAGGTACTGTTCAAAGGACAGCACGGTAAATTGGGGCCCGTTGTCGGATACTAGAACGTCTGGTAATCCGTGTGTTGTAAATAGTCTGTCTAGTTTCCTGATGACTGATTTGGTTGTTGTATTTCTCATCTCATGGATTTCAAGCCAGTTCGAGTAGGCATCCAACGTTAATAAAAATGTGTGTCCTTTGGTGGTTCCCGCAAAGTCCAGATGAATACGGGACCATGGTCCCTTCGGTGTTTCCCATGCAGTCGGGGTTGCTTTCGGAGGGGCGTTGCTTACTTCCTGGCATTTGTGACAAGCTTTTACCCATGTCTCGATCTGCTTGTCGATACCCAGCCACCACGCATAGCTTCATGCGAGGGCTTTCATGCGCACGATGCCGGGATGGCCATCATGCAAGGTTCTTAGTATCGCTCGTCGTAACCGCTCTGGGACAACGACTCTATCACCCCAGATGATGCAGCCCTTCTGTGAAAATAGTTCTGTTTGTCAATTCTTGAATGGGACGTAGTCATCAGGTATCTGGTCCAATGGCCATCCGCGCTCGACCCAACTGAGGACTCGTGCTAAAATGGGGTCGCATTTCGTTTCCATCGTGATATCTCGGGCTGTTAGTGGCGGTGTTCGAAGTGTCTCGATCTGCAGTGTTGTAACTGTAGAGTGGGGTCATCAATGGTCTCCGGAAGTGGTGCGCGGCTCAATGCGTCGGCATGGGGAATGGCCTTCCCCGGGCAGTGTTGCAACTTGTAATTATATGCCGCCAAGAATTCTGACCAGCGAGTCATTCTGGGAGATAATATATAAGGTGTTGGCCTATCTCCCGCTATTATTCCCAGCAAAGGTTTGTGGTCAGTCACTATAGTAAAGGCTCGGCCATACACATATTCATGAAATCTCTTAACAGCAGACACAATAGCAAGGGCCTCTTTATCAATTTGATTGTAATTGCATTCTGCTTTTGATAACGTCTTTGAGAAATAGGCAACAGGGGCTTCACTACCGTTTGGCAAAACGTGGCTCAAAATGGCGCCCACTCCGAATGGTGATGCATCACACGTGATCGTTAAAGGCAAAGTCTCATTATACTGCATCAAAACAGCATCAGAAGTCAATAAATTTTTCACATGTCGAAACGCCTGCTCCTCTCTGTGTCCCCATACCCAGGTTGCTTTTTTGTCCAATAAACAATGTAGGGGTTCGGCTATGGTTGCTTTGTGAGGCAGGAAAATGTTATAAAAATTGATAAGGCCTAGAAAAGCCTGGAGGTTGGCCTTATTTTGGGGTTTTGGGGCGTTTTTGATTGCCCTAAGTTTGCTATCGGTGGGGTGAATGCCTTGACTATCAATTAAATATCCCAAAAATTCTACACGATCCGTACATAATTGACACTTGTTTTTTTTAACTTTGAGACCTGACTCTTTAAATCTCTGGAGAACCAACCTCAGGTGATCCCTTAGTATTTTCTGAGTCGGGGCAGCGATTAACACATCATCAAAATATGGGACAATGCCTTTTATTCCTTGTAATAATCTTTCCATCAAACTTTGAAAGATTCCCAGGGCTATGCTCACTCCGAACTGGAGTCAGTTACATTTAAACGCACCTCTGTGCGTAACGATCATTTGGGCCTCTGCAGTTTTTTTGTATACAGGCAGTTGCTTGTATGCCTGGGCTAAGTCTACTTTAGCGAAGACTTTTCCGCCCCCCAGGGAATGGAGGAGATGTTGCACCACCAGTACCGGGTAAGCGTTTTGTTGAAGGGCGTGGTTCAGGGTGGCTCGGTAGTCCCCACAAATTCTTATCGATCCATCCGGCTTGATGGGTGTCACGATTGGGGTTTCCCAGGGAGAGTGATCGGTTGGTTCTAACACACCCTGGGCTATTAATTTATCAAGATGCTCATCAATCTTTGGTTTAAGAGCAAATGGAACTCAACGAGGCTTAAGGCGGATGGGAGCTATTTCGGGATTGAGGTTAAATGATATTGGGGTCCCCTTGTACTCGCCTAGTTTTTCTGCAAAGACATCCTGGAATTCTTGGATGAGGTCCTCTTCCCAGTCACTGCTGCAGGTTCGGTGAATGCCAGCTACTTCAATTTCGAGTGGAGCGAACCATTAGAGGCCTAACAAACTAGGCCGATCGCTGTCAGGGGTAGGAATGCTGTAAGGTTCTTAAACGATACCCGGACTCGGCTGGATCCAACGACCGGAATTCGATTTCCTTGATAGTCTTTGAGTATGAGTCTTTGGAATCTGAGGTCTTGCCGCTGGACAGTAGGGATGAGCTGCTTGAGGGTCTTCCAGGAAACCATCGAGAGGGATGATCCTGAATTGAGTTCCATCAGGCAGGGGCGGTTTTCGATTGCCACTTTCACTCGGATCTTCTTGGCATCAAGAGATGAGGCGTGACTGATTGTGATCATTTGGTAAGCCTCTTCTCGCTTCGTTGGGTGGTTTAGGGTTTTGTTTCTGCAGGAGTGGTTGTTCCATTGGTGGTTCACGGGTTCTCACTTTACAGGACAGCTTCCTGTCGGTTGGCGATAGTTAGCCCCCCTCGTGGCCTGGCTGGGTCCTAGCTTGCTTCTACAGACCCATCCGATATAGCCTCTTTTCCCGCACACATGGCAGAGCGCATCGAGGAATTTGCATTATGACCGGGAGTGGCTTGCTCCACAAACAGCGCATTGGTACTGCGATCTCTGGTGTTGGTCTCGTTCGGACCGAAGTCGGTGGACCTCTTCTTCATCGCTTTCTGATGACGATTCGAGGTCCTCCTGGTGGGCTGCTTTAGGCTGTCCTTCTGACTGAAGTGAAATTTCGCAGGCGAGTTGGCAATGCGGGGCGTGGGTGCAGCGCATTTGGACAGCCGACTTCCTGGTTGCTTCTGCTGCAGTACCTTCAGTGATGGCATTTTTAAGGCTAATATCGCCTTTCACCATCAGCTTACACTGTGTGCCTGAAGCATCTAATCCCAGAATTATTTGGTCTCTCAGGGCTTCTTCTAGGTTGGCAAACTTGCATAGGCCTCCCAGATTCCGGAGATCCGCTATGAAATCAGCAACACTTTCGCCCTTCCGCTGACTTCTCTGGTAAAATTCATGCCTTCTTACGAGCGTTGGCACAGTCGGTGCATAGTGGGCCCTCAGCAGGGGTTCGAGGACGTCCCAGTCCATAGACTTTACTTCTGCCGGTTTCGCTAGTGCCTTGGCCATCTTGAATACGGTCGGCCCACAATGAATTAGGAATACCGCCCATTTCTTTCCGGTAGTGGCATCCTTCAAATTGTTGGTCTCCAGAAACATCTGGAAACGATCCATATATGAGTCCCAGTCTTCTTGTGCCAGGTTGAATGGAGCGGGTGGTATGACGCCACCGGACATGGTTCCGCCATTGGTGAGTTTCAGCCATGTGCTCGGTTACAGTTCTTCGTTGTTCAGTAAGCTCTGATGTCTCCACATCCCATCCTCATCGCCAGTGTTAAGTTCTGCGCATGGGCGCTAAGGAGGAGACAAGCCGGTGAACAGTGAACTTCAAACTCTTTATTTACATGTGTAACAGCTCAGCTCAATGGCCGCAACAGCTCCCTTTATATAGGCAAGCTCTTAACTATTTAACCAATGAAAACACAGGGAGCGCTAGCTCCGTTAACCAATGGGAGAGGCTCGTTAATAGCCAATCAGATTCTCCTGAATGGACCAATCCGATGTCGCTATTATCGGCCAATCAGAAGTGCAGGGCCAGAACCCTGCACTTTACTTCAAGCTCTTAATAATCTTTATTCAAGTACTTTTATTGATTCACAACACATTACCTAAAGTTAATAGCAACCTATCAATTTACTGAAGCAGTTAGTGAAATTATTCTTGTCCCATATTTTCCATCCTCACACAATAAGGTCGCTAAATTATAGTTGGTTATATCTTTTCATTATCACAACAAATATATGAAGCAGTGAAAACTGAAATATTTCAAAAGGGTTACTCAGGAAAACAGAGGTACAACTTTAAAACGATAGTCAGATTTTCAAGGAATTAGAACACAATTATATAACTTTTAATTAGAGCCTTGAATAACAATATAGAGTTGGGAAGTTGCATTTAAAATTAATAATCTTTTATTTTAGAATAATTTCAGAATTGGTGTTTAAAGTTGTGAGTTACAGAGCCAATTCAGAGAACCTACATCTGTAAAATCTATGTAAACCACCTTAAGGGGAAAGAAAAGTAAGTTGTCTACTTAGATAATGTACAAGGAATGAGATTCAAAGTAGCATCTGTGACAATGAGGCTAAGATAACGTTAAAGGTTAATGCAAATATACATACAATTACCTAGTTCAAATACTGCTAAAGGGATTTGAACATATGGAAACTACCTATACTTGTTTAGTTTCTATAAAAATAAACTAGTTGCCTAGTGCTACCTATTAGTAAGTAACAATTATAACACAAGCTTAACTGTGACTTGTTTTCAGTTTGACTGCAAACACGTATGGTTGTTTGCAGTCAAACTGAGGACCCAGATTGTTGGGGGCAATATGCTGACTCTCTAAAGCACTGTGAAGTGGCATATAAGTCTAAATGCTATTGCAACTGCTATTTTCAACCTCCCTTTAGAGTTATTTTGATGTTGTTCTAAGAAGAGGTGTTAGAGCAGCATACCTTTATGAACTTTTAAATGACAGTAACAGGAATAAATTTCATGAACAGTTAATTATTTTGTTTTTATATAAGAAATTATGAATGTGCACCAAAGGACAACGAATCAAGGACAAATGCAGTATAAGTCTTTTCGTGAATCAACGTAATTGAACATTTCTGGACTGTGGGAATTCTGTTAAAATTCTTGTGTCTTGTATCCTCTGTGTCTAAACTGGTAACAGAACAAATGAACAGAAGTAAAAGAGGCAAGATGCCACATTGACCCAACTGCACTTTTTTTTTAGATTTAATTTTAGTTTAATATGACCATCCCCTTCATTTGTTCTTGGCACAACCATTATCTAGTGCACAAAAGACAAGTGTGGGAGAAATCAAACTGGCAAACCAGCGGGAGAGGGTGATCTCAATTTAACCAAAAACCAGATCCTGGGCTCTTCTTTGAACAAGCTTAGAGGATTAGGAAATGGTATGGATAGTATACCATCTTTCCCTAATCTGTTGGTGTCCAAATGGACTGGCAGCTGTTGTTGTGATTAAAATCCAACACAGCAAACATTTCATTGGGGAAGGCTGCAGTACGTAAGTTACTGTATTTTTGCCCTTTTGGTCCTGGTTTACGATCTATTGAAAGTTTTCTTTTAGTAAAATAAAGGAAGTAGAAAGTAAGAATAATCCAAATTACAGAGGATAAAGGTGGGTGTACCACTTTCTTGAGGCCAATGGGCATATTTGGTTTCTGAATAGATGATTGAGATTTTGTTCTAAATATTGGGAGGGGGGGAATCTTCTTTAAGCTTAAACTTAAGTGTTTGATATTTTCTGTGTTTTATTGTTTTCATGCAGACATTATTACCAGATTAGATAACATCCTCCATGTACTAGATAACAGATAACCAGAGTTGGAAGGGACCTTGTAGGTCATCTAGTCCAACCCCCCGCCCAAGCAGAAGACCCTACACCATTTCTGACAAATGGCAGTCCAATCTCTTCTTGAAAGTCTCAAGTGATGGCACTCCCACAACTTCCGAGGGCAAGCTGTTCCATTGGTTGATTGTTCTACTGTCAGAAAGTTTCTTCTTATTTCCAGGTTATTTTCATCCATTATTCCTTGTCTGGCCTACAGGCGCTTTAGAAAATAGCTTGACCCCCTTCCTCCCTGTGGCAGCCCCTCAAATATTGGAAGACCGCTATTATTAGATCAGGGGTGGATCGGTTTGAAGGAGATGCAAGACCATCGTAGTGAGTTCAGCTCTTTATTTAGAATAAGGATAGTCTGAATAATATAAGCCACGGCAGCCCTTCATATAGGGCTGGCTCGCGGCTCTGTGGCCAATGGCAGCGCTTTGAATCTCCCATGATCGGCACAGCCAATCACGGTAGATTCTTAGCGCTCCAATCACGGCCGGGGTTTTGACCAATCAGGTCTCTGTCCGTCCGGACCAATCAGTTGTCAGGGTTTGGAGTATGCTAATATAGTACACCTCTCCCCTCTTGGTTTCGTCTGTCGGTGCGTCATGATGTAGTCACGCAGGTAGGCGGGGCTTCGTACCAGCCTAGGTGACCTGCGCGGTTCAGTTTTAGTATGGTCTTCGACCGGTTCGGAGGGCTTCTCTGTCGCTCCGGTTCCTTGGGATAGAACCGCCTGGAAGGGTGAGCCGGGCCTTTCCTGGTAGCTCCCTCCCAGTTTATCCGGAGGGAGCTTTCCTGGTAGCTCCCTCCAGGTCTATCCTGGTTGAGCTGCTGCTCCTGCTGTTCCCGCCGGGTCTTCCCGGGCTGGTTGAACTGGCTTGGATGCTCCTTCCAGGTGAAGATCCTGGTGGTTCGTGCCCTGTTGGTTCTGCACTTACTGGTGAGTAGGAGCGGTTTATTCGTGGCTTATTTGTTCTGGGTGGGGGGTGTTCTGCTTATGCTAGGAGGTTCCCTTCGACTCTATCTTTAGTGCTTGCCGTTCCCCCCCCCTTCTAGTTTCTTGCTCAGGTGTATGGTTGTTGTTGGTGACTATTCTTGACCTTAGTTGGTTGATGTGCCGCTTCCAGTTTTTCCCGTCGCTTGTCTCTATTCGGTATGATAAGGGGCCGGTTATTTGTGTGATTGTTGCTGGCACCCAGAGTGGTTCCCCTGAAAGGTTTTTTGCATATACTGTGTCCCCTATGTAAAACCTTCTGTGTTTGCTGGAGGAGCCTGGGGTTTTTTCAGGATTGTATATCGGATGCATTCTGTCTAGCGTTGACTGTAGTTTCCTGCCCATCATTAATTCTGCCGGGCTTCTATTTGTGGTTGCGCTAGGTGTGATGTGCTGGATGAGGAGCATTTTATTGATTTTGTCCTGTATGTTGGCTGCTTCTATTTTCTGTATGGCTTTCTTTGTGTATTGGACCATGCGTTCCGTTCGCCGCCAGGTTTGCTGGCGTGGTTAGCGCATGGTGTATGCCTTGGCCTGCCAGAAATTGTTCGAATGCTAGTGCGGTGAACTGAGGCCCGTTGTCTGACACTATTACATCTGGCAGGCCGTGCGTGGCAAAGAGTTTACTCAGTTTCTTTATTACTGCCTCCGTTGTGGTAGACTTCATGGTGCTTACCTCCAGCCAGTTGGAGTAAGCATCTACTGTGATAAGGTACATGTGCCCCTGATTGGCCCCGTGAAGTCTATGTGAATCCTAGACCACGGGCCTCTTGGTGTTTCCCACTCTTGGATTGGGGTGGCGGGAGGATTAGGTCTGGATTCTTGGCATTGTTTGCATTTGGCTACCCAGGTTTCGATCTGTTTATCCATTCCTGGCCACCATGCATAGCTTCTGGCCAGGCTTTTCATCTTGACTATCCTGGGTGCCCCTCATGCAACATCCCCAATACCCTTTCTTGTAATGCTTCCAGGATTACCACTCTGTCCCCCCAAAGTATGCAGCCCTTCTCGGTAAAAAGTTCAGTTTGTCTGTTTCGTAAGGGTCTGAATAGTTCGTCCTTGTCCCCTTCTGGCCACCCTTTTCAAACCCAGCTCAAGAATCACGCCAGCCGCTTGTCTTTATTTGTTTCTCTGGCAATGTCTGGCGCGGTCACGAGCGGGTTGGATATTGTTTCTATTTGAAGTACCTCTGTCGTGGGTGCCGGGTCGTCTTCCAGGTCGGGCAGGGGTGCACGGCTCAGGGCGTCTGTGTGGGTGATGTCTTTTCCGTGTCTGTGTACCAGCTGGTAATTGTATGCTGCTAGGAATTCGGACCACCTTGTCATTCTTGGTGATAGAATGTTCGGTGTGGCCTTATTCCCTGCCAGGATTTCTAGCAGCGGCTTGTGGTGATGATTGTAAAAGTCCTACTGTAAAGGTATTCGTGAAATTTCTTGATGCCGGCGACGACTGCTAGGGCCTCTTTGTTGAGCTGGCTATAGTTTCTCTCCAGTTTTGAAAGTGTCCTTGATGAGAAGGCGATGGGTGCTTCCTTCCTGTCTGGTAGTTGGTGGCTGAGGATGGCGCCGATTCTGAAAGGCGATGCATCGCATGTCACTGTTAGTGGCAGGGTCTCGCTGTACTGGATTAGTACCGCGTCAGATGTTAGCAGGTTCTTTATGTTGGTGAAGGCACTCTCCTCCCATGCTCCCCAAGTCCAGGTTGCTTTTTTATCTAATAGCCTATGCAATGGTTCCGCCATGGTTACCTTTTGAGGTAGGAAGACATTGTAAAAGTTTAACAGTCCCAAGAAAGCCTGTAGCTCCGTTTTGTTTTTGGGCCGTGGTGCTTCCCTTATGGCTCTCAGTTTCTTTTCTGTGGGGTAGATCCCTTGCTTATCTAGGAGGTACCCTAGAAATTCAACCCTCTCTGCCGTAGTTGGCATTTCCCTTTTTTAACTTTGAGTCCCGAGTCTCTGAATTTATTTAGTGCCTCCCTTAACTGGGCTTCCAGTTGTTTTTCATTTTTCGCGGCCACCAGCACATCGTCAAAGTAGGGCACCACCCCTTCTATGCCCTGGAGGAGTCTTTCCATGAGGCTTTGGAAGACTCCGGGTGCCACGCTGACTCCAAATTGGAGCCGGTTGCAGCAGAAAGCCCCCCAGTGCGTTACGATGGTTTGGGCTTCTGCGGTTGTGGCATCGACCAGCAGTTGCTGGTAGGCTTGTGCCAGATCAAGTTTTGTGAAAATCCGGCTTCCCCCCAGTGAGTGAATAAGGTGCTGTACTACTGGGACGGAGTATGCGCTTTGTTGCAGCGCGTGGTTTAGGGTGGCCTTGTAGTCACCACAGATTCTCACGGACCCATCTGGCTTGATGGGGGTGACAATTGGGGTCTCCCACAGGGCGTGATCGATTGGTTCCAGCACCCCTTGTGCGATGAGCTTATCTAGCTGCTCATCAATTTTGGGCTTGATTGCAAATGGCACTCTCCTGGGCTTAAGGCGGATTGGCGTGATGCTCGGGTCTATATTGAATGAGATAGGGGACCCTCAGTACTTGCCTAGGCTGTCATCGAAGACTTCCCAGAAGTCCCTCACGAGCGCCACTTCCCAGTCCGCCTCTCCAATGTGGTGGATGCCGGTTACTTCAATGCCCAGAGGTGCGAGCCACTGCAGTCCCAATAGGATCGGTCTATCTCGGTCAACGATCGTCAGGGGTAGCACTTCGGTGTGGCCCTTGAAGGTGACTTTAAAATGGCCTCTGCCAACTACAGGGATGCGGTTCCCTTGATAGTCTTTGAGAGTTAGTGTTTGGTCTTCTAGTTCGTGGCGGTGGATGGTGGGGACCAGGCGCTTGAGGGTGCGCCATGAGACCATTGAGAGGAAGGACCTGGAGTCCACCTCCATGTCGCATGGCTGGTCTTCTATCCCCACCGTCACGTATACCTTCCTGGCGTCGCTTGTGGAGGAATGGCTGATGACGATGGTTTGGTGTGTTTCCTCCCTTTGTCTTGCCTTGTGGAGTCGCTTGTTCCAACCCTCTCGGCTCCAGCGGTTCTCCGTCTGCCGATAGCGGTTTCTGGTTCGGGGTGTTCGCTTGCCATCGGGGGCTGCCATCTTGTCGCCTGGGGTTGCCTTCTCGTCGTCGCGGGCTGTAGTGTTTTTTATTCTGGCACACCTTGGTGATGTGCCCCCGTTTCTCACAAGGCCGGCAAATGGCATCGAGAAAACGGCAGTCCACCTGGGGGTGATCGCTGCCACAGCCAGCGCACTGGAACCTCAACTTACAACCTCATGGTTTCCGCCGCTCCTGCACTGCTTGAAGGCAGTGGATCTCCTCCTCCTTGTCCTCGATCTCCAAGGAGTCAATGTCGCCATGGTGTGTGGTTGTGTCCCGATGGTCGGGTTCGGATCGCTTCTTGGGGGTTGAAATCATCTTGCCGGTCATCAGTTGTGGTGTGATGCTCGATTGTTGCATCTGAGCCGCTGATTTCTTGGCCACCTCAGCTGCGGCGGCCTCGGTGAGGGCATCGGCGAGGGTGATGTCACCCTTTGCCATGATGCGGCTTTGGAGGACGGGGTCTCAGAGTTCTAGGACGACACGGTCTCGCAGTGCCTCATCCAGTTAGGCAAAAGCGCACAGACCACCCAAGTCTCGGAGTGCCGCCATGAAGTTGCCAAGCCCCTCGCCCTCGCATTGATCCCGCCTGTAGAAGTCATGCCGTTGGATAAGGATTGGCACGACGGGGGCGTAGTGGCTTCATAGTAGGGGTTCAAGGTCGCCCCATTCCATGATCTTGACGTCCTCTGGTTTGGCCAAGGCTTTGGCCATTTTGAACACTGCGGGCCCGCAGTGTGTGAGAAACACAGCTCGTTTCTTGTGGCCGTTGGCATCCTTAAGTTTGCTACTCTCAAGGAACATCTGGAACCTATCGATATAGGATTCCCAGTCCTCAGTAGCAGGGTTGAAGGGTGCGGGTGGCACGTTGATGCCGGCCATGCTGCCTGCTGCTGCGTGCCGCTTGCCACGTGCTGGGTGGTCTCCTTATCTCACGATCCCACCTTTGTCACCAGTGTTAGATCGGGGGTGGATCGGTTCGAAGGAGACGCGAGACCATTGTAGTGAATTCAGCTCTTTATTTAGAATAAGGATAGTTTGAATAATACAAGCTGCGGCAGCCCTTCAAATAAGGCTGGCTCACGGTTCTGCGTCCAATGGCAGCGCTTTGAATCTCCTGTGATCGGCGCAGCCAATCGCGGTAGATTCTCAGGGCTCCAATCACGGCTGGGGTTTTGACCAATGAGATTGCTGTCCATCCGGACCAATCAGTTGTGAGGGTTTGGAGTATGCTAATATAGTACAGCTATCATGTCTCCCCTGGTCCTTCTCTTTACTTGACTAGCCAAGCCCAGTTCCTGCAGCCTTTCGTTGTCTGTCTTAGCCTCCAGTCCCCTTATCATCCTGGTTGCTCTTCTCTGTACTTTTTCTAGAGTTTTTTATAATCTGGTGACCAAAACTGGATGCAGTACTCTAGGTGCAGTCCTACTAAGACTTTATAGAGTGGTATTAGTACTTCCTTTGATCTTGATTATATCTCTCTGTTAATGCAATTTAGGATTGTATTAGCTTTTTTGGCTGCTGCTGCACACTGCTGGCTCATATTTATCTGGTTGTCCACTAAGACTCCAAGATCCCTCTCACAGTTACTGCTATTGAGCCTGGTTTCACCCAGTCTATATGTGTACTTTTGCCTAAGTGTAGGACTTTACTTTTCTCTACATTGAATTTCATTTTGTTAGATACGGCCCAGTGTTATGGTCTGTCAAGATCCATCTGGATATGAAGATATTGAAGAGTACTGGTCCTAAGATGGAACCTTGTGACACCTCACTGCTTACTTCCCTCCATGCAGACTTAGACCCATTAAGGATTACTCATTGAGTATGGTTTGCCAGCCAATTGCAAGTCCATCTAGTGGTGGTGCTATCTATTCCACTTTTTTCTAGCTTACTAAAAAGTAGGTTGTGGTCTACTTTGTCGAATGTCTTGCTGAAATCTAAATATATTATGTCCACAGTGTTTTGCTGGTCTACTAATTTAATCACTGCGTAGAAGAATGAAATAAGATTGGTTTGGCATTATCTGTTCTTAACAAAGCCGTGCTGATTGCTAGTTATTACTTTACTTGTTTCTAGATGTTGGCAGATCTGTTTTTTTTATTATCTTTTCCAGTATCTTCCTGGGTACTTCCCAGGTACTCCCCATTGTTCATGTTACCAAGTCTGTTTTACAAACAGATGATGTTATATAAATTAAATCAACACATGTTTAAGAATTTTCTATATCTTTTTCCAGAGCAATTGAGTGCAGAGTTAAAATAAATGGAGACTGTTCCATTCATCTTTAGGCATTTTATTTGTACTTACTTGTGTATTATTCATAATTTATTTGCTTCAGACAACACAAATCATGCTTTTAATAACAGTAATTGTATTTTGAAGCCAAATTGTTTTCATAAGCATCTAGGTAGACCCAGACAATGGGGGAGAATAATAGCTGCAGTTTTTCTTTAATTTCATACATCATTCTATTAGATATTATTATAATTAGAGATTCCTAGGAATAGGAGTGAAAGAAATAAAAAGACAGACATCCATTATTTAGCTCAACCTTCAACAGATGATCCAGATTTTTAAAAAAGCTTTAAAGTTTCCCACTTCTTCATTAAACATCATTTCTTAATTGATATTGGCTCATTTCACACCAATTAGTTCAGCCTATCTAAATTCCCCAAATAAAGCAGAATGTTATGAAATATTTTATTATTTTAATTATATTTTACCTTTTCTCTAAGGCAGAACCTTATGATACATGGAGTTCAGTTTCCAGAATGGTTATCTGAGGAAGTCCATACTTCTTAAAGTTGCTGAGGTTGAGATGCACTGCTCTAGGAAGACAAACAATCAAAAGAATAAACCTCTTGTGAAATCTTATTTTCAAGAACAAACCTATGAAGGAGATTGGGTAGAAGAAAAATAACTGGCCCAGAATAAAGTATTGCATTCCAAAGCCAAGTCCCTTGCTTTCTTTGTTTAGCAGCACAAACAACCTACTCTGGATAAAACCCACCTCATATTGTCCATGACGTTCAAAATGATTAAGCATTTCGATGTCAATTTGCCCTAAGTACATTTTAAAATGTTAGAAGTTAATTGAAATTCCTTATATATTCTGAAAGCTTTGCAGGATGAGATTAATCCCCAGGTTTAAAACTGGGCAAAACTTTCCCAACTTTTTATTTTTATGAATTAAGATTTTGAAGATCAGCTTCATCTAACTGTTCTTTGCTTGATTATTTTCAGAAAACTATGGAATATAAAGGAGTAATTAGACCAGTCTGTTTCTACAGCACGTTCTGTCTGTTTCTTCTTTTCATTATTAGATTTGATGACACATTTGCCGGTGTGGCTTCCTGCAGATGGCATAGAAATTTTGCAATCAACTATAGAGAGAAAACTGTCATCATAAAATGCAACTTTGCAGTTTCTTTTCTTTTTTTAATAGATCCAATCTTACTTTTAAAAGGGGGATTCTGGTTTGTTTTTTTTTTGAAGTGGGTTTGTAACAAGGAAAGATATGGAGTTGAAAAAAATCATCAAAAAAAATGGTGGCTCAGAAATCGATACAATATGATCCTCCGCTTTGATCAGAGAAGAAGCAAACCTATTGAGATAGCTAAAACAAGGGCAGATTTCAACGTTCTATTAATCTGGATCAAGAGTTTGCTTTTTCTAATATGGATGCATACCCCAATAGAAATCTGGATCATTGTTTCTACCCCAATTTTTTTAACCATGTAGCTTTTCCTATCATGTGGACATTTTGAATACAACATCTCAACTATATTCAGTTATTATCTAAATTCTTTGACAATTTTTTTAACTTGCACACATTTCCTTGATATTTATATAGGAATCTGTAGTCCACACTTATGACTACACAACCCATGTGTCTTTGGGTCATCATTTCCATTGTGTCATCATTTTAGAGACCTTTCCTTATCCAAGCAGATCAGCAGAATGGTCTAAGACAGGCAAGAAAGCAGTGGAAATGAGAATGATTTCTGATTTACAAATATTCTATCTTTTGGTAGCAGCCACTTACCTGCCTACTGACCCTTTTGATTTGGAACTTTCTGCTGGATTCCCCACTGACTTTGCTCATGGGAAGGTGGCAAGGAGCATAAGCACACATGATCAAGTTTAGATTTCTATAATGCCTTAGTAAGACCACACCTAGAATACTGCATTCAGTTTTGGTCACTACACTATAAAAAGATGTTGAGACTCTAGAATGAGTACAGAGAAGAGCAACAAAGATGATTAGGAGACTGGAGGCTAAAAAACACAAAAAGAAAGGTTGGAGGAATTGAGCATGGCTAGTGAAGAGATGGACCAAGGTGTGTGTGTGTGTGTGTGTGTGTGTGTGACATGATAGAAGTGTTCCAATATTTGAAGGGCTGTCACAGAAGAGTGGGTCAATCTATTTTCCAAAGCACCTGAAAGTCAGACAAGGAGTAATGGTTAGAAATTGATCAAGAGAGATTCAACTTAGAAATGAGAAATTCTCTAACAGTGAGAATAATTAACCAATGGAACAGTTTGCCTACAGAAGTTGTGGGCATCACTTCATCACTGGAAGCTTTCAAGAAGAGACTGGAAGCTTTCAAGAAGAGACTGGAAGCTTTCAAGAAGAGACTGGAAGCTTTCAAGAAGAGACTGGAAGCTTTCAAGAAGAGACTGGAAGCTTTCAAGAAGAGACTGGAAGCTTTCAAGAAGAGACTGCTACAAGGTCCCTTCCAACTCTGTTATTCTATTCTTCTTGTCAGTGTTCTATATTAGCATACTCCAAATACTTGTATCTGATTGGTCCACACATACTGCAGGATGATTGGTTGAATAAACTACCATGGTTGGCTCACTACGAATCAAGCGCAATTGGCCGGACCAATCGCGGGAGATTCAAAGAGCCGTCATTGGCTGGCAAGCCATGAGCAATCCCTATATGAAGGGCTGCCACAGCTCCAAGATCTTGTACTGATCTATACATTAAATAAAGAGCTGAAAAGTCACACTGGTCTCGAGTCTCCTTCCCGCGATCTAACACTGGCGATGAAGGTGGGATCCTGAGACAAAGAGACCAGTCGAGCACATGGCAACCAGAGCTGAACAACCGACGAGATGGCCAGCAGCAACTCGCCACCCGCACCATTTGATCAGGCGGCAGAGGACTGGGAATCGTATATCGATCGATTCCTCATGTTCCTCGAGAGCAACAACCTGAAGGACACAAATGACCAGAGGAAGAGGGCCGTGTTTCTGACACACTGTGGGCCCGCAGTGTTCAAGATGGCCAAAGCACTGGCCAAACCCCAAAACGTAAAGGAGATGGCATGGACAAATATGGACCAGCGAAACCATTATGGACCAGCCATTCCCAACCTCATCCGGAGGCATGAATTTTATAGAAGGGACCAGAAGGACGGCGAAAGCTTCGGCGACTTCATGGCGGCCCTAAGGAACCTCAGGTATGTGTGCAGCTTTTCTGACATGAACGAGACTCTGAGAGACTGCGTGGTTCTCGGATTAAGGGACCCCATACTCCAGAGCCGGCTGATGGCTCGAACAGATATCTCAGTCACTGAAGCCGAAGGCACCACAGCCGAGGCAGCAAAGCAGTCAGCAGCCAGAATGCGGCAAATGAACACGATAGACCGGCAGTCACCCACGGAAGCCACACCAGCCCCGGACAAAAGACCAGAAGCAAGCCAAAAAGCCACAACCATGCACCACGGGGACGTCGACTCCTCCTCCGAGACCGAGGATGAGGAAATCCACATACTACAATCGGAACAAGACCGACGGGAGCGGAGAGGTCGTAAATCAGTGTTTCAGTGTGCCAGATGCGGAGACCATCCCTGTTCAGAGTGCCGGTTCCTAGACGCCATTTGCCGGCACTGTGAAAAACGGGGACACATTGCCAAGGTTTGCCGGAATAAGAGAAGTACAGCCCGAGGTGATGCGACAGCAGCCCTCCCCCCCCCCAGAACTCAGGACAGGCACGTAGAGAGGCAGTGGAGCCACAAAGGCAGAAACAAGTGGCTCAGCAAAAACTGTTGAAAGGAAGAGACCCACCAGACGGTCACCATCAGGCACTCGAACACAACCAATGCCCAAAAAGTGCACATGCAGGTCAACATCGAAGGCCAGCCGTGCAACATGAAGGTGGATTCCAGTTCCTTCTTGACTTTTGAATTTAGGGAATAATCTCTTTCCAAATTAAATTCTTTGTAGTTTGGAGAGAAAGTTTGCCCTGGGATTTATTTTTCTGTTCACCTTTAAGTGTATTTGTGTTACACATTTGTTTTATTCATCAAGTACATCATCCTTGCTCATTTTGTTTGCTCATCTATCTAAGTACCTGAAGTGCTGAAGTGCTGAGTAATTACTGAAATATTGTAGCCATATACTAGGCAGACATTAGGAGCTGTGTGTTTGTAATGGGGAAACGAATCAGTATGTCTGTGCATACATAATGGGTGGAGTGTTAAGGTTTTCTCTTTAATACTGTATTTTTACCACTTTTCTCAAACCACTCCACCTGCTAACAAGAAAAAGAAAATTGATCTAGCAACCAGAGAAGGGCCAGATGGTCCTATCAACCAATAGGAATTACAATTAGTAGAAGGGAAAGTATGGGAAATGCATTGCAGAAGAGGGATCTTGAAGAGCAGAAGTAAAGAAAGCCATTAAAAATTAAATAATTGCATTAAATATTATTCTATGCTTTCGGTTCTGATATCATAGTCCTGAGGTCTGTTTGAAGACTCTCCTTCTGAATTGCTGTAGAAAATCTGAATACAAGTAGTCTTTGACTTACAACCATGACTGAGCCCAAAATTTCCATTGTTAAGCAAGGCAAATGTAAAGTGACCTTTTTTGCTACAATTCTTAAGTGAATCACTGCAATTGTTACGTGAATCATGTGCTCACTAAATCTGGCTTCCCCCATTTACTTTGTCCATAGGAAGCTGGCTGGAAAAGTTATCAATGGTGATCACATGACTCCAGAGTAGTGCAACTGTCATAAATACATGCCAGTTGCCAAGCATTCAAATTTTGATCACGTGACCATGGGGGAATGCTGCAACCACTGTTAGGTATGGAAACCAGTCATAAATCACTTTTTTTGAGTGCCACTGAAACTTCAAACAGTCATTAAACAAATGTCTGTAAGTCAAAGCCTACCTGTACAGTGTAATGCTTGTGTTACATTTTGCATCGAAGGAAATAGAGGGACCTACATGAGCATTTCCAGTCCTGAATGCCAATTACTAAGTGTGTTTGTGTGTGAAGGAGGGAGGCAGGGGAAGAGGGACAGGGAGGTGAGTGAGTGAGTGAGTGAATGAATGGGTGAGAGAGAGAGTGAAGGAGGGAGAGAGAGAGGCAGGCAGGCAGATTTTAAGAATTCTGGTATCCAGTTACTTCATAACACATTCAGGATTGTAATCCCAATCAAGAGCTGTTAGATTTTAGAGAAAGCAAATGTTATTTTTTTTTCTCTCATTTGCTGCTGCCACCACAGCCCATTCTCCACAGCTTGTTCGCCACTGCCCATTTGCCACCATCACAGCCCATTCACCATCAAACTCATTCACTGTGGCCCATTGACTGCCACCCATTTGCACCATCCCTTTGCCACCATCCATTTACCGCTGCCTGTTCACTGCTGTCATCGCAGCCTGTTCTAGAAATCTGATTGGCACCACACCAACCCCCCTGCCCCCTCTGCAATATTTGCTGCATAAGATGCATAGACATTTCTATCCACATTTTTGTGGCGGAAAAGTGTCTTATACGCCAAAAAATACAATAAATATATCTTGTCTCCTTATCGTTAATTCAAATAAGTTCCTTTCTGATGACTATGATTCTAATATATTTCCATAGGTACATAAGCTGTTGCTCTTCAATTTTTTGTTCCCAAAAATCTCAGGCTACTCTATCCATTTCATATCCATTTCTCACCTTAGTCCAATAATTGCCACTTCCTTTTAAATGCCATTTATGTCATAATCTATTAAGCAAGTAGTTAATAAAAGTAAGAAATACTAATAATAGAAATAAGTAAGTACTTCCAACATCCACTACCCACTAACTTTGTGCTTTGAGAATTAGTAAAGATTCTAATATGTTATTGATGTAATAATGTACATGGAAATCTTCATGTAGATAAACATGTTGTGGTAGGAGAATTACAAATTAAAATACAGGATAAGCAGAATTCCTTTGCTCTTTAGATATGCTGGAAGCTTTCGTTCTTATTTCATGGTTCAAACAGGGCTCAGCAAACATGTTGTGATCCAGTCTTTCATTAATTCTTCCTGATTCTTCCACTTTTGCAGATGATCCACATAAAAACTCTGAATTTGATAAATATGTTTGATATTTTAAATGGTGCTCTACCATCCACCCAATCTGTGTTTTTGTGTCTTGTTTGCCAACTATTCCCTTGAGAAAATGGCACTTCTTAAAAGAGCTCGTAAAACCTGCAACTGCATAGACGAAAGGGGACCTTAATTCTCCCCTTTCACATCTTCTATCGACTAGCATTAAGTCTTGAGATGAACCATTCTATGGCTGCAATATGGGCTTAGATCAAAGAGTCAATTTGTCATGTGTGTGTGTGTGTGTGTACATATATGTATATACATATATGTATGTGTGTATATACATATACAGGTTGGGGAGACAGAACATATACATACATGTATGGTATTCAGCTTTGTTCAGGTATTAAATATAATTATATATACCCGATAATACATATAATACCCGAATTTATATTATATATATTAATATAATATATATAATACCTGAACAAAGTTGAATACCATACATATTAAATAGCTGCGAAAACTTAAGAAAACACACACACATACATACATATATATGTTATATTATGTTATATTATATTATATTTATTGTATATATGTGTGTGTATGTATGTGTATGTATATGTGTATCTCTCTCTGTGTGTGTATCAAGGGTGATCAAGGGTGACAGTGAATTATGTATCTCAGAATGGGCTATCTGTCAGGATTCTGGCAGTTACTCCAATTAAATCATGAGCCTCGAGCCACAATTCCAAAACGAAAAAAGATTCATTTGAATGTAATATTCTACACCTGACATTTACCTGGGCTTAGCCAACTATGAGATACATAATTCACTGTCACCCTTGATCCTGCTTACCCCCACCCCCCCACCCCTCTGGGTGCATCATCCAATGAAAAACGTCCATAGCCAAGAGTCATCAATCATGCTATCTACTATGGCTTCTGGTTTCCGCTTTCTTCAGCGACAGATTGAAATCCACGATCATGAGCAGTTTCGAACTGTGCTCCGCTGGAGCACCCCAATCCTTTGGATTCAGGGCTGAAGCCACCCTGTAAAGGTGGTGAAGGTGGGGAGACTGCTAGCTGAGTGGAGGGTAGCTGCATCTCTCCTCCTTGGCTGGTCTAAACTCCCTTTCCCAAAGGCGGTTGCAGCAGTGCTCAGAAATGGCCACCTCAAAGAAGAACCCAACTGGATAAGATTGTGCAGGATGAAGACAAAGAGGAAAGCAGGACAGACCAGGCTAAACAACAGAGAACATCTAAGCAAGGTACCCTGAATCTAAAAGTACTTAGAGGGATACTTCTGAAAGAAGACTTTTAAGTGGCAAAGGAGAGAGTAAAGGAGGTTAAAAACCCTTTTTATTTTACCTTTATATTGACAATTATAAATAATATGGAAAGAAATCTATATTAATTTACTTTGACACTAATAGACAACTTTAAGCTGAAATTTAAGTATCAAAAGGAGAATAAAGATCTTTTCTTTGCTCATTTTAAAGCCCTAAAAAAAAAGAAGAGTGGAGGCAAAAGGGTAGAACTTGGAATAATGAAAAAATGGAGTGCCACCTGGAACAATAAAGAAGATTAACAGCGAAACTTTGAAAAGACTCCCAAGGATACATTGTAACTGAAACCTTATTAAAAGATACAGTAACCCACGGAAAGGAAAAGTAAAGGAAAGAAACAAGAAGGAACAATTTCGGATCATTTGGTGATATAAAAAAATAGCTTTTGGTATTGGTCTTTTCTTTCTTCTTCTGTTTTTACTTAAAGTCAATCGGGTGGTTGTTCAAAAGTGTTTATAATGGCATCACTCCTGGAGGAATTGAAGGTGAGTCTTAAAAAACAGAAAGAAGATGCAGAAAGGGGAGGAAGATCCTTTGGCTTCATGTTTGAATTTCTTGAAATGGAGATCCTGAACTATGAAAAGCAAAAGGAAAAGCTTCAAGAGCAAGAAGAAGGGCAGGCCAAAGAAAAAGCCATTTTCATTTTCAATGATCAAATAATGCAAAGTGTGGTAAAAAGGGGGAAAGAAGTTAAAAGTTTGAGATTAAAGAGAACAGCAAAAAAGGAAAATAGTCTGAAAAGGAAGTATAACAGTAAGGAGAAGCAGAAAAGAAAACCACAGAAGGGAAAATTAGAGAGAGAAGGGTATAAAAAGGGGGATGAGAAAAAGGGGGGGAAGATAGAAAGGGAAAGAACTCATGAGGGACAAAAGCAGGAAATAAAGAAAAAGGGGAAATGTACTAGGATTAAAGGTATTTGCTCAGCTAGAAAACACAGAGACAATGGTTAAATTAAGTTAAAAGTGAGGATTCTGCAAAGGTACAAAAGAGAGTGTTGTGACAGTCGAATAGTGTAATGAGTTAGAAATGAAATAAATAAATAATCAATGAGATAAAACTGTATTGTCATGTAATGGTATGTTTATTTATAATTAATGCAATAATAAAGAAGAGAGGGAAACATTGCAACTGTTTCTAAAGATTGATAAAATATTGAAAAGAAATGTGAAAGATTTATAAGGAAATTTATACCAGTTACTAGAATGAATTTGAATAATTATTTTGCTTATTAATAGTAAATATCTTATAAGATAAAACTGTATGATTATCCAATGGTATGCTTATTAACAGTTAAGTAATAATGAAGAAGGGAGGGAAACATTTCAACTGTTCTTCAAGATTGATAAATATTGAAAAGAAACATGAAAGATTTACAAGGTTCATACCAGTACTAGAATGAATTTGAATAATTATTTTATTCACTAATGTTTAGATATATATGTGTGTGTGTGTGTGTGTTTTCTGAGGTTCTCGCGGGTATTTGTATGTGGATCTTTGGTTATTCGGGTTTTCTCCCGCATAAGATTGGAAGTATCTAGGCAACGTTTCGATGAAGTCTCATTCATCATCTTCAGGTTTGGTCTTCAGCTCTGTGCTTCTCAGAGTGATGTGAGCTTGCAGCTGCTTCTTCCTTTTAACTGCTAGTGGGGGTGTGACTTGATTGGGTGGGGGCTTGGCTGTGTTCTGATTGGCTGGGGGTGTGTTAGCATTGGTTGGGGGTTTGGCTGTGTTCTGATTGGCTGGAGGCGTGTTCTGTTCAGGTGGGGGCTTGGTTCTGCTCAGGTTAGTCTTAGTTGCTGGGGGATTTGAGCTGGTGAGCTGTGATCTTGCTGTTTGGCTTCGAGTTCGTGGTCGTGCTGCATCTTCATGGTGGGGGTCAGTTCGCTTCATGTATATATATATCTTTGGTTATTCGGGTTTTCTCCCGCGTAATATTGAAAGTATCTAGGCAATGTTTCAATGAAGTCTCATTCATCATCTTCAGGCTTGGTCTTCAGCTCTGTGCTTCTCAGAGTGATGTGAGCCCGCAGCTGCCTCGACCTTTTAACTGCCATTGGGGTTGTGACTTGATTGGGTGGGGGCCTGGCCGTGTTTTGATTGGGTGGGGGTGTGTCCTCATTGTAAAAATACATATAAATACCCGCAAGAACCTCAGAAAACAAATATATATATATATGGATCTTTGGTTATTCGGGTTTTCTCCCGCGTAAGATTGGAAGTATCTAGGCAACATTTTGATGAAGTCTCATTCATCATCTTCAGGCTTGGTCTTCAGCTCTGTGCTTCTCAGAGTGATGTGAGCTTGCAGCTGCTTCTTCCTTTTAACTGCTAGTGGGGGTGTGACTTGATTGGGTGGGGGCTTGGCTGTGTTCTGATTGGGTGGGGGGGTGTTCTCATTGGTTGGGGCTTTGGCTGTGTTCTGTTCAGGTGGGGGCTTGGTTGTGCTCAGGTTAGTCTAAGTTGCTGGGGGATTTGAGCTGGTGAGCTGTGATCTTGCTGTTTGGCTTCGAGTTCATGGTCGTGCTGCATCTTCATGGTGGGGGTCAGTTTGCTTCATGTATGGCTCAGAGGAGTTTGAAATGGGTAGTGATGTAGCTGCAGTGCGGCTTCTGGTCCGTGGTCGTGTGTCATCTTCTGTGTGGGTGTGAGTCTGCTTTCTACATGGAAGTGTGGTGGTAGCATCTTGTGTGGCTCTCAGGGGTGTGGGTCTGGTGTCATTCTTCATGTTAGGTATTCGTCTGTTCACAAGGGCGGGTTTCCAAATGGATGGTAGACGGGAGGTATCATCTCGTTTATTCATGTTGTGTGGGTGTTTTTCTATCTCTATGGCTTCTCTGATTATTCTGCTGCTGAAGTGTTTGGTTTTGGCGATAGTTCTGGTATTTTTAAAGTCAAACTCATGTCCTGTGGCTTTGAGGTGTTGGACCAGGGAAGAGGTCGGTTCTTCCTTTTTGATTGAGTTCTTATGTTCTTCAATGCGTGCACTTATTCTTCTGTTAGTTTGTCCAATGTATGTGGTGGGGCAGGCAGTGCAACGGATTTCGTATACTCCTTGATTTTCTAACTCAATTTTGTCCTTAGGGTTTCTTAGGATGGTGGATATCTTTCTGTTTGTGCAGAATGCTGTAATAATCCTACCAGCAGACAAGGGCAACGTGACAGTGGTTATGAACACATCTGACTACCAATCCAAGTTAACCAACCTACTCCAAGACCCCACATACAAACCCCTAAAGACAGACCCCACCACCTACCTAGAAAAAACCACCAGATCCATAATAAAAGCCTCCCCCATCAGTGAAGAAATCCAGCAAAGAATCATATCCAGAGAGAAATTATCCAGATGCCCTAAACTTTATGGTCTCCCCAAGATACACAAAGAAGGAACCCCACTTAGACCAATAGTCAGCTCCATAGGCTCACCTCTACAAAACCTAACCAAATTTCTTGCCAAACAACTACAGCCCTATGCAGAATCCATCAACTCACACGTAAGAAACTCATTCCAGTTCATCGAGATCATAAAGAAACAAAGCTTACAACCCAGTGACCTACTAGTGAGCTTCGATGTCATATCCCTCTTCACCCAAGTGCCAATAAAAGAAGCCTTGACAGCCATCCAAAACAAATACAACCCCCCCCCCCAAGCACATCCTAGATCTGACCAAACACTGCCTATCCAATGCATAGTTCACCTACAACAGACAAAAATACAAACAAATAGAAGGAGCACCCATGGGATCACCCCTCTCACCTGTCATCGCTAACCTCTACATGGAACACTTTGAAACACAAGCTCTAGAAAAATATGATCACAAACCCAAACTCTGGCTCAGATACGTAGATGACACCTTCATAATCTGGCCACACGGGAAAGAAAAACTGAACAACTTCCTCACACACCTCAACAGCCTACACCCCAAAATACAATTCACCATGGAAACAGAAGCTAACAACCAACTTCCCTTCCTAGATGTCTTGGTATACAAAAAATCCAATGGCTCCCTAGGACACACCATCTACCAGAAGAAAACACATACAAACCACTATCTACATGCACTCTCACACCACCACCCAGCACAGATCAATTCCGTAGCCGAGACACTCATCTCTAGAACAAAATGCTTAGCCGACGAACAACACCTAGAGACCGAACAACACACTCTCACCGCCGTGCTGACAGCCAATGGATTCCAAAGAAAGAAGATCAGCCACCTAATCCAAAAAGAAACCCCAACCAAAATCCAAGACAGAGAACAAGAGAATGGCAAAGCCCTCCTCCCATATATAAAAGGCACTACAGACAAAATCAGCAAGATCCTCCAAAAACACAACATTAAGACAGCATTCTGCACAAACAGAAAGATATCCACCATCCTAAGAAACCCTAAGGACAAAATCAAGTTAAAAAATCAAGGAGTATATGAAATCCCTTGCACTGCCTGCCCCACTACAATACATTGGACAAACTAACAGAAGAATAAGTGCACGCATTGAAGAATTCAATCAAAAAGGAAGAACCGACCTCTTCCCTGGTCCAACACCTCAAAGCCACAGGATATGAGATTGACTTTAAAAATACCAGAACTATCGCCAAAACCAAACGCTTTAATCATTCATGCTTTATGAGATAACAATACTATAATCATATAATCATATAATCATATAATCAGACCAAATCAATCCTAAAAAACCCTTTATAAATATTATGTCAAATAACAAAGTACTAACAAAATAGCAAAATAAAAATATTCCTTACTGTCTAGCATTCTAAATATTCTATTATCGTATTTTATCATCTAGCCATTGATAAAAAAGATCCCAAATTTCGTAAAATTGTTTATCCTCTTGTTCTCTAATTTCAAATGTCAATCTACTCATCTCAGCACATTCCAATATTTTCTAAATAATTTCTTCCTGTAATGGTATTTTCTCATTCTTCCAATTTTTAGCAAATACAATCCTAGCCGCTGTTAATACATTTACAATCAGGTATATCAAATCTTTACTATATATATCAGGTGAAATTCCCAATAAGAAGATTTCTGGTTTCAAGTCTAAGTGTTTCTTTGTCATTTTTTTCAACCACATGCGAATTTTAGTCCAATATTTTCTAGCGTCCTCACAAGTCCACCACATATGGTAATACGAGCCGGGTATCTGATGACATTTCCAGCATTTTTCAGATTTATTCTTAAACATTCTTGCTATTCTTGTCGGGGGAAAGTGCCACCTGTAAAACATCTTATACAAGTTTTCTTTATATGCTGTTGACATTGTCATTTTATAATTTTGAGACCACAATTTTTGCCATTTCTCTAGATCAATCCCATATCCAAAATTCTTCCCCCAAACAATCATAGTTTCTTTAACTTGTTCTTCCTCTAATTTATTTCCCAGTAAATAACCATATAATTTTTTAATCACCTTCTCATCAGTACCCATCAAGATCTTATCTAAATCAGTCTGCTTATCATAGAATCCCTCCGTTTTAGAATCTTCATACTTGGAATGTATTTGCGCATATGAAAACCAATTCATCCTTATACCTTGTTCCTCTAAGTTTTGGATCGATTTAAGTTCACCCTTTTCATCCAATAGTTCCCCATATCTAACTGTTTGTTCCTTCTTATAAATTATAGAATAGGAAAATGCTTCAGTAGTCGATAACATTTTCAAATAACATTGTCTTTTTATCTTCTCCCAGTTTAACCACAAAGAGTCCCGTATATAATGTCTTCTAAAATAATCCTGTGTTTTAGTTCCCTTATACCATAAAAAAGCATGCCAACCCAACAGCAAATCTTGCCCTTCTAATGTCAACAATTTATGCTTTCTTAATGTTATCCATTCTTTGACCCACATCAAACTTGCAGCTTGATAATACAATTCCCAATTTGGCAGGCCAAAATCTCTTCTAATTCTAGCATCTTGCAAAAGCTTTAGCTTTATTCTCGCTTTTTTACCTTGCCATATAAACTTCAACATGATTTTATTTAAATCTTCAAAATAGTCTTTTCCAAGCTTAATTGGTATTGTTTGGAACAAAAATAAAATTCTGGGTAAAATATTCATCTTGATTGTTGAAATTCTCCCTATTAATGACAATTGCAAGTTTTCCCACTTCTTCAAATCTGTAGCTATCTGTTGTTTGAGTTTAATATAATTATTCTCTTTTAATGTGCTACATCTTGCTGTCAAATATATCCCCAGATACTTAACCTTATTTGTAACATGGATTTTCAAAAGATCTGCCAGTTCTTCTCTCTGTCTCAATAGCATGTTCTTTGTCAAAATCTTTGTTTTATCTTTATTTATTTTCAAACCAGCCATCTCACCATATGTCTCTATCTTTTCCAATAGCCTTAGAGCTGTTTCTAACGGGTCTTCCAGAATAAAAGCTAAATCATCAGCAAAAGCTTGTAGTTTGAATTCTTCCTTTTTAATTTTCATTCCTTTTATGCTTTTATCATCCCTAATATTTCTATTCAACACTTCCAAGGTCAACACAAATAGCAAAGGAGATAGGGGACACCCTTGTCTTGTGCCTTTTCTTATATTAATAAAGTCTGTAAGTTCCCTCTCCATCATTACCTTTGCTGTCTGTTTATTATATATGGCTTCTATTGCTCGAGTAAATTTTTTAGCAAAACCCATCTGTTCCAATAGTAATAACATAAATCTCCAGTTCACGTTGTCAAATTCCTTTTGAGCATCTAGGAATATCAAAGCCATTTGCTTTTCAGGATGAGTCTCATAGTATCCAAAGTATCCAAGATTACTCTCATATTGTCTCTGATTTGTCTCTTTGGCAGAAATCCATTTTGATCTGGGTGAATAAAATTATTTAAATATTTTTTAAGTCTTTCTGCTAAAATTGAAGCAAAGATTTTATAGTCTGCATTCAATAATGAAATAGATCTATAGTTCTTAATTTGCAGTGGGTCAGCCTCTTCTTTTGGAATAAGTGTAATATAAGCCTCTGAACATGTTTTGGGTTTCATCTTCTTTAACATAACTTCATTCATGACTTCTAACAATGGGATGCTCAATGATTCTTGAAATGTTTTATAGAATTCTGCTGGAAGCCCATCTGGACCCGGTGCTTTCCCATTATTTTGTCTCTTAAATGCTTCATTTAGTTCCATCATTGTTATATTGCTTTCTAGCATTTCTTCAGTCTCTTTAGGTATCTTTGGTAAATTAGCATTCTGTAAATACTTTTTGACTTTTTCCTCATCAATATTCTCTTGTTTATATAGTTGCCCATAAAAATCTCGAATAATTTCCTTTTTCTCCTTATTGCCATAATAAACTTGGCCTTGATCATCTATTAGCTTCAATATTTTTCTTGATTCCTTCTCCTTTCTCAATTTATATGCTAGCCATCTACCTGGTTTATTTGCATCTTCAAAGTAATTCTGTTTAGAATTTCTGATTTTCTGTGCCAGTTCTTTTTTTTCTATTAATTCCATTTTATGTTTAATTACATCCAGCTTCAATTTAATATCTTTTTTCTGTGGCATTTTCTGTAATTCTTTTTCAAGTCTTTTATACTCATCTTCCAAGGCCTTAGAAGCTTGCCTTTTCCTAATATTCTTTTTTCTTGTATAATCTATTATCAAACCTCTAGCATATGCCTTCATTGTATCCCAAACATTCTGCATTGAAGTATCTTCTTTTTTATTTTCTCTGAAGAAAAAAGCCAATTCCTTCTCCATCCATTGTATAAAATCTTTCTCCTTTAAAATAGTGTTATTTAATGTCCATCTCAATCTTTTTTTTTGTCCCTTCCATTTAATTGTCATTGGGCTATGATCTGCCCAAGTACTTGTTTTGATATTTGTTTCTTGAATATTGGATATTAATTCTGTTGAGATCCAAATCATATCTAATCTGGACCATGATAAATGTCTATTTGAATAAAAAGTATATTATTTAGCTTTAACATTTCTTTCTCTACAAATATCTTTTAAAGTTAGTTCGTCTGTCATTTTAAAAAAAGATTTAGGGAGAGCCTTTCTATTTTGCTTTGTTGTTGCTATGTAGTCCAATTTATTGTCCACAATTCCATTAAATTCTCCCATCATAATTATATTAACATAGTCCAGTCCAATTATTTTCATGTGTAGTTTTTTATAGAAGTCTTCTTGTTTATCATTCAGAGCATAAATTGCAATCAAGAGTATTTTTATATTATTGTCCATTATTTCCACCATTAATATTCTTCCGTCTTCATCTGTGTAGATCAGTTTTGCTGGGATAGCCTCTTTAATGTATAGAACCACTCCTCTTTTCTTACTTTGAGTCAAAGAACTAAATATTTTCCCTAGTTTTGGCTATACTAACAATTGTTCATGTTGTTTTTTAATATGAACTTCTTGTAGACAAATTATATCAAATTTTAATTTCTCTAATTTATGAAAGGTTTTCCTTCTTTTAACAGCTGAATTGAGTCCATTTTTTTCATTGTAATCAGTTTTTTTCTTCCATGATTATGCTTTATATTTAGGTCTAACAGCTCTCGTGGATCTCACTTCACGCTGTTCTTTACTATCCACCTGTCCACCTACTGCTCCTTTCTCTTTTTCAGTTTCCAGTTGTTCCTCTTGAAACTCAATTAATGAGACCTCTTTCTCTGCCTCCTCTTCTCTTCTTCCAAAAAATTCTGCATGGAAAAGTTCTGCTTTCTCAATTGAATTAATTCTATGTCTCTGCTCTTGCCACGTAAACATTAATCCTTCTGGAATCAGCCATCTATAATTCACTTCGTTTTCCAGTAGCATTTTGGTCAGAAATCGATATTCTCTTCTCATCTCTCTCACTCTTCTGGGTATTTGTTTTAAAACCACAATCTCTTTGCCTTTGTATTTCAATGTCTTCTCTCTTACAACTTGTAGTATTTGTGTTTTAATGGATTTTTTAGTAAATCTAATATGGACTTCCTTTGGTAATTTATTTCTCATCGCATATCTTGTATAAACTCGATATACCTCATCTACTCCATCCATCATCTTTTCCTCTATAATTTCCAAAGCATCTGCCAAAATTTCTATCATTATCACAGCCAAGTTTTGTCCTTTTTCTTCTTCTATATTTGGAAATCTGAGATAAAATTCTGACCTTTCCAACTCCCACCTCAACATCCCACTTTTTTCTTGTTCAACCACTGTTAATCTACTGTCAATATTTCCAATCTTCTCCTCTCTTTGTTTTCCTTCTTCCTCAATTTTTTGGAATCTCTCCTCATACTTCCCCATCATTTGTTTAATATTTTCCACTTTTTCATCAGTCTTCTCTATTCTTTGTTCAATGATGTCTGATTTTATCTTAAGATCTTGGATTCCTTGCATAATCATCTGTAAAGTTACTTTTTCTTGTTCTTTATCTTGCTTCAACATTGTCTGAATTAAACGTTGTCCTCCAGCTGGTGGGGAAGCAGAGGTAGAAGTAGAAATGCCAGATGATACTGGTTTCCTGCTCATTTTAATGCTTCCAAAGCTTCAAATTCTTTTTGACTTTAATCCAAGTGGTAAAGTAGCCAATTATAATCCAAAATGGAAAAATCCAATAGTAAAAGGCCCAAAACCAAAGAAGAAAAAGGAAAAAAGGAAGAAGAAAGATCTTCAGGTTCTTCTAGACCCTAATCCAATTACAAAGTAGTCTACCATAAAAAAGGAAAAATAGAAAAGAAAAAAACAAACAAACCCAAGAATAATAATATTGATTAAGAGCAAAAAAAAGCAAAAAGAAAAGAAGAAATTCCTTCAGGTTCTTCACACCTTAATCCAGTTGAGAAGTCTCAATAATCAAAAAAAGAAAAACAAAGTGGTCCAAAAACATGGATAGAAAGAGCAAAGAAGTCCCAATAAAAATAAAAATTCCCTTTCAAATAAAAAGCAAAAATAAGAATATTACTAGATATATATGAGCACACTGCACTTTATTTATTTATCCAAGACTCTTATTATGACTCTTTTCCCCAGCAGCTTCAAAGCCAAGCCTCAAGTGTTGAAATATTGATAAGAGTCCAGGAAAGCAGCTGTAATGATATTTTGCTGTGCTCTCCCTCTATTTTATCATGTTGAAATGTCCTTGAGAAGGAGTCTTCTTACATTTCTCTCCAATTAAAATAAAGTATTTTCAAGCCTCTAGTTGGCAGTGTTGCAAAGTTTCTTAATGCTCTCCCCCCCCCAGCCAGAAAAAAGGAATAATATATACAAAAAAAAAAAAAAACCAAAGGGAGCCTCTATCCTAAAGAAAATTAAAAAATCAAAAGGAGCATAAAAATATGTATAAAAGAGAAAATTCAATCTGGTTACCTACAAAGTCACATTAAAGTCCCCAGAAAAAAAGTAGGAAAAAAAAAATCCAAGCCTCAATTTGACATCACTTTAAAAAACACCGCTCAAACAGTTTTGGTCAAAAAAAAAACTCTCACAGGTTTCTTCTTTGTTCAGGATGCCCTTTCAAACCTCAGTGAATTTACAACACAAAAGAAGTTTCTCACCCAGCCGACACACTTTCTTTCCAGCCACTTTCTTTCCGGAGCTGTCCTGACTTTAGCAGCTATAGAGACTGCCTCTCTGCCGCCAGCAAAAGGGCTTCGCCCAGATCAAACCAGAGATTTTGCGATATCTCTGGGATCCTGGGACAGTGCCCTTCACAATCCCCGTCTCTACGGGATAGTTTAGGTCTGTTGGGACCGACCAGAGTCGAAAATATTGGCTGCGATCTCAGAGCCCCGAGATCGCAGCTGTATCGCCAAAATGAAGCTCCGCCTTCTCCTATGCGTGCACTTATTCTTCTGTTAGTTTGTCCAATGTATGTGGTGGGGCAGGCAGTGCAACGGATTTCATATACTCCTTGATTTTCTCACTCGATTTTGTCCTTAGGGTTTCTTAGGATGGTGGATATCTTTCTGTTTGTGCAGAATGCTGTAATAATCCTACCAGCAGACAAGGGCAACGCGACAGTGGTTATGAACACATCTGACTACCAATCCAAGTTAACCAACCTACTCCAAGACCCCACATACAAACCCCTAAAGACAGACCCTACTACCTACCTAGAAAAAAACCATCAGATCCAAAATAAAAGCCTCCCCCATCAGTGAAGAAATCCAGCAAAGAATCATACCCAGAGAGAAATTATCCAGATGCCCTAAACTTTATGGTCTCCCCAAGATACACAAAGAAGGAACCCCACTTAGACCAATAGTCAGCTCCATAGGCTCACCTCTACAAAACCTAGCCAAATTTCTTGCCAAACAACTACAGCCCTATGCAGAATCCATCAACTCACACGTAAGAAACTCATTCCAGTTCATCGAGATCATAAAGAAACAAAACTTACAACCCAGTGACCTACTAGTGAGCTTCGATGTCATATCCCTCTTCACCCAAGTGCCAATAAAAGAAGCCTTGACAGCCATCCAAAACAAATACAACCCCCCCCAAGCACATCCTAGATCTGACCAAACACTGCCTATCCAATACATACTTCACCTACAACAGACAAAAATACAAACAAATAGAAGGAGCACCCATGGGATCACCCCTCTCACCTGTCATCGCTAACCTCTACATGGAACACTTTGAAACACAAGCTCTAGAAAAATATGATCACAAACCCAAACTCTGGCTCAGATACGTAGATGACACCTTCATAATCTGGCCACACGGGAAAGAAAAACTGAACAACTTCCTCACACACCTCAACAGCCTACACCCCAAAATACAATTCACCATGGAAACAGAAACTAACAACCAACTTCCCTTCCTAGATGTCTTGGTATACAAAAAATCCAATGGCTCCCTAGGACACACCATCTACCAGAAGAAAACACATACAAACCACTATCTACATGCACTCTCACACCACCACCCAGCACAGATCAATTCTGTAGCCGAGACACTCATCTCCAGAACAAAATGCTTAGCCGACGAACAACACCTAGAGACCGAACTACACACTCTCACCGGCGTGCTGACAGCCAATGGATTCCAAAGAAAGAAGATCAGCCACCTAATCCAAAAAGAAACCCCAACCAAAATCCAAGACAGAGAACAAGAGAATGGCAAAGCCCTCCTCCCATATATAAAAGGCACTACAGACAAAATCAGCAAGATCCTCCAAAAACACAACATTAAGACAGCATTCTGCACAAACAGAAAGATATCCACCATTCTAAGAAATCCTAAGGACAAAATTGAGTTAGAAAATCAAGGAGTATACGAAATCCCTTGCACTGCCTGCCCCACCACATACATTGGACAAACTAACAGAAGAATAAGTGCACGCATTGAAGAACATAAGAACTCAATCAAAAAGGAAGAACCGACCTCTTCCCTGGTCCAACACCTCAAAGCCACAGGACATGAGATTGACTTTAAAAATACCAGAACTATCACCAAAACCAAACACTTCAGCAGCAGAATAATCAGAGAAGCCATAGAGATAGAAAAATGCTCACACAGCATGAATAAACGAGATGATACCTCCTGTCTACCAGCCATTTGGAAACCCGCCCTCATGAACAGACGAGTACCTAACATGAAGAATGACACCAGACCCACACCCCTGAGAGCCACACAAGATACCACCACCACACTTCCACGTAGAAAGCAGACTCACACCCACACAGAAGATTAGACATGACCACGGACCAGAAGCCACACTGCAGCTACATCACTACCCACTTCAAACTCCTCTGAGCCATACATGAAGCGAACTGACCCTCACCATGAAGATGCAGCACGACCACGAACTCGAAGCCAAACAGCAAGATCACAGCTCACCAGCTCAAATCCCCCAGCAACTAAGACTAACCTGAGCACAACCAAGCCCCCACCTGAACAGAACACACCTCCAGCCAATCAGAACACAACCAACCCCCCAACCAATCAGAACACAGCCAAAGCCCCAACCAATGCTAACACCCCCCCACCCAATCAGAACACAGCCAAGCCCCCACCCAATCAAGTCACACACCCACTAGCAGTTAAAAGGAAGAAGCAACTGCAAGCTCACATCACTCTGAGAAGCACAGAGCTGAAGACCAAGCCTGAAGTTGATGAATGAGACTTCATCGAAACGTTGTCTAGATACTTCCAATCTTACGCAGGAGAAAACCCGAATAACCAAAGATCCACATACAAATACCCACGAGAACCTCAGAAAACACACACACACACACACATATATAATTTTTGCTATGTTTTTTAGAATTTTTCTTTTTACATTTTTAAGGGAAAGTACCAAGCAGAGTCTGAATGATGAGATTTGCATGATATAAAATAGATATTAGAAATTTGAATGTTATAATTTTAGAATGCATAAATTTAATGTTGAATGAAATTTCATGATAATAACAATAAGAAAGGTGTTGCACTCCGATTGGCAATCATCGTGGGAAGTTTGCTTTTTAAGAATGTTGGAAAAGAACATAATGAAATTGTAAACAAGACAGACTAAAGTATACGTATAATGAATAAAAGGATATAGAAATTTAGGTGAAAGAAATACAATTAAATAAGAAGAAAATGAGATAATCATAAAAGAAAATTAAGAGAATTAAAGGGAAAAATTGTGAGAAGTTGGAAAAAGAGTAATAAGATATGAAGTTGAATATATAAGATGAATTTACATATGAAATTGTGTCTGTATGGAAATGTGGTAACCTGGAACCATGCTGTACTCAAATAAGATGTTTTATTTGTTTTGTTAAAACTCAATAAAACTTTATTTAAAAAAAATCATGCTATCCAATTAGATTTTTGCACGGCAGAAGCTTCAGTCATCTAATCAATGTTTGAAGAAAATATGAATGGAATGTACTTTCGATTCTACACTGCCACCTGTTCTTTGAAACTGTCCTCCCTTCTTTCTATTGTCAACTATAAACCATGTATAAAAAATGTTTTATAAGTTGAGGTGTGTGTCTATCTATCTATCTATCTATCTATCTATCTATCTATCTATCTATCTATCTATCTATCTATCTATATGGATCTTTGGTTATTCAGGTTTTCTTCCGCATAAAAGGGAGAAAATGTGTGAGAAAACCTGAATAACCAAAGATCCACATACAAATACCCATGAAAACCTCAGAAAATAAATAAATAAATAAATAAATAAATATGTTATGTCTCCCCTTTAATTGCAGGCGAGCAAAACAAAAAGCAGCTGTTTCAGAAGTAATTCAAATCAAAAACTCCCACAAAAGAACGGCTGGAGTAATTCCAATACATAGCAATAAATCCACACTCTGTCCGGCAATTCGGGCGTGGCAATAATTCACAAGCCTCAGAGAGTTTACTGCATGTCTTCACTCCATTTAGACACTTTGCTTCTGGTGAATTCCACCAGCCCAGCCGTGACCTTTTATTCACTTATGAAGCGTGCTAATTTCCCTAATTAATGACTAGCTCTATGCTTCCTTTCTAACTGAGTTTGTCTTCTCAGCCTCCTTCAGTTTCTGACAACTAACCATAAGTTCTCCAAATTTTCATCTCCGCTGGAAAACTCTCTCATGCCTTCCCTGTCAGCCATGCCCGGCTGCTGATCACATAAAGAACCAGAGGAGGTCGAAGGTCCTGACAACTCTATTACTTCAGGTCTATCTTCCCTTGTTACATCCATCTCCTCATTCTGGTTACTATCCAAATCGCTAAGCAATGCCGGCTCATATTTTGCTGCCATGTCCTCATCACTTGAACTCATATCTGCCACAGGAGCAGTATCCAAACCCGGAGCCACAACACATATATATATGTTTTCTTAAGTTTTCATGTATGGCATTCAGCTTTGTTTGGGTATTTAAAGTTATACAACTTTAAAAGCACAACTACCATGACATGGGAAAATACCCGAACAAAGCTGAATACCATATATATATATATATATGTGTGTGTGTGTGTATTTGTCTGTCTGTCTGTGTATGTGTGTGTATGTGTATGTGTGTATGTATACGTATACACACACACACACACACACACACACACACTCACACACACAAAATTACAGTTAAGCTGGCAGAATCCTTCCCTGCAAATGTACTTCAGACATCTGTGGAGTTTAAATTACTTTCAGATGACAGGAAATGTAGCCAGATCAGATTCTGTTGCAATGTATAATTACGTATTTTATACCCATGCTCAATTACTAGGCACCAGTCAGCAGTGGGATTCAAAAATCCCAGCATCTGGTTCGCTGCCCAGTTGCTGGGTGGGCATGGCCTATTGGAACTTTTGGCAGGGCAATTTTTTGACTTCCCAAGGGTCTGGAGGCTTGCCCCGGGCCTCTGGTAGGGCGAAAACGGCCTCCCCTGGGCTCTGGCAGCCCACCTGAAAACAGGCCCACTTCCAGACTTCTGGTACTCCCTGGAGGGCTGTGTCAACTTATAAAATATTTCCATGGTCTTTTTAGAGTGGCCAACAGAAAGGGAGGGGGAGCAGTGTGGCAGTTTGGAAATTGAAAGTGCATCCATAAATAACTTTCAAAGATAGTAACTAGGTGACTGAAGTTTCTGCTGTGCAAAATTCTAACTGAAGAGTATGGTTGATGACTTTAGCTATGGATGTGTCCCATTGGAGAGTGTTAAGCCTGTTTTCCCCAACCAGGGTTAGGGAGACAAGCTAAACAGAATGTGCAGCTTAGTCAGATAGGCACACAGATAAATGAGTGAGCTAAGCTTGTATGTTTATTAACATACAGTAAAAATGACAGATACGCTTGTGCTATCAAATATATAGTTTATTCCATTATGAGTTCAAGGCATAGTCAAAATAACAGTCCAATAGTCATGTATCATTTAGTCAGTCCATTCAGGGATATTCAGTTAGCAAAGTCCATTTAGAATATCCTATGTCAGTTCACTTACAAGCCAGTCCTTTGTTTTCTCTCCCGTTCGAGCAAAGCAGTGTTGTGTCCTTGCAGTAATCAGGAATCATCAAAGCCAGAGAGATAGCAAGCTGTAGCCTTGCTTCTTTTAAAGTGCTTTCACAACCACTCCCTTAATTACTGTTCCACAGTTAAAGTTGCAGACACTTTAACATAACAAACTATGATTACATATTATTATTTACCTAAACCAGTTAGGGTAAAAACAATGTTATCCCTAACATTCTCCCCTTTTAGGAAATAATAATATAAATATAACTATTTACATCTTTAAATCATATTTGTTACAACTCTCTTTAAACTTAGTTACTCCTTGAGCTTTTGTAAATTGGTTTGCAATATTTTCTTCCGTCATGCAGTATTCCAATTTAATTAGCCCATTCTTTACAGATTCTCTAACATTTAAGTATCTTAAATCAGTATGCTTTGATTTAGTTTTTACAGCAATACTAGTAGCTAATTTTATAGCTGCTTGGTTATCCTCGTACACAATAATGGAATCTTTTACAGTTATACCCATGTCTAATAATAACTGTTTGTACAAAATCAAGTCAGTGCATAGTAATGACAGACATGAAAATTCCGTTTCCATTTTGGACAAGCTAATATGCTGTTGTCTGATTGACCTCCACCCTATTAGTGTTTTACCAAATAATATAGCCATCCCAGATGTTGATTTTCTTGTGTTTATATCAGTTGCAAAACTTGCATCTGCATAGGCACTAAGACTCAAATCACCCTTTGGTTCTATATACAATGTATGGTTCAGTGTTCCTTTAAGATATCTTAAAATTCTCTTTAATGATTGCCAATGACATTGATGTGGATCTGAATTAAAACGTGCCAGCTGATTTACACTATAAGCTATATCTGGCCTAGACCAATTGCTTATATATGATAAGCTGCCAATCAAAGATTGATATATAGACTTATCAAATTTGGGACTTTGATCATCAGTTTGGCAAACTTCCTGACTCATTGGAGTCTTTGCCGGTTTACAAAGTTCCATTTTAAACGTTTTAATTAATTGGCAAATTTTATCTTTTTGAGATATCTTAAAACCATTTTTTGTTTTGTTAATTGTCAATCCTAGATACTTTTTAATTTCACCTAAATGCTTTAATTTTATCTTTTTGGCTAATAATGATATAATCTCATTAGCTTCATTATTAGTCTTAGTTATCAAAGCAATATCATCTGTAAATAATAACAATAATGACACCGTTCCATTATTTTCTCTTTTAAACACACATGGATCTGCTAAACCAGATTTAAAACCTATATTGTTTAATTTTTTCACAATATATTGGTTCCACTCAAACCCAGATTGTTTCAACCCGTAAAGACTCTTTTTGAGTTTCCAACAATCATTACTATTTACTTTATTGTCTTTTATACCTACTGGTTTTCTTAAATATATAGTGTGCTGCAATGGTGCATGTAGATAAGCAGTTTCTACATCTAAATGGTTAATTACATAGTTTTTCTTAGCTGCCCACACTAATGCTGCTCTTAAAGATGTTGCTTTAAGACTTGGTGCAAAAACTTCATCGTAGTCAGATGCAGTTTGATTAAATCCTTGAGCTACTAACCTAGCCTTATGGGTAACAGTCCCATCATTTCCAGTTTTTACTTTAAATATCCATTTGCACCCAATGGATTTTTCTCCTGGAGGTAATTTAGCATCTTCATAAACTTTCATTACCTTTAATGAATTTAGTTCCTTTTCCATTGCCTTTTGCCAATTCTCCTGATCCTTAGCAGGATACATCCTAAGTTCATCTACACTAGTTGGAACTTTAGTTACTTGGCAAACTATACTTGCTTGATACCTATCAGGTGGTCTAGTTACACGTGTAGTACGTCTAGGTATTACAGGACTTACAGGTGGACTTTCATTTATTAACTCTTCTTGATTATCTAACTCTTCCTGATCAACTGTTTCCTCTTGTTCTGGTCCTATTTGCTCTTCTTGGACTTCTTCTTTAATTAGACTCTTCTTATAACTAATCTGATCTTTCTGCCTTTTGTAGGGTTCAATAATTACTTCGTTATTTAAATCTTGCTCTAATCTATTCCATCCTACATGTTCTAGGAATTTTGCACTAGCACTGGTGTAAACTTTAGATGTACCTGGTTCCCAGAATCTATAAGATCTATGATTAGATGTATATCCTACAAAATATAATCTTTTAGCTCTATGTTGTCTTTTGTGTCTAAGTTGTGTAGGGATATGCACCCATGCTGGTGCTCCAAATGTGTGCATGTAACTTAAATCAGGTTTTGTACCATGCCACAATGTGAATGGTAATTCACCTGTTGTTGAATTAACAACATTATTTAATATATGATTACCACACATTATTGCTTCTCCCCACAAATTGTCAGGTAATCCTGAATCAGACATCATAGTACGTGTCATTGATTGTAATGTTTGGCCTCTTCTCTCTATAAAGGCATTATGTTGTGGCCTATATGGTGCAGACATTTTATGTTGAATACCTAACATTCTTAGTCTGTTCTGGAATTTATTATTTGTAAATTCCGTACCATTATCTGTTATAAGAGTGACTAATTTCTTTTTAGTTTTCCTTTCTGCAAATTTAATCCAATTAAAGAGATTTTGATATGTTTCAGTTTTGCTTTTCATTAAATAGCAAAACCCATATCTAGAATAGTGGTCCATTATACTTAGTATGTAACGAGCTCCTCCTACACTTGGTTTTCTAGGACCTATTAAATCTGCAAATACTACCTCTAAAGGTTCTTTGGTAGTAAATCCATCAACTCTATTAGCCGGTGTGACCCTGCTCTTACTTTGATTGCAGATATTACATTGCAAATACTTATTACAAGGTTTCAAACTTATTCCCTTAGATAATTCAACAGTTTTCTTAAGCATTTTAAAATTTAAATGCCCTAGCCTTCGATGTAACAAGTGAATACATTCATCATGAGGTTTCTTATTTTCATAAACTGTGTTAGCCACTTTTAAACCATCATCATTTAACACATATAATTCACCTCTTAAAGATGCAGTAATTTTCTTATTTTCTTTCTCAGTTATGCAGTTATCTCCTTTAAATGTAACTACATATCCTAGTTTAACCAAAATTTTAACTGAAATTAAATTAAACTTAAGTTGTGGTACATATAACATTTTTACATTCTCTTTTATAAAAGAACAATATGCTATACCTTGACCTTTAGCTTTCAGTTTCCAGCCATTGGCTAACGATATCTGCTGTGTACTCTTGGACATTTTAATAAAATTTTTCTTATCATTAGTTATACAATGTGATGCTCCACTATCAACCACCCATAAATTATTTTTTACAGCTCCGTTAGTATACATGGCTAACTCTAAATTTTTATTTATCTTTTGATGACTTTTTGTATTCTGGCCAGCGTTCTGGCATTTTGCCTTTTTACAAAATCTTGCCAAATGTCCTCTTCCTCCACAATTAAAGCACTTTTTAATTGCGTATGCAGTAGGAGTTTCATTATCTTCTTTTTGAGGTTGCTCCCTCCTTAACTCGTCTCTTTCAAGCCTTCTTCTGGCCTCTTCAATCAATCTGCCAGTTATATCAGTTAAAGTTAGGCTTTCCTTTGGCAATATTTCAAGGGAAGTGACGTAGTTATCATAGGTTTCATCGAGGGAAGATAGAATTATATAGACTTGGTGTAGTTCAGAGAAAATAAGCTCTTTCTCGTGCAGTTTTTGAAAAATGCTTTGCATAGTTTTCAAATGACTCAGCATATCACCATTCTTATGGAGATGTGTACTGAAAAGTTTCCGTGTTAGATTTATGTGAGCACCAACATTATCTCGAACATAAATCCTCTTCAGCTTCTGCCAACACCCAACAGCTGTATTCTCTCCGTGGATATAAACAAGCTGGTTATCAGTTAAGGTTAACCCAATAATGCAAATTGCTTGTTCATTTTTATGCATAAATTCTTCTATCTTTAGTTTATCTTCCTTATCCTCTGGATCCCATTCTTCTACGTTTGGTGGATTTTCAATTATGTTCCACAAACCTTCTCTTCGTAGAAGCAGACTACATTTCATAGACCATGATACATAGTTTGTTCCATCCAACTTGGATATCAGGGACAAACTTTGTAGATTGACTTGTGCCATGTTTTCTTATATGGATATAAAACTATAATTAATAAAACACAGCTGTCTGTTTACTGTAATGTATAACAACACAAACTCTCACTTTTACATAAATCTGTTTTATCCTAGTTAAACTGACTTTGCAGCCTCTGGGCCCATAACCAGTGTTAAGCCTGTTTTCCCCAACCAGGGTTAGGGAGACAAGCTAAACAGAATGTGCAGCTTAGTCAGATAGGCACACAGATAAATGAGTGAGCTAAGCTTGTATGTTTATTAACATACAGTAAAAATGACAGATACGCTTGTGCTATCAAATATATAGTTTATTCCATTATGAGTTCATAGCATAGTCAAAATAACAGTCCAATAGTCATGTATCATTTAGTCAGTCCATTCAGGGATATTCAGTTAGCAAAGTCCATTTAGAATATCCTATGTCAGTTCACTTACAAGCCAGTCCTTTGTTTTCTCTCCCGTTCGAGCAAAGCAGTGTTGTGTCCTTGCAGTAATCAGGAATCATCAAAGCCAGAGAGATAGCAAGCTGTAGCCTTGCTTCTTTTAAAGTGCTTTCACAACCACTCCCTTAATTACTGTTCCACAGTTAAAGTTGCAGACACTTTAACATAACAAACTATGATTACATATTATTATTTACCTAAACCAGTTAGGGTAAAAACAATGTTATCCCTAACAGAGAATATGAATTATGATGAACCCACGGGGTGGGGGAAAACCAGGGTCCAGGGTAATAATGAATTATGTGTCTCAGAGTCAGCTACACCCAGACATTTTAACTCCCAATAAATCCCTTTGAAGTTTGGGAAGTTTGGCTCGAGACTCATGATTTAATTGAGGGTAACTGTTGGAATCCTGACAGCCCATTTTTCATCTTCCCAAGGGTCCAGAAGCTCCCCCAGGCCTCCGGGAGGGTGAAAATGGCTTACCCCAGACTCTGGAGGCCCACTGGAAGCAGGCCCATTTCTGGACTTCCGGTATTTCTGGGAAGGCCATTTATCACCTTCCCAAGGGTGCGGAGGCCTTCCCTGGACCTCTGGGAGGACGAAAACATCCTCATCCAGGCTCCGGAGGCTCTCTGGAAGCTGGAAACAGGCCTGTTTCTGGACTTCTGGAAGACCCATTTTTCCCCTTCCAGAGCCTCCGCACAGACCCTGCACTTACCTGCATCGCGTGGAGACTCCTGGGAGGGGAGGGGCAGGGTGGGCAGGGCCAACCAGTCAGTTGAAATACCAGTTTGATGAATCAGATGAAAACTTAACATCCTGTTCACTCAAACATCCAAATCAGTAGAATCCCACCCCTGGCACCAATACCGAGCTGTAGTGTTCATCTGATTGGCTACCTGATAATGTTACAATATACAATATAAGTAATATTCATCAAGGATATTTATATGCCACCTTTCTACCCTTCTATCCTCACAGTTGTTTATAATCTAATGCTATAATATATGCAAATACCAGAGACAAGTTGGTCTTTCTGGATAGGATGTTGATCCTGAATGTTGAGGTATGAAGACACATCTCTAGGTAATTTGCTCCTCCTACTAGGGACAAAGAAGCCAGGAATGCTTTCCTCCAGTTCATCAATCACAGAGCAATTTTGCTATGAAAGAGAGTTAGGGAAAGGAAAATATACGAAGTCCCCTTATAGTCCATAGAGACACTGGTGTCAGTGAGTGAGTGCTTTCATATCTCTCGAACAAGAAACTGATTAGAAAGAGAGGTAAGCCTGAACTCTTCATAAACCAGCATACTTCCATGTTTTTTCATCCTAGGACCAAAAATGCTTATTTTTGTTGTTGTTATTATCAGTTACAGCTTTAAAACACAAACCATGATGCCATGTTTGCTTGCCAAATTTGTAGTCTCTTTGGATGGTGAGATTCTGCTGCAGGAAAAAGTGCAATATATACATATCTTAATTAAAGATAATGAAATTTAAGAAATAGAACAGTTTGAAAAGAAAATATTAAAATTAAATATCTGCCCCATAATTTGAAGCAATGCTCTTGGTTTCTTTTTTTTAAAAAAATACATTGAAATAAACAGCTTGCTGAAAAATCAAATATGCTTCCCCGGGGTCTTGTTAAATTGCTGAATGTAAATTGCAATTGGAACTGACTATTAAGAACCTTGGTAGAGGAGGTTAAACATCTGCTCAATTTATTACAATTTTATTTGTACTATAGCTGTAACTGGCGCAATTAAGCCAATCAGAGCAAGCAAATCAAATCTAATTTTCTCTCTAATGGACTAAAAAGGGAGAAATAAATACAGCCCTACTAGATCCAAATGATTAAATATGTCTCTAAGGGTATTTCCTTCCTTCATCTCAGTCAACAAAATTCAGGGAACTTGTGCTTTAATTAACTACTTCGGAGTGAGGTAAACTAGTTTGAGCAGAGATACATTTTTCATAGGTTTTCAAAAAAGATAAAAAGCAAAGAGCTGTGAATATAATGAATTGAATTCTTCTGCAAAATTGGATAAGTTTACATTTCTTCTAAATTATTTGCTTGCTGCCCAGATTGCTAAGTGGCTAGGAAGGAAATAGGATTATTCTAATATACAGCTTTTTTTTCCCCCCCATTGCTTCTGTCAGTCATAAGTGCAGCTTGTATATTGTAATAGACTGGGAAGATTATTTTCAGGAGTCCCAACCTTCAGTCCTTTTCCAGAATATTTTATTTCCATCCAAATCCATTTTCTATTTTGGGATTCTTATCTCCAGTAACCTCATAATATTTTTACTTGCTGACCATGTTTAATCTTTATTTTGAATTTCTGAACTTTCCTTTGTGGGAAGCTCCCCTTCCTAGAAGAATGAAATATTTTGGGAAATATTAAAAAGGCAGTATATTTCCCTAAATAAGAAATGGAGAAACATGTTGTTTTAAAGGCAGAAAGCAGCCCCCACATTTTCTTAATAGTCCACAGCAGATGTCAGCATTTAAGAAATAAAGAACTTATTGAAAGAAGACAGGTATCTAAATATTCATAAGCAAGAGCCAAAATAGGGCAAAAGCCATTCACCCCCAACAGAATTGCCCAACACCCTTTCAGAGCAATCGAAACTTCAACCAAACTTAGCTCAGACAAACACCTAGGATTTTTATTTTATCTTTTGCCTATAGAGTCATCTATGACCCCTACATAATCCCTACATGACCCCTAAGAATCTGACAACAGCCAATAGAATACATGTTATTTCACAGGAACAGGAAGCTCAAATACAAAGCTCAAAGAAGATATAACATCTCCTCCCTCTCTCAACTCCAATTTGTGAGCTGCCCAAAATTACATGTGCTTGGTGATTCTGCTTCATGAATAAATGGACCTTCTTTCCATTCAACTTCCAACTTCCATTTTGTCTCCAGTACCGTTTTTCCAGCTTGGAACTGTACCAGATGGATATTTCTTCCAACACCTCTTTCTTTTGGTTATTTAATTATTTTTCTCAGAGTTTTGGTTATATAAATTGGGACATTTCCCCAATTCTAATGAATCTTCTGTCTTGGGTGTGGATGATGTCATGGGGAATGATGTTTTTAATAATAGCCTACCCATTTAACTGTACTCCAGATAATGGAATGTGTGCATGATAGGCCGGAGAAGGTTACTCAATAGGATTCTTATGTTTATTTGTAACTGAATATCATGTTGATTTAATCATTCATTTTAGATTGTCAGATGATAATGGAAAAGATTAAGGAAGATGACCATTCAACTTTTAATTAGTCACTTTTGATTCGACACTGGGGAAAACTTTCAAGATGCTCTACTTTTGCTTTTGCTCACTTTTTTTTTAAAGGATTGAAGAGGTGGTGGGAAGGGGGATAACAGATCTGGGGCCAAAAGGAAGAGAAGGTGAAACAGTAGAACCAATTAGAGCAGCAGGTTTGCTGACATGAGTCTGCCTTCCTCTGGCACTTCAACATTCCACCAGCTGGGGAATTCTGGGAGTTGAAGTCCTTATGCTGCAAAACTAGTTGCCAAGTTTGATAAACATTAATCTAGCGATATATAGATAAGATTGGAAGGGCCGGTTTTAGAATAGATCACAGAATAGAATACCTCAGTTGCAGGTGACTGTGTGGACTGAAAATCATTAGTGGATTATGCTTGCGCTTCAATAAAAAGTCCAGGTAGGTTTGCTTAATATTAAGATATCTACCCATGCATTTCCGGGGGCGGGGGGGGGGATCCAACATATAATCTGGCATTGCTATTAAATGATAAATGTCAATGCAAAGCTGCAGCATTTGTTTGAAACTGAATCATTCCCAAGAAAGAAATGTATATAAGCATCAATCCTATTTTTCAGGCTAGAGTACTGAAAATGTAACTTCATGTAAATGTAACTTCAACAGTTGCTTTCATGTTCCCCCACCTTTCAACATTATAATTGGAAGCCAAGCATGGACAAATTGCCAAGACAAACCACGATGTTTATTTTCAAAGTAGCAAAAACCAATTTGTAGTCACGATGCATAATTAGCTAACAAGAGAAATAATTCATGTTCTCCTTCCAAGTGCACAGTAAGTGTGTGGTTTCAAAAACACAGTATATTTATTCTGGATTAATTTGTTTATTTTCTATTTTGGTGAGTACTCAAGAGAGAGAGAAAAAAAACAGGAACAGAATAGAAAAAGGAGTAAAATCATGCACTTTATTTCCTACATAAAATTTTTAAACAACTGGGGGACAATTTAAATATTAAGTACAAATAGTAATGCTTTTTATTCACATGTATAGCTTCAAAGCAATGGGATATTTTTGCTTTCTTGTGAATTAAACAGCTTCTGTTTTAATGACTTTTTAAGGAAAAAATATGTTTTGTTTGAAGTATGCCTCATCCATTCTGTAAAACTTAACTGCCAAGTAAATTGTGCATACATGGTTGCAATTATAATTACAACATTATAAAATTGCATTAACCTGATGTATGCTTATCATTAATATTGTTTATTATATATTTTATAATTCTATATTTATTGTTCATGATTTCAGATAATGGAATGAAAGCTGCAAAAATGATTTAAATTAAATAAATTAATATATGGTTTTTATTATTGATATAGTTTTAAAATGTATGGTGCCCGGTGTAAAATATTTAGACCTTCAGAATTCTATATTATAAAGCAGGATGAAAATGATTTCAATAAATAATGTGTAAATAAATCATGTTTGAGAGTTCTGGCATACACTGTACATCCTACAGTATGAACATCTAAGAGAAAAAGGTTGGTCCTGAGATACTTTGCTTTCTCCCACATGCACAGAATTGTTTTTAATTTATTTATTTGGTTAGGGACCCTTCAATCATACCAGCCTTTTAAAGATTTTAAAAGCTATAAATTTGAGTCATGGCAATATCCATGAGACCCATTTAAAAGCACTGCAGGCCTACACCCCACTAAAATCAACTTCAGAAAATTAAATGACTAGAGAAACTATCACACTCACCTGAAAACCTGAATAGCTGGAATAGGAAAGCTTGAAAGAAGTCTGTCTGCCTGTCTGTTGCTTAAGCTAATATAACTTGCCCAGTTATAAAATCATATTAATAATTATTGCAATATTTAATAGCAATTAAATAGTATAGTGTAGGTAGTTCTCACTTACTGATGGTAATTGGGACTGGAAACTTCATCATTAAAAATGATTTCAAAGGACTATGCTGACTTACAATGGCAGTTCTGGCAGTCTAAGTTGTGGTCATTAGGCAAATCCCACATGGTTGCAGTGTCCACAGTCATAGTAGTGAAGATCTTAATTGATTATCATGTGACCACAGGATATGTTTGCTCAGTTCCAAATTATGATCATGTAACTGGTGGATGCTGGGATAGCTGCAACTATGATGACCCCGCTTAAGTTTCCTCTTTCACTGCCATCATAATTTTGAATTATTCAAATGGACGTTAAACAAAGAGTACCTGTATATAAATAAGCATTTGGGTTTGGGGTTCTTTTTGAACAAATGATAATTTTATTTTTTCAGTTGTGACTCTATCTGGGCAGGACGACCTACCTACTATAAATCATACCATTATTGCTGTTTAGTTAGACTACTGATACACACTAAACTCACTGCCCTTAAAACTATTCAGAAAATACAATTGTCCAAAATGCAGTGCATGTCATACTTTATGGCTTCTGTTGTTAGGACTATCAATTTGGTGGATCTTGAACAACAATTTGGTGGAACTTGAATTGTTTAGCAATTAGTTTTCGGGTCCAGTTTAAGGTACTGGATATAATACACCTTTTATGATTTGGGACCTTGGTATTTGCAGAACTGCCAACTCCAACATTACTATCTGGACCAGCAGGAACAAACACAGAGAAATTGTTGATCCATGTTTTTGGGAGATCTGGGTAGCCTGAAGCAAGAAACAGTCCACCATAACTTTTCTGTGGCCATGCTAGAATTGCAGAAAAGTCTTCTGACTGTATAATGCCATCTTTATTTTCAGATGCTACATTTGGGACATATTTTACTCTTTTTATGGAGTTACATCATGAGTGTTTATTTGGTGCCTTTAATCTACATAAGCCTCCAAGAGTCTCTAGATTGTGAAAGCCACAGAGCAATTAATAAAGGCAAAGGTTTGACCAGTGTGTGAAGGCTTGCCTGAGGAGGGAAGAGAGATGGTAGGAAAACTTCCTGTATATTTAGGCTCTATAGATACAGTGGGACATCTGCATGTGTGAGGCATGTACAATCAGGTTAGAAAATGTCCCATGGCTGGATATTTTTCATCCTTTTTTTGGATGTCCTAATGCCCTACCTTGGGATACCTCAGCTATCCCAAGCAAGTTCAGATCCTCAGATAAAATAAATAAGAAGGATATGAGTTCATACAAATTCTGAATAGGCAAAAAAAAAAAAAAAGACTTTTTAAAGCTTTCTCTTCTGATAACTAACATTGTTGCTTAAATCATTGATATACAAATTCTGTGCTGAAGGTCTAGTTGTGGAATGTCACAATCCAAAGATGTGAGCGAGAAGTGAGAGTGATGATCCTGGAGAGGATTCCAGAAGAGATTTAAGGGCTGAAATAGATCTCATGACCACCTGCAAAGTTAAAGTGACCCATTTTGTCCCCTAATTTCCCACATGAAAAAAGAAAGAAAAGAAAAGAAAAAGAGAGAGAAAAGGAACAAATGTGTGATGCCATCCTCAAAAAGGAAGCCAGATAACCTAGCCATTTTTATACTTAAATGGAGGATATTATCCTCATTGTGCTACCCATAGCTTATGTAGAAAGACTTTCCTTTTGTAACATGTTAATGTTACATTCATAATTAGTTTTATCTGTGAAAAATTATTTACATTTTTTAACAAAAGACCTACATCCATTTAAGAAATAGAACAATCTGCCAACAATTAAACAAATTTCTACCTGTTCTACCCAAGCCTTGTTCAAATTAAACAAACACAAACTGTATATAAAAGCAAACCTTTTTTAATGTGGTGCTGGGAATTCTTTTTTTTTTTTAAAGAATTTTATTGATTTTCTACAGACAAACAAGACAAACAAAACATTAAAACATCAACTCTCATATGTACATCCAGCGTGTCGGTTGGTTCATCAGTTTTGTGCATTCATTTTGTAGTCTCAATTACAATTATGTTACATAGCAACTCATATTGTCAATCCAAACTTATATATCCTAATATCGCTATTAAAACAAAAAACAAAAAAACTTTTGACTATACTTTTAATCATTCATGCTTTATGAGATAACAATACTTTAAATAATTTATTCTGAAAAATAATCAAAACCAAGAAAAATTATATATTCATCATTTCCTAAATTTCTAAATATTCTATTATCATATTGTATTTTCTAACCATTGATAAAAAAGATCCCAAACTTCATAAAATTGTTTATCTTCTTGTTCTCTAATTTCAAATGTCAATCTACTCATTCAGCACATTCCAATATTTTCTTAATAATTTCTTCCTCTAATGGTATTTTCTCACTCTTCCAATGTTTAGCAAATACAATCCTAGCTGCTGTTAATACATTTACAATCAGATACTTTAAATTTTTATTATATATATCAGGTACGATTCCCAATAAAAAAATCTCTGGTTTCAAATCTATGTGTTTCTTTATCATTTTTTCCAGCCATATGCGAATTCTAGTCCAATATTTCCTGGCCTCCTCACAAATCCACCACATATGATAATATGAGCCAGGTATCTGATGGCATTTCCAACACTTTTCAGATTTATTCTTGAACATTCTTGCTATTCATGTTGGGGGAAAATGCCACCTGTAAAACATCTTATACAAATTTTCTTTATATGCTGTTGACATTGTCATTTTATAATTTTGTGACCACAATTTTTGCCATTTCCCTAAATCAATCCCATATCCAAAATTCTTCCCCCAAGCAATCATTGTTTCTTTAACTTGTTCTTCCTCTAATTTAATTTCCAACAAATAACGATATAGTTTTTTAATCACTTTTTCATCAGTACCTGTCAAAATCCTATCTAAGTCAGTCAATTTATCATAAAATCCTTCTGTCTTAGAATCTTTAAGATACCTTGCATGTATTTGCGCATATGAAAACCAATTCATCTTTATACCTTGTTCTTCTAAATTCTGCATCGTTTTAAGTTCACCCTTTTCATCCAATATTTCCCCATATTTAACTGTTTGTTCCTTCTTATAAGTTATAGGATACGAAAAAGCTTCAATAGTTGATAACCAAACTGGAATTTTCAAATAACATTGTTTCTTAGTTTTCTCCCAATTCAACCATAACGATTCCTGTATATAATGCCTTCTAAAATAACCCTGTGATTTAGTTCCCTTATACCATAAAAAAGCATGTCAACCCAATAATAAATCATGACTTTCTAATGTCAACAATCTAGTCTTTCTTAACGTTATCCATTCTTTAACCCACATTAAGTTTGCAGTTTGATAATACAACTCCCAATTAGGAAGGCCAAATCCTCCTCTAATTCTAGCATCCTGTAAAAGTTTTAATTTTATTCTCGCTTTCTTGCCTTGCCATATACACAAAACACAATTTTATTTAGTTCTTCGAAGAAATCCTTGCTTAACTTAATTGGTATTGTTTGAAACAAATATAAAATTCTGGGTAAAATATTCATCTTGATTGTTGAAATTCTACCTATCAATGACAATTGTAGGTTTTCCCATTTTTTCAGGTCCGATGCTATCTGTTGTTTAAGCTTAATATAGTTATTCTCTTTCAGTGTAGTACATCTTGACGTCAAATATATCCCCAAATATTTAACTTTGTTCGTAACTTGAATTTTCAATAAATCTGCCAGCTCTTCTCTTTGTCTTAATAACATGTTCTTTGTCAGAATCTTTGTCTTGTCTTTATTTATTTTTAAACCAGCCATCTCACCATACGTCTCTATCTTTTCCAATAGTTTTAGAGCTGTCTCTAAAGGGTCTTCCAAAATAAAGACTAAATCATCCGCAAAGGCTTGCAATTTGAATTCCTCCTTTTTGACTTTCATTCCTTTTATGTTTATATCCTCTCTAATATTTCTATTTAAAACTTCCAAGGTCAATACAAATAACAAAGGAGATAATGGGCATCCTTGTCTTGTACCTTTTTTAATATTAATAGAGTCTGTGAATTCTCCATCTATCATTACTTTTGCCGTTTGCTTATGATATATGGCTTCTATTGCTTGGATAAATTTTCTAGCAAAGCCCATCTGTTCCAATAGTAATAACATAATGAAGTAAATAATGAATATATAATTTTTCTTGGTTTTGATAATTTTTAAGAATATTTTATTAAGATAGATTTGGTATGATTTCATGATTTGTCATAAAATAATTTAACTTAATTCTAGTTATTTCGCTTAAGTATGAATTAGTAAAATTATAGTCAAATGATTGTTCAATAATGATATTGGGATATTTTATTGATGATTGATAATGTGAGTTATTATGTAATATAATTATTCTGATGACTATGAAATGGATGCACAAAAGGGAGTGGTAAACCAACCGATACACTGTAAATTTATGAAGAATGTTATAATTTTTTTATTTTTTATTTTTCATTTTTTTATGTCATGTTTTATGTTTTATATGTTTTTTGTCTGTTGTTAAAATCAATAAAACTTTTACCAAAAAAAATAAAATAATTTATTCTGTAACAAATCATATAATCATACCAAATCAATCCTAAAAACACTTTATAAATATAGTATACTGTCTAACATTCTAAATATTCTATTATCGTATTTTATCATCTAGCCATTGAAAAAAAAGATCCCAAATTACATAAAATTGTTTATCCTCTTGCTCTCTAATTTCAAATGTCAATCTACTCATCTCAGCACATTCCAATATTTTCTTCATAATTTCTTCCTCTAATGATATTTTCTCATTCTTCCAGTTTTTAGCAAATACAATCCTAGCCGCTGTTAATACATTTACAATCAGGTATTTCAAATCTTTACTATAAGTATCAGGTAAGATTCCCAATAAAAAGATCTCTGGTTTCAAGTCTATGTGTTTCTTTGTCATTTTTTCCAACCACATGCGAATTTTAGTCCAATATTTTCTAGCATCCTCACAAGTCCACCACATATGGTAATATGAGCCAGGTATCTGATGACATTTCCAGCATTTTTCAGATTTGTTCTTAAACATTCTTGCTATTCTTGTCCGGGGAAAGTGCCACCTGTAAAACATCTTATACAAGTTTTCTTTATATGCTGTTGACATTGTCATTTTATAATTTTGAGCCCACAATTTTTTGCCATTTCTCTAAATCAATCCCATATCCAAAATTCTTCCCCCAAACAAACATAGTTTCTTTAACTTGTTCTTCCTCTAATTTAATTCCCAGTAAATAACCATATAATTTTTTAATCACCTTCTCATCAGTACCCATCAAGATCTTATCTAAGTCAGTCTGTTTATCATAGAATCCCTCCGTTTTAGAATCTTCATCATACCTTGAATGTATTTGCACATATAAAAACCAATTCATCTTTATACCTTGTTCCTCTAAGTTTTGAATCGATTTAAATTCACCCTTTTCATCCAATAGTTCCCCATATCTAACTGTTTGTTCCTTCTTATAAATTATAGGATAGGAAAATGCTTCAATAGTCGATAACCAAACTGGAATTTTCAAATAACATTGTCTTTTTATCTTCTCCCACTTTAACTACAAAGACTCCCGTATATAATGCCTTCTAAAATAACCCTGTGTTTTAGTTCCCTTATACCATAAAAAAGCATGCCAGCCCAACAGCAAATCATGCCCTTCTAATGTCAACAACCTATGTTTCCTTAATGTTATCCATTCTTTGACCCACATCAAACTTGCAGCTTGACAATACAATTCCCAATTAGGCAGGCCAAAACCTCCTCTAATTCTCGCGTCTTGCAAAAGCTTTAGTTTTTTTCTCACTTTTTTACCTTGCCATATAAACTTCAACATGATTTTATTTAAATCTTCAAAATAGTCTTTTCCAAGCCTAATTGGTATTGTTTGAAACAGAAATAGAATTCTGGGTAAAATATTCATCTTAATTGTTGAAATTCTCCCTATTAATGACAATTTCCCATTTCTTCAAGTCTGTAGCTATCTGTTGTTTAAGTTTAACATAATTATTCTCTTTTAATATGCTACATCTTGCTGTCAAATATATCCCCAGATACTTAACCTTATTCGTAACTTGGATTTTCAAGAGGTCTGCCAGTTCTTCTCTTTGTCTCAGTAACATGTTCTTTGTCAAAATCTTTGTTTTATCTTTATTTATTTTCAAACCAGCCATCTCACCATATGTCTCTATCTTTTCCAATAACTTTGGAGCTGTTTCTAGCGGATCTTCCAGAATAAAAGCTAAATCATCAGCAAAAGCTTTTAGTTTGAATTCTTCCTTTTTAATTTTCATTCCTTTTATGCTTTTATCATTCCTAATATTTCTATTCAACACTTCCAAAGTCAACACAAACAGCAAAGGAGATAGGGGACATCCTTGTCTTGTGCCTTGGAGGAAGGCAGAGCTTTGTTTCGGCGATACAGCTGCGATCTCAGGGTTCTGAGATCGCAGCCGATATTTTTGCCCCTGGTCAGTCCCAACGGACCTAAACCATCCCGTAGAGATGGTGATCGTGAAGAGCAAGTCCCAGGATCCCAGAGATATCGCAAAATCTCTGATTTGATCCGGGAGAAGCCCTTTTGCTGGCGGCAGAGAGGCAGCCTTCATAGCTGCTGAAGTCAGGACAGCTCCGGAAAGAAAGTGGCTGGAAATGAAAGTGTGTTGGCTGGGTGAGAAACTTCTTTTTTGTTGTAAATTCGCTGAGATTTGAAAGGGCACCCTGAATACAGAAGAAACCTGTGAGATTTTTCTTTTGACAAAAACTGTATGAATGGTGTTTTTTAAAGTGATGTCAAATTGAGGCTTGGGTTTTTTTTTCTTTTTCTTACTTTTTTGGGGAGACTTTAGTGTGACTTTGTGGGTAACCTGATTGAATTTTCTTTTATATATATATTTTATGCTCCTTTTGATTATTTAATTTTCTTTTAGAATAGAGGCTCCCTTTGGCTATTTTTTTTTTTATATAAATTATCCTTTTTTTCTGGTTGGGGAGGGAAGAATATTAAGAAACTTTGTAACACTGCCAACTAGAGGCTTGAAAATATTCTATTTGAATTGGAGAGAACTGTAAGAAGACTCCTTCTCAAGGACATTTTAATGTGATAAGATAGAGGGAGAGCATAGCAAAATATTATTACAAGTGTTCTCCTGGACTCTTATCAATATTTCAACACTTGAGGCTTGGCTTTGAAGCTGGTGGAGAAGAGAGTCATAATAAGAGCCTTGGACAACTAAATAAAGTGCAGTGTGCTTTCTTATATAAATATATTTTACTTGTGATACCCCTACTTACCAGCCGCTTTGTAAATTCCAATTCTAGTAATATTCTTATTTTTGCTTTTTATTTCAAAGGGAAAGCCTCAGAGCTTGTTCTTTATTTTTCTTTTTTTCTCTCCTTATTTTTACTGGGATCCTTTTGCCTTTTCTATTCATGTTTTTGGACCACTCTGTTTTTTCTTTTTGATTATTGAGACTTTTCAATATTTTTGTTCTTTTTTTTCTGAATCAATATTATTATTTCTGGGGGGGTTTTTTCTTTCTATTTTTCTTTTTTTTTTTTGATGGACTACTTCGAAATTGGATTAAGGTCTAGAAGAACCTGAAGATTTTTCTTCTTCTTTTTCTCTTTTTTCTTCTTTGGTTTTGGGCCTTTTACTATTGGATTTTTCCATTTTGGATTATAATTGGCTACTCTACCAGTTGGATTAAAAGTCAAAAAGAATTTGAAGCTTTGGAAGCATTAAAATGAACAGGAAACCAATATCAGCTGGCGTTTCTACCTCTACCTCTGCCTCCCCACCAGCTGGAGGGCAACTTTTAATTCAGACAATGTTGAAGCAAGATAAAGAACAAGAAAAAGTAACTTTACAGATGATTATGCAAGGAATCCAAGATCTCAAGACAAAATCAGACACCATTGAACAAAGAATAGAAAACACTGACAAAGAACAGAGAAGACTGATGAAAAAGTGGAAAATATTAAACAAATGATGGTGAAGTATGAGGAGAGATTCCAAAAAATTGAGGAAGAAGGAAAACAAAGAGAGGAGAAGATTGGAAATATTGACAGTAGATTAACAGTGGTTGAACAAGAAAAAAGTGGGATGTTGAGGTGGGAGTTGGAAAGGTCAGAATTTTATCTCAGATTTCCAAATATAGAAGAAGAAAAAGGACAAAACTTGGCTGTGATAATGATAGAAATTTTGGCGGATGCTTTGGAAATTATAGAGGAAAAGATGATGGATGGAGTAGATGAGGTATATCGAGTTTATACAAGATATGCGATGAGAAATAAATTACCAAAGGAAGTCCATATTAGATTTACTAAAAAATCCATTAAAACACAAATACTACAAGTTGTAAGAGAGAAGACATTGAAATACAAAGGCAAAGAGATTGTGGTTTTAAAACAAATACCCAGAAGAGTGAGAGAGATGAGAAGAGAATATCGATTTCTGACCAAAATGCTACTGGAAAACGAAGTGAATTATAGATGGCTGATTCCAGAAGGATTAATGTTTACGTGGCAAGAGCAGAGACATAGAATTGATTCAATTGAGAAAGCAGAACTTTTCCATGCAGAATTTTTTGGAAGAAGAGAAGAGGAGGCAGAGAAAGAGGTCTCATTAATTGAGTTTCAAGAGGAACAACTGGAAACTGAAAAAGAGAAAGGAGCAGTAGGTGGACAGGTGGATAGTAAAGAACAGCGTGAAGTGAGATCCACGAGAGCTGTTAGACCTAAATATAAAGCATAATCATGGAAGAAAAACTGATTACAATGAAAAAAATGGACTCAATTCAGCTGTTAAAAGAAGGAAAACCTTTCATAAATTAGAGAAATTAAAATTTGATATAATTTGTCTACAAGAAGTTCATATTAAAAAACAACATGAACAATTGTTAGTATAGCCAAAACTAGGGAAAATATTTAGTTCTTTGACTCAAAGTAAGAAAAGAAGAGTGGTTCTATACATTAAAGAGGCTATCCCAGCAAAACTGATCTACACGGATGAAGACGGAAGAATACTAATGGTGGAAATAATGGACAATAATATAAAAATACTCTTGATTGCAATTTATGCTCCGAATGATAAACAAGAAGAGTTCTATAAAAAACTACACATGAAAATAATTGGACTGGACTATGTTAATATAATTATGATGGGAGAATTTAATGGAATTGTGGACAATAAACTGGAATATATAGCAACAACAAAAAAGCAAAATAGAAAGACTCTCCCTAAATCCTTTTTTAAAATGACAGACGAATTAACTTTAAAAGATATTTGGAGAGAAAGAAATGTCAAATGTTGGAATTAAATGAAGCACTTAAGAAACAAAATAATGGGAAAGCATCAGGTCCAGATGGACTTCTGGCAGAATTTTATAAAACATTTCAAGAATTATTGAGCATCCCATTGTTAGAAGTTATGAATGAAGTTATATCAAAGAAGATGATACCCAAAACATGGTCAGAGGCTTATATTACACTTATTCCAAAAGAAGAGGCTGACCCACTGCAAATTAAGAACTATAGACCTATTTCATTATTGAATGCAGACTATAAAATTTTTGCTTCAATTTTAGCAGAAAGACTTAAAAAATATTTAAATAATTTTATCCACCCAGATCAAAATGGATTTCTGCCAAAGAGACAAATCAGAGACAATGTGTGAGTAATCCTGGATACTTTGGAATACTATGAGGCTCATCGTGAAAAGCAAATGGCTTTGATATTCCATTTGATAACATGAACTGGAGATTTATGTTATTACTATTGGAACAGATGGGTTTTGTCAGAAAATTTATTCAAGCAATAGAAGCCGTATACAATAAACAGACAGCAAAGGTAATGATGGATGGAGAACTTACAGACTTTATTAATATAAGAAAAGGCACAAGACAAGGATGTCCCCTATCTCCTTTGCTATTTGTGTTGACTTTGGAAGTGTTGAATAGAAATATTAGGGATGATAAAAGCATAAAAGGAATGAAAATTAAAAAGGAAGAATTCAAACTACAAGCTTTTGCTGATGACTTAGCTTTTATTCTGGAAGATCCGCTAGAAACAGCTCCAAAGTTTTTGGAAAAGATAGAGACATATGGTGAGGTGGCTGGTTTGAAAATAAATAAAGATAAAACAAAGATTTTGACAAAGAACATGTTACTGAGACAAAGAGAAGAACTGACAGACCTCTTGAAAATCCAAGTTACGAATAAGGTTAAGTATCTGGGGATATATTTGACAGCAAGATGTAGCATATTAAAAGAGAATAATTATATTAAACAACAGATAGCTACAGACTTGAAGAAATGGGAAATTGTCATTAATAGGGATAATTTCAACAATTAAGATGAATATTTTACCCAGAATTCTATTTCTGTTTCAAACAATACCAATTAGGCTTGGAAAAGACTATTTTGAAGATTTAAATAAAATCATGTTGAAGTTTATATGGCAAGGTAAAAAAGCCAGAATAATATGAGAGTAATCCTGGATACTTTGGAATACTGTGAGGCTCATCCTGAAAAGCAAATGGCTTTGATATTCCTAGATGCTCAAAAGGTGGTGCTGGGCCTTAATAACATGTTCTTTGTCAAAATGTTTGTTTTGTCTTTATTTATTTTTAAACCAGCCATCTCACCATACGTCTCTATCTTTTCCAATAGTTTTAAAGCTGTCTCTAAAGGATCTTCCAAAATAAAGACCAAGTCATCCGCAAAGGCTTGCAATTTGAATTCCTCTTTTTTGACTTTCATTCCTTTTATGTTTATATCCTCTCTAATATTTCTATTTAAGACTTCCAAGGTCAATACAAATAACAAAGGAGATAATGGGCATCCTTGTCTTGTACCTTTTTTAATATTAATAGAGTCTGTGAATTCTCCATCTATCATTACTTTTGCCGTTTGCTTATAATATACGGCTTCTATTGCTTGTATAAATTTTCTAGCAAAGCCCATCTGTTCCAATAATAATAACATAAATCTCCAGTTAAATATTTGGGGATATATTTGACGTCAAGGTGTACTACATTGAAAGAGAATAATTATATTAAGCTTAAACAGCAGATAGCATCCGACCTGAAAAAATGGGAAAACCTACAATTGTCATTGATAGGTAGAATTTCAAAATCTAGATGAATATTTTACCCAGAATTTTATATTTTATATTTGTTTCAAACAATACCAATTAGGTTAAGCAATTGAGGAAATATTGGATGAAAAGGGTGAACTTAAAACGATGCAAAATTTAGAAGAACAAGGTATAAAGATGAATTGGTTTTCATATGCGCAAATACATGCAAGGTATCTTAAAGATTCTATAACACAAGGATTTTATGATAAATTGACTGACTTAGATAGGATTTTGACAGGTACTGATGAAAAAGTGATTAAAAAATATATAGTTATTTCTTGGAAATTAAATTAGAGGAAGAACAAGTTAAAGAAACAATGATTGCTTGGGGGAAGAATTTTGGATATGGGATTGATTTAGAGAAATGGCAAAAACTGTGGTCACAAAATTATAAAATGACAATGTCAACAGCATATAAAGAAAATTTGTATAAGATGTTTTACAGGTGGCACTTCCCCCCGACAAGAATAGCAAGAATGTTCAAGAATAAATCTGAAAAGTGCTGGAAATGTCATCAGATACCTGGCTCATATTACCATATGTGGTGGACTTGTGAGGAGGCCAGGAAATATTGGACTAGAATTCGCATATGGCTGGAAAAAATGATAAAGAAACACATAGATTTGAAACCAGAGATTTTTTTATTGGGAATCGTACCTGATATATATTATAAAAATTTAAAATATTTGATTGTAAATGTATTAACAGCAGCTAGGATTGTATTTGCTAAACATTGGAAGAGTGAGAAAATACCAATAGAGGAAGAAATTATGAAGAAAATATTGGAATGTGCTGAAATGAGTAGATTGACATTTGAAATTAGAGAACAGGAAGATAAACAATTTTATGAAGTTTGGGATCTTTTTATCAATGGTTAGATAATACAATATGATAATAGAATATTTAGAAATTTAGGAAATAATGAATATATAATTTTCTTGGTTTTGATAATTCTTAAGAATATTTTATTATGATAGATTTGATATGATTTCATGATTTGTCATAAAATAATTTAACCTAATTATAGTTATCTCGCTTAAGTATGAATTAGTAAAATTATAGTCAAATGATTGTTTAATAATGATATTGGGATATTTTATTGATGATTGATAATGTGAGTTATTATGTAATATAATTATTCTGATGACTATGAAATGGATGCAGAAAAGGGAGTGGTAAACCAACTGATACACTGTAAATTTATGAAGAATGTTTAAATTTTTTATTTTTATTTTTTTATTTTTTTTATGTCATGTGTTATGTCTTATATGTTTTTTGTCTGTTGTTAAAATCAATAAAACTTTTACAAGAAAAAAAGGTGGTGCTGGGAATTCTTTGCATTCGAGCCAAGCGTCATTTAAACCTAATTGTCTGAGATAAAAGCAAATCCTTTCAAGGTTGTAAAAGGCTGCCAAGAACAGAAGTGTAATTACTGATAAATATCCACTGACAGAAGTTTCAAAAACAAACCGGAGTTATCAGGGCTTCAACGAGGTCTCAGAGTCTAAAGAACTTCTTTGTTTCCTGCAAAAAGCACATCCCCGAGGGCTGGTTTTTATCTCTTATGGGAGGGGCAATCACCTTCCAGCCTTACTCCCAAGTCGCCCTTGCTGCTTCAGCTGCTCTCTCCTTCAAGCAGCCCTGCACACACATGCATTGGGCACAGGCTCCCCGGGGTCCTCTGCTTCGCTGCTGCCAGACTCCAAAAGATCTGAAGGCAGCACCCTACTCTCCAATAGTTCCTGGCCCCATCCTTGCATCAGATGCAGGACCCTCGTCCCAGTCCTCGCCAGAATCCCTAACTAGTTCCCTTTCGGCCTCGCTGTCAGAGACCTGTGCTGTCTGCACCTGCTGCCAGAGAATCACAACACTACCTTTGGTTGGTAACAGTCTCCTTTTGTTGTTACTTGTCTGTAACTTTCAGAATTTAACATTCTCTCTTAATGAATGAACACTCTGTCTGCTTGCTAAGTACAGTCTCAGCTTTTGTTTTAACCATTCTTCCTCATCTGAATATCCTCACATGTATTAAACAACAATTCAGTCATCCCTGGATGGCTGTGTTAAAGCCCAATATGCCTGCATTTAGATATTTAGATATTTATCTTGAAGACCAGGACTTTAAATGGCAAGAGAGTTTTCACTGTATGATAAAATAAGCCAAAATGGTGTCCAGTGTGGTGCCATTACCATATATACTCGAGTATAAGTCGACCCGAATATAAGCCGAGACAGCTAATTTAACCACAAAAAACTGGGAAAACTTATTGACTCGAGTATAAGCCGAGGGTGGGAAATGCAGCAGCTACTGGTAAATTTCAAAAATAAAAATAGATACCAATAAAACCTTTCACTAGGACAGTTGAGAATAAGTTTGATGTTCACAATTTCCTCTTTGAAAGAAACTAGTAAATAGGGAACAAGAAGATGAAGAAAAAGAAGTGTGTTTTTTCACACTTTTCACACTGCAGTGAACAAAAATGGCATCATAGGAACCGGCTTATTCTCAGTCCAAAGGTTTGTTTCTGATTTCTTCCCTGATTTAAGGGAAATTTGGGAAACGATCTCACTATTATGAAAGGTTTAATTGATTCACTAACCCAAAAGAAGAAGATGTTGATGACAGTGGGAGGCAGGAGTCACTCTTTCCCTTGCAAGAAAAAAGCAAGAGCCGTTCTTATGATCTCTCCCTCTCTCTCTCTCTCCCCGTAATACAGTCAAGCCCTTTCCAGCACGCGGGATCCACCCCCGCCGCTTTGCACCTTGTAAATACAAAAACCCCAGGATTTTGCATTTGCAAGATGCAAAGTGGTGAAGGCAGATCGCGCGTGCTGGAAAGGGCTTGACTGTATTACGGGGAGAGAGAGAGAGAGGGAGAGATCATAAGAACGGCTCTTGCTTTTTTCTTGCAAGGGAGAGAGTGACTCCTGCCTCCCACTGTCATCAACATCTTCTTCTTTTGGGTTAGTGAATCAATTAATTTGGGAAATGATCTCACTATCAGAAAACAACGTGAGCCGCCACCACCACCTCCTCCTCCCCCTCCTCCCGAGTGGACTGAAAGCAGCTGGAGCTGAGGAAATGAAGCTGAGTGCAGCCGAAGCAACCTCGGCTCGCGTTGTTTTCTCAGCCTAGAGAAAGGGGAAGGGGGCTCATCTGGACCAAGGCTGAGTCTCCCCCTCAGTTTCCCCTGAAGGATCTTCCGCCGCTTTTGCCTTCTCCCTACATCTTCCCTCTGTTAAAATCCCCCCACACACACACACACTTATTTTCGGTCGGATAGATTTCGTGTCTGAGCATTCTCACATGGCGGTGGGTCTTCCCCCCAAAAAAAACAGTTAAAAAAGAAAAAACAATATATCCTCAAGCAAGAACTTTTCTGCTTCCGATTACCCCCATGCTTAAAAGTTGCAAAGGAAACACGGAAGCAGGGAAGCGGCTGCCCAGCTCCAGAGCTCCACACCATTTTTTTTTCAGAGGGGAATCTGACTCGAGTATAAGCCGAGGGGGTTTTTTTCAGCACAAAAAATGTGCTGAAAAACTTGGCTTATACTTGAGTATATACGGTATATCTGCAAATAAAAAACAAGCAGAGCTTTGGCCATACTATTTTGACCACCATCTTCATTTTTTTTAACCATATCATATGGATACCTGTGGTTGGCTATGTTTTCAGGCCTCTTCTCTAATTACCCTGTTGAAACAATTCACACATAACACAATGGACCTGTCCCTACCACTGCACTCTCCATCTACCTTTGAAACAGCTAAAAACCATATTGGCCTGAAATATGTTGTTTTCTTTATTTCTTCTGAGTCTTCTGACTTGTCCCCAAGATAAGAGGTAAGAAACCAGGATGGGTTTATGCACTCTAAGGTTGTCCTTGGAAGAGAGAAAGCATACCTTTAACATACCTGATCCAGTTAAGATTAATTCAAGACTTTTGCACTTATGGACTGAAGATGAGAAGTCAATGACACATTATGGCAAGACAGCATAATGAGGATATTCCTGTTCATGCCATGGTTAAAAGCAAGTGGGAATATGATTTAATCCAGAGACTTCACAGTTCATACTGAAAGAAGCACTGAATTGCTGCTTGTGTTATCACAGCAGGAGTCACTCCCTATTGTATTTGAATTCAGGAAGAAATTATATCTTCCATTCCTTTCACAAATAAACATCCATCCAATTTTTGAAGCTCTACTTCACCACTGTTGTCCTCTGTCCTAAACCTTGTCAAACATTTTGAGGTAGAATGCTTGCAAAATGTCTTTCTGGTGCAATGACAACTTCAGATCTGGTTTGTTACAGAATCAAATATGCTTGTTTAGCCTGATCACTGCTCTGTATAACCATTTGGTAATGGTATGGTGCAGAGGTAATATTCAGCAGGTTCTGACCAGTTCTGGAGAACCAGTAGCGGAACACCGGCAAATACTACCTCTGACTGGAAATTTTGCAGTAACCTTCCCCTGCCACATCCACCAAGCCACACCCATAAAACCAATAGTAAAAATATTGAATCCCACCATTGGTATAGTGTTAAGGCACTGGTGATTACATTAGAGCTACTTTGGTGTAGTGGTTAAGACCAGAGGTGGTATTCAGCAGATTCTGACCAGTTCTGGAGAACTGGTAGTGGAAATTTTGAGTAGTTCGCAGAACTGGCAAATGCTATCTCTGCCTGGAGATTTTACATTATCCTTCCCCTGCCATGACCATCAAGCCACGCCCACAGAACCGGTAATAAAAAAAATTGTATCCCACCACTGGTTAAGACACGAGGCTAGAAACCAGGAGATTGGGAGTTCTAGTTCTTTGTTAGACATGAAAGTCAGTTCAGTGACTTTGGAGTGGTCATATCTCTCACCCTAACCCATTTCACACAGTTATTGTTGTGAGAAAAAATAGAAGTATTAGGTTTGTTTGCCACTTTGAGTTATTTGCAAAAATAATAAAGGCAAGATTAAAATATAAATAAAAATTCTGCACTAAGCAGCCAGGTGTAATGGTATGTGGGAGTGGCCTGGGAAATCTGAGCCCAGAGGGTTTGCCTAGAATGGTTTGATAAGAAACAGCATATTCCACAGCTGAACAAAGGGCAGGGCAAAAAATAAACTCCCCTTAATTTCTCAGGATGTAAAGAAGAATACCTTGTTCATACTTTACAAGATTCTGTTAATGTAACCTACAATAAATGTGAATTAGTTCATCTGATCATATTTCCTGTCTGGTGCACCTGCTAAAACTGATACCAGGCTGTTATGTTTCACGCTGGTTCAGCTGCCACTTTTTAATCAAGTAGTTGATCCAAAAATGAATCAACTATTTAATCTTCCTCCCAAAACTCCTCCTTCAACCTTTAAATGCTTTTGGTTTGTGTCCAAGCTAGGTAAAGCATGCTTCCTTTTCAACCATACAGTAGTGCTAAACTCACACTTTTCTCTCTCCTTTCCCCCCTTTAAATCTTTAAAGTGCAAGATTGGCATATTGAAATGAACCTATAAAGGTTCCAGGAGTGTTCCTTCTCTTCTTTGAAGCTAAATCATCATTTCTTTCCTTGAAAGTTTCCATAGATTTACAGTGAAACAGAGAAGTGGAGGAGCAATCTGTTTCCTTTGCTTTAATCATTACAGCATGAAAGCATTAATGGTACAATGAGAGAAAATAAAGACAGAATCAAATTTGCATTGCTGTCAAAGAGAGACCCTGGGAAGGGTGTGTGAAGGCATCCACCTGTGCAAACAAGGGAGAATTGAACTGTCCCTAAAAGGAAAAGATGGATACTAGGATACCCATCCATAACCAAAAAAGAGAGGAATTAACATTTGGATCCAATGGTAGCCAAAACCTGGACTGAGAATTAGCCTGAGCACCATCATCAAATCACAGCAACTGAAGTAGCCAAGCCTCAAAGATAATATCAAGGCTTAGCACAATATAAATGCCTAAAAGGTGTCATTGAGTCTTAAATATTCACTACTTATGTGAATTTATCATCTTCCTAATTTCATCATCAACATTGTTAACTGTATGTAATATACCTCCTTAATTTTTCTTCTCAAATTTACTTTTTATTAACATTCTATTCTTTCTTCTACTTACTGCTATTTCTGCCATTCTCTGACTCCTTCTCACTCTGCTAATTAAAACACCTGTGCTATTGATACAGCTTTTGTTTATGATTCCCTGTTTTAGATTAATCACATTTGCGATACTCTCAAACAGAGGCCTCCAAACTTGGCAACTTTAAGATTTGTGGACTTCAATTCCAGCCATGGCTGGCTGGAGAATTCTGGGAATTGAAGCCCACAAGTCTTAAAGTTCCCAAGTTTGGGGACCCCTGCTCTAGAAAATGATGGGATTTCAAACTCTTAGTTGCAGCCGTCATCCAGACATTTTTAATCCATCTTGTCCTGTTGATCATCCATGACGCAATAGCTGTCGAGGGATTTTTTAAAAAAGGAAGGGAGTTCCCTTCTGGAGGTCTTCGGATCCTAAAGGAATGGCAGGAAATAAATAAAATAAACAAACTTGGAGTTCAGATTCCAAAGGGAAAATTGAGATGCCCAAAATGTCAGCCACATTGTACAATCATAGCCCCACCCTTTTTCAACTCATTCAAAAGGTCAGGGCTTTGATTGCTTAGTTGTGGTTGCTGTCTTCACTTCTTTGCCCTCTTTTGTGGTCATCCTGGGCCAAATATAGAAATGGGCTGTTCTACTTATTTAGCAAAGACACTCATGAAGAAGAGTGACAGAAAATAATAAAGGTATATCCAGTGGTGAGATTCAACATTTTTTACTACTGGTTCTGTGGGTGTGGCTTGGTGGCATGGCATGGTGGGCATGGCTTGGTGGGTATGACAGGGGAAGAAAACTGTAAAATGTCCATTCCCACCCCATTCCAGGAGAAGGATATTGCAAAATCTCCATTCCCTCCCCACCCACTAACCTGATTTCCAGCTCTGTTCTCCTGGGCAGAGTAACGAAAGAAGACCCAGCAAATCAGCTGGGACTTAGGAGGCAGAGAATAGATGGGGGCAGGGCCATTCAGAGGTGGTATTTGCCAGTCCTCTGAACCACTCAAAAGTTCCGCTACCAGTTCTCCAGAACTGGTCAGAACCTATTGAATACCACCTCTGGGTATATCTCCTTTCTTGTTGAGAAAATTTATTTGATCACTTGCAATTATTAAATATATTGTGCCTGGACTGGAGCCCCAGGCTTGTGAAGGATTCTGTCTCTTAGTATGGTAACAACCATTGATTGTCACATCGTGCTCAGTTGCTATGTATTTTGATTTTTGTTTTTATAATTGATTTTTAAAAAAAAGATATTTTAAGATTGCTCAGATCACAGAGTTACTGATATGGGGGCCATGCAAATTAAATAAATAAATAAATTATGTATATATCAATCCACTTGTAATGTACACAAAATATGACAATTCCAGTATGATACATGAAGGCAGGTTTCCAGCTGACAAAATTTGTCGTTTATTTATTTAATTTTTATAGCCTCCCAACTCAACCAAGTGACTCTGGATTGCTTATAATTCTAAAATTATAAAGCAATAACAATTTAAATACATTAAAGCAATTTAAAAACATCCTAAAAAAATAAGTGTATAAGCCTAAGTAATAAATGTTTTATTATTTAAATTCAAAAAGAGAATTTTTCTTCTAACAATTGAAACTTTCATCAAACTATTCAGAGAAAACTTATTTTGACAACTTGTAGCTCCCAAAGTTTCTACTTAGAGATACTCAATCTAGAGAAGACTTTGCATTCATCAGTTAATTTTATTATTATTTTGATGATGATTCAGATTTCTATATACTACATGTGATTCCTTACACTTTCTTGCCTTCATGTATCAAACCATGAATATTATTTTGCTGTCATGATTTCCCCTTCCCCTTTTTGTAATAATTTTTAAAAAGGTATATAATATCAAAAATCCATTTTATATAGTTTATATATTGTTTTAATTTTTAAAACAATGTCATTATGCGGGTTGTGCAATACAAAAAATAATGGGCACATACCTAGGATTGTTCTGTATTCTGTACAGTGGTGGATTTGTAAGCTGTACAGATGCAGATACATAAAGTCAACAAGATGTCCATAACAAAGTACATTTGTTGGTTCATCGGGTATCCTCTTAACTCATATTTGTGATGAAGTTCTTCATTAATGACCAATCCTTTGTATATCTATCTTGTAGGTAAAAAAATGGCTTATCTCCTATCCTTTTTCTCCCATCTTGTAATGATAGAAGTAGAACAGTTACCAGAAGTCCATGAGTTCAGCCAAGAGTGAGGAAAAACTCCCCCAACCCATCGAGAGTCAATTTAGTGGCCAATTAGGATTACAGATATGGTCACATGACATGGACTACATTTCAAAGGATACCTTAACTACATTTACCATGATGCATTCCCTTAAGGGAACAGCTCACAATTGCTACCTAAGTTTCCAATTTTCATACACTTGCTGGACAGCACAAGGATCATAATACAGGAAAATTCCAAACCTAGTAATTACTATTATTCTTATCCCAAAGATGGAATGTACTTGAAAATCTTGGTTGTATTGTACATAAGTGTGGGGGGCGGTGGGGGGGGGAGAAAGCAACTTAAGATTTATTTTTTATAAATAAATCAAAACATAAAAAATATTTTATGATTTAATTGGTCAAGCTTAAGAACATTGCCTGGACAATTCTTTTCTCTGAGCATACACCATAAAACCTGATAAAATATCTGAAACTCTGGTTGTCATTGATTACTAGTCAGTTTTCTGACAATTTTGTATGAACAACAATATCAAAATTAAAGATTACTGAATCTTATTCTGCTCAGAAGAATATCTTTAACTTCTTAAAAATGTTCAGTGTGAAGAAGGCCCATTTGAGTAAAAAGAATGAAATGTTGACGAAATGATGTTTTAAACCATTATTTCTCAATTTTGGTAACTTTTAAGATATGTGGATTTCAAGTCACAAAAATGCAGGTATATCTAAGAATAAGAAAAGATGAAGAACATCAATTTTACTAATGGTTGAATCTGATAGAATAAAATTGTTTTAATTTGTTCTATTGTTTGTGTTCTTAAAGCATTATTGATAACAGTTTCCTTGTATAGAGCATATGAAAAAGATTAAGAAGAAATTTTGTCAGAAATATTTCCACTTGATACTTTGGAGATCCTGTCCTGTTTTCTCTATCCTAACCCTGTCCAGGTACATTGGTATGCATTTTGCAGTTAACATGGCAAAAAAACCTGCAAGTTTGAAATTAAGAGAGTTGAAAGAATAATGCATCTGGTAGCATTAGTTGTTAGGGAAATCAGTCAAAGGCTCGATTAAACTATCAACACTTGATCCTGCTGTAAGCAATTTCCCATGTGTCTATACCTGAAATAAAGATGCACATTTGGAAACTAGAAAGAACAAGAATAGATAAGGGCAGAGTAGGATAACTGTTTCTATAGTTTTAAAAAAAGCATTTTATTGTGATTAGTAGGAAGGAGACATATTGATTATATCAGAGCAGCTATGCAGATACCAGTGGTGGGATTCAGCCAGTTCTCACTAATTTGGGAGAACCAGTTGTTAATTTTCTGAGCAGCTTGGTGAACTGGTTGTTGGAAGAAATCATTAGGGCAAAGAACCGGTTGTTAAATTGTTTGAATCCCACCACTGGCAGATACCATATTGTGTCTCAAATGCATATCTACGACTAGAGATAGGCAAGATAAAAGTTGAGTACAGAGTGTGTCTAGTTTCTACAAACCTTTGGTTAAAGCTCAAGTTCTTTCCTCAAGCTTAGTACCGATAACCTCCAATCTACATGGATCAAAGTTATGGAATTTAAAATTTAGTCTAGTCCCTTTCACAATTCTTAAAATGGAATACGGTCAGGTGAAACAATCCCTGAAGCAAATGTTAAAGGATAGGAAGGGCAGGCAGATCTAGAGAAAACTCCAATCTTCTTTTTCACAAGTACACAGTAGATATATTGTCATTGCTGCTCACACAGCTAAAACACTTAGCCTTTGGAAAGTTTTCTTTCTTGCCTGATGCCATGCTCTCCCCTTTGCAGTATTTGATAGTAAATATAAAAAAGTTCCACTGGCTTTGCACCTGCAATTCCAGGGAGGTAGAAACTACAGAATGTGTCCTGCTACATTGCTCCCTTTATGGAGACAATTGAATTGGATTAATACTTCCTCTGATCAGTATATATCCTGGTCACCCAGATTTTGCCTATGCTCAGATGCTGCTCATAAAGGAAGTACCCCTTATTACAAAGCATGTAACTAAGTTCTGTGTGCAGCACAGAAGATTATCAAATTCTGATTGATCATTATCCTGCAATGAATCTCCTGTAACCATAATTCATTTAAAATTTAAATATCTTTACAGATATTAATAGAACTTTTTAGTGTGGTATAATTATACAGATATTAATAGATCTTGTCAATTTGGTATAATTTTACAGATATTAATAGATCTTTTTAGTTTGGTATAATTTTAGGTACCACACTTAATATAAATTAGTGCTTATATTGTCATTTAATACAGGCTGTAACTGAGATTTGATATGTTATATGCTAGTTAGGTTATGCATAGCTAGTTGCTGCTCTATCTTCTTGCACTTCTTCCCATATTAAAAAATCCCTCCTTGTTTCCTGGGAAGAGGCCCACCTTCTTGCTGGTTCATGGGAGACTTCTAGAAAATCAGGAAGTCTCTGCTCTAATCTATACAGGGACATGTTGGTTCTAACTGAAAGTACTATAATTCAGTTGCTGATAATTGTTACAACCTCATCCCATTCATTGCAATAAATCTTGCTTAGGCAAACAATCATTTTCAGTTTAGGTAAGTGTTAAAGTAGCTGAGAACATGCAGGACCTGAGGAATCTCCTTTGCTTGTATCTTCTGTATTATCTACCTATCACTCACTTTGTCTATGATGTTCAGCTTCTCTTTAATATTCTGCCTACACTTATTCCTAGTCTTCTAGGGAAGGAGCATTAGGTGCTCTTTCCTCTGTAATACCATTTCTCATCCCTTGATTGGCAATCTCTATTCACTGGATGCAATACTGTTGAGGACCATTACAACATATTTTTATTTGAAGTCAAAAGAGTCATCAAATTATATGTACCAACAAAAACTCTCCCCCTCCCCAAAAAAACCCAGATTACCCATAACGGTAAGGAAACTTCAATCCAAAAAGAGATCACTCTGGCAAAAAAAACAAATCTGGTCACGTTGCCAACTTCAAAAGCCAATGTATGCCACCAGATAAAAACTGAATGCATCAATTATCAATTATCACATTAAACAAGAAAACCTTCTATGCACCAATTCCACCTGCACTTTCTACAATTTTGTAAACAACAAATTAAAAGACTCAAGGTCCATATTACCCCCGAAAAGACCTAACGGTAAAGACTGCAGTGACAACACTATTAAAGCCAACCTCTTTAACACTTTCTTTGGCTCAGTATTTGTAAACAGCAATGGATCATGCCTAGTATTTCCTAGTTGAACCACAGACAACTACAATGATCTAATACATATCAATTTTACAGAAGACATTGTTGAAAAACCACCGCGCAATCTAAAACCAACTCTATCTATTGGACCGGATGGAATATGTGCCTACTTCTTTAAAAAGCTACCCACTGCCATAGCCGAACCTCTAAGCATAATCTTTGAAAAATCTTTCAGGACCAGCTCCTTGCCAAACCTATGGTCACAAGCCACAGTCATCCTCATCCTCAAAAAGGGAGACCCACCCTAGTTAAAAATTACAGACAAATCTCCTTATGCTGCATCACCTGTAAAGTCATGGAATCAATTATTAACCTATCCATCATCCTTCACATAGAAACAAACAACCTACTCGCTAATAAACAATTTGGTTTCAGGAAAAAACTATCATGTAATCTGCAACTCTTACACTGCAAAAACATATAGACTACACAACTCAATCAGGGCAAAGCAATAGACTCAATTTACACAGACTTCTGTAAAGCCTTTGATTCAGTGGTACATAACAAGCTACTCCTAAAAATAAAATCTTACGGTATCTCTGGACACCTGCATTACTGGATAGAAGCATTGCTGTCAAACAGACAACAAATGGTCAAAATTGGGAGCATCCTATCAAATTCTGTACCTGACAACAGTGGTGTCCCCCAAGGCAGTGTTCTAGGACCAACTCTTTTCATACTCTACATAAATGACCTCTGTGATCATATTAAGAGAAACTGTGTTCTCTTCGCTGACGATGTAAAGCTATTCAACACCACAGACAATACTGCTACCCTTCAAAAAGACCTTGACTGTGTATCAGAATGGTCAAACAAATGGCAACTTCAACTCCCAACAAATAAATGCTCTGTCCTACATATTGGCAAAAAAAAATCAGAAAATAAAATACAAGCTTAATAGTCAAGACCTTGTTGATGATCCAAACTCTGTGAAGGATCTTGGAACACTCATCTCAAATGACCTAAGTGCTAGAGCCCACTGTAATTAAATAGCCAAAAAGGCGTTAAGAGTTGTTAACCTAATCTTATGTAGCTTTTTCTCTGGTAATATTACAACAATAACTAGAGCATACAAAACATTTGCGAGACCAATACTCGAATACAGCTCATCAATCTGGAACCTACATTATGTATCTGATATTAACACAGTTAATATGAGAGAGTCCAGAAATATTTCACAAGAAGAGTTCTCCACTCCTCTACTCGTTGTAGAATAGAGACCAGACTCGAAATTCTAGACCTAGAAAACCTAGAACTATGCTGCCTTTGGTCCGATGTAAGTATAGTATATAAAATCATACATCACAATGGCCTATCTGTCAATGAATACCTCAGCTTCAAATACTTCAATAACAACACTAGAGCAAACAATAGATACAAACTCAAGGCTAATCGCACCAAACTTGATTGCAGGAAATACGACTTCAACAACAGAGTGGTCAATGTCTGGAATACTCTACCTGACTCTGTGGGTTTTTCCCCAAACCCCAAAAACTTTGCTATTTGTCTACTATTGACCTCACTCCTTTCCTAACAGGTCTGTAGGGGGCGTGCATAAGCAATGTGCCTACTGTCTCTGTCCTATTGTTTCTTACTTTTTTTAAAAAAATTCTTATATGTATCCATGTATTCATAACTATGTTTTTACTTATACCTATTATCTTGACAAATTGACAAATAAAAAAATAAAAATAAATAAATAAATAAAAATAAATAAATTAAGGCTGTTTCTACAAGTACTCAAGAGTGAGGTCAAAGAGTTAATGTTCCACCTTTAAATGACAGGACCCTACAAAGTAATTTTGAGCAAGCAGTTCCAGGAGGACAAAGCAAGATGGGGAGATGGTGCCAAGTTAACTGAATCACTGCTCTAGCTCATGATAAAGTAACAGCATTGCTTATGAAATCATCATTCCTGCTACTTTGGGTGTTAAAAGGCTCTCTGAAGATCAATCTGAACAGCTTTTCAAGATGCATGGATTTGAAATGTTCCCAGTGGGGGGAAAATATCAATATAGCACACAACACTCTCAATGGCATTTGCAATGGTTGAGCTTGCAAGCCTAAGTGAATATGAGTGTATGGTGGAGAGAGGATATAACAGGAATCTTTTTCTGTGATAAAAAAAAAATACAGCAAGGTGAATGAAAGCTAGACATTTCTCATGCAATCGTTAAAAATAACAAAGAGAAATTCTTGGTGTAATTTTTAAATCATTTTTTAATTAACTTCTGAAGAACAGCTACAGGAGGGAAGAAAATCATTGCGCTGTTGTTATATATTTTTAAAGTATATTCTCTTTATTATAATATTACCATATTAAATAAAATGCTGAGAATCAATAGAAAAGCATATCTGAGTATTTTACTTTCCACCAGTTAATACCAAGGAAGTGTGCTTGATGGAGATAATCCATTAGCACTTATGAAGTGCTCAGGCACTGTTAATGATCAGTAATAGTCTGGTATACAGTACAGACTCAAAGAGATGGTGATAGGATACTGTTCACGAAGCAACATTATCACATTCCATTAGAGAAACTATTTCAACATTCAATCCTTATTTTTCTGTATATCTTCTTTAAAAAGACAAGGAAATGTTTCAATCCAAAATGTGGGTGCCATTTTGTCTTTAAATAAAAACCAGTAAAAGTATTGCTTGGATATTCAAAATAATCATTTTTCAAGATAATTTATCATTCTACAATCTCTTAAAAAAACTTGTTGTTAAAAAAATCTCTAGTAGTTGGCTGAATGCAATTCATCCATCCATCCAGAGGTGACATTCAGCAGGTTCTGACCAGTTCTGGAGAACCGGTAATGGAAATTTTGAGTAGTTCAGAGAATGGGAAAATACCACCTCTGATTGGAGATTTTACAGTATCCTTCCCCTGCCACGTCCTTCCCAAGCCACGCCCACAGAACCAGTAGTAAAAAAAATTTGAATCCCACCACTGCATCCATCCATTCGTTCATTCACTTTACATATTTGATTTGATGGACAGTGAAAGTGAATGATGCCAAAGTACTTATGAGATGAAATCAACATAAGGCTAACATATATATAATAACCATCAGTATAAAAAGATATTTTGAGGACATTCGTAAATGTGTACAGGGAGCATCTCACTATGATTTCTGAAAGTATTATATCATATTCTGTTGTCATTTTTTGCCATGATATTCCCAAGCTAGCAGGAATTTATTTACTATTTACTGCCAAAATTCCTCAGTATGAATAGCTTAATTAATAATTAAGCAATTATCAATTGCTTAATTATTTACAGGCACATAGCAGGATTCAAATCACAAACCTCATAATGAATTACATAAATGGCTAACAAGTTCTAAATTGTAGAGAAAATGAATCTTTACAGCTAAATTGACTAATTATGTTGTCACCTATATTAATAAGACACTTGATTAAAAAGCCATTGTTGATCCATTGTATGATACTGTACCATAGAACAGGTATCTGTGGAAATTTTTAGTCACCCAGATCATGGTTGTCCCAAGGTGCTTTTTCAAGAGGCAACTGGATTTTTTGTTTTTCTTTGAAGATGTTTCACTTCTCATCCCAGAAATTTCTTCAGCTCTGAAGAAGAACTAAAGTCTTCAAAGAAAAACCAGAAAGTCCAGTTGCTTCTTGAAAAGTATCTTTGGAACATAGTACAGGTAGCACTCAATTTATATATATTCATTTAGTGACAGTTCTAAGTTACAATAGCACTGAAAAGGGTGATTTATGACCATTTTTCACACTTATTGCTGTTTCAGCATCTCCATGGTTAATGCTATCAAAATTCCAACACTTGACAACTGGCATGCATTTATGATGGTTACAATGTCTTGAGGTCATGTGATCACCTTTTGTGACACTCTGACAAGTAGAGTCAATGGATTCATTTAACAATGTGACTAACTTAATAACTGTGATGAATCACTTAACTATGGCAAGAAAGGTAGTAAAAAGACATTCAACGGGAGCCTTGCTTAGGAATGGAAATGTTGGGTTCAACTATAATTATAAATTGAAGACTATTTGTATAGTCATCAATGTACTTAAATGACATTATTTATTTGTGTATGCTGAGCCACAATATGTTCAATCCTAAGAGAAGATATAGCCTTCTGTAAGCCTTTCCAAATCTTCCATAAAACAGATATATTCATTACCTTTATTTTACAGATGAATTTGTTGATCAGTCATTAAGTCATTTCTAATTCTCCATGGACTATAGCAAGCCCCCCACCATCCATCCTCCACTGTTTCCCAGAGTTTGCCCACATTCATGTTCATTGCCTTGATTACACTGTCTAACTATCTCATCTCCTGCCATCCTCTTCTTCTTTTGCGTTAAATCTTTCCCAACAGCAGGGTCTTTTCCAATAAATCCTCTTTTCTCGTTTGGTGATAAAAAGTAATTGAGCTTAATCTGTCCTTCTGAAGAACAGTCAATGTTGATTTCTTTTAGGATTGTTTGATGTGATCTCCTTGCAATCCAAGGAACTCTCAAAAATATTTTCCAACACCATAATTTGAAAGCATTAATTTGTTGGCCCTAAAGCCTTCTTTATAGTCCAACTCTCATAACATTACTATTGCGATTACAGATGGGGAACTAATATTAAAACATAATTAGGTGTCCAAAAGAGGTTGATCAAAGATAAATTCACAAAGTTTCAAACTCAATATATAAGCCCACACTATCTATCAATAGCCCACACTATCTATCAATGCATATATAAGCCCACACTATCTATCAATGCAAACTATCTATCAATGATAAGAATGAGTATATGATCATATTAATACTATAAATAATTTTATATTATAGTAACCATGTTTAGATTTGCCAACTGGCATCACATTTCAATGACATCATAAGCAACCACTTTAAACATTTGACATTTTAAAGCAATAGTTCCCAAACTTTTTCAGTCCACCGCCACCTTGGTGCTACAAACTTATCCTCGGTGTCCCCCATCCAGGGTGGGATTCAAATTTCTGTGGGTGTGGCCGAATTTGAGGAAGTGGCTTGCTGGTCATATGACTGGGTGGGTGTGGCTTGCTGGTCATGTGATTGGGTGGGTGTAGTTTGCTGGTCATGTGACTGGCTGGAGTGGCTTGCTGGCTGGATGTGACTTGCTGGTCACATGACCGAGTAGGTGTGATTTGGTGGTCATGTGACTAAATGGGCATGGCCAGATGACTAGCAAACCAAATACAAGTGGTCCTCACTTAATGGCTGGTTGTTTAGTAAGTGTTCTAATTTATGATTGGCCTCCCCAGAGCTACTTGACCTGTTTTTGGAGTTTTGATAACCATGTGCACGCATATATACACGTTCTCCCTTTTAACCCTGCTGGAGCAGGTCATTGGACTAGACTTGGCAAAGCATCTCTGATTAGATTCTAGTAGTGAATAAAATCTAATCAGAGATACTTTGTTGATTCTTGTTTATTTGTTTTATTTTTATTTCTTTATTTTATGTTGGTGAATTGCATTGACTTGTGTGTCCCTTCTTGTGTACAACCAAGGAGCTTTTGTGATTTTTTGCAGCAAAAATTGCTGACCTCTGGCTTTGTTCGACTTTTCAAATGTGCTACCACTGCCGTGTTTTAGGTGCCAGCCCCGTAGCTCCACCCCATTGAGCACGCTGCACCAGAGGGACCTGTCCAAGCAAGTCCAAGTGGAGCAGTGCAGCAAGTCAATAGGGTGAGCCTGAGAGAGGGAAAGAGGGAGAGAGAAAAGAAAGAGAGAGAGAAAGAGAGAGAGAAGGAAGAAAAGAAAAAGAAAAGGGAAAGAAAGAAAGAAAAAGGGTCAGATAAAGAAATGGGGGATGGAAAGAAGGGACAGAAAGAAAAAGAAATAAAGAAGGAGAGAGGGAAGGAGGGAGGAGAAAGATAATGATATATCTATCCTAGTCCAATCACCTGCTCCAGCAGGCTTAGAAGGGAGTGTGTGTGTGTGTGTGTGTGTGAGAGAGAGAGAGAGAGAGAGAGAGAGAGAGAGAGTGTGTGTGTTCGTCTTGTAATTTACCAGTACATTTTGGTTTTGCCTTCTTGGCACTGTAATACATTGGGGAAAAGTAATTTTTTAGGTGGAGATCTGGTCCAATGGATCCTGTTTAAAGCCTCAACAAAATGTGAGAGCTTCCTGATAGTCTTGAATGTTTCGTCCACAAAACCTTTAATAGAAGCCAAAGATGTTTCAATGTGGAAAAGGGCCTCAGTCTAAACTAGGCCTCATTTCAATCTAATGCATCATGTCTCTCTCTCTCCCCCTCTCCCCCCCTCCCTCCCAGACTGGCTTTGCTCAATGTGGCTGCAGGGCCAGTGCCTCGAACATGGAAGGATGGATGGATGGAGAGACAGAGAGAGAGACAGGTTTGTAGGTAGATAGGTAGGTAGATAGATATATTGGTAGATAGATAAATAGATTGGTAGGTAGGTAGATAAGTAGGTAGGTAGGTATATCTATATTGGTAGATAGGTAGGTAGACAGACATAAAGACAGGCAGGCAGATAGGTAGGTAGGCAGGCAGACCTTTTGGTTGATTGGATGGATGGATGGATGGATGGACGGATGGACGGACGGACAGACAGACAGACAGAATGTGACACTGGTGGCACTTTGGGAAAGTAAAGTAAAGCTGCTGCCACCTTATTCAAGGTGCCAGCTTTGGAGCCGTGCAACAGTCAATGGGATGAGCCTGCAGTGCCGGTGCTTCAAACACCCCCCTGCTGCCTTTTAATGCCTCTCTGTTGGTCCCCTTGGGGGCACTAAGGGATGGCAGGGAGGTGTTCGAGGTGCTGGCACTGCAGGCTCATCCCATTGATGGTTGCACTGGAGCAGTGCAAGAGCTCAGTGGGGTGAGCCTGCAGAGCTGGCACATTGAACGCAGCACTGGCATGTTGCAAAAGTAGACCAAAGCTGTCTGCCCTGGGCTTCCTCAATCCTGCCTTCCTCCAGGAAGGAGGGAACAGCACCACCCTATATGACATGAGGGCCCAGGGAGGGCAGCTTGGAAGGCTGATCGCTGGTAGGAGGGGCAACCTCTGGACTTACTGTCAGGCACAGCAACTACAAAGAGGGGCAGGCTTGGCTGAGTGGGATCCTGGATATCGGGCATGTGGTCAAAGCCCCCCCTTTCCTCCCCCTCCCCCTAGGTGATCCATGGATACCATTGACTGTTGCACCAGAGTGGTGCATCGGAGCTGCCACATTCAAGGTGCCAGCTCTGGAGTGGTACAACAGTCAATGTGGTGACCCTGCAGGGTCAGCATCTCAAATGCCCCCCTGCTGCCTCTTAGCACCCCCCCTGCCATCCCCCTTGCCTCTTAGCATCCCCTAAGGCATCCCACTTCCTCCCAGGGGGTGGTACCACCCCCTTTGGGAACCACTGTTTTAAAGAAACCACCACACTTTTGGAGGGTCATGCAGAAATATGAAAAAAGGCTTTAGAGAGAGTAGCAGAATGAGGTTGATCTTGCGTGTGGTCCAAATGCTTTCTTCAAGTCATTTTTGAACTACCTACAGCTCTAAGATACTCTAAAGGAATTTGCATATTTATTGGGAATATCAGAATTGTGTCATCTACCATCTCACCATTTTTAATATCCCTGCCTCCTATTCAGCAGATATCCATGACAGTGAAAGAAATGCAAAGATTCAATTTAATGAAATAAAACTATATAATTTAAGCATAACAAAAATATGTGCATATATAGCAAATAATCAAAAAAGAAATGTATTGTTTAATATATTTATAAAATTGTTTTATACATGTAGACAAGCTGCCTCATCTAAAAGTATCTTGCCTTCAATTGAAAGCAATGAAAGCTATTAGAGCAATGCTTCTCTGTTCTATGCGTGGGTAGTAAAATATTTGTGGATAAATTATTGTTTCTATACTTTAACATGAAAATAATAGTTTTCATTGTCCTTTGTCTGTAATGCATTTAGAAAAACCTACCAACTTCAAAGAAGTAGAATATTTTTTTTAAGGCAGCAATGCAATTTAGAATTTGAAAAGTATAAATGCTTCTTACATAAAGATAAAACTGTTAAATAATGCCTATGATTCATATACTATATATTCATCACTTATGGAAGGACTTCCATATTGCTTTGCCAAATGCATTTGAAATAGAGGAAAATCAGTTAATGGATTATGGTACAATGTAGACTACAAACAGTTTTTTGATAATTAACACAAAATAATATTAACAGTAATATTCTGTGCAGGCATTTGAATTTCTGCTGTCACCCACTCATTCTGGCATAATTTTATCCATGAAATGTTTGTGTCACTTGAGTTAGTAATATCATCCCATATTCCCACTACAGACTTAACTTCAGTTTGTCATTCGGTAGCATTCACAGTTCATCTGTTTGTCAATTTTTACACATTTCTTTTGCAAAGAAGGAATATGCTTACCTCTGAAAAGAAAGAATGCGTGGAAGTCTATCTACACATTATGCAGAGTCAGATGGTAGATTGTGATGATAAAATTCTGGATTCTATCTGACAAAAAACAGATGAGCATAAGAAGAACTGTGTTGGATGAAATCAATAGTCCCAGGATCCCAGGGATATTGCAAAATCTCTGGTTTGATCCGGGAGAAGCCCTTTTGCTGGCGGCGGAGAGACAGCCTCCATAGCTGCTGAAGTTGGGACAGCTCTGGAAAGAAAGTGGCTGGAAGTGAAAGTGTGTGGGCTGGGTGAGAAACTTCTTTTGTGTTGTAAATTCGCTGAGATTTGAAAGGGCATCCTGAATACAGAAGAAACCTATGAGATTTTTTTTTTGACAAAACTGTGTGAGCGGCGTTTTTTAAAGTGATGTCAAATTGAGACTTGGATTTTTTTTCTTTTTCTTACTTTTTTTGGGGGGGACTTTAGGGTGACTTTGTAGGTAACTGGATTGAATTTTCTCTTACATATATTTTTATGCTCCTTTTGATTTTTTATTTTTCTTTTAGGATAGAGGCTCCCTTTGGCTATTTTTTTCTTTTTTTGTATAAATTATCCTTTTTTTTCTGGCTGGGGGGGGGAAAGAGTATTAAGAAACTTTGTAACACTGCCAACTAGAGGCTTGAAAATATTTTATTTGAATTGGAGAGAATTGTAAGAAGACTCCTTCTCAAGGACATTTTAATGTGATAAGATAGAGGGAGAGCATAGCAAAATATTATTACAGATGTTTTCCTGGACTCTTATCAATATTTCAACACTTGAGGCTTGGCTTTGAAGCTGGTGGAGAAGAGAGTCATAATAAGAGCCTTGGACAATTAAAGAAAGTGCAGTGTGCTTTCTTATTTTTTTTTCTTTACTTGTCATACCCCTACTCACCAATCTCTTTCTAAATTCCAATTCTAGTAATATTCTTATTTTTGCTTTTTATTTCAAAGGGAAAGCCTCAGAGCTTTTTCTTTATTTTTCTTTCTTTCTCCTTATTTTTACTGGGATCCTGTTGCTTTTTCTATCCATGTTTTTGGACCACTCTGTTTTTTCTTTTTGATTATTGAGACTTTTCAATTGGATTAAGAACCTGAAGGAATTTCTTCTTTTCTTTTTTCTTTTTGTTCTTTTCCTTCTTAATCAATATTATTATTTTTTGGGGGTTTTTTCTTTCTATTTTTCATTTTTTATGGTGGACTACTTCGTAATTGGATTAGGGTCTAGAAGAACCTGAAGATCTTTCTTCTTCCTTTTTTCCTTTTTGTTCTTTAGTTTTGGGCCTTTTACTATTGGATGTTTCCATTTTGGATTATAATTGGCTATTCTACCAGTTGGATTAAAAGTTAAAAAGAATTTGAAGATTTGGAAGCATTAAAATGAGCAGGAAACCAGTATCATCTGGTGTTTCTACTTCTACCTCTGCTTCCCCACCAGCTGGAGGACAACGTTTAATTCAGACAATGTTGAAGCAAGATAAAGAACAAGAAAAAGTAAGTTTACAGATGATTATGCAAGGAATTCAAGATCTCAAGACAAAAACAAACACCATTGAACAAAGAATAGAGAAGACTGATGAAAAAGTGGAAAATATTAAACAAATGATGGTGGAGATTCCCAAATGAGGAGAGATTCCAAAAAATTGAGGGAGAAGGTAAACAAAGGGAGGAGAAAATTGGAAATATTGACAGTAGATTAACAGTGCTTGAACAAGAAAAAAGTGGGATGTTGAGGTGAGAGATGGAAAGGTCAGAATTTTATCTCAGATTTCCAAATATAGAAGAAGAAAAAGGACAAAATTTGGCTGCGATAATGATAGAAATTTTGGCGGATGCTTTGGAAATTACAGAGGAAAAGATTATGGATGGAGTAGATGAGGTATATCGAGTTTATACAAGATATGTGATGAGAAATAAATTACCAAAGGAAGTCCATATTAGATTTACCAAAAAATCCATTAATACACAAATACTACAAGTTGTAAGATTGAAATACAAAGGCAAAGAGATTGTGGTTTTAAAACAAATACCTAGACGAGTGAGAGAGATGAAAAGAGAATATCGATTTCTGACCAAAATGCTACTGGAAAACGAAGTGAATTATAGATGGCTGATTCCAGAAGGATTAATGTTTACGTGGCAAGAGCAGAGACATAGAATTGACTCAACTGAGAAAGCAGAACTTTTCCATGCAGAATTTTTTGGAAGAAGAGAAGAGTAGGCAGAGAAAGAGGTCTCATTAATTGAGTTTCAAGAGGAACAATTGGTGACTGAAAAAGAGAAAGGTGCAATAGGTGGACAGGTGGATAGTAAAGAACAGCGTGAAGTGAGATCCACGAGAGCTGTTGGACCTAAATATAAAGCATAATCATGGAAGAAAAAAAACTGATTACAATGAATATAAATGGACTTAATTCAGCTGTTAAAAGAAGGAAAACCTTTCATAAATTAGAGAAACTAAAATTCGATATAATTTGTCTACAAGAAGTTCATATTAAAAAACAACATGAACAATTGTTAGTACAGCCAAAACTAAGGAAAATATTTACTTCTTTGACTCAATGTAAGAAAAGAGGAGTGTTCTATACATTAAAGAGGCTATCCCAGCAAAACTGATCTATACGGATGAAGACGGAAGAGTATTAATGATGGAAATAATGGACAATAATATAAAAATACTCTTGATTGCAATTTATGCTCTGAATGATAAACAAGAAGAGTTTTATAAAAAACTACACATGAAAATAATTGGACTGGACTATGTTAATATAATTATGATGGGAGACTTTAATGGAATTGTCGACAATAAACTGGACTATATAGGAACAACAACAAAGCAAAATAGAAAGACTCTCCCCAAATCTTTTTTTAAAATGACAGACGAATTAATTTTAAAAGATATTTGGAGAGAAAGAAATGTTAAAGCTAAACAATATACTTTTTATTCAAATAGACATTTATCATGGTCCAGATTAGATATGATTTGGATCTCAACAGAATTAATATCCAATATTCAAGAAACAAATATCGAAACAAATACTTGGGCAGATCATAGTCCAATGACAATTAAATGGAAGGGACAAAAAAAAAAGATCGAGATGGACATTAAATAACACTATCTTAAAGGAAAAAGATTTTATACAACGGATGGAGAAGGAACTGGCTTTTTTCTTTAGAGAAAATAAAAAAGAAGATACTTCAATGCAGAATGTTTGGGATACAATGAAGGCTAGAGGTTTGATAATAGATTACACAAGAAAAAAGAATATTAGGAAAAGGCAAACTTCTAAGGCCTTGGAAGATGAGTATAAAAGACTTGAAAAAGAATTACAGAAAATGCCACAGAAAAAAGATATTAAATTGAAGCTGGATGTAATTAAACATAAAATGGAATTAATAGAGAAAGAAGAACTGGCACAGAAAATTTGAAATTCTAAACAGAATTATTTTGAAGATGCAAATAAACCAGTCAGATGGCTAGCATATAAATTGAGAAAGGGGAAGGAATCAAGAAAAATATTGAAGCTAATAGATGATCAAGGCCAAGTTTGTTATGGTAATAAGGAGAAAAAGGAAATTATTCGAGATTTTTATGGGCAACTATATAAACAAGAGAATATTGATGAGGGAAAAGTCAAACAGTATCTACAGAATGCTAACTTACCTAAAGAGACTGAAGAAGATACCTAAAGAGACTGAAGAAATGTTAGAAAGCAATATAAGAATGATGGAATTAAATGAAGCACTTAAGAAACAAAATAATGGGAAAACACCAGGTCCAGATGGGCTTCCAGCAGAATTCCATAAAACATTTCAAGAATCATTGAGCATCCCATTGTTAGAAGTTATGAATGAAGTTATATCAAAGAAGATGATACCCAAAACATGGTCAGAGGCTTATATTACACTTATTCCAAAAGAAGAGGCTGACCCACTGCAAATTAAGAACTATAGACCTATTTCATTATTGAATGCAGACTATAAAATTTTTGCTTCAATTTTAGCAGAAAGACTTAAAAAATATTTAAATAATTTTATCCACCCAGATCAAAATGGATTTCTGCCAAAGAGACAAATCAGAGACAATGTGTGAGTAATCCTGGATACTTTGGAATACTATGAGGCTCATCGTGAAAAGCAAATGGCTTTGATATTCCATTTGATAACATGAACTGGAGATTTATGTTATTACTATTGGAACAGATGGGTTTTGTCAGAAAATTTATTCAAGCAATAGAAGCCGTATACAATAAACAGACAGCAAAGGTAATGATGGATGGAGAACTTACAGACTTTATTAATATAAGAAAAGGCACAAGACAAGGATGTCCCCTATCTCCTTTGCTATTTGTGTTGACTTTGGAAGTGTTGAATAGAAATATTAGGGATGATAAAAGCATAAAAGGAATGAAAATTAAAAAGGAAGAATTCAAACTACAAGCTTTTGCTGATGACTTAGCTTTTATTCTGGAAGATCCGCTAGAAACAGCTCCAAAGTTTTTGGAAAAGATAGAGACATATGGTGAGGTGGCTGGTTTGAAAATAAATAAAGATAAAACAAAGATTTTGACAAAGAACATGTTACTGAGACAAAGAGAAGAACTGACAGACCTCTTGAAAATCCAAGTTACGAATAAGGTTAAGTATCTGGGGATATATTTGACAGCAAGATGTAGCATATTAAAAGAGAATAATTATATTAAACAACAGATAGCTACAGACTTGAAGAAATGGGAAATTGTCATTAATAGGGATAATTTCAACAATTAAGATGAATATTTTACCCAGAATTCTATTTCTGTTTCAAACAATACCAATTAGGCTTGGAAAAGACTATTTTGAAGATTTAAATAAAATCATGTTGAAGTTTATATGGCAAGGTAAAAAAGCCAGAATAAAACTAAAGCTTTTGCAAGATGCTAGAATTAGAGGAGGTTTTGGCCTGCCTAATTGGGAATTGTATTATCAAGCTGCAAGTTTGATGTGGGTCAAAGAATGGATAACATTAAGAAAGCATAAATTGTTGACACTAGAAGGTCATGATTTGCTGTTGGGCTGGCATGCTTTTTTATGGTATAAGGGAACTAAAACACAGGGTTATTTTAGAAGGCATTATATATGGGAGTCTTTGTGATTAAACTGGGAGAAGATAAAAAAACAATGTTATTTGAAAATTCCAGTTTGGTTATCGACTATTAAAGCATTTTCCTATCCTATAATTTATAAGAAGGAACAAACAGTTAGATATGGGGAACTATTGGATGAAAAGGGTGAATTTAAATCGATTCAAAACTTAGAGAAACAAGGTATAAGGATGAATTGGTTTTCATATGCGCAAATACATTCAAGGTATGATGAAGATTCTAAAACGGAGGGATTCTATGATGAACAGACTGACTTAGATAAGATCTTGATGGGTATACTGATGAGAAGGTGATTAAAAAAATTATATGGTTATTTACTGGGAATTAAATTAGAGGAAAAACAAGTTAAAGAAACTATGATTGTTTGGGGGAAGAATTTTGGATATGGGATTGATTTAGAGAAATGGCAAAAATTGTGGTCTCAACATTATAAAATGACAATGTCAACAGCATATAAAGAAAACTTGTATAAGATGTTTTACAGGTGGCACTTTCCTCCGACAAGAATAGCAAGAATGTTTAAGAACAAATCTGAAAAATGCTGGAAATGTCATCAGATACTAGGCTCATATTACCATATGTAGTGGACTTGTGAGGATATAGAGAAAATATTGGACTAAAATTCGCATGTGGTTGGAAAAAAATGACAAAGAAACACATAGACTTGAAACCAGAGATATTTTTATTGGGAATTTTACCTGATACATATAGTAAAGATTTGAAATACCTGATTGTAAATGAATTAACAGCAGCTAGGATTGTATTTGCTAAAAACTAGAAGAATGAAAAAATACCATTACAGGAAGAAATTATTAAGAAAATACTGGAATGTGCTGAGATGAGTAGATTGACATTTGAAATTAGGGAGCAAGAGGATAAACAATTTTATGAAATTTGGGATCTTTTTTATCAATGGCTAGATGATAAAATACAATAATAGAATATTTAGAATGTTAGACAGTAAGGAATATCTTTACTTTTTTCTTGTCTTTATTATTTGACACTTTATTTATAAAGTGTTTTTAGGATTGATTTGGAATGAATATATGATTCATTAAGGAATAAACTGTTTAAAGTATTGTTATCTCATAAAGCATGAATAATTAAAAGTATCGTCAAAAGTTGTTTTTTTTAATAGCGATATTAGGATATATAAGTTTGGATTGACAATATGAGTTGATATGTAACATAATTGTAATTGAGACTACAAAATGAATGCACAAAACTGATGAACCAACCGACACGCTGGATGTACATATGAGAGTTGATGTTTAATGTTTTGTTTGTCTTGTTTGTTTGTAGAAAATCAATAAAATTCTTTTCAAAAAAAAAAAAGAAGTAGAATATTTTTTCTAAGGCAGCAATGCAATTTAGAATTTGAAAAGTATAAATGCTTCTTACATAAAGATAAAACTGTTAAATAATGCCTATGATTCATATACTATATATTCATCACTTATGGAAGGACTTCCATATTGCTTTGCCAAATGCATTTGAAATAGAGGAAAATCAGTTAATGGATTATGGTACAATGTAGACTACAAACAGTTTTTTGATAATTAACACAAAATAATATTAACAGTAATATTCTGTGCAGGCATTTGAATTTCTGCTGTCACCCACTCATTCTGGCATAATTTTATCCATGAAATGTTTGTGTCACTTGAGTTAGTAATATCATCCCATATTCCCACTACAGACTTAACTTCAGTTTGTCATCCGGTAGCATTCACAGTTCATCTGTTTGTCAATTTTTACACATTTCTTTTGCAAAGAAGGAATATGCTTACCTCTGAAAAGAAAGAATGCGTGGAAGTCTATCTACACATTATGCAGAGTCAGATGGTAGATTGTGATGATAAAATTCTGGATTCTATCTGACAAAAAACAGATGAGCATAAGAAGAACTGTGTTGGATGAAATCAAAAGGCTCATTTGCCCAGAAGTCTGTTTCTATAGCAGCCAAACCAGAAGTTGAAAGGAAAGCAAGAAGTCAAAGGCAAGAACATTTCCTTACTGATGGACTCCAATAATGGTCTGTAATAAAGGAAGTATTTTAATAATCATTTTGTTAAATATTATAATTAATGATAAAATAATATAAATCACAAAAAGAAAATAATAAAAAGAAAATATAGAAAGTACTATATAGAAAGAAAATAGAAAAAAATAAATATATAGCAAAAAATAAAAAAAATATACAGTGATAAATTTTCCCTTATTTGCAACATGTATAAACAATTTTAACAATTTATCATAACAATTTTTTCATCCACATAACTCCTCTTCTCTATAAACAGATCATTTTTTTAATATAAATTTTATTTGGGTTTTCACAAAAACATAATACAAATAAAACATTTTTTTTTTAGAATAATAGCATGATCCTGGGTTATCACTTCTTCAAATAGACACAATTTCAATTTCATATTCATCTTTGTGTTCTATTCCGTATCTTATTACTATTTTAACATTTTCTCCATAATTTTTCCACTCCCTTGGTTTTCTCAACTTTATTTTTAATTATCTCATATCTAAATTAAATTATATATCTTTTTCTAAGTTTCAATGTCTTTCCAATCATTATATTTATACTTTTGTCTGTCCTGTTTCAATTTCATATTATCTTTTCTCATTAAATAAATTTTCCCCTGTGGTTACTAATTGGAGTATGACACCTTCATATCTTTTAATTTTATCCATTCAACTCTTATTTAAACTTCAATTTATGCCTTTAAAATTATAACATTCAATATAGTACATAACTTCCAATCGAATTCTGCTTGGTACATTCTTAAAATACACACTATGTTCTTTAAAATATATATATATATAACAATGGTAAATAAAACACTCGTTCCATTCAAATTCAATTCTATCATTAATATTAGTTAGAATCTTAACATCTTTACATTTCTTTTCAATTGAATACCATACTTCCTTGTGAAAACTTACAAACTTTCCATAATTAATTCTTTTTTTTCATATTTCTCTTCACTTATATTTTTATAAATCATTAATAATAATTAAAATGTTTCCATCCTTTCCTAATTTCATTCTCTCATTCACTTTATTTCATTCTCTCATTCACTTTATTTCATTTATTTATTTACAAACATTTCACTGCATTACAATAAGTATTTTATCCATCATTTTAATCATATATTGTTTCATATTTCTAAAATTATTTTTATTTCTAATATAACATTGCTATCTTATGTACCTTTGCAGAATCCTTTTTTCAATTAAATTTTCACCCATTATCACTAAATAGGCTTATATTTTCAATCCTTATAGATTTTCCCTGTTTCTCTATATCTTGTTTCTATCTTTTATAACTTCTTTTCCTTTCCTTCTTGTCTCTCTACTTCTAATTCTCTCTTCTGTGATCCTCTCTTTTGTTGCTTCCTAATATTGTTAATTATTTTTCAAACTATTCTTTTTTCTGGTTGTTTTTTCAAATCTTAAACTTTTAACTCTCTTCCCCCCCTTTCCTTTTTTCCCCCACATAAAATTACTTGATCATTAAAGATGGCTTCTTCTTTGTCCCAACCTTCTTGTTCAACAAGAATTTCTTGTTGTTTCTCATAGTTCCAGATCTCCATTTCTAAAAATTGAAATACGAAGCCAAAAGAACCTCTTTCTTCTTGTGCATCTTCTTTCGTTTTTAAGTTCTATTTACAGATCTTCTAAAAGTGATGCCATTTTAAACATTTTTAAACAACCACTGGATTGATTTTAGTCATTTAAATCCAATAGCCAAAAATCCAAAAAATCACCAAGTAATCCAAATAATCCAAAGCTGTTTCTTCTTGCTTCTTTTTTCCACTTTCTCTTCCTGGGGTTCTATTATTTCATTACAAAGTTTCAGTTAGAATATATCTTTTAGGAATCTTGTTAAGGTTTCACTGTAGGCTCCTTTTAGTTCCAGGCAGTTTTTCCAGATCCCTTTTATTCGTTTTTCCAGATCCCTTTTATTCTTCCCTTTTCTCTCCTTTCCTGCTTTTAAAGGTTTTTGAGTATCCAAAAGTCTTTATTATCCCTTTGACATTTTATTTTCAGCTTAAATGCTTATTGACGTCAAAGTGGATTTTTGTCAATTTCTTACTTAAATCTCTTAGCTGTCAGTATAAGGAAGGGAAGAAAAAAAAAGCCAAATCCTTTCCCTACCCTCTCTCCTTCGCTGCTTCAAAGTGTTCTTTGGGAACAATGTTATTTTTTTATAGTTCAAATTCCAAGGTACCTTACATTGTTGCTTTTTCAGTTTAACCCAGTCAACCAAAACTTTCTCTTCTTATCTTTCTCCAGCACTTTCCTTTCCGGTTGAGTTCTTCTTTGAGGTGGTCATTTCTGATCAATGCTGCAACTGCCTTCAGGAAAGGGAAATGGCCAGCAGAGGAGGAGAGATGCGGCTCTCTTCAACCCTGCTTGTGGTCTCCCCCCTCTTCACCACCTCTATGGGATGGCTTAGCCCCGAATCCAGCCGGCTCAGGGAGCACCAGCAGTGAGCATAGATCAAAACTGCACATGATCACGGATTTCGGTCTGTTGCCAAAGAAGCTCAAACCAGAAGTCCCAGAAACATATCCTTAAAACCATGATATTCAATCCTGTTCAGCAAAAGTCCATTAAGGGTTATCAGAAACAACTTGTCTAGTTGAATTTTGATTAAATAAATCCATTTTATATTCTTAACTTTTATAGTCATTCAGTCATTCATCAGACTTGTATGCCACCCATATAACATTTCTTCTTTATTAGAGAAATTCCTTTTACTTTTAACAATCTTAATATTTAATTTCTTCAAGGTATAACCTAAAGTTTGTCTCTCTTTTCATTTTTTTTGTTCCTTCTCACAAATCCTTAAGGACTTTAATAGGTCTCTTTTATAAATTCAATATAAGAAAGTATTGCTTGTTCTGTTTGCCACTTATATATCACTTTATCAATAACTGAGAAGCTTATACAAAGCCTTCAAGAATTTATGAGAGTACCCCTAACGAACTTTATATTCTGAAAGATTGGTTTCCCATTTTTTTGTCCCTTTTCTCCCATCTCCCCATAGGTATGTGAATTGCTTTACATTGAAAAAACAAACACTCTCCTCTCTACCCATCCAACATGCCCTTTTTCTCTGTGCTTCTGTAAAGTTCATCTTTAATAAATACATAAGACAACAAGCAACACACCAAACTTTGGGAAAAATCAATTTTCCCATTTTACATTTTCTTAATTCATTATACTTTATGACTTAAAAAATGTCCTTTATCCTTGCGCTGACACTGTTCACTGATAAGCAACATTTCCTACTAAAAAGTATAATCTGTTTCTAGGATAAAAATAAGAAAACAATATGCAATTATAGATGCAGATTACTGCCCTGCTGCCTGGCAAAATGGATTTTTATCTATGGAAAGAAAGTACAGAGGTAGTGGACGTTAGATAGGCAGGTCAATAGAAGAGGCAAGACTATGATTAGTTGAGAATGTAGCATTATTGAAGATCCCGTGTAAAAAGTCTGAGCCATAGCTGGCTCCGGCTTTTTTTTTTTTTGGAAAGAAGATTTTATTAATTTTCTACAAACAAACAAGACAAACAAAACATTAAAACATTCAACTTTCATATGTACATCCAGTGTGTCAGTTGGTTCATCATTTTTGTGCATTCATTCTGTAGTCCCAGTTACAATTATGTTACATAACAACTCATATTATCAATCCAAACTTATATATCCTAATATCACTAAAAAAAAAAAAAAATTATTGACTATACTTTTAATCATTCATGCTTTATGAGCTAACAATACTTTAACCAGATTATTCAACAAATCATATAATCATACCAAATCAATCCTAAAAAAACCCTTTTTAAATATAATATCAAATAACAAAATAATAGCAAAATAGCAAGATAAAGATATTTCTTACTATCTAAAATATTCTATTATCGTATTTTATCATCTAGCCATTGATAAAAAAGATCCCAAATTTCATAAAATTGTTTATCCTCTTGCTCTCTAATTTCAAATGTCAATCTGCTCATCTCAGCACATTCCAATATTTTCTTAATAATTTCTTCCTGTAATGGTATTTTCTCATTCTTCCAATTTTTAGCAAATACAATCCTGGCCGCTGTTAATACATTTACAATCAGGTATTTCAAATCTTTACTATATATATCAGGTAAAATTCCCAATAAGAAGATCTCTGGTTTCAAGTCTATATGTTTCCTTGTCATTTTTTCCAACCACATGCGAATTATAGTCCAATATTTTCTAGCATCCTCACAAGTCCACCACATATGGTAATACGAGCCGGGTATCTGATGACATTTCCAGCATTTTTCAGATTTGTTCTTAAACATTCTTGCTATTCTGGTCGGAGGAAAGTGCCGCCTGTAAAACATCTTATACAAGTTTTCTTTATATGCTGTTGACATTGTCATTTTATAATTTTGAGACCACAATTTCTGCCATTTCTCTAAATCAATCCCATATCCAAAATTCTTCCCCCAAACAATCATAGTTTCTTTGACTTGTTCTTCCTCTAATTTCATTCCCAGTCTGCTTATCATAAAATCCCTCCGTTTTAAAATCTTCATCATACCTTGAATGTATTTGTGCATATAAAAACCAATTCATCCTTATACCTTGTTTCTCTAAGTTTTGGATCGATTTAAGTTCACGCTTTTCATCCAAAAGTTCCCCATATCTAACTGTTTGTTCCTTCTTGTCTCTAATTTGTCTCTTTGGCAGAAATCCATTCTGATCTGGGTGAATAAAATTATTTAAATATTTTTTAAGTCTTTCTGCTAAAATTGAAGCAAAGATTTTATAGTCTGCGTTCAATAAAGAAATAGGTCTATAATTCTTAATTTGCAGTGGGTCAGTCTCTTCCTTCGGTATAAGTGTAATATAAGCCTCTGACCATGTTTGGGTATCATCTTCTTTAACATAACTTCATTCATAACTTCTAACAATGGGATGCTCAATGATTCTTGAAATGTTTCATAGAATTCTGCTGGAAGCCCATCTGGACCCGGTGCTTTCCCATTATTTTGTCTCTTAAATGCTTCATTTAGTTCCATCATTGTTATATTGCTTTCTAGCATTTCTTCAGTCTCTTTAGGTATCTTCGGTAAATTAGCTTCCTGTAAATACTGTTTGACTTTTTCCTCATCAATATTCTCTTGTTTATCTAGTTGCCCATAAAAATCTCGAATAATTTCTTTTTTCTCCTTATTCCCATAACAAACTTGGCCTTGTTCATCTATTAACTTCAATATTTTTCTTGATTCCTTCTCTTTTCTCAATTTATATGCTAGCCATCTACCTGGTTTATTTGCATCTTCAAAATAATTCTGTTTAGAGTTTCTGATTTTCTGTGCCAGTTCTTCTTTCTCTATTAATTCCATTTTATGTTTAATTACATCCAGCTTCAATTTAATATCCTTTTTCTGTGGCATTTTCTGTAATTCTTTTTCAAGAATTTTATACTCATTTTCCAAGGCCTTAGAAGCTTGCCTTTTCCTAATATTTTTTTTCTTGTATAATCTATTATCAAACCTCTAGCGTATGCCTTCATTGTATCCCACACATTCTGCGTTGAAGTATCTTCTTTTTTATTTTCTCTAAAGAAAAAAGCCAATTCCTTCTCCATCCATTGTATAAAATCTTTCTCCTTTAATATAGTATTATTTAATGTCCATCTCGATCTTTTTTTTTGTCCCTTCCATTTAATTGTCATTGGGCTATGATCTGCCCAAGTACTTGTTTCGATGTTTGTTTCTTGAATATTGGATATTAATTCTGTTGAGATCCAAATCATATCTAATTTGGACCATGATAGATGTCTATTTGAATAAAAAGTATATTGTTTAGCTTTAACATTTCTTTCTCTCCAAATATCTTTTAAAGTTAATTCATCTGTCATTTTAAAAAAAGATTTAGGGAGAGCCTTTCTATTTTGCTTTGTTGTTGTTGCTATATACTCCAATTTATTGTCCACAATTCCATTAAAATCTCCCATCATAATTATATTAACATAGTCCAGTCCAATTATTTTCATGTATAGCTTTTTATAAAACTCTTGTTTATCATTCGGAGCATAAATTGCAATCAAGAGTATTTTTATATTATTGCCCATTATTTCTACCATTAATACTCTTCCATCTTCATCCGTGTAAATCAATTTTGCTGGGATGGCCTCTTTAATGTATAGAACCACTCCTCTTTTCTTACATTGAGTCAAAGAAGTAAATATTTTCCCCAATTTTGGCTGTACTAACAATTGTTCATGTTGTTTTTTAATATGAACTTCTTGTAGACAAATTATATCAAATTTTAATTTCTCGAATTTATGAAAAGTTTTCCTTCTTTTAACAGCTGAATTAAGTCCATTTATATTCATTGTAATCAGTTTTTTTTTCTTCCATGATTATGCTTTATATTTAGGTCTAACCGCTCTCGTGGATCTCACTTCACGCTGTTCTTTGCTATCCATCTGTCCCCCTATTGCTCCTTTCTCTTTTTCAGTCTCCAGTTGTTCCTCTTGAAACTCAATTAATGAGACCTCTTTCTCTGCCTCCTCTCTTCTTCCTCCAAAAAATTCTGCATGGAAAAGTTCCGCTTTCTCAATTGAATCAATTCTATATCTCTGCTCTTGCCACCTAAACATTAGTCCTTCTGGAATCAGCCATCTATAATTCACTTCGTTTTCCAATAGAATTTTGGTCAGAAATCGATATTCTCTTCTCATCTCTCTCACTCTTCTGGGTATTTGTTTTAAAACCACAACCTCTTTACCTTTGTATTTCAATGTTTTCTCTCTTACTACTTGTAATATTTGCGTTTTAATGGATTTTTTTGGTAAATCTAATATGGACTTCCTTGGGTAATTTATTTCTCATCGCATACCTTGTATAGACTCGATATATCTCATCTATTCCATCCATCATCTTTTCCTCTGTAATTTCCAAAGCATCTGCCAAAATTTCTATCATTACCGCTGCCAAATTTTCTCCTTTTTCCTCTTCTATATTTTGAAATCTGAGGTAAAATTCTGACCTTTCCTTCTCCCACCTCAACATCCCACTTTTTTCTTGTTCAACCTCTCTTTGTTTTCCTTCTTCCTCAATTTTTTGGAATCTCTCCTCATACTTGACCATCATTTGTTTAATGTTTTCCACTTTTTCATCAGTCTTCTCTATTCTTTGTTCAATATTTTCTGATCTTTGTTCAATATTTTCTGTTCTTTGTTCAATATTTCCTGTTCTTTGTTCAATGATGTCTGATTTTGTCTTGAGATCTTGGATTCCTTGCATAATCATCTGTAAAGTTACTCTTTCTTGTTCCTTATCTTGCTTCAACATTGTCTGAATTAAACGTTGTCCTCCAGCTGGTGGGGAAGCAGAGGTAGAAGTAGAAATGCCAGATGGTATTGGTTTCCTGCTCATTTCAATGCTTCCAAAGCTTCAAATTCTTCTTGACTTTTAATCCAACTGGTAGATCAGCCAATTATAATCCAAAATGGAAAACTCCAATAATAAAAGACACGAAACCAAAAAAGAAACAGGAAAAAAGGAAGAAGAAAGATCTTCAGGTTCTTCTAGACCCTAATCCAATTACGAAGTAGTCCACCATAAAAAAGAAAAAATAGAAAGGAGAAAAACAAACAAATCCAAAAATAATAATATTGATTAAGAGCAAAAAAAAAAAAAAAAGCAAAAAGAGAAAAAACAAAAAGTTCCTTCAGGTTCTTCACACCTTAATCCAGTTGAAAAGTCTCAATAATCAAAAAAGAAAAAGAAAGTGGTCCAAAAACATAGATAGGAAAAGCAAAAAAGTCCCAATAAAAAAGAAAAGAAAAATAAAGAAAAAACTCTGAGGCTTTCCCTTTAAAATAAAAGGCAGAAATAAGAATATTACAAGAATTGAAATTTAGAAAAAGGCTGGCGAATAGGGTATATATATATATATATATATATATATATATATATATATATGAAGGCACACTGCACTTTATTTATTTATCCAAGGCTCTTGTTATGACTCTCTTCTCCAGCAGCTTCATAGCCAAACCTCAAGTGTTGAATTATTGGTAACAGTCCAGGAAAGCACCTGCAATAATATTTTGCTGTGCTCTCCCTCTATCTTATCACATTAAAATGTCCTTGAGAAGAGGTCTTTTTGCAATTCTCTCCAATTCAAATAAAATACTTTCAAACCTCTAGTTGGCAGTGTTGCAAAGTTTCTTTATGCTCTTCCTCCCCCCCAGCCAGAAAAAAGGAGTAATATATACAGAAAAAAGAAGAAGAAAAAATAGCCAAAGGGAGCCTCTATCCTAAAGAAAGTTAAAAAATCAGAGGGAGCACAAATATATATATATAAGAGAAAATTCAATCCGGTTACCTACAAAGTCACACTAAAGTCCCCCAAAAAAAATATTGAGAAAAGAAAAAAAAAACCCCAAGCCTCAATTTGACATCACTTTAAAAAACGCCGCTCAGACAGTTTCAGTCAAAAAAAAAAAAAGTCTCACAGATTTCTTCTTTGTTCAGGTTGTCCTTTCCAACCTCAGCGAATTTACAACACAAAAGAGTTTTTCTCACCCAACCGTCACACTTCTTTCCAGCCACTTTCTTTCCGGAGCTGTCCCGACTTCAGCAGCTGTGGAGGCTGCCTCTCCGCCACCAGCAAAAGGGCTTCTTCCAGATCAAACCAGAGATTTTGCGATATCTCTGGGATCCTGGAACAGTACCCTTCTCAATCCCCATCTCTACGGGACGGTTTAGGTCCGTTGGGACCAACCAGGGGCGAAAATATCGGCTGCGATCTCAGAGCTCCGAGATCACAGCTGTATCGCCGAAACGAAGCTCCGCCTTCTCAGCTGGCTCCGGCTTTTAAAGCCAGAGCTGTCTGCGAGTTCAGCCACTGTTGCAGCTTCAATATTCGCATCGGAATTTCCAGAAAATGAGTGGAGTCTGAGGTCAGACTCCATTCCTCATGAATATTTAACAGTGGATAGGCCAAGTACATATTATCTCAAAACCATTGTACCATGTTTTCAAAAATCCTGGAATACCATAGAACTACCAGAGGATTGGAAAAGAATTGATGTGGTTTCTATCTTCAAAAAACAAACAAACAAACACAGGAAACTACAGATCAAATAGCCTAACATCAATACCTGGGAAAATGCTGGAAAAAAATAATAAAAAACAGATCTCTGAACATCTAGAAACAAATAGGTAATTATAACAAGAAGACACCATGAGTTTGTTAAAAACAGATCATGCCAAACCAATCGTATTTCATTCTCTGAGAAAGTGACTAAATTAGAAGACCAATGAAATGCTGTGGATATAGTACACTTAAGACTTCAGCAAGGCATTTGACAAAGTAAATCACAACTTACATGTTGGAAAGCTAGAAAAATGGATGGATTTGTAATTAGCTGACAAACCATACTCAATGAGCAAGTCCTTAATGGTATTACATCTACATGGAATGGAGTACCACAAGGTTCCATCTTAGGCCCAATACTCTTCAATATCTTCATAAATGATTTAGATGGGGGAATATAAGGGGAATGCATCAAATTTGCAGATGACACTAAGATAGGAATAGCCAACATCCCAGAAGACAAGGTCAGAATCAAATTTGAACAATAGGCCCTATCCAACAACATGAAATTTAATGTGGAGAAAAGCAAGATTTTACACCTTGGAAAAATCAAAGGTAGAAATACAGAGTCGGTGAAACTGGGCTCAAAAATTGGAGTTCTAGTGGATGATCTCTTAAACATGAGCGCCAATATGCAACAGCAGCCAAAAATGCTAATACAATCTAGTGGCATAGAATCAAAATCAGATGAAGTATTAGTACCACTTTATAAATCCTTACTAAGACCACACCTGGAATACTGCATCCAGTTTTAGTCATCACATTACAAAAAAAAAAATGTTGAGGCTTTGGAAAAAGTTCAAAAAAGAGCAACTGATTAAGGGCATGGAGACAAAAACATATGAAACAGTTGCAGGAATAGGGAGGGCCAGTCTAGGAAAAAGGACTATGGGGGACATAATAGCAGTATTCCAGTATTTGAGGGACTGCCACAAAGAAGAGGGGGTCACCTTATTTTCCAAAGCACCATATTTTCCAAAGGAAGGTAAGAAGGAATTGATGGAAACTAATCAAAGAGAGAAGAAACCTAGAATTAAGAAGAAACTTCCTAACAGTGAGGAAAATTACCAGTGCAACAGTTTGTCATCAGAAATTGTAGGTGCTTCAACACTGAAGGTTTTTAAGAAAAATTGGACAGCCATCTGTCTGAAATGGGATAAGGTCTCTTGTTTGAGCAGGGGTTTGGATTAGAAGATCTCCAAGGTCTCCTCCAGCTCTATTCTGATTGATTGATGTGTTACAGATATGCTCAATCAGCTTGTTCGCCCCCCTTTCATTGCCTACTTTTTTTATTTGGCTTTAAGAATCCAGTAATCTGGACTTTAGCTTCAAAGTCTTCTCCAGATTGTACCACTGGGCCTATTGTGATCAGGTAAATAATGCACAGCTTTACTTTACTTCAAATGTGTTATCTGGAGTATAAAAGTTCTTGATCTGCAGTGTAAAAGGTTGCAGAAACACTTATTCAGTTTCTGAACATCTATGTTAGTAACTTGGCAATTCAAAATTTCTATTTCTTTTTTTTGAGCGTGGGAGAGTGTGAATATTTCTAGTTCTTAGAAGTGACTGTTTTGGCATGGATCAATGTATGAAGTGTTCCTTAATGTTATTCTGAAATTTTTTAACCTTCCAAAGCTTCTTTCTGGACTCAGATTTAATTTTCATTTAGCATGGTTTTAAATTGAAGATCTGAAAAACTGTCCATATTGCAGTCTCTAATCTTTTTAGATGGAAAATAATAACAAATTTCATAAATGCACCAAATGTGTAGGAAAACTTTACAGATTACCTTGCGCTATCATCTGCTCAGCACTAAATTTCCCTCAACAGGCGATATGAGCCCCTTTTGAAATCTTCCAAGAAGGGAGAATCTATTATGATTCTATATAGAGGCATACACCACTGCACAATAACTCTTAGCTATCCAATACTGTCTTTCATTCAGTTTCAGCACAGAGTTAGTCTATATCTTTTGGAACATAGCATTAGATGTTTGTAGGCTGCTTCCATAGGTCCTTTATGATTGCTCCATAGAACTTGGTTTCTAGAGCCTTGTTGCTGATAAATATTTATAACTATCCTTTGAACCAGTGGTGAGATTCAAAACGTTTTACCAGTGGTTCAGTGGGCATAGGTTGATGGGCGTGCTTTGTGCTTGTGCACACACTTTGCGTGTGCGCATGCACCAAACATGCACTTTGCGCAGGTGCAGAGGTGTTCCAACTCACCTCTTGCAAGCCTGCACTCTCCCGGTCGCTTCAGCAGCTGCCATGCAGCACTCTTCTGTGCCACACAAAGCAGCTGCGTTTCAAAAGCAGAAGATAAAGGTGAGTATGGGAGCCCAGGCAGGTGGGCCCAACAGCAGAGTGGTGGTGAGAACCAGTTCAGTCTCCACTGCTCATCGCCACTACCAGCTTGGTAGAACCAGGCCGAACTGGTAGCATACTGCTTTGAACCTTCTTTTGCCATATCCATTTTCAAGTAGATGCCTAGAGCTGGACATTGAACTCCTAGGGCAATCAAGCAATATAGAGAACAATGAAACTATTATTTTCTTTGATCTGGAGTAATATTTTTAATATTGTAGTGTAAGATTGCATTACCTTTTTACCTGCTACATCACAATTAAACTGGTTGTCAATAGTACTCCCAGAGTTCTTCTTGTAGACACAGCTGCCAAGCCGTGTTTCCTGAATCCTTTGCCTAGGAATATTGTTTTTTGTTAAAGTGATATAGAATTTCATTTTTATCATAGCTGAGTATCACCCTGTAAGTCAACACTGAAAGTGTCAAGTTCATTTTGAAACATGATTTGTGTGCTCAAAATCATTAATCTATCCTCCAGGTTAGCATCTTCTACTTATCTGATTTCCATCTCTAACACACGCACACATGCACACACACACACACACACACTGTCCCTGAGAATATTCAGTTGCCAATTCCAGTTCAGAAACAAAAATTGTTTGTTAGGACAAGGCTACAAGAATTATGGATAGTTATATGATTATATGATTTGTTACAGAATAAATTATTTAAAGTATTGTTATCTCATAAAGCATGAATGATTAAAAGTATAGTCAAAAGTGTTTTTTTTAATAGCGATATTAGGATATATAAGTTTGGATTGACAATATAAGTTATAATGTAACATAATTGTAATTGAGACTACAAAATGAATGCACAAAACTGATGAACCAATCGACACACTGGATGTACATATGAGAGTTGATGTTTTAATATTTTGTTTGTCTGTAGAAAATCAATAAAATTCTTTAAAGAAAAAAAGAATTATGGATAGTTCATCAGAAGTAGCTCATCAGAAGTTTGTGGACATGGTAGTGGCCTTGTGACTGGTTGAAAGTTTTGGGTATCTGTTCAGAATTAGAAGCCAGTTCAAGAATGTTTGAGCTCCCTGTTAACAAGTAACAATTTTTTGCAATTGTTGCTTGGCAATCAGTGCTTGACTGAGAGCCACTGAAGTTTGCACAACTGGGAGATGCAGTTGCTGAATCAGTGATGGAGTCAGTGGTAAGGTGGAGGCTACAGAAGCAATGCTCATTAGCCATCTTGGGTGTTTGAAGCATTGTTGCTCAACTACAATTTGATGGCACCAGGTCAGAAATGGGCCTAAAAGGCTAGTGTTGGCAATGTGGCAAGGTATTCCTTCGATGCTGTTTGCAAGAGAGTCGTCTGAACTGGAATTGGCAACTGGAGATGTCTCAGGATTAAGGAACTCTGGAAGACAGTACAAAATGGCAAAGGGAACTAAAGTGGATCAGTAGTCTATTGTTTCTGCCTGTGCCATATGCTCCATTAGAGTGTAAAGTTCTTGGTCCCTTCTCTGAAACAATGCCATCTGATGGACCTAGGGGGCATGACTTTTCTGATGTGATGCCTATTTAGTGGAATGAACTGCCTTGAGATTTGACTTATTCTGTCCCTGTTAGCCTTCAAGCAGTGTAGAGGATGCCAGAATGTTAAGTGAGTTGTCCCAGAGAGCAGGGTATATGTTATTATGGCCTGTGTAATTTGTTCTTGTTATTGACTTTTATTGTTATTGTTAGGGAATGGTAGTATTTTTTATACGTTATGCACTGTCCAAAGCTACATTTTTGTGAGTTGGACAACTATACAAATCTTAAGATAAATAAATATTTCTCTATTCCTTCTCAACTTTTCTGGGAACTTGTTAATCATCCTCCCTATCCAGATTACTTTTGCTATTTTAATTCCTGAGGGTTGTTTTGGCTGAATTTCATATACAGTTGCCAAGGTCTCTCTACTTAGTCTGCATATTCCTTAGGCCAGTGTTTTACAACCTCAACAACTTTAAGATCTGTAGACCTCAAGTTCCAGGGTTCTCCAGACAGAATGAAACAGTCAAACAGATAAGTTGGAGATGTAGAGTACTTCCTGATGGCTTAACCAGCCAGTCTAAACAAGCATATATGCTTGCCTGTTCCTGCTCTATCTCACATTAAGAAGACTGGTTTTGTTTTCACCAGGAGCTAATGTCACAGTGTAATAAAGCCAAGAGAATCCATCACCTTTCTTAACTTGTTCCACATTAAAATAATACAGAAAGTATCAGCAGTCAAGAATGAGGTCAGTATCCCAGCACAATTTTCTGCTGACTTACAGACTGAAGGAATGCACTTTCAACAGAGGCATTGGCTGTGTCCATAGATGCTGTCCCTGAGGGTGTCTGACATCTTCAGTCTATCAACTAATTCCTCTGTCAGCTGGAATTAGGCAGGGAAGTTCCTGGAATGGGCTTGGGGTGGAATTATCTGAGTTTTTAAAAGGGGCTTCTTTTAAATTTTCTCCCATCCTGGCAGCTGCTCACCCATACCACCACAAGGCTTCAGAAGCAGAGACTGAGGGTAAGGAAGAAGATGGTGAAGACCAGAAAGGAAGATAGAAACTTCTGGCAAGAGGAAGAAATTTGGAGAAGTTAGAGTGTAATTATGATGCTTGTACATATTTACAAAAGGGCAAAGGGTAAGAGAAGAGAAAAAGACAGCAGTGGCCAAAAAGGATGAACTTAGGCAGCAAAACAATATGTGAAAAAATGAAAAGATGAAAGAGAAAGAATGCTTATGAGAGAATAAAGTATGGAATCTGGTTTGGAAAAGTTAGTTGTATCTTGGGAGGACAGGAAAATAACAGCCCTTATTTACTATTTGCTTTGTTAGACTTTGTGTTTTCAAAATGAAAAGACCAAAACATTTTTGTTGTTTCTTAAAGTGAAGTAAATAAAAACTGACCAATTGATCACTGCTGAGCAGGCTGCTTGTGCATAATGACAATGATAAATACAGAGTATTCAGTACAACAAACAGTTCATCTGAAATTCCAACTGTGAGTCTTGTTGGTGGAAAGGAAAGAGATCCAATATTTCAAATGGAAAATATGAAATGGCTAGTTGTTAAAAACAAGCAGTATTTTGAAACTGTTGCAGCTTAAGTTAAAAAAAAGTTAAGCAATTTTAAAGTACAGAAAATGGATAGACTATTTATTTGTTGGGCACTAATGAAAAATCCTGAGAAAGTCCATTGCTAAATGGAAAAATGAGGGGGGAAATTATTCTCAACTACATTTTTTAAAATGAAAAATATAATAAAAGATTTAGAAAAGTTATTGATTTCACTGACAGCATTACCAGAAAAGAGATGAACATTTTAGCTATATATTTAAATAGTTTACAGTTGCAAAATATTCCACATATTGAATTGTAAAGATAGAGTTGATAGCAATTTTCTTCATTCACAATTTCCAGCAACTTATTTTATTGAATATATTTCATTCCAAAATAAAAGTCAGAAAGATTATGAACAGGAATGAAAAGATGTATTTCAATGAAGTATCAGCAATAACTATAAAGTATGTTGATAACAATTTTCCAATGTGACCAATAATAATTTTTATTAATCTGGTTGAACTTTTCTGATAGCTGAGAATATATTCAGTATCCAGTAGAATATTTAAAGCTACATATGTTGGATGAGCAATATTTCTCAAAACAAATCACACTGCATTTGCTTCTTATAATGCCAGCAGCATGCTGGGCAGAAAATCAGATGTTTCCTAGAGATATAGTGAACAATTTTCAATTCATTGTAAGCCACTGTTTAAAGCATTGGTTGCAGTGGTTCTCAATAATGGCAGTAAACAGGAAGTAAATAATTTCAAATATTTTTGGAGGAAATCTACTCCATTTACTGTGTCATCCGTCTAATGAACATATAGTATCCCATGAAATAGAGATTTAGAGATAAAAAAGGATAAATGAAGAGTTTTTGATTCTTTTTAGGTTTTTTTTTATGTAACTGAATGGTTTCAAGTTGAAAATAAATTAACATATTTGAAACTGACATCAAAAATTGAAATCAATTCTTTTTTTGTAAAAGTTTTATTGGGTTTTTACAAAACATAACAAATAAAACATCTGTTTTTTTAGAACAGCATGATTCCAAGTTATCACAACTCCAAACAGACATAATCTCAATTACATATTCATTTTATATATTCAATTTCATATCTTATCACAATTTTATCAATTTCTCAATAATTGTTCTCTTCCCTTTCCTTAACCTTCTTTTATAATTATCTCATTTCTTTCTAATTCAATTACATTTCTTTTCGTAAATTTCTATATCTTTCTATTCATTATACTTGTACTTTTGTATGTCCTGTTTACAATTTCATATATTCTTTTCCATCATCATCCCAAAAGAGAGAAGGAAAAAGATAATTCCCTTCCCTTCCAGGCAGTAAAAAGCAAGATTCCCCCTATAATTGCCAAATAGAGTGTGGCACCTTTAAATCTTATAATTATTGTCATTTCAAATCTCAAACATTTAATTTATACATAATACAATTATAACATTCAGTTTCTAATATCTATTTTATATCATATAGCTCTCATCAACCAAATTCCACTTGGTACTTTCCCTTAGAAATATAGAGAAAAATATATATAAAAATAGTAAACAAAATAGTTATTCTATTCAAATTCATTCTAACAACTGGTATTGATTTCATTATAAATCTTTCACATTTCTTTTCAATTGTGTTTTATAAGTCTTTAAGAACAATTAAAATATTTCCATTCCTTCTTATTTTAGCTTCTTTTATCTTTATTCCCTCTCATTATTACATTTAATTATTAGTAAGCATAACTTTACATAACAATGTCAGTTTTATCTTGTGATTTAATCACCTGTTTCATTTCTAGCTCATTACTATTTCTACTATAGCAACACTATCTTTTGTACCCTTGCAGAATTCACACTTTTAATTTGATTTAACCATTATCTCTGTGTCTTTTAAATAAGCTAATACTTTTAATCCTTGTGTGTTTCCCGTTTATTTCCTGTTTTTGTCCCTTATAACTTCTTTTCCTTTTTATTCCCCCCCTTCCCCCCCTCTTTTTGTTCCCCTCTCTCTAATTCTCCCTTCTGTAATTCTCTTTTCTGCTTCTCCTTACTGTTGTGTTTATTTTTCAAACTATTCTTTTTTTTAGTTGTTTCCTCAAATCTTAAATTTTTAACTCCTTTTCCCCCTTTTTTCCATTTTACCCCACATCACATTACTTGATCATTAAAGATGGCTTCTTCTTTGTCCAACCCTTCCTCTTGCTCTTCAAGCATTTCTTGTTGTTTTTCATAGTTCAAAATCTCCATTTCTAAGAATTGAAATACGAAGCCAAAAGATCCTCCTCCCTCTTGTGCCTCTTTTTCATTTTTTTAAGTTCCATTTTCAATTCCTCAAGGAGTACTGCCATTGTAAATACTTTTAAACAACCACCCGATTGACTTTAATTAAAAATCCAACACCCAAAATTCTAAAAATTATCAAGTAATCCAAAACTGTTTCTTCTTGCTTCTTTCTTCAACTTTTCCTTTCCAGGGGTTCTGTTATCTTTTAATAAAGTTTCAGTTACAGTGTATCCTTTGGAAGTCTTTTTAAAGTTTCACTGTGAATCCCTTTTATTTCCAGGTGGCAATCTCTGATTCTTTCCAAGTTCCACCCTTTTTCCTCCACTCTTCTCCTTTCAAGGGCTTTAGAGTATCCATGAAGTCTTAATTTTCCTTTTGACACTTTAATTTCAGCTTAAAATTGCCTGTTAGTGTCAAAATAAATTATCACAAATAACTTACTTAGATTTCTTTTTTTAACATTCAAAGCTGATCGTAACTATCAATATAAGAACGAGGAAAAAAAGGACTTTTCCCCTCCTTTTGTCTCTTCTCGACCGCTTTAAATATCTTCTTTTAGGGATAACACTCTTAATACTTTTAATTCCAGGGTACCTTACTTAGATGTTGTCTCTGCTTAGCCTGGTCTATTAATCTCTCCCTTTTGTCTTCCTCCTGCTCAATCTTGTCTGGTCAGGTTCTTCTTTAAGGTGGCCATTTCTGACCACCACTGCAACTGCCTTCGGAAAAGGGAGTAATGGCCAGCCAAAGAGGCGAGATGCAGCTCCCCTCAAATCAGCTAGCAGTCTACCCCCTCTTTGCCATCTCTACAGGGTGGCTTCAGCCCTGAATCCAAAGGATTAGGGCACTCTGGCAGCGAGCACAGATTGAAACCACACACGATTGCGAATTTTGGTCCATTGCAAAGAAGCCCAAACCAGATATTAATCAATCTTAATATAAATCAGAAATAATAACTATTCTTATTTCTTATTTTTCATCCACAACTGTAAATGCAATTTTAAAAAATATAAAAGGTGTTAGCAATAGAGAAGCTAAACAAAGAATAATATTATAATGTGTGAAAGAAGTAAAACAGTGGGCCATAAAGCAGATTTATTGATCAACAAAATAATAGACAAGCCTTGGCATATTGAGATGAAGATCCTTTTGTCATGATTCATCATTTAGCAGCTACAAAGCTTATCCCAGAATATTTGAAGGCCCATCAGATAAGACTTCCTGTACTGAACCTTTCTAATCAAAACAGTCTGTATCTTTCAAAGTACAATATTTAAGTGTGGTTTCATGTAACATATCTTTAAGTATGAAATGGGATATTGTGTATTTATGCATTCTGTACAGGTCTTAAGAGCATGGAGAGGGGGAGGAACCTTTGTTAAGAAATTGGTAGCATATTTTGAGATCAGATCAACAATTTAATGTACTTTAATCCCTGGTTTTTCTTTCATCTTCTGAAAAGCAAAATGAATTTGTCAGAAAGGTGGACCAGAAATTTCTTGAACTTCTCATTTCTATTTAATTTTGCAGCAGAGATTGGGGCAAAGTTTCCAATTACCACTATAATTTGTCCACTTGAGAAGTTGATCAGTTGATTTAGAAAGGGATTGTGACATTGACTTAGCCTAGAAAATTTTGCAATGAATCAGTGTTTTTTCATACTATTTTTAAGCAAACTCAAATATTTTCAAAATATTTCCATATTTATGGATTTAAGTGTTCTTATAATTAAAGAAGAGTTGGAAGGGACCTTAGAGGTCTTCTAGTCCAGCACCCTGCTTAGGCAGGAAACCCTCCACTATTTCAGACAAATGGTTGTCCAATCTTTTTTCCTTTTTAAAAAAATAAAAAACAATAAAACAGTTTTTGGCTCATAAAAAGGCCATATCTTTCTAAATAAGCTTATCTTAAAATATATATGTCATTCAATCATAAAGGTCAATTCTTTCAGAGATATAATGAAGTGTGTGTATGTGTATGTGTGTGTTTTTTTTACGTGTATATCTTGCAATGGTTTACTATGTACAGTATAATTAACTTACAAGGAAAGCAATCTTCCAAATAATAGAGTACATACTAATACTGAATTACTTTAAAATGTTAATTGCCTTCTCTCTTAGATTTCCAATGCCATGGGTCTGAAACAAACAGTACTTAACCTTTTGAACCTTGGATGAAGAGAGAGGTAGATATTTGCTTTTGATTGTCATGGTCTTTTCCTGAGCTGAATCAATAAGTACACTCTTATAGCTTTAAGTCATGATTCTAATTAGTCAGCCTCTCGGGTCCCATTTACAATGTAAAATCTAAGTCCAATGTGGATTTATAAAAATTCAGCAAGCAGTCTGAACCAATGCCAGCTCAATCAAATAATTAAAATGCCATAAGGCTCTCTCACTCTTTCTCTCTCTCTCTCTCTCTCCCTCCTTCCTCCCCCCCATGTGTGTGCGTGTGTGTATGTATGTGCATGTGTGTGTGTGTGTGTATATATATCACATACACACATATACATACACACACTCATGTTCGTATGCATGTACATCCTCTCTATCTGAAATGTCAAGCTGAATTTGAAATTATAAAGAAAAAATATATATTTTGAAGTTATGTTGGCTGAAATAAATTATCAGATTTAAAATACAGATGGAGATCCATAAGAAGACTCATAAACAGCTCTAGAGACATGAAATTTTCATTTTTACAGAGCTGTGATGGAAGTGACATGAAGAATTAGTCTTTTCTTTAGGCACTTCCTACTGAAGCTGAAAAGAAGTTAAAGATTAAAGCAATTGCAGAAAATGATTTACAGAATATTCATAGTTGAAAATATAAAGCAAAGTATGGAATGCAGAATTTGGAAATGAATGGAAGATTTCCTATAATGTTTTATTGCCTGAAGAGAAAAATACAAGGAGATTCCAGATTACCGTCCCATAAAGCAGCTTAAAAAATAAACCTGTTATATCTATCCAAGATATAAAACAGCCAGGAATATTGTAGGTAGGAAGAAAGAAAGAAAGAAAGAAAGAAAGAAAGAAAGAAAGAAAGAAAGAAAGAAAGAAAGAAAGAAAGAAAGAAAGAAAGGAGGGAGGGAGGGAGGGAGGGAGGGAGGGAGGGAAGGAAGGAAGGAAGGAAGGAAGGAAGGAAGGAAGGAAGGAAGGAAGGAAGGAAGGAAAAAGAAAAAATGGGCATTGGTATTTACCTGATACGCCCTTTCTCGTCGAGCTGCGTAGAGCATCCAGAGTGGGAGGTGCTCCAGTCTCCGCTCTTACAGGCTGAGCTATAATTGAGGAACGCTCCTCCTCCTCCACGTGACACCTCCGTAGCGTTCCCCAGTTTTACGAAGATGAGAAGACAAACAACTATCATCTCCTCTGAACTATTGTAGCAACTCACAACTACTTAACTGTTTGAATCATTGGCCGAAACAGGATTCTCCACCAGACGGACAATTTAGGGTGGGGCTGGATGCTCTACGCAGCTCAACAAGAAAGGGCGTATCAGGTAAGCACCAACGCCCATTCTCCATAGAGCTGCTGCGAGCATCCAGAGTGGGACATACCAAAGCATGGCCTGTCCTATGGGAGGGACTCCGTCCAGTTCGGAATATCCTCTGGATCTCTTGCCACTTGTTGAAGGACTCGGCTGTCAAAGGATGCTTCTGCTGAAGCAAAAAACATTGATTTAACAATGACGAATAAGGGGTGACGGAGACGCCCAGGTGGTCGCTTGGCGGATATCATGTATCGAAGCTTGGGTAGCCCAGGCTGCCGAGGTATCCGCACTCCCTGTAGAATGTGCGATTATTCCACTGGGAACAGGAAGCGCCTGAGTTAGATAGGCCTTGGAGATTGTCGCTCTGATCCAAGTGCCTACAGTAGATGGGGATACTTTGAAATCCAGCGTCTTTGGTTGGAATGACAGGAACAATGCTTCTGACTTCCTGAGAGGCTGAGTGCGATTGATATAAATACGTAATGCACGTTTGACATTGATGGAATGCCACTGCCTTTCCCTCTCTGGAGAAGGCCTGGGGCAAAGGTTAGGAAGAATGAATTCCTGTGATCTGCGAAAGGCTGAGTTAACCTTGGGCAGGAGGAAGGGTCTGGTCGCAGGACCACCCGATCAGCATGGAAAAACACAGAGATCCTTTCTAATGGACAGAGCTTCTATTTCAGATATCCATCATGCAGATGAAACTGGTATGAGAGGCACTACCTTGAACGTAGGGAATTGAAGTGATGCCTCTCTTAAGGGTTTGAAAGGCGGTTTAGACAGTGCCGTGAGAACCCTGTTAAAGTCTCTGGTTGGATATCTGTGTATCACTGGAGGATGCAAATTGGTGGCTCCTCTACAGGATGCCCTGATACGAGAGTGGTGTGAAAATGGTTCATAGGATCACCACAAATTACCGTTGATCAGTCTGCCATCTGCCTTCGCAAGGTATTGAGGGAGAGGCCCTTGTCCAGTCCTTCTTGCCAGAAGGCCAAAATTTGAGCAGCCGCTGGAGGTAGCGGATTAATGTGTGATTTGTGGCACCATTTACAGACAATGATCCGGGTAGCGTTATATATCTGGGTAGCTGAGACTGTCTCACTGCCGAGATGGTCTCAATGACCTGTTTTCCACTGAGGATTTGGATGCTGAAGAGCTCCCTGGGATAGTGAGATCCTGCCCAGTGGGATCCTCCAGGGAGGGGCCACTGAAAGGTTACGAAGGTCTGCAAAACCACGGTCTCCTGGGTCAGCACGGGGTAACCAGGAGGAGTTCTGCCCTCTTGTGGATCAGCTTTAGGATCACTTTGGGGTTTAATGGTAGTGGGGAAAATGCGTATAAGAGCCCTGTGGGCCAGGGCCAACATAGGGCATTGTGATTCTCTGCCCCTTGGGGGGTACCTGGAGAAGAATCTTGGTACCTGGGCGTTGAGCGAAAATGCGAATAGGTCCACTAGGGGGTAGCCTAATATCACCAAGGCCTCCTCTGCATTATTATTTTGAACAGGGAGGGATGAAGGCGCCATCCTGCCTAGTCTAAGGTGGCCCTGTTCAACCAGTTTGCCTGAACGTTGAGACTCCCGATATGTGATCTGCCTTGACGGACAATAGGTTGGTCTCCGCCTAGTGACAGAGACACTCGGCCTCCTTCATGAGACGGATGTCATGTCTGCCCCCCTTGTCGATTGATATGCACCTTGGTCGTAATGTCATCTATCAGGACCAGTACGAGGTGCCCACATACTTAAGGAAGGAAAGTGTGTAGGGCCGGGTATACTGTTTGAAGCCTCCGCCAGTTTATATTGCACCTTTGCTCGGTTGCTGACCAGGTGCCCTAGCTGAGACCGAGTGGATATGGGCCCCCCATCTGGGTAGGCTGGCGTCTGTCATGAGGGTAACCCCTTGGGGGCTCCTGAAGAGATGCCCTTGTTGATCGCGGGTCTGGTCCACCAAAGAAGCGATGCGAGAACCCTTGAGGGAACCTTCACCCCAGCTCTTGAATTGCTCCTTCCGGTGCGATGATAAGGTAGCAGGAACCACTGTATAGATCTGGAATGGAGCCGGGCCCAGGGAACAATGGATATGCATGAGACCAATTTGCCAAGTAATTTTGATAAGAACAGTAATGGCGTCTTTCTTGTTCGCCTAATGTTCCTAACCGATTGCTGGATACTGAGAAATCTTTCAGGGGAAAGGAAGACCGTCCCTTCAACTGAGTCAATCACTGCCCCTAAGTAAGCTATTTGAGTGGGAGGGGTAAGTTGACTCTACTCCCATTGTACCAGAAGATCATGGGCTTGAAGAACTGAGAGGATGGATCTAGTGTCCCCTTCGGTGTGGCATTTGGTAGGAGAGAGAGAGGATATCATCCAGAAAACAGAGACTGCGGATGGGGAAGTCTCTGAAGTGAGCTGATAGGACTGCCAGAACCTTGGTAAAGATCCTCGAGGCCGAAGCTAGACCAAAGGGAAGGGCCACGTACTGAAAAGATTGACCAGTATAGCCAAGTCTCAGAAATTTGAAAAATGAGGGATGAATGGGAATGTGAAGATATGCTTCTGAGAGGTCAAAGGAGGTGAGCCAGTCTCCCCTCCTGGTGCCCTGCAGAATGGACTGAAGTGTAAGCATCTTGAACCTATGATGGACCACATTAAGCCTCTTCAATCTAGGGTGGGCCTCCAGCCTCCGGACTGTTTAGGAACTAGAAAAAGGTGGGAGTAGAATCCCTTTCCTCGGTGCGAGGATGGTACAGGCTGTATGGCTTCGATTTCGGTGAGATGTTGGTAGTGGCTTCTATGAGAACATGCTTAGTGCGGCCTCTGGAAAGAGGGGAAACCATGAAATGCTCCGGAGGGGGGGACTGAAACTCAAGGGAGAGGCCAAGTTTAACAGTGTCCCTAACCCAAATATCAGAAGTGGATGATCCCCATTGGTTGGCAAACTATGTGAGTTGACCGCCAATGGGGTAGGAGGCTGGAAGCCTTATCTAGAGTGCCAGGATGATCTACTTCCTGTGCCCCGGCCGAGTCTCCTGTAGTTGACCCCCCTCCTGTTCCTGACACCAGTGTCGCTCTGGTCCTAAAAAGCCGGCTGAAAGAGCGGGGTTCTCTGAAATCTGGGGAAGAAGGGAGCCTGATAGGAGATATGAAAGGATCCCCTTCAAAAGGGTTGGAACACTCTGGACTCCTGTCTGTGAAAGGGAGATGGGAAAAATTTCTTTTTACTTAGGCTCTTCATGAACAATGGTTCCGGAGCCAGACCAAATACTTTGCCTCCCGAGATGGGAGCAGAAGCCAATTCAGCTTTAATCTTAATGTCTGCCTGCCAGTGTTTAAGCCAAAGCAGCCGCTGGGCTGTAACATGAGAGGAGATAGCCCAGGAGGAAATTTTCGCGGAGTGGAAGGTAGCGTTGGCCGCAAATTCCGCTGTGGCCGTAAGCGTGGCAATGTCCTGGCCTGCCTGGTGTTAGAGGGGGGGACATGCTGCTTCAACTGACACAGCCATCTAATAGAGGATCGAGTGAAAAGGATGCGGCTGTGGCTGATCGAACGGCCCAAGCATCGGATTGATGCGCCTGACGTAACGCCGTCTGGGCCCACTTGTCCTCTGGCTTTAGGGCTTCCATAGCATCAGTTGGAGTAGAGGACGATGTTAGTCTCACTATGGGGTCATCCACCTCTGGGGTGTCTAGCAAGGAAACAAAATCCGCATCGAGATTAAAAAATCTCTTGTCCTGACTGGAGGAAGCAGAATGGGGCCCTGATGAGATCAACTGTTTTGCTACTAAGCCGGAGAAAATGAGTGGAGTAGGAATGACCTTGGTCTCCACGACCAGCTGCTTGAAAATAGGATCTTCTGGGTCTCCAGAGGCTGCTGGGGAGGTATTAGAGGGTAACTGGGACATCAGGCTCGAAATATTGTTCGCCTTAATTAGCAAGTACTTGAATAAATGGGGTTCAAAGAGGCCTATGAATGCGGGCTGCTCAGGGGGGATACCCTTATCCTCTGACATTTCTCCTTCCATCGGTTCCATCTCCAACAGGGGTTCAGAGTAGTATAAGGACCCCCTATCCGATCCTTCCACTTCCCTGAAGGGCACGAGGTCCATTTCCTCTTCCTCCACCCCTTCTGGAAAGAGGATCTCCCTTTGGGGAAGTATCTGACCATGGTGAGGTTCCGGTTTGGTGAGGTATCTGCCAGAAACTGATTCAACATCAGGAGCCATCGCTTGAGGACCTGACCTGGTCATCTGTTGGCTACCCTCCGCGATCCCTTGGCAGATGGCCAGCTGCCTCCATTCTCTAATGCTGTCTGGAATAAGGACCGTGGATGGTTCTTCTGGTCGCAATCCAGCAGCGGTCGTGAATGTAGCCTCAGTGTCTGGGAGACCTGGGGGCTCTGAGCAGGAGAACTGCGCCTGGAAGGAGAAAGTTGTTCTGGCAGAGGGGTGGGTTATGTGGAAGCAGAAGGGATGGGAAAATTAGGAATTGGGGTTACCGATTGAGAGCCCCTTGAACATTTATTAAACTCCTTCTCTAAAGCCTTGTGGCGCCTTAAGGCGTCCCTCTGAGAAGCTTTGGATGAGTCCTTGTCCCGTTTGCACAAATGGTGCGTCTTTGACCTAACCTTCAAGGAAGGTCCTCTGGGATTGTCCTCTGCCATAATCACAAAAAAGGAATAAAAAGTGATATTAAACAAAAAGGCGGTTGGCATGCCTGGGAGTTCGACCTACAACGCAGGCTGGCTGTCCTATAGTTGGGCCACGTCCCCCTTTTGAAAAAAAATTTTTGGTTGTAATGTAAATTATTTATAATCTTTATTTTATTTTATCTTATTTTGTTTTTTTAATGAGGAAGGAACCCAAAAAGGTGCCAATTGAAATCAAAAAAATTAATAATAATTTATTCTATTTTTCTTTTATTTATTTATTTATTGTTTTTTGAAAAAAGTAACAAAAACTAAGGGTTATTTCTGATTATCCAATGGACCAAATGAACGCTGAGGCCAGGAAAAAAACAACAACAAAGTAAAAAAAACAAAAAGCCTCCTGAGGCAGCCTCCCAAACAAAATGGGAAGTTGGTGCTTCGCCTCTGAGTGGGCTGCGGAAATTTAGCCAATGAAAACTAAAAAGGGGGCAACCGGGCACAGAACCACACTACTCTCTGAATTAACTAGGCTCCACATGGCCTGTCGGTCCCACTATGGGCCTTCAGAATCTTCACAGCAAGATAGTGAAAAAAGGAAAAAACAAAATGGCGGCCGGCCACGAGGCGCACCCAAAATGGCCGCCGGCACCAGCGCGAAGACTCAGAGACAACACAAGCCCCTCAACAACAACAAAAATTAGCCTGACTGCAGGCGAAACAAGGGACTGCGGAGAAGAAAGCTTGCCTTCTTCCAAGGATGTTCGTGGGGGGAAGGCGCAATGGAGCGCAATGGAGAGCGTGAACAGAAGCTGCTGCTTAAAAGCAGAATGGCTTAAAAGTGACAGAGAAGAAAGGAGGGGGTGTGGGGGGAGCAAAAGGCTCTAAAAACCCCCGTATCTCCCCCAAGGGGCGAAAAAACACTCCTTTAGCTAAATTTGGGACAAACCAACTGCGCAGGGATCAAGGAGAAAAAGGAGAGATCAAACCTGACAATTGGAGAGAGAAACACCTGGATCGGCCAAGGAGAAACTATTAGAGCTGCCTGTCTCTTGCGAGGCTGAGCTAAAACTGGGGAACGCTACGGAGGTGTCACGTGGAGGAGGAGGAGGAGCATTCCTCAATTATAGCTCAGCCTGTAAGAGCAGAGACTGGAGCACCTCCCACTGGATGCTCGCAGCAGCTCTATGGAGAATCAATCAATCAATCAATCAATCAATCAATCAATCAATCAATCAATCTCTGGCCAAATTTAGGCTTTGCTTTATATTTGGAATAATTTACAAAATGAGTTTGCAATAGGTTTTTTTTATTCATATTGCAATATTTGCTAAGATTCCCCTTTTCTGATGTACAGTAAAACAGTAATACTGAGAATCAGCAGTGACTGAGGAACCAATATTAGTGCTGTGTTTAAATAATGTGAATTCTGATGGATGACCATGGTATACAGATGAACAATTCAAGAAGTGAGATCAATGCCATGAGAAAGTTGTCTGGCCATTTTGCATTATATGTCAGAATGTTAACTGAGCAGAATGTGAGGATTTGCAAACTTTGCTTTCTTCCATCCTGTGATGATTTTGCAATTGTTTAAAATGTAGTAATAATAATGATCAGTAATACAATCATAACAACAACAATAATAAAAGGCTAGAGATTTAAATAATAAAGAAAAAAAACATTTAGTATTTTTGGAAGGTAAACTGCTTATTATTATTATTATCACTGCAAATGAGGAGGGGGATACCTGCATGGACCCATAAACAGTACACTTTATTTATGCAATTTATAGGCCATCTTAATCTGTTAGTCCTTTTGGGGTAGAGGTGAGAAATGCAATATAAATAAAGGGAACAAATGCCCCTTTGATCAGTCCCAAGAGATGGAGGAAGACATATCTAGTATGGTTCAAAATCTGAAATGATTAAATAGATTGGCAGAGCAGCAGCTAGTGACAGAAAAAGGGCACATGATAAAAGAAGTACCATGCACTATCATGACACAAGCCCTTCCTCTTTTGTACATAAAATGCTGCACACATCTATGAATGGGAGAAAGCAGCAACATGCTATAGACACCCATGTTTTATTCATGGAAATAAAAATTACCTAGTTAAATTTAAAAAGTTGGAGTTCCCCATATTCTCCCATTAACCCAGGGTGTCAAACTCATATTGTCATGGCAGCGTCATGTGATGTATAGAGACTTTTTTTCCCCTTCAATAAACCAGGGGTTGGTATGGCCAGCATGTGATGCATCCAGCCCATGGGCTGGGATTTTGACAGCCCTACATTAACCCAACAATGGAACTCAATAATAGGAGGAGAAAAAAAAAAATCAGTGGCTTAGGATGAATTGAGAAGCAAATGGAGTTGGAATTGGAGATTATAAATCACTTTTAGCATCACTCAATTCAGCTTTATATTCCACTGTAAGGATCCTTCAGTTATATTCTTGGTGCCACAAACAGAGGCTTTTTTAAAGCATGAAGTATCCCTTCACTTGGCCTTCTTCTTAGATATTCATGGATCATAACAAACTTTTGTTGGATGTAGCACACCATACCAACAGAATGCCAGGGTCGAGAGTAGCTGCTGTCCTAACCCAATGCTTTCAATCTTATCCCTAGAAATATAACTATTAGGTTTCCCAAGCATATAAATTGTCCTTATTATTAGCACTCCAGCCAAGAACTCCAGAATCCATCTGAAACAAGGACAAAGTAAATTGCAGATCTGGAAAACTTAAAGCAAGAAGTGGTTCTTTATGCTATCATGCCTGTCACTTCCTTTCTATCCCTCAACAAACGTAGTTGGATCGGAAGAAGCTTCAACATTTTATGTTTTGAAATAATTATAAAAACTTGATGTATAAATGTTTAAATAAATGAAATTTAGTAGCAAATGTAGTAGAAATGACCAGATCTCCCTATTAGCCCTTACCGTACATCTCACAAGACAGCTGATTCCCAGTTCTATAAGGGTTCTAGCATTCACTGATTTATTGGGTAATTCAGCATTTGCCAGTATGTCTTGTGCTAATTAAATGCATCGCACTCTATTCAGAAATGTCACAATTGATTTGTCTTCTGCAAGCACTGACTTTATTTCAATCTTCTAAAAAAGATTTTATGAGCCCCAGATAACTTAACCTGGCACATTCATCTCCCAGGGAAACTTCTCGGTATAAGGTTAGGAGGAGACTAAAAAAAACCAACAGCTACTATAGATGTCCTCCTAGACAGCTTGTTTATTGTCAAATGTTCCACATCCAGCCTAGCATTATGTATAGGTATTACCCATTTTATAATATCCCATAAAAATATCCAAATGAAGCAGAAATGAACAAGGTTCTACCAGTAAAGATAGCAGTCAGTACAAAATATGTGGATTCATTGGGTTGCAGTTTAATGGGACAATTAATTAAACAATAAAAGTGGAAATAATTAGAGATAAAGATTGGGATCCTAGCATAGTCACACTCATTTATTACAATTGTTTATATCCTCCCTTTCAGAATAGCAATGGATCTTACAGCAATAAAAACAATTTTAAATAAAAATGCAATCAATATTATTTCATTCAGTAAAAAATATAATAAACAAATAAATAGGTTCAGTCTTTGTTCTGACACCCTGGAATAGGTGATCTTTTATTAGCAACTGCTCGTCTGAATCAACATGTACTTAGTGTATTTATTATGTCAGGGCTGTCAAACTCCTGGCCTGCAGGCCGGATGCGTCACATGCTGGCTATGCCTACATCCAGTTTAGTGAAGGGGATCCTTCACTACATCACATGATGCCACCATGACAATGTGAGTGTGACACCCCTGTATTATGACATCACTTAGTTTCTTATCCTTCTACTACCAGCAAATGCAGTTGTGTAGCTTATCATCCCTTCCAGGTAGCCAGTCTAGGAAACCAGAATCATGTAAACCTATGTTACTTCATTGTGAATTTGTAACAATAGAATGTATGAACTAGGGAGGGGCTTGCTAGAAATATCTGCTTATGTTACAATTCTGTCCCAGATTCGGGTTTCTTTTATCTGACTATTGCCTTGGCAGCAGCTCTTCCTCTTGCTCGTCAGTGGCCACCCTCTCTGCCTACCCCATGATTCTAATTTGGAGTGTGAAATCACAACACAGAAAGAAACATCTAACATCTTGTCCTTATTCTCGCTCTCCAAATGAACCTAACATACATCAAAGATATTTGGAACATTACTATTCTAATCAAATATGACTGTTTGGACAAGTAAATCTTTCTTACAGCTAAGCCACCATTAAGCTAAGTGAGGTAACCATATAAGAAGGAGATATCAGGAAGCAGTTATGTGTGCCATATAACCTTTAAAAGCTGCTTGCCACAATGTTGTCATCATCCAGCATTGGTTTGTGACTTAGAGGGGATACAACTCTACCTTATCTCTCTCCCCCACCCCCATCTTATCTTGTAGCAAAACACTAAAAATTTGCATTGAGGTTAGGAAGGCCTGTCCAAATGTCAGTCTGTCTCTCTTCTATAGTACTAAAAAAATTAAGATTATTCTTGGTTTCTTTCTCTTGCCTGATTCAATTTTTTTGTATTATGGAATTGTTTCTCATAGTGCCCCCTTTTCTTTAAATTATTGCTAAATTTCTTTAAAATAAAGAATTTAGGGCATTCTTCTGAAGAGAAATCAGCATCAGCATCCGAATGGCAGATGTCTATTGCTAAGACAATCTTTGCCCAATAAATAACAGCCAATATAGTTTAAAACAACAGTTGCCACTGTTCAGTGACATGGGAGGGTGGAAATGGGGGAAGCAGTAGCGTAAAGACAAATTTGATCTATTTTTAATATCCTTTTCATCTGTTGTTGTGTCACTGACTACCCTACCCTCCTTACTGTCTTTGGCAATATTCCTTTATTCAGTACATTCACGACAGACCAGCATTCCCTTCCTGCCCTTCATACACCATAGGAAAGAGAGTCAAAAGATTCAAGTAATAAGGTATCCTTGGTGCTCTCTGAACTTGCTTATTTTCTCGCAGATGTTTCATTATCAAGCTAGGTAACATCATCAGGGTAGTTCTGGTATCCCTTTCGGCTTGGCATTTGGAAGGAGAGAGGATGAGAATATCCAGGTAGCAGTGAATACGTATAGGGAAATTTCTAAGGTGAGCCACTAGGGCTGCCATTACCTTGGTAAAGGTCCTCGGGGCCAAGGCTAGACCAAAGGGAAGGACCACATACTGAAAGTGTTGACCGTTGTAGGAAAAACACAGAAATTTGACAAAGGAGGGGTGAATGGGGATGTGGAGGTATGCTTCTGAAAGGTCAATGGAAGTGAGCCAGTCTCCCTTTCTGAAGCCCTGAAGAATAGACTGAAGGGTATGCATCTTAAACTTCTGCCGGACAATGTAACGATTAAGCCTTTTCAAATCCAGAATGGGTCTCCAACCTCCGGAGTGTTTAGGAACTATGAAGAGGTGGGAGTAAAAACCCCTTCCCCACTGCAAGGGTGGGGTGGGCTGTATGGCCCTGATTTCGGAAAGGTGTTTGATAGCGACTTCTATCAGGGCACGCTTGGTGCGGTCCTTGGAAATAGGGGAAACCATGAAATGCTCCGTAAGGGGGGATTGAAACTCAAGGGAGAGGCCGAATTTGATGGTGTCCCTAACCCAGACATCAGAAGTGGATGATTTCCATTGGTCGGCAAAGTATTTGAGGCACCCGCCAATGGGATAGGGAGTTAGGGGACATCAGGATGGTTTACTTCCTGTGCCCCGGAAAGGTCTCCTGTAATTGGTCCCTCTCCTATTCCTGTCACCCGTGTTGGATCGGTCCTGGTAGGCTGGCCAAAAGGACGGGGTTCTCTGAAACTCTGAAAACCCAAGGAAGTCCAGTTGCCCCCTAAAAAAGCACCTTTGGGACAAACAAAACCTGGATGATTGAAAGTCTCTGCAGACTTTTTGCTTACAGCAGTGTTTCTCAACCTTGGCGATTTTAAGATATCTAGACTTCATTTTAATTTTTCAACCAGCAATTTATATTAGTGTCACTGGTTTATAATGGCCAAATATACGAGAAAACTCAGGTTCCTGTTTGAAATAAAGGACTCAGTTGCAGGCAGCAGATCATTGATATGATTCTTGTAGCATTGGAAGACTGAGAATGGGCGTTGATGCTTACCTGATACGCCCTTCCTCGTCGAGCTGCGTAGAGCATCCAGAGTGGGAGGTGCTCCAGTCTTCACTCTTACAGGCTGAGCTATAATTGAGGAACGCTTCTCCTCCTCCACGTGACTCCTCCATGCGTTCCCCAGTTTTACGAAGACGAGAAGACAGCAACTATCCTCTCATGTCAACTATTATACAAGTCTGAACTATAAACTATAAATATCATTGGCCGAAACAGGAATTCCCCACCAGACGGACCAATTAGGGTGGGGCTGGATGTTCTACACAGCCTGACAAGAAAGGGTATATCAGGTAAGCACCAACGCCCATTCTCCATAGAGCTGCTGCGAGCATCCAAAGTGGGACATACCAAAGCATGGCCTGTCCTACGGGAGGGACTCCGTCTGGTCCAGAATCACCTCTGGTTCTCTTGCCACCTGTTGAAGGACTCGCCTGCCAAAGGATGCCTCAGCTGAGGCGTAAACATCGATTTTATAGTGGCGTATAAAGGGAGACGGAGACGCCCAGATGGCTGCTCAACAGATATCCTGAATCGACGCCTGAGTAGCCCAGGCCGCCGAGGTGGCTGCGCTCCTTGTAGAGTGAACGGTTATCCCACTAGGAACAGGAAGGGCTTGAGCCAAATAGGCCTTGGATATGGATAATCCAGCGGCCAACAGTAGACGGGGATACCTTGCAGCCCAGCGTCTTTGGCTGAAATGACAGGAACAACGATTCTGACTTCCTGATAGACTGTGTATGATAGATATAGATCCGGAGTGCCCTTCGGCAGTGTGCCACTGCCTTTCCCTTTCTCAAGAAGGCTTGGAACAAAAGTTAGGTAGGACCAATTCCTGTGCCCTGTGAAATGCCGAGTTGATTTTAGGCATAAAGGCGGGGTCTGGTCACAGAACCACCCGATCGGTGTGGAAGACACATAGGTCCTTTCTCACGGAAAGAGCTGCTATTTCAGATATCCTTCTCGCTGATGTAACCGCCACTAGAAACACCACTTTGAACGTGAGAAACTGAAGTGGAGCCTCCCTGAGAGGTTCGAAGGGCGATTTAGTCAATGCAGTAAGAACCTTATTAAGATCCCAGGTCGGGTATCTGTGAATCACTGGAGGGCGCAGATTGGAAGCCCCTCTAAGGAAAGCCCTGATGCGAGGGTGGTGGGAAAGTGGATCAGAAGAACTGCCAGTGACCACTGTTGACAGGGCTGCAACCTGCCTTCTCAGAGTGTTGGGGGAGAGGCCCCTATCTAGCCCGTCTTGTAGGAAGGCTAGGATTTGAGCAATTGAAGGGAAGAGCGGGTTGATGGAGGACTTATGGCACCACTTACAAAAGATGTTCCAGGTTGCGTTATAAATGCGGGTAGTCGAAGGCCGCCTTGCTGCCAGGATGGTATTGATGACCTGGACCAACAGACCCTCATCTTTTAGCCTTTCCCGCTCAACCTCCAGATGGCCAACTGAAGCCACTGTGGGTCTGGATGCTGAAGAGGCCCCTGGGACAGTGAGATCCTGTCTGGGGGAATCCTCCACGGTGGGGCACTGACAGATTGTGCAGATCCGCAAACCATGGCCTCCTGGACCAATATGGGGCTACCATGAGAACTTCTGCCCTTTTGAATATCAACCTCTGAATCACCTTGGGAATCAACGGGAGGGGAGGAAAGCCCTGTGGGCCAGGGGCAATGCAGAGCATCGTGGTTCTCTGCCCCGCTGGCGGGGTATCGAGAGAAGAATCTCGGTGTCTGGACATTGAGTGGAGATGCGAACAGATCCACCAGAGGTTGACCGAATATCGCTGCTGCCTCCCTGAACAGGGAGGGGTGCAGGCGCCATTCCGATTGGTCCAGAGTGGCCCTGCTCAGCCAAACTGCCTGGACATTTGAGACCCCCGAGATGTGTTCCACCCTGATGGATAGGAGATTTACTTCTGCCCACCAACAGAGCCCCTCGGCCTCGCTCATGAGGCGGACGGAGTGAGTGCCCCCTTGACGGTTGATGTGGGCCTTGGTGGTAGTGTTGTCTGTCAAGACTAGTACGTGGCACCCTCGCACCTGAGGGAGAAAGGTGTGCAAGGCCAGGTATACTGCATGAAGCTCCAGCCAGTTGATGCTGCAGCGTCGCTCGGTTGCTGACCAAGTACCCTGAGCTGAAAGTGACTGCATGTGGGCCCCCCAACCGAATAGGCTGGCGTCTGTTGTGAGAGTGAGCCTTTGAGGCTCCTTGAAGAGATGCTCTTTGTTGGTAGTGGGTCTGGTCCACCAGAGGAGGGAGGCGAGAACCCTTGGAGGAACCTTCACCATGAGGCCAGAATTGCTCCTTCTGGAATGCTGATAAGGCAAGAGAAACCATTGCAGGGATCTGGAATGTAAGTGAGCCCAGGGGACAATAGATATGCATGAAACTAATTTTCCAAGTAACTTGGATAGGTCCAGTAATGAGGCCTTTCTAGTTCGTCTAATAGCCCTGATGGCCTTTTGGATACTGCTGAACCTTTCGTGGGAAAGGAAGACCCGCCCTTCAACTGAATCAATCACTGCCCCTAAGTGAGCTATTCGGGTGGAAGGGCTAAGCTGACTCTTCTCCCAGTTGACGAGGAAACCATGATCCTGAAGCACCGAGAGGGTAGCTTTAGTGTCACTCTCGGCTTGATGACGGGTAGGGGATAATATAAGAATGTCGTCAAGATAGCAGTGAATGCGGATAGGGAAGTGCCTGAGGTGAGCTGCCAGAGCTGCCAACACCTTAGTGAAGGTCCTCGGGGCCGAGACGAGACCAAAGGGAAGGGCCACGTATTGAAAATGCTGATTGTTGTAGCAAAATCTCAAATATTTGAAACAGGAGGGGTGGATGGGGATGTGAATGTATGGCTCAGAAAGGTCAATGGATGTGAGCCAGTCTCCCTTCCTGGTGCTCTGTAAGATTGACTGAAGTGTATGCATTTTGAACTTATGATGTGCAATATAGCGATTGAGCCTCTTCAGGTCTAAGATGGGCCTCCAACCCCCAGAGTGTTTAGGAACCAAGAAGAGGAGGGAATAAAACCCCTCTCCCTGCTGCAAAGGTGGCACGGGCTGGATGGCCTTGATATCAGAAAGGTGTTTGATAGCGGCTTCTATGAGAGCACGCTTAGTCGGGTCTCTGGAAAGGAGAGAAACCATGAAGTGTTCTGGAGCAGATGACTGAAACTGAAGGGAGCACCCCAATCTTAAAGTGCCCCTAACCCAGGAATCTGAAGTGGATGAATCCCACCGGTCGGCAAAATACTTGAGGCGACCGCCAATGGGATAAGTGGTTGGGGGCCTATCTGGGATGGTGGGGTGCTTTATTCCCTGCACCCTGAAAGGGCCTCCTGTAGCTGCCACCCCTTCTATTCCTATCTCCCGAGTCGCTCCGGTCCTGGTAGGCCAGCCGAAATGTCAGGGAACTCTGATACCTAGGGGTGAAGGATGATTGGAAGGAGATGCGAAATGAGCCCCTCCGAAAGGGCTGGGACCCTCTGGACTCTTGCCTGCAAAAAAGAGATGGGAGGAACTTCTTTTTATTCCGGCTCTCCATCAACAAAGGCTCTAGTGCCGGGTTTTTCCGGTTTTGCGTGGCTTCGGGGCAGCAGGAATTCGCGACAGCTCGCGATTCCTGCTGTGCTAGCTGCCGAGGTACCCCCGATCCAGATGGGTCAGGGGGATATGGCTGCCCTGTAGGGACAGCTGAAGAGAGAGGGGAGTCGGACAGGGGGTTGGGGGTGTCACAGACCCCCTCCCCCTCCGGAAAAACCCCTTTTTCCCAAGGCGGTGGAGCGGCGGTCAGCAATGGCCGCCACGAAGAAGCCAGCAACCGGGTAAGATTGCGCTGGAGGAAGTAAGGAGTGAAAGTGCTGTCTGAGCCGGGTCAAGTAACATCTTGCAAATTGGCTGGAACTGAGCTGTCTGAATTGCTGGAGGATACATTGTATCCCAAAGACGATCGAAAGCGGCGGAGAAGCTGTTAAAGGGAACTTTTTTTTTTTTCTTCACTCTCCCACCCCATGGAAACAGCAGATATGTTTGGATATACTGGACATTGAAAGTGAATTGTTTTGAGAGTTGAAGCTAAGGGACAAAAGGGTTTTTGGACATTGAAAAACTTAAGAAATTGGAAAACCCTTGTTAGAGGTATGGATTTCTGATTATTTAAAATTGATATTGCAAATGGGAAGGGAGAGGAAACAAAATTGGAGCAGAAGCTGAAAAAGGAGGAGATTGCCTAGAATCCCAAAGAAAGGTATATGGTAATTGGACCTCTTTGATTAAACATTAACCCCAGAAAGAGAAAGAGAAGAAGGAAGAAAAGTATTAATTTTTGGAATTTTTTTTTTTTTTTTGGAATTATTCTTGATTAAAAATATTTGTGGTTGTTTTGGGAAAAGTTTCTATGGCATCGCTTGTGGATGAACTAAAGACTGAATATCAAAAATATAAAAAAGAAGATACTTTGGGCAGTTTGTTTTAATTCTTAGAAATGGCGTTATGTACTTATGAAAAGTTGACTACGCAGCAGAAGGACTGGGACAAAGAAGAAGAAGAAGCCATCTTTGATGAACAATGGGTTCTTTCCGGGGAGGAGGAGAAAAAGGATAAGAAAAAGGGGATTTTAAGAATTATAAAAACAACTAAAGAAGAGAAAAATGAGCGGAAAGGTGGAGGCAAGGTTAGGAAGCAAAGGAAAGGGAGTAAGAAAAGGGAGGAGGAAAGACAAAGGGGTAAAAAGGGCAAGGAGAAGAATAAGCAAGAGAGAAAGGGGGGGAGGAGAAGCCTCAATGAGGGGAAGCAAGATCTAAAGAAAAAAAGTTTATTCAGAGACAATGGGTGAATTTAATTTAGGATAAAAGAGGGATTCTGGAGGGTACATAAGATTGTGTTTTTTATATGTGTATTTAGAGTATAAAATTTATTGTGTAATTTTAGAATCTTTTAAACAGAATCCCAAGAAAAATTGTTATTTGAAGTACTTTTAAGTTAGGGTAATGAGTTAAAGGTGTCACTCCAGTTAGTGTATAGGAGAAGTATAGTAAAAGAAAAAAGATGAATGGATAGTTGGAAATAGAACAGACAAAGAATGTTATTGAAAATGGAAATAAGATTTGGAAGGATATATAAAGGTTTTGTTATTTTTTTTTTTGTATATTGATAAAAGGCAATAACATTTTAATCAATAAGAAATAATTTGGATGAAAAGGAGAAGCTGGAATAAGATATGAAGTTAAATAGATAAAGTATTGGTTTGTTCTTTAATTATTATTATTTTTTTAGGAAAGAATTTATAAGCTGTTATGCCTTGATTGTTTATGCACTGTTTTTGTAAAACTGATAAAATTGGTTTATATATATAAAAAAGAAAATGATAATAAGATATGGAAGGATATATAAAGTGAATATGATGTTTGAATTTGTGTCTGTGTGAAGAGTTTCAACCCGGGATCAGGCAGCCTTCAGAAAAGATGTTTTAGTTTTGTTTATGTTTTGTGTTTTGTATGTTTATGAAAGGCAATAAAATTTTAATAAGCAAGAAATATAATTTGGATAAAAGGAGAAGTTTGGATAAGATATGAAGTTAAATAGATAATGTAAATATTGATATTACAATTTGGAGTTATGTTCTATTGGCTTTCTTCTTTAATTATTATTATTATTATTTTTAGAAAAGATTCTTCAAGTTGTTATGCCTGGATTGTGTATTGTTTTTTTTTGTAAAATTAATAAAAATTTGTTTAAAAAAAAAAACAAAGGCTCTAGTGCCGGACCAAACAATTTGCCCCCCGATATGGGAGCTGAGGCCAATTTAGTTTTATTCTTAATGTCGGCCTGCCAGTGCCTAAGCCAAAGAAGCCTTCGGGCAGTAACGTGTGAGGAGATGGCCCGAGAAGAAAACTTCACAGAGTGAAAAGTGGCGTTGGCCGCAAATTCCACTGCGGCCGTGAGCTTGGCTATGTCCTGATGGGCCCTGGTGTTAGACGGGGGGACATGCTGTTTCAACTGTCTGAGACACCTGATGGAGGATCGAGTGAAAAATGACGCAGCCGTAGCAGACCAAATGGCCCAAGCATCCGACTGGTGCGCCCACCGTAGCACCATCTCTGCCCGCTTGTCCTCTGGCTTCAGTGCTTCCAGAGCATCAGTGGGGTTAGAGAACGACGCTAGTCTAACTATGGGGTCGTCCACCTCAGGAGTGCTTAACATGACAGAAAATTCCGGGTCGAGATTAAACAATCTCTTGTCCTGGCTGGAAGGGGCGGGAGGGGGGCCCGAAGAGGCCAATTGCCTCGCGACCAAGTTGGAGAAGATTGGAGGGGTAGGAATAACCTTGGTTTCAATAACCAGTTGTCTGAATATAGAGTCTTCTGGGGCCCCCGGGGTCACTGGAGATGGTTCAGAGGGTGACTGGGAAGTCAGGCCCGAAATATTTTTTGCCTTGAAAAGCAAGGACTTAAACAAATGAGGCTTAAACAGGCCTACAAGTACCGGTTGTTCAGGAGGTATGCCTTCATCCTCAGATATCTCTTCCTCCATAGGGTCTACCTTGAAAAAGGGCTTGGAATATTGCAGGGACCCCCTATCTGACCCTTTCTCTTCCCTGAAGGGTTCAAAGCCCATTTCCTCCTCTCCCTGAGCCTCCTCCCCTTCTGGAAAAGGAGTTCCATTTGGGAAGGTACCTGACCGTGTTGAGAAACTGGTCTGGAGAGGGATCCTCCGGACATAGATTCGACCTCGGGTGCCATCATTTGGGAACCTGGTCTGGCCAGCTGTTGGATACCTTCTGCTATTCCTTGACGGATAGCTAGATGCATCCACTCTCTGATACTGTCTGGAATGATGGTAGAGGATGGGTCTTCTGTGCGTAAGCCTGCAGCAGTTGGTGTGAATGTGGCTTCAGGCACTCAAGAGGCCTGATGGCTCCGGGCGGGTGAGCTGCCCCTGGAAAGAGAAGGTTGTTCTGGCAGGGGAGGGGGTTGAGTAGAGGTAGAGGGAGTGGGAGTGGGAAGAGCAAGAGCTACAGAATGCGAGTCTTTGGACCGTTTGTCAAACTCCTTCTCCAAGGCCTTATGGTGCCTTAAGGCATCCATCTGAGAGACCTTGGATGAGTCCTTGTCCCATTTGCACAAATAGTGTGTCTTTGACTTAGCCTTCAAAGAAGGACCACTGGGATTGCCTTCTGCCATGACACCAAAGAAGCCAAGAGAGATATTAGACAAAAAAAGGGTGGTTGGCATGCCTGGAAGCTCAACCTACAATGCAGGACGGTTGTCCTAAAGTTGGGCCGCATCCCCCTTTTTGAATAAAATTTTTTGGTTTATTTTATTTATTTATATATTTAGATTTTTATTTTATTATTATTTTATTTTATTTTATTTTATTTTATTTTATTTTATTTTATTTTATTATTTTATTTTATTTTATTTTATTTTATTTTATTTTATTTTATTTTATTTTATTTTATTTTATTATTTATTTTATTTTATTTTATTTTATTTTATTTTTTATTTATTTATTTATTTATTATGGGAGGAACCCAAAGGTGCCAAACAAATTCAAAAAAATTAATAATAGACCGTTTATAGTTTTCAAATAATAACTTAAAATTTTTTGGGGGGGAGTAAAAACTCTAATCACCCAATAAGCCAAATGAACACTGAGGCCAGGAGAGATAAATATGAAAAGAATAAAAAAAACAGGAAGGAAAAGGCCTCCTGAGGCAGCCTCCCAACAAAAATGAGAAGTTAGTGCCTGCATCTCTGAGTGAGCTGCGGAAGAAAAGCCAACTAAAACTGAAAAAGGAGCAACATGGCACAGAGCCACACTACCCTCTAAAGGACTAGGCTCCACATGGCCTGCCGGTCCTGCTATGGGCCTTCAAGAATGTCGCAGCCCGATCGATCGAATAAAGTAAAAATTAAAATGGCGGCCGGCTACGAGGTGTGCCCAAAATGGCCACCGGCCGTGGTGTGAATAGCTCAGAGACGACACACAAGCCCCTTAATGATAAAAAAGCCAGCGAGATGCAAGTGAAACCAAGGGGCTGCGGAAGAAGGCTCCCCTTCTTCCAAGGTGTTCGTGGGGGGAAAGGAGCAATGTAGTGCTATTTAGAGCGCAAACAGAACCCGCTGCTTAGATGCAGCACGGCTTGAAAAGCGGCAGAGGAAAAGGAAGGGGGGGCGAAAGGCTCCAAATCCCCCTATTGCCCCCCTAAGGGGCATGAAAATCGCTCCTTCATTAAATTTGGGACGAACTAAAAGCGCAGGGATCAAGGAGAAAGGAGAGTCAAACCTGAATCTGCAAATAGAAGAAAAAAACCTGGATCGGCCAAGGAGTAATCGTTAAAGCTGCCTGTCTCTAGCGAGGCTGAGCTAAAACTGGGGAATGCATGGAGGAGTCGCGTGGAGGAGGAGGAGCATTCCTCAATTATAGCTCAGCCTGTAAGAGTGAAGACTGCAGCATCTCCCACTCTGGATGCTCGCAGCAGCTCTATGGAGAATAGAACAGATTTTTTCCCTCCATTGGGAGACTACAAAAGAAAGACTGTATGTGTATGATATATTATTGCATGTTTAACTAATTTCCAAATGCATTTCCTGAAACAGAAGGCAAAGCAGGGCTTTTTCTTCTTTTCTATTTAATAACTAGTTGGTTTCTTACTGGCCAAAATATCTAAAATTTTATCTCAGGAAATCTCAACTTTGGTTCATGTTGTCATTTATGTTCTTGATTTTTGGGAATAGAACACACTATTCAAAAGACAGGCATCATCTTTGACCTGAAAAATGTTCACGAAAAATGGGAGAAGATGCAATGAAATGTACAACGAAATGTACAATGAAATGACATATGAATACAAACTCTGCCTCCTGTGATGTCATGTGCAAATAAAAGGGGGGAGCATATGTCATATAATTCATGTTTTGTTATTTTGCTGTCACTGACATTGGAGATAGACGCCATTATGCAGAGAGCTTCTTCAGAATTTTGACCCAGTACTAGGATAATTTTTAATACAATTCAAAGCCTGATACATAGAGCAAATTAAAAACCCTATTGATCCTGAAAAAACTGTTTATTTCAAAGGGAAATTCTTACACAGCAGGAAGCACTATCTCCATCATTTAGGAGGCCTATGACTTTTGTCAATAGCATAATCTTCTTGTGATGGTCAGCTGCTGCCTGGAAAAAAATATGAATGAGATTCAATTTCTCCAGTCAGCTGGGAAACAGGAAAAAAAATCTTTTTCCACTTGTTCTTGCAGGGAGTAATATGACAGGAGGGATGAACAGAGGAAGGTCAAAGGATGATACAGGAGGAGGCTAAAATGAATCCTAAAACATTTATATTTGGAAATAACTGAGTAGAGAATCAAAATAAGCAGAGGAAAACATGGGGTGCCTGAGACAATTGACTCTAGTTGGTAAAGCATAGACCACAAGAAATTCCTGTCAGATCTATGAATTTGTCTTTTTTCTCATCTCTGCATTCTGTCCTAGGCCTGATCCTGTGAAGCAAATCTACAAATGGTAGATGCTTACCTTTGATCTGTAGATGACCGGTTGAGTTATTTCCTGCTCATTCTACCACAATGATGGCCAACTCTGTGTGTAGAAGAGCAAAAGAAAGATGGCTATCATTAGGTTTGTGTAGAGTAATGTTTCTTAATCTTAATAACTTTAAGATGTAAGAACTTCAAATCTAAGAATTCAAGTTAAAATTTAAAGTTATTGAGGTTGAGAAACACTAATTTATAGTGATGCTCCTGCTTTCATGCAAATAAGTCTTCTCTGCAGGAAAAGTCTTCTAGTTACCTTAATCTGAGGATCATTGACCTCAGTGTTGGTAAACCAGTCTATGGAGACTGGCTGCAGACAACTCAAAACAGCATACCCAATGATGCTGGGTTTTCCCTTGTAGAAAGGTCCAAGAAATGAATATCTTGCAGTGAGGTTGCCCTCCAAGACTCCTACCAACCCTATGATATTGTAATTCTAGTCTCTGTTTTTATCAGATCCCTATAAGAACGATAATTAATAAGAAAAATAAAATATATTAAGATATATCATTCTTATCCCTAAAAAATAAAGCAAGGGATATCACATGGTTGGGATCTAGAATTATGGCTGTGCTTGGGAAGCTGTAATTTTGGAACTTGTTGTTTCTGGCATAATCAGATATTTGAACAGGGGAACAAAGGCCAAAACAAATGACCATTTCCCCAGACCACTGTCATTCTTCCTTTAATAGATGTAGAACACATTTTGGAAACCTATTATGTAGCAAATGCCCCGTGTTAAATAAAACCTGCAGTTTAAAATAGCCCCATGTGTACTTCTTCTTTTCTTTCAACAGTGATTGCCCAGCATGTAGAAAATATTCAGTGCAATTGAAGGGGGAAAATACTATTGCTGAAGACAATCGAGAGAAAAAATATTTCTTTATTCTCATGAAAAGACTATCGTGCCTCAGTAAGGTCAATGGATGACAGATAGACCTGTGTGACAGTCAAGACAAGGGCTAGCAGTTAGATTGTGTCTCCTGGGAAGTTCACAGAATAAGCTCTATGTCCTTTACACAGCCCTAATGAGCTTACCATGAAATTCACTGAACCCAAACATGCAGCAATTTCACAATTACGAGCTGAAAATGTCAGATTGTCTTACATATTGTCACACATTTCTTTTCAGGATTCTTGGATCCTCCTTAATTCTCTTTTTTAGTTTGTATACTCTCATTTCTTTTAGGCCAGAGGAAATAATAATTAACAGACAGGCAACACGTCACGGAAGGCCTCTAATCACAATTAATTAATTTGGAGTTGCATAAATTCTTTAACACATCATGCATTAATTTAGCCTAATTATGGATCTAACTCAAGAGTCCCCAGATGGCAGCTATAACTGAGTATTAATTAATTTGCTTGCTATACTTATGGTTAACAAAACCTCATTGAAAAGAAGAACTGTGGGAAACTTTAAAAAACAGCTCAATCAAAACCCAAAACAGCAAAAGTGAGAGCTTTTTGTAAAACTTACTAAATATACTTGGCCTGGTCCCAGGAAAATAAAACATTTCTTGTTAAAGAAGCTTGACTTTGAATTAATCCTCGCCCTCAATATCCAACTTTGAGAAAGTTGGGTATTTTTTGATTAAGACTATGATCTAAGGGCAAAGACATTCTTGTGATATATAGGTAATGTTAAGTCCTGGGCATGGGCGCAAAGAACGGAGACGAGACATCGGACGGTGACTTCAACTCTTTATTTAACAAGAAAGAACGGAGCGAAAGACCTGGGCAGCAGTAGCTCTTTTATAGAGCTTGCTGCCGTTAAACAACCAATGAACTGAGTCTATCGCTTTCACAAGCGTCCAATCAGGGGTTCCCATTAACAACCAATCAGACTAGCCAAACCTGACCAATCACAACTCGCTATTCACGGGCCAATGAGAATTGCAGGATTACAAGCCTGCTGTAAGACGAAGCTGTTTAGGGTTGTACCACTGCGATGGTTTAATCCATAACACCCCTCCCCCCTTAGTTCCGTCTGAGGGGTGGAGTGACGTATTCTCGCAAATAGGCAGGCCGCTTCACCTGTCTGCTCAACCTGTGCTGTTTCACCAGGTTCTGTTCTGGTTCTGGTTCTGGCTCTGGCTCTGGTGGGCTGTCCGCTGGGCTGGATAGCAAAGACTGTGGTTCAGGGTTGCCCTCGTCAGCGCTGTCTTCCGGGTTCCCTGGATCCACCTCCATCGCAGTGCTGTCATGTGGTGAGGCCACTCCCTGGTTCCGTTCTCCCTCGGATGGTGAGTATCCCCTGGGCTGTTGGGTTTCAATTTCTTCTTTGTCCTCCTCCATGTTCCTTCCCCCTCCAGCTGGAGGTTCCGGCGCTAATCTGGAACAGAGTTGGTCTATGTGGCATTTCCACATCTTACCGTCTGCCGTTTGTAGGCAACAGGATTGGGGTCCTGTAAGTTGTGTTATTGTCGCGAGGACCCACAATGGGTCGCCCGAGAAGTTTTTTGCAAACACAGGGTCCCCTTTCTGGAATGCCTGACACTTGCTGCTGGATCCCGGGGGCTGTTCTGGCGTGTAGTTTGGGTGGAGGCGATCAAGATGTGAGCGAAGTTTCTGGTCCATCAGGAGTTCTGCTGGGGTTTTGTTCATGGTGCTGTTTGGGGTTATGTGTTGGATAAAAAGCATTCGGTTTATTTTGTTGTCAATGTTGCCATGGTCCATTTTGTGCAGGGTCTGTTTTACAAATTGAACCATTCGCTCAGCCCTACCATTGGCTGCAGGGTGAGCTGGAGATGTTAAAGCATGGCGGATGCCCTGATCTGCCAAGTATTGTTCAAATGGCAGGGCAGTGAATTGGGGGCCATTATCTGAGACGAGGACATCAGGAAGTCCGTGGGTAGCGAATAGTTTATTCAGTTTTTTAGTGACTGCGTCTATGGTGGTGCTTTCCATTTTTTGGACTTCAAACCAGTTTGAATAGGCATCCACCGTTAAGAGGAAAGTGTGTCCTCTTGTGGGTCCTGCAAAATCGATGTGGATACAGGACCAAGGACCTCGAAGCATTTCCCACTGAGTTGGGGGAGTCTTTGGAGGAGCGGAGCGAGTCTCCTGGCATTTACTGCATTTTGCTACCCAAGTTTCTATTTGTCTATCTAAACCAGGCTACCATGTGTAACTCCTGGCCAGTGCCTTCATCCGCACGATGCCTGGATGTCCCTCGTGCAGCATTTTCAATACCCTATACTGTAACTTCTCTGGGACTATGACTCTGTCTCCCCATACTATGCAACCTTTCTGGGAGAACAGTTCTGTTTGACGATTCTTAAATGGCTTGAACGTGTCATCGGTTGCACTGACCGGCCAATCCCGTTCTACCCAGCTGAGGACTCGTGCCAAAACAGGGTCCTTTTTTGTCTCTAAGGCTATGTCTCGAGCGGTTAATGGTGGCAATTTGAGGGTTTCGATTTGTGGTACGTTTACAGTTGGAGCAGGGTCCTCTATAATGTCTGGTAGTGGCGAGCGGCTCAAAGCATCAGCGTGGGGAATGGTTTTCCCCGGGCGATGTTGCAATTGGTAATCGTAGGCGGCTAAAAATTCTGACCAATGTGTCATTCTTGGTGATAATATATGGGGAGTTTGTTTTTTTCCTGCCAAAATCCCAAGTAGCGGCTTGTAGTCTGCAATTATGGTAAAGGGTCTCCCATATACATATTCATGGAAGCGTTTAATGGCAGATACAATAGCGAGGGCCTCTTTATCAAGTTGACTATAGTTCCTTTCGGTTTTAGACAAAGTTCTCGAAAAAAACACAAGGGGTGCTTCATTTCCATTTGGGAGGACATGACTTAAGATGGCTCCTACTCCAAATGGTGAGACATCACAGGTAACCGTCAAAGGGAGAGTCTCGTTGTATTACATTAATACGGCATCAGAGGTTAAAAGGTCTTTTATCTCTTTGAACGCTTTCTCTTCACGCCGTCCCCAAACCCAAGGAGCCTTTTTATCGAGAAGTCTATGTAGGGGTTCGGCTACGGTTGCCTTCTGGGGCAAGAAAATGTTATAAAAGTTAATGAGTCCCAGGAAGGCTTGAAGGTCTGTCTTATTCCTAGGTCTCGGGGCTTTTTTGATTGCGGTTAGTTTTTTTTCAGTGGGGTGGATTCCCTGTCTGTCGAGAAGGTATCCCAGGAACTCCACTCTCTCCGTGCAAAGTTGACACTTGTCTTGTTTTACCTTAAGACCCGCATCTTTGAATTTCTGCAGGACTTTTCTGAGTCATTGTACTAATAATTCTTTAGTGGGGGCAGCTATTAGGATGTCATCAAAATAAGGCACAACGTCTTTTATGCCTTGTAATAGTCTCTCCCTTAAACTTTGGAAAATGCCCAGCGCCATACTTACTCCGAATTGGAGTCTATTGCACTTAAAAGTGCCTCTATGTGTAACTATTGTCTGGGCTTCTGCAGTTGCTGTGTCCACAGAGAGTTGCTGGTATGCCTGAGCTAAGTCCAATTTCACAAATATTTTTCCGCCACCCAGGGAATGAAGAAGGTGTTGAACTACCGGTACTGGATAAGCGCTCTGTTGAAGAGCATGATTTAGGGTGGCCCGATAGTCCCTGCAAATTCTTAATGAACCATCTGGCTTCATTGGCGTTACTATCGGGGTTTCCCAATGGGCGTGGTCAATCAGTTCCAATATGCCCTGGGCTATCAGTTTATCTAGCTGCTCGTCGATTTTAGGTTTTAAGGCAAAAGGTACTCGACGGAGCTTAAGCCGAATGGGAGCTACATCGGGGCTGAGATTAAACGATATAGGGGTCCCCTTGTACTTGCCTAATGTTCCTGTGAACACGTCCTGGAATTCCTGGATGAGAGTCTCTTCCCAGTCGTCATTTCTGGTATGGTGTATGCCGGCTAGTTCAATTCCGAGTGGGGCGAACCACTGTAACCCTAACAAGCTGGGTCGGTCATGATCGATGACAGTCAGGAGAAGCATTGCTGTGTGGTCCTTGAATGATACTTGGACGTTGCTGGAACCAACAACTGGGATTCTGTTTCCCTGATAATCTTTCAGGACGATTCGCTGCATACTGAGGTCCTGGCGGGAAATGGCAGGGATCAGTTGTTTGAGGGTTTTCCAGGATACCATCGACAGGGATGATCCCGAATCGACTTCCATCACACATGGTCAATTCTCAATAGTAACCTTCACGTGTATCTTCCTTGCATCGAACGATGAAGCGTGGCCAATGATAATGATTTGGTGGGCCTCTTCTCGTCTCGTTGAAAAGGCAGGTGTTTGGTTTCTGTAGTAGTTGTGGTTGTTCCATTGGTGGTTCAGACGGTCCTGGTTCTCAGGTTTGCCTATCTCCGACGGAGGTTGTTCTCCTTTCGGTTGGGACTGGACTCTCGTCTGCTTCTCCAGACCTTCGCGATGTAGCCTTTTTTTCCACAGTTACGGCAGAGTGTGTCGAGGAATTTGCAGTCCGATCATGGTTGGTTTGCCCCACAACCCGCACATTGGCGCGAACGTCGCTGGTTCCTTTGCTCTCGTTCCGAGCGGAGCCAGTTGACCTCCTCTTCATCACTGTCTGAGGATGACTCAAGGTCTTCGTGGTGGGTAGTGGTAGCGTGCTTCTCAGTGGCGAGTGGGACCTCGTCGGCGAGTTGGCAAAATGGTGTGTTCGCTCGGCGCATTCGAGCAGCTGACTTCCTGGTTGCTTCTGCGGCAGTAGCGTTGGTGATGACATCTCTAAGGCTGATGTCGCCATTCACCATCAGCTTACTCTGCATATGTGGTGCATTTAATCCCAGAACTATTCGGTCTCTTAGGGCTTCCTCTAAGTTTGCAAAACCACAAAGGCCTCCTAAGTTCCGGAGGTCAGCTACGAAATTACCAACACTCTCGCCCTTCCATTGGTCCCCCTGGTAAAATTCGTGTCTTCATATCAGTGTTGGTACTGCGGGTCCGTAATGGGCCCTGAGGATTGGAGCGAGGGTGTCCCAATCCATGGTCTTCACTTCCGCCGGTTTTGCTAATGCTTTAGCCATTTTGAAAACGGCGGGGTGGTAATGAGTCAGGAACACCACTCGTTTCTTGCCAGACGTAGCATATTTTAAATTGTTGGTCTCCAGGAACATCTGGAAGCGGTCTATATATGAGTCCCAGTCTTCGGTTGCTGGGTCGAATGGAGCGGGTGGTATGGCGCCGCTAGTGATCTTGCCATCTGTTACATGCGCTCTTTTGCCACATGCTCTGTCTTTGTCTGATATGTTCTAGTCAGCTCTATCGTCTCCGTATCCCACCTTCGTCGCCAGTGTTAAGTCCTGGGCATGGGCGCAAAGAACGGAGATGAGACATTGGATGGTGACTTCAACTCTTTATTTAACAAGAAAGAACGGAGCGAAAGACCTGGGCAGCAGTAGCTATTTTATAGAGCTTGCTGCCGTTAAACAACCAATGAACTGAGTCTATCGCTTTCACAAGCGTCCAATCAGGGGTTCCCGCTAACAGCCAATCAGACTGGCCAAACCTGACCAATCAAGACTCGCTATTCACGGGCCAATGAGAATTGCAGGATTACAAGCCTGCTGTAAGACAAAGCTGTTTAGGGTTGTACCGCTGCGATGGTTTAATCCATAACAGGTAATTTCCTTATACTAGAATTCTCTGTTCTAGAAGTCAACAGAGTAATGAGGATGCCTTTAATGGACAGAAGGACAATGATTAGATAAACATTGTTTAACCCCAGATAGGCTTATGACATTATTTCAGATACACACTTTCTCTCCCTATTCCCCCATTAAACACCAGATAAAGACTGAAAAACACACGATAAAGACTGAATGCACCAATTATCACATTAAACAAGAAGAAAACTTTCTATGCACCAATTCCACCTGTGCTTTCTACAATTTTGTAAACAACAAACTAAAAGACTCAAGGTCCATCCCACCCCTGAAAAGACCTAATGGTAAAGACTACAACGACGACACTATTAAAGCCAACCTCTTCTTTGGTTCAGTATTTGTAAACAGCAATGGATCATGCCCAGTATTTCCTAGTTGAACCATAGACAACTACAATGATCTAATACATATTGATTTTACAGAAGACAATGTTGAAAAAGCACTATGCAATCTAAAACCATCTCTATCTATTGGGCTGGACAGAATATGTGCCTACTTCTTTAAAAAGCTATCCACTGCCATAGCTGAACCTCTAAGCATAATCTTTGAAAAATCTTTCCGGACCTATGGTCACAAGCCATGGTCATCCCCATGTTCAAAAAGAGAGACCCCAGCCTAGTTGAAAACTACAGACCAATCTCTTTATGCTGTGTCACTTGTAAAGTCATGGAATCAATTATTAACCAATCCATTATCCTCCACTTAGAGACAAACCACCTATTCTCTAACAAACAGTTTGGTTTCAGAAAAAAACTATCCTGCAATCTGCAACTCTTACACTGCAAAAAAACATATGGACTACACAACTCGATCAGGGCAAAGCAATAGACGCAGTCTACATAGACTTCTGTAAAGCCTTTGATTCAGTGGTACATGACAAACTACTCCTAAAACTAAAATCTTATGGTATCTCTGGACATCTGCATAACTGGATGGAAGCATTCCTGTCAAACAGACAACAAATGGTCAAAATTGGGAGCATCCTATCAAATTCTGTACCTGTCAACAGTAGTATCCTCCAAGGCAGTGTTCTAGGACCAACTCTCTTCATACTCTACATAAATGACCTCTGTGATCATATTAAGAGCAATTGCGTTCTCTTCGCCGATGATGTAAAGCTATTCAACACCACCGACAATACTATTACCCTTCAAAAAGACCTTGATAATGTATCAGAATGGTCAAACAAATGGCAATTTCAAATTCCAACAAATAAATGCTCTGTCTTACATATTGGCAAAAAAAATCAGAAAATAAAATACAAACTGAACTTTGTTGATGATCAAACTCTATCAAGGACCTTGGAATGCTCATCTCTAATGATTTAAGTGCTAGAGCCCACTACATAGCCAAAAAGGCATTAAGAATTGTTAACCTAATCCTGTGTAGTTTTTTCTCTGGTAATATCACACTACTAACTAGAGCATACAAAACATTTGCTAGACCAATACTTGAATACAGCTCATCAGTCTGGAACCCACATTACGTATCTGATATTAATACAGTTGAGAAAGTCCAGAAATATTTCACAAGAAGAGTTCTCCACTCCTCTACTTATTACAGAATACCTTATGCCATCAGACTTGAAATTCTAGACCTAGAAAACCTAGAACTATGCCGCCTTTGGTCCGATCTAAGTATAATACATAAAATCATACATTGCAATGTCCTACCTGTCAATGAATACTTCAGCTTTAACCATAACAATACAAGAGCACACAATAGATACAAACTCAAGGTAAACCGCACCAAACTTGATTGCAGGAAATACAACTTCAGCAACAGAGTGATCAATGTCTGGAATACTCTACCTGACTGTGGTTTCTTCCCCAAACCGCAAAAACTTTAACCTTAGACTGTCTACTATTGACCTCACCCCTTTCCTAAGAGGTCTGTAGGGGGTGTGCATAAACACACCAATGTGCCTACTCTCCCTGTCCTATTGTTTCTTTTTTTCTTATATGTATCAATTTCATGTATTCATAACTATGTTTATACTTATACCTGTTATCTTATAATCGCTTGACAAAATAAAATAAATAAATAAAATAAAATTCACATGAATATAAAAAGGGAAGAGGAGAAGCACATTTAATTTTGCATGATTGTCTTACTATATCCAAACTTAATCAAAATGGTTTTAGGCAAATGTAGCATCTGTTACTTGACCTGGTCTACCTTGTAAGGCTCACGAGAGGCCAGATACCCTTGTGCTAACTTTGCAATATGACCAAAAATGATTCTTTTTCTTCAGGATTTTCATTGCTATAACATATGTTTATTCATGGTGGCACAGTTATTAAAATGCAATATTGCAGGTTAATAGTAGGCTAATTCTGCTGACTGAAAGCAGTTCGATTCTGACTGACTGAAGGTTGACTCAGCCGTCCATCCTTCCAAGTTTGGCAAAATGAGGACCCAGATCATTTGGGACAATATGCTGACTCTGTAAACCAATTAGAGAGAGCTGTAAAGCACTTTAAAGCAATATATAAGTGCTATTGCTATTTACTCAGTCATTAAATTTACAGCTTACCTTTTTGTCCATAACTCTAAGTCAGCGGTTGCCAAAGGGTGGGCTGCGGCCCACTGGTGGGTCATGAGAAAATTTTGGTGGGCCGCAGAGAAATCTCACCCCAGAGCACCCCTCCAAAGCAATTAATCCAGGCTGCGCCACCCACATGGTCCACTGGAACCCTGCCCACCCACCTGGCAAACTTGGCTGCTAAATTTCTATTTTTCCTTTTTCCGATGATCATCTGTTCTGCTGTGTCAGGAGATTTAGATTAGCTAGGAAGCAGAAAATGGTTGGATTTCTTGCTTTCTAGCTAGTCTTTAGATCATTAGCTCTGCTTTTAAGTACAGCTGAACCTCCCTTAGGAATGAAGGTTTGCTTGCAAGCAAATTCAGTGCAGACTCACGGCAAGTAAATTTGAGAGACTGAGCTAGCTGATGGCAGATAGATAGATCACTGAATGATTCTGTGAGCAATTCAATCTGCCTGCTTTGCCTCATTTTGGGTAAAAGTTGCTCTTTTTTATAAAAAATTCAATATTTACATGAATGGTGTGTTGTGAATTAATTTTATGAGTTTGCTTGTAAGCAAATTTTATGTGACAGACTGAGCTAGCCGATGGCAGATAGATAGATTTCTGAATGAATCTGTGATTCTGTGAGCAACTCAATCTGCCTGCCTGCTTTGCCTGATTTTGGGTAAAAGGTGCTCTTTTTTATAAAAAAATATTCAATATTTATATAAATATTTATAATATTTACATACAAGCCATACCCAGCCAGTCACATGCCCACCAAGCCACACCCATAAATTAGGTCACACCAACAGAGCCAGTTAGTGTCCCTGGGATCTAAAATTATGAGTTTGGTGGTCCCTGAGGTCCAAAAGGTTGGCAACCCCTCTTCTAAGTGATTCTAAGTTCTAAGTGATTGTATATATTATATCCTGTTGTATATATTATATCCTGTTTATATATTATATCCTGTGTATATATTATATCCTTATTGTATATATTATATCCTGTTGCTCTTCACAATGGCAACCTTCTGAGGTGTGTGTATGTGTGTGTGTGTGTGTGTGTGTGTATAACTCAAATCTGGAAATTCTCAGTTCTAATATAATCTTAATCTGTACACTACATTGGTTATCAGTGGTTCCCCACTGCCACTATCATTTTAATCATGGCATTGTGTTCTGTATTTTCTATTCTTTTTGGATTTTAAGGCATCAAACAAAAAATGCCTGTTGCTAGGGTACAGTGGTAAATGAAGCCTATCAGAATAGAATAGAATAGAATAGCAGAGCTGGAAGGGACCTTGGAGATCTTCTAGTCCAACCCCATGCTTAGGCAGGAAACCTACACCACTTCAGACAAATGGTTATCTAACATCTTTTTAAAAATTTCCAGTGTTGAAGCATTCACAACTTCTGGAGGCAAGTTGTTCCACTGATTAATTGTTCTAACTGTCAGGAAATTTCTCCTAAGTTCTAAATTGCTTCTCTCCTTGATTAGTTTCCATCCATTGCTTCTTGTCCTGCCCTCAGATGCTTTGGAGAATAGCTGACTCCCTCTTCTTTGTGGCAACCCCTGAGTTATTGGAACACTGTTATCATGTCTCCCCTACTCCTTCTTTTCATTAGACTAGACATACCCATATCACTAGACTAGACTATCACTCTTTTGCTCTATTTGCAAACTTCATGGAGCCGTCTAATCAACCAATAGGTGATGCGAAATGTTTGGTTAATACATTTTTGGTCAATGCTTTGAAAATATCACAGGATAGGAAAGAACAATTTCAATATAACATGAATACTATATTATCAAGGAAAGGCAGAAATTTGCTCACAACAGTGACAATTTTAGAAATACCACTAAACTGTTATTGATCATTAGGAATCACAAATCTTTTCAGTTTTGTTATGATTTTGTGCAATGGTCTGAATGCTCAAATAAATAAAGAACAGTGTGTGTAACAATTAAGTTATCTGTCTTAGAGAACTACTACAAGAATATTGAAATCTTGGAGAATCTAATAAACTTGTAATTGTGTGACCATTAAAAATATGAATTCAATAGTTATTATTAATGACAAGTAGATTATTGGTGCCATTTTATACTTTACAGTACAATGGATTATGTGTTGCACTGGTGCAGATTTTGGAATTATAATTATGAGAAATATTGTGGTCTGGTGATCCACTCAGGCAGCTTTCTAGATTCTATTTTTCTGCTGTTGAACTGTGTCAGAAAATTGATTTTGGCTCTTGTAATTAGAAAAAAAAATAGACTGAGTTCATTTTTCAAGCATCAGATGGAAGTCAAACATGCTTGATTTCAAAAGCCTTTCTAGAAAAGTGCTGATTTCAAAGAAGAGCCCTTGGACAGCTTACAGGATATAAAATACATCTGCTCTCACTTGCTAATACTGATTGTTTAGTAAGCAAAAAAGCCCTCCCCATGTACAGTGGTGGGATTCAATTTTTTTTACTACTGGTTCTGTGGGCGTGGCAGGGGAAGAATACTGTAAAATCTCCAGTTAGAGGTGGTATTTGCTGGTTCTCTGAACTACTCAAAATTTCCGCTACCGGTTCCCCAGAACTGGTCAGAACCTGCTGAATATCATCTCCATCTGTGTAATAGCAAAAAGGAACAGCAGCAAGTCTGAAAACTGACAAGGTGGTCTAGCACATTTTCTTAGTGTATACCCTAATGCTAACTCTTCCTTGTTTTCCACTAATGTTTTCCACTAATGTTGTAAGCATTGGAGAAAGTTCTAGCCATTTTTAAATAAACAGGCCAAGTAGCAATTAGTAAGAAAAAATATTTGAATGAAAATTGGGTGGTCCTATCTATTATATTTATATTACAAAAAAGAACCATAGACAATTGAGGCAATTAAAGGTAATTAATACCTAAAGTGATTTCAGCTTTAGGTATCCTGGACCAAGAAGCCACATCTAACTAAATTCAGTGTCTAATCTTCAGGATGAAAAGCATCAATTCTAAGCAGAAAGAGGATATACCATCATTATTTATGACCAAAATCAGCATTCAATAAACTTCTCAATAAGTTTCCTGAGGATGTGCTCCAACATGATCCAGAAGTTTGGAACAACAAATCTCTGGACCTAGTGACCAACTTAAACTAGATCCTGCAGGGCAATCTAGGTCAGGGGTGGGCAAATACGGCCCGCGGGCCACATCCGGCCCATTGGTCTGTCCAATCCGGCCTGCCCCTGAAAAAAAATCGCTGGGCCCCTGAAAAAAAATCGTATTCCCCTGCGCCACGTGGCCCCCAAAGCTGCAAAATAGTGTGGAGTACTCTCGGGGTAGGAAAGAAAAGAACTTTGCAAAGGTCTCGGCTGGGAGTTTGAAATCACCTTCGAGTGCGACCTCTCCGAAGGTGAGTCCCCACCAATCACCCTTTTTTTCCCAGGGCTTCCAGGCTTAAACTTTGCAAAGGCAAAGTTTGCAGGCGGGAGCGTCTTCCCACCGAGGAGCGGGAAGGGTTCCACCAGGCAGGCAGGTGGGCGGGCTGGCTGCTTGGAGCGGGCTACTTGGAGCCACCAAAAGCTAGGCCGCTGCTGGTGGAGCCTTGCCCTGCCTTGGTACCCTGTTTCCCGGCTCGGCGGTCCTGCTCTGGCGGCACTTTAAAAGCCTACTCCCAGCACCCAAGCAACTTCCCAGCAATTTGCGGCTTCCTTTTTCCTCATGGCGCTCGTGCCTGGCCCCGAGCCATGCAGCGGAGGGGAAGCCCAGCGGGCGGGCTGCTTGGAGGAGGCGACCTGGCAGCACTCTGGGCTTCCCCTCCACCACGCTGTGCAAAGTTTAAGCCTAGAAGCCCTGGAAACCCAAGCAACTTCCCAGCAACTTTCGGCTTCCTTTTAACTCGTGGGCGCTCATGCCTGGCCCCAAGCCGCGCAGCAGAGGGGAAGCTCGGAGCGCCGCCAAGTCAACTCCTCCAAGCAGCCCGCCCACCAGGCTTCCCCTCCATCACGCGGCTTGGGGCCAGGCGCGAGCGCCTGCGAGTTAAAAGGAAGCCGAAAGTTGCTGGGAAATTGCTTGGGTTTCTGGGGCTTCCAGGCTTAAACTTTGCACAGGCAAAGTTTGCAGGTTTGCAGGTCTTCCCGCCGAGGAGCAAGAAGGGTTCTGGATGGGCTGCTTGGAGGAGGCGACCCGGCGGCACTCCAGGTTTCCCCTCTGCCACGCGGCTTGGGGCCAGGCGTGAGCACCTGAGAGGAAAAAGCAAGCCGCAAGTTGCTCGGGTGCTGGGAGCCGCCATCGTGGTGAGCGGCTCGTCGGGCGCGTCAGCACAAGATTTTTTGCCCCCCATTTTGCCCCCCCTTCCCCCTTCTTCTCCTCCTTCCCCTCCCCTCAGAGGCAGCTCCGCACAGCTCCAGTCCCACGTTGCCTTGGGAAGGGAAAGGCAAAACCAGGAGCCGCTGAACCTGAGCCTCTGGTGCCGCTGCTGCTGTTGCAAAGCACCGCTGCGGCTCTTCCTTTTTGCCTTTCCCTTCCAGAGACAATGCGGGACTGGAGCTGTGCGGAGCCGCGCCAGCGGTAGCAACTCCTGACTCAGGGGGTCTCCAAGGGGAGGGGAAAGAGGAGAAGAAGGGGGAGGGGGGGCAAAAAATCTTGTGCTGACCCGGCCCGTCTGTCAAATTTTAAAAGTCAATGAGGCCCCCGAGCCAAAAAGTTTTCCCCCCCCGATCTATGTATATATGTATGGCAATTCCTATCACCTTCACTAGGCAGCACAAAACAGAAAATTAACTCCATAGGAAGATAGACTTTTATTGAGATTGGATATAACAACAAAACTTTGCAAGTCTAACAAATTGAATTGTTAATTTAATTAAAGTTTAGCATCACTTTACCTATAACCATCAAATCTAAGTACATCGCTGTGCAACAAGTAAGGAGGCTTCATTGTTCAATTGCTTCATTGTTCAATTGTAAGGGGCATGTTATTATATTCAGTAATAGAATTTTTAACTCAACTAAAACAAATATAATAAATAATTTACTATGACCAGAACTATCAAATCTCATTATAAGTTCAATGAGACCTTACATGCCCTTAGCCATGTAGAAAAAAGAGGGATATCAATAAATCAGTATTCACAAGAGAAACCAGTTATTTAGAATTTGTTTCTTTCCAATGCCATGCATTGAGATAAGGCTGCTATATTTAATTGTTTAAAGCTTCATGAATATCTATAAGGGTTTTTTTCCTACCCTATCCTAGGTCTTTCATCAAACTTTCATCATTTTGGGGAAATCTCACCTAAGATGGCAATTCAACCAAAAAGGCCAACATACCCAGAGCATGCAAGAGTAGCCATTGGGAGTTTGGCAGATCTCAGATCCTATAACAGTACCAGCACTGACAATGAACATTCATGATGCAAGACTTCTGTTTGGAGAAGAGAAAAATATAAATTAAAATCAGAACAAATTAAAATCTCGAAGACACCAATGTATCAGATGACATCACCAAAGTTCACGATATCATAAGCAACTCAAATACAACAAGATCTCTCCTGAAGATATCATTGAAATAGCCAGAGATGGCCCTGAGTTCAAATAAAATGACGGCTCTGTGGCCCCAAGATTTTGTAGAGTTGTATGCAAAAATGAGTCCAGAAAACGCATATTCATTCATACAATAAACACCATTGCAAAAACCAATCTCAATCACAAAAAACTTCACTCAAGACCAGACTTATCCATACTGCAAAGAATCCGCTCCCATGTACTCCAGCAGAACTCAAAAACCGTCTAGACAATGGAGAAAAGGATCTACACATTGACTACCATGCTGATTGCATCAAAAGAAAGTCACACAACCCACAACTCCATATCCAACCCCACCCCATCCAATCCAACATCACTCAAAACTAGGCACACATGCCCCTGACTACCTCTATTCCAATCACAAGTGGCGTTAAATGCAAGCTACTCAATGCAAGAAGCCTTGCAAATAAAATACCTGAATTTCTCCTCTTACTAAATATGGCTAAATTTGTCATTATGTTTGTCTGTGAAACATGGCTCAATGCATCTCTCCCTGACTCCATTACCACAGTAATAGACTACTATGTTTACTTATCAGATCGTGAAATCCGTAGAGGAGGCGGTGTTGCTAAATTCTATAAAAAGTCCCTACATCTAAAAAACATCCAAGTTACCCAGGAGCTTGCTATTCCTGAGACCATCATTTGTGAACTGTTCTTAAATATCACATTTAGGTTCTTACTATGTTACAGAGCCCCTGATTATGACATCGAACATGCAAACAAGCTAAATACACTACTAACATGGGCAGCATCCTGCCCACACGCTTTTATCTTTCTTGGTGACGTCAATCTACCTAATATTAACTGGACCCTTAATGAATGTACAACTGAACTCAATATGCAACCTTCTACAATGCAGTAACAAATCTGGGACTAAAGCAACTAGTAACCAACAACTCTAGACTTAACAACTGCCTCAATCTCATCTTCTGCAGTAGTTTGAATTCAATTTATGGAACACAGATTAAAAAACCCTTTCCAACAGTGACCACAACATGATTGACTTTTGTCTCAACATATGTCCACACAAAAATCATCACAATGACGTAATCCCCAATTATAACTTCAAAAAAGGCAACTATGATCTTATAAATAACGATCTCTCATCCCTTGATTGGCAATTTCTATTTTCTGGATGTAATACTATAGAAGACCATTACAACATATTTTTACTTGAAGTCAAAAGAGTCATCAAACTATATGTACCAATAACAACTCCCAAAACCAGAAAAAACAAATTACCCATAACAATAAGGAAGCATCAATCCAAAAACAAATTACTTGGGCGGAAAAACTAATCTGGTCATGTTGCCAACTTCAAAAGCCAATACAAAACTTTATGCCACCAGATAAAGACTGAATGCGCCAATTATCACATTAAACAAGAAGAAAACTTTCTACACACCAATTCCACCTTGCGCTTTCTACAATTTTGTAAACAACAAACTAAAAGACTCAAGGTCCATCCCACCCCTGAAAAGACCTAATGGTAAAGACTACAACAATGACACTATTAAAGCCAACCTCTTTAACACAATCTTTGGCTCAGTATTTGTAAACAGCAATGGATCATGCCCAGTATTTCCTAGTCAAACCACAGACAACTACAATGATCTAATACGTATCAATTTTACAGAAGACATTGTTGAAAAAGCACTATGCAATGTAAAACCATCTCTATCTATTGGGCTGGACAGAATATGTGCCTACTTCTTTAAAAAGCTATCCACTGCCATAGCTGAATCTCTAAGCATAATCTTTGAAAAATACTCCCTTCATCTTTTAATAATATGGTAAGAGAACTTAACTTGAAAGATGTGTGGAGAGAATTAAATTCAAATAAAAAACAATATACTTCTTTTTCAAACCCCCACCACTCTTGGTCCAGAATAGATCAGATATGGATGGACCCTGGGTTAATGGAAAATACTGAAAGGATCGAGATTTTGCCAAATCTATGGGCTGACCATAATCCCATTCAAATTAAATGGAAAGGAAAGAGAAAAATTGGAAGATGAACATTTAACAATACCATATTAAGAGATAAAGAATATATTGAAATGATAAAGAAAGAATTGAACGTATTTTTTGAAATAAACAAAAGAGAACATACTTCCCTACAGAATCTTTGGGATACGGCCAAAGCCTATGTGAGAGGTCTAACTATTGCTTATAGTATTAAAAAATAAATAAAGAAAAAAGTCAGCAACAAAACATATGGAGGGAGAAACTGAAAGATTTGGAAACAAGTAGACAAAAGGACCCAAACAATTCAAACATTAAGAAAGAAATAGATCTGGTAAAACATAAGATTAAATCTAAATGTACAGGAAGATTTGGCCCGAAAAATTAAATTAGCAAAATAAAATTATTGTGAAAATGCAAATAAGCCGGGGAGGTGGTTAGCCCATTAAATTAAAAAATAACAAGAAAAGAGAACGACCGTAGCTCTCCAAGATCAGGAAGGGAAATTATGCATGCAGACCCAAGAAAAGAAAGAAATTGCTAAGGAGTTTTTTATGAAATTGTAAAAACAGGAAGAAATAGCAGAAGAATCTATTGATTAATATTTGAATGAAAAGAACTTGCCGAAATTACTGATGAAGAGAAACAAAATTTGAATAATAAAATATCTTTAGAAGAAATTAGGAAAGCAATTGGAGCACAAAAAGCAAATAAGACCCTGGCCCAGATGGAATTCCTGCGGAATTCTATAAGGAATTCCAAGAAACAATAGAGGAGATATTGGTGGACTTGTACAATGAAGCCCTGGAGAATGCTAACATGCCTAAACCATGGTTGGAAGCATATATTACCTTTATTTATAAAGAACAATCCGACCCACAAAAAAATTCAAAACTATAGACCAATATCACTTTTGAATGTAGATTACAAAATAATGGCTACAATATTGGCAGAAAGATTAAAGAGAGTATTAAGTAGAATTATCCACACTGATCAGAATGGCTTCCTCCCCCATAGGCAAATAAAAACAAATACAAGAACCATTATGGATATATTAGAATATTATGAAGTATACTCAACCAAGACAATGGCATTGATATTTTTAGATGCCCAGAAAGCATTTGACAACTTGAATTGGAACTTCCTTATTAAACAACTGATAGGCATGTAATTTGGTGAAAATTGTATAGGATTTATTAAGACAATTTATAACATGCAAACCACAAAAATATTAATAAATGGGGAAAATACAGGTACCATAAAGATAAATAAGGAAGTAAGACAAGGCTGCCCCCTAACTCCTCTATTGTATATATTGGCAGAAGAGACTCTCTTAGTACAAATTAGGCAAAACCAAAAGATTAGAGGACTAAAAATTAAAAAAGAGGAATATAAACTCCAGGGATTCGCCGATGATATGGCATTTATATTAGAAGAACCCTTAGAAGTGAGCCCTTTATTACTAAGAGAAATAGAAGAGTACGGAAAGATGGCAGGGTTAAAAATTAACAAAGAAAAAACAAGTGTTAATAAAAAACTGTACAAAGGAGCAGAAGGAAGAACTAGCAAATAAATTAGGTATGCAGGTGGTAAATAAAGTAAAATACCTAGGGATCTGGTTGACTGCTAGATGTTCATCGATTAAAAAAGATAACTGTGATAAGTTAATAACACAAATAATTAAAGATTTAGATAATGGGGCCAAATTGCAGTTATCGCTATTGGCACGTATTTCGATAGTAAAAATGAATATTTTGCCAAAATTGTTGTTCTTGTTTCAGACAGTGCCAGTCAAGTTGGAAAAGATTTTTTTTATAAAATTAAACAAATGTATATCTAAATTTATATGGCAGAGGAAAAAACCCAGAGTGAAGTATAAATTATTACAGGATGCCAAGAAAAAAGGAGGATTTGGCCTTCCAGATTTTGAATTATATTATGATGCTACTATAGTAAACTGGCTTAAGGATTGGGTTAAATTAGAAAATAGAAGGTTATTAGTATTAGAAGGTTTTGATCTCCAACTTGGCTGGCACGCCTTCATGTGGGATGGAAAATCTAAACTGTCGTGTCCGTCGGGAAAGAGACCAGGAGTTGGTGACTAGGTTCCAGCTCTTTATTGGTCCCCGGAACCGAACTGGGTTCCAAGGGAAAACTTTCGGTTTTTTATTTCCAAGCCGCGGCGGCCGCGGCCAATGGCACTGCTTTGAATCTCCCGCGATTCGAATCCACCAATCGCGGGAGATTCTTAGCGGGCCAATCAGCGCGGCTCGCCCAACCAATCAGATCGCCCCGCGCTTTGGCCAATCAAAACACGGGGCTTTCAAGAATGTAAATGAAGGTACAGAACACCCCTCCCCTCTTGGTTTGGTCCTACATAATGTAGTCCCGTAGGTAGGCGGGCCTCCGTACTTGTCTACTGGACCTGCGCAGGTCAGTCGTAGGTTGGTTCCCGGCTGGTTCGGTCGGGATCTCTGTGTCTCTCGGACTCGTCGGTGGAACCGCCCGGTATGTCTTGCCAGGCCGCTCTTCGCAGCTCCCTCCCGGTCTACCCGGGTTGGTCGAGCTGCGGTTTTCGCCACTCCCGCTTGGTCTTTCCGGGCTGGTCGAGCTGGCCTGGCTGTTTCTTCCTGGTGAGGCTGGCTGCTTGCTGGTGAGTATGGCTGGTTTCTTTCTTCTGGGGTTTGGTGTCCGGGGTATTCCCTCCCCTCTTGGTTTGTGTTGAGGGCATTGGTTGTGTCTTTTGTAGCTGTCCTCGATCTTAATTGATCGATGTGGCATTTCCATGCTCGTCCGTCAGTTGTTTGTAAGCAGTACAAGCGTGGACCTGTCACCTGGGTTATGGTTGCTGGTATCCATAATGGGTCTCCGGTTAGGTTCTTCGCGTAGACGGCGTCGCCTGGTGTGAAGGATCGGTGTTTGCTGATGGAGTCTGGGGGTTTCTCTGGGTTGTATGTGGGGTGTAGTCTATCGAGTGGGGATCTTATTTTCCTCCCCATTAGTAGCTCTGCCGGGCTTTTATTTGTTGTAGTGTTTGGGGTTATGTGTTGTATAAAAAGCATTTTATTTATTTTGTCCTGGGTCTCCCCATGGTCTATTTTCTGGATGGTTTTTTTTGTGAATTGAACCATCCGTTCCGCCCTTCCGTTCACCGCCAGATGCGCCGGGGCTGTCAGTGCGTGTCGTATGCCCCATTCCACTAGGAATTTTTCGAATTCCATTGAGGTGAATTGGGGCCTGTTGTCCGACACAATGACATCTGGCAGGCTGTGTGTCGCGAAGAGTTTGCAGAGTTCTTTGGTCACGGCCTCCGTGGTGGTGGTTCTCATGTTGCTTACTTCCAGCCAGTTGGAGTAAGCGTCTACGGTTATTAAGAATATGTGTCCCTTTGTGGGCCGGGTGAAGTCTATGTGGATCATAGACCAAGGTCCCCTGGGGGTTTTCCACTCTAGAATTGGTGCCGTGGGTGGGCTTGTTTCCTGGCAACATTGACACCTTGCTACCCAAGCCTCGATTTGTTTGTCCATCCCTGGCCACCAAGCGTAACTTCTGGCCAGGGCTTTTGTTCTAACGATGCCCGGGTGCCCCTTGTGTAACAACTCCAGTACCTTCCCTTTCAGTTTTTCCGGGATGACCACCCTATCCCCCCATAGTACACACCCTTTTAGTAGCGAGAGTTCCGTTTGCCGGTTCCGGAATGTTCTGAAAGTCTCGTCGTTGTCCTTTTTTGGCCACCCTTTCTCTACCCAATGCAACACCCGTGCCAGACGTTTGTCTTTATTAGTTTCTCGGGCAATGTCTGATGCGGTTATGGGTAGATCGGGCAGAGTCTCTATGCTGAGGGTGGTCATCGTGGGTGCTGGGTCAGTGTCTAGTTCGGGTAGCGGTGAGCAGCTTAAAGCATCCGCATGGGTGATAGTCTTACCGGGTCGGTGTGTGAGCCGGTAGTTGTAGGCGGCCAGGAATTCGGACCACCTTGTCATTCTAGGAGATAGAATGTTCGGGGTGGCCCTGTTCCCTGCGAGGATTCCCAACAGCGGCTTGTGGTCGGTGATGATGGTGAACGTCTGGCCGTAGAGGTACTCGTGAAACCTTTTCACTGCGGCGACGATAGCCAGGGCCTCTTTGTCCAGTTGACTGTAGTTCCGCTCCGGTTTGGTAAGGGTCCTTGAAAAGAACGCGATGGGTGCTTCTTTTCCGTCGGAAAGAGTGTGGCTGAGGACGGCGCCGACGCCGAAGGGTGATGCATCACATGTGATGGCTAGTGGTAGGGTCTCGTTGTACTGGATGAGGATGGCATCTGAAGTGAGCAGCTCCTTGGTTTTCCTGAAGGAGGCTTCCTCGCGTTTTCCCCAAGTCCAAGTAGCTGCCTTGTCCAAAAGCCTATGTAAAGGCTCCGCCACGGCCGCCTTTTGGAGCAGGAACACATTATAAAAGTTAAGTAGTCCCAGAAACGCCTGCAGTTCCGTTTTTGACCTGGGTGTGGGGGCCTCTTTGATAGCTTTAATTTTGGTGTCGGTGGGGTGGATGCCATGCCGGTCTAGGAGGTACCCCAGGAATTCGACCCGCTCTGTGTAAAGTTGGCACTTTTCCCTCTTCACCTTTAGCCCGGTTTCTTTGAATTTCGTTAGCACCTCCCTTAGGCGACCCTCTAGTTCAGCCTGGTTGGCTGCCGATACCAGTACATCGTCGAAGTAGGGTACCCCCTTGATGCCTTGTAGGAGTCTCTCCATGAGGCTCTGGAAAATTCCAGGTGCCACGCTGACTCCGAATTGGAGTCGGTTACATCGAAAGGCTCCCCGGTGGGTGACTATGGTTTGCGCCTCTGCGGTTTCCTCGTCGACCGGCAGCTGCTGGTATGCTTGGGCCAGGTCGAGTTTCGCAAAAACCTTGCCTCCCTCCAGTGAGTGTAGAAGATGCTGCACTACTGGGACGGGGTTAGCGCTTTGTTGCAAGGCGCTGTTTAGGGTAGCCCTATAGTCCCCACAGATTCTCACTGACCCATCAGACTTGACTGGGGTGACTATTGGGGTCTCCCACCGGGCATGGTCTATTGGTTGTAGGACCCCTTGCTTGATGAGCTTGTCAATTTGCTCGTCAATTTTTGGCTTGAGTGCGAAAGGTACCCGCCTTGGTTTTAGGCGTCTCGGGGGAACGTTTGGGTCTAGGCTGAAGGATATAAGGGGCCCTCGGTACTTGCCTAGGGTGCTGTCGAATACTTCTTGGAAGTCCCGTGCCAGTTGCTGCTCCCAGTCGGCCTCGGCGATGTGGTCGATGCCCGTGACTTCGATGCCGAGCGGTGCGAACCATTGAAGTCCCAACAGGCTAGGTCAGTCTCGATCGACGATTGTGAGGGGAAGTTTTGCGGTGCGTCCTTTAGATGTTACTCTAAATTGTCCTGTTCCGACTACCGGGATGCGGTTTCCCTGGTAGTCTTTAAGGATTAGTCTCTGGTTCTCCAGTCCCCTCCTTTGGATGGTAGGCACCAAGCGTTTGATTTCTTGCCAGGTGACCATGGAGAGGTAGGACCCAGAGTCCACCTCCATCTTGCAAGGTTCGCCTTCGATGCCTACCTCCATGTAGAACTTGCGGGCATCGGTGGTTGTTGCGTGGCCAATGATGACCGTCTGGTGCGTTTCTTCCCTCCGCCGGGTCTCGCCACCTCATCGGGCTCGTCCGCTCCAGTCCCAATGGCTGTCAGCTGGGCAGTCTCTGGTTCTGGGTGGTGTGCTGCCCCATCTCCGCTCTCTGTGGTCCCACCGTCTGGGGCTGGAGGCTTTCTTAAGTCGGCAGACGCGGGCAATGTGACCCTTTTTGTCACAGTGCCGGCAGACTGCATCGAAGAACCGGCATTCGGCTCTAGGGTGGTCACCTCCGCAACCGGCACACGCGGTCCCCGACTTACGTCCCCGCCGGCTGCGCTGGTCGCGTCCTGCCTGGAGCCGGTGGATTTCCTCCTCCTCGTCCGAAGTATCAGAGGTGGAGTGGAATTCGCTGTGGTGGGTGGTCGTTTCAAGTTGGGCCTCGGTCACCCGTGCAGGGTGGTTGTTCACGGTGCGGTCCCCGGCGTCCGGTCTCCACATGCGGTTTGCTGACTGCCTGGTGGCTTCGGCTGCGGTGGCTTCGGTGATGGCATCGGTGAGGGTGATGTTGCCTTTGGCCATCAGTCGACTTTGTAGGACGGGGTCCCGAAGCCCAAGCACAACTCAGTCCCGCAGGGCCTCGTCCATGTTGGAGAACCCGCATAGTCCTCCTAGGCTCCGCAGCTCTGCAACAAAGTCACTGAGGCTTTCGCCCGATCGTTGGTCCCGCCGATAAAACTCGTGCCGTCAGATGAGGGTGGGCACGGTGGGAGCGTAGTGCCTTCGGAGTAAGGGCTCGAGGTCATCCCAATCCATTGCAGTGACGTCAGCGGGTTTCGCTAGGGCTTTCGCCATCTTGAACACTGCGGGCCCACAGTGTGTCAGGAAGACAGCTCATTTCTTCGGCCTGGTGGCGTCCTTCATGTCGCTGCATTCAAGGAACATGCGGAATCTGTCCGTGTAAGATTCCTAGTCCTCGGTAGTGGGGTTGAAGGGTGTGGGCAGCGCGATGCTGGCCATCTCATCGGGTTTGCTAGCTTCCGTCGGACACTTGCTTGTGGGGTTCAGGATCAGGATCCCACCTTCGTCGCCAGTGTCATGTCCGTCGGGAAAGAGACCAGGAGTCGGTGACTAGGTTCTAGCTCTTTATTGGTCCCCGGAACTGAACTGGGTTCCAAGGGAAAACTTTCGGCTTTTTATTTCCAAGCCGCGGCGGCCGCAGCCAATGACACCGCTTTGAATCTCCAGCGATTCGAATCCACCAATCGCGGGAGATTCTTAGCAGGCCAATCAGCGCAGCTCGCCCAACCAATCAGATCACCCTGCGCTTTGGCCAATCAAAACGCGGGGCTTTCAAGAATATAAATGAAGGTACAGAACATAAACAACATTCATATTTCCAAAGACACCATGTAAGAAATGTGTTGTTCAATATCTGGGGAAAGATTTAAAAAAAACATTATCCACTACCCTGGAAATGAGATGAAAACTGATCTTCAGGACATATTTTGTAAAAAAAAAAAAAAGTTAATGGGCATAGGGAGATGAGTTATATAACTCATACATTATGTTTTTACAGGAACTGGCATGCTCAAACCATCAGTAATATGTAACACCGACAACAAAAAGATAAGTATTTTGTTCAGTCATAGTTTATCATAATCCAAATAGTTAAGGCAACCTCTGAAGAGGTTTACAGTGCTGCTGAATATTAGAGCCACCCATACTGGTGTCTGGCTTAAAGACTTTTTGCTTGGTTGGTAACAGTGTAATTCTGCCAAATGAATTACTGGAAAAATAGAGGAAAAGAGATGGGCGAAAATGATTCCATTCAATGACTGAAATTTGTTCAATAAGATTTTATTTATTTATATTTCACAGTTCTGGACTGCTCATCTCCTTCAAAGAGAGACTCTTGAAACTGAATGTATTTTGTCTTTAGGGATAAAAGTCACTGAATACATTTCTTTTAAAAATGCATGCATGCTTTTATCAGTATTCCTCTCAAGAAAACAAATTTAATAATAGGGAAGGAAAAAATATACATGAGCCCATGTTGCAGTGTCTTTTAAAAATTATTTGCATAAGGCATGTAAAGCTAACAGGTTACAACCAAATAAACAGAACAAGCTATTTCCCACTGTGCAAGAGCTGCTGAAGCTTTCCAATTAAATGTGAACCAGTTGATTAAAAGTTTTTTTCAAAAAGGATATACTTTCTTGTGAACATAAAATAATACATAGGAAATTACATGTTCTTTGAAGACAGCATTCTCTGGAAAGTATTATACCATTTTAGCATCTGCTTGATGGGTTGAATTTAGTAGAATCAACATGCTCTGAGTTCCATCAATTAAACAACAACACCTATTTGAGACCATAGAAAAGTGTCTTTTCTTTAGCAGAGCCTGTGTCCTGGAATGAGCCCACACATACAAGATTTGAATGGCTGCCTCACTGCTGATATTTGTCTCTGTATTTCTTTCTACAAGAACAGCAAGGCATAAAAGGCTGAATTGTACCAAAAGCTTAAGCACTTGGATTTTGTTAAATTTTCTGACAGAAAACACTGAATTTAATAGATCCCATGAAGCCACTGCTTGGGATCCAGTGAAATTTATCATGCTGATATCTCTTGAAATAAAAAACCTCCCTTGCCACAAATTAACTCTTATATGCATCAAGAAAGTTGTTAAGAATGTTTAGAAAGTAGAAAGATGACATTTAAAAATTAAATATCCCACAAGACATCATACAACAAGGGTGAGAAACGTTTAAGTGTTTTGGGCCATGTGTTGATAAGAAAGAAGGTCGAAGGGGTAATATTAACAATTCAGGATGGATGAAACAAATCATATTGTGAGATATATAATTTTCTACTTCATTGTATGCAATGGGGAAATGATTTGCTTCCTTGTTCCTAGTTTTTAAAACTGGGTTAAACTTTCTTTAGATATTACAGGCCACATAAAGGCAAGAAACGGCCACTGATTTTTAGCCTTGCTGCTGCCCAACTTTATAATCTTGGAAGTTGCAACACAGAACATTGAGCAAAGAAGTGAATAATATAGCTCTTATGCAAGTTTGCTCTTATAACTTGCTCTTATGCAAGTTATTTTAACTTAACGTTTAACTTAATTTCTTAAAAACAAATCTTATTTCATTCTTTGACAAAGTTCTGGTGTGCAGTACCCTATAGTGTTGTTTTGAGATAGAAGTTAAAACAAATTATATACAGGATGTGAGAAGTCTGTAGATATTTTCACAGCCCTCTTTTTGACTTGTGCAGTATACAGGTCCTCTATGGAAGGCAGGTTAGTAGCAATTGGTTTTTCTGTAGTTCCAATTATCTGTTGAAACTTATGTCTGTCTTGTTTGATGGCAGAGCCAAACCAGACAGTTATAGAGGTGCAGATGACAGACTCAATAATTCCACTGTAGAATTGAATCAGCAGCTCCTTGGGCAGTTTGAGCTTCCTGAGATGGCGCAGAAAGAACATTATTTGTTGTGCCTTTTTGATGTTAGGTGTCTATTTTAGTTCATGATAATACCTAGAAATCTGAAGGTCCCTACTGTTGATACTGTGTTGTCTAGTATAGTAAGAAGTGATTGTATAGGAGGTTTTCTCCTAAAATCTACCACCATTTCTATGGTTTTGAGTGTATTTAGTTCAAGATTGTTCTGGTTGCACCACAAGGCTAGTTGTTCAACCTCCCGTCTGTATTCAGATTCATTGTTTGATAAAATAGATCACAACTACTTCTTGGTAAATAAGAAAAATGTGAGACAGACCTTCTCACCACCAGATGGATTTGTAACTGGCTGACTGTACTCAACAAATAGTTTTTAATGGACATCTACATGGAAGGAAGCAGTGGGATACCACAAGGTTACATCTTAGGCCCAATACTCTTCAATATCTTCATAAATGATTTAGACAAGAAAATAGAAGGGGAATTCATCAAAATTGCGGGTGACGCTAAGCTGGCAAGAATAGCCAAAACCCAGAAGACAAACTCAGAATCCCAAAACATGTTGACAGACTTGAATAATGGGTCCTATACAATGTCATGAAATTTTATGCGGAGAAAAGCAAGGTTTTACAATTAGGCAAGAAAAACCAAAAGTACAAGTATAGATTAGATGAAATGGGCTCAAAAATAGAAATTGTGAGAGGGACCTAGTGGATGATCACTTAAACATGAGCCAGAAATATGCATCAGTAGCCAAAAAAGCGAATACAATCCTTGGTTATATAAACAGTGATATAGAATCAAAAGCACATGAAGTATTAGTATAGCTTTATAAAGCCTTAGTAAGACCACACTTGAAATACTGCATCCGGTTTTGGTCACCACATTACAAAAAAGATGTTGAGGCTTTGGGAAAAAGTGCAAAGAAGTGCAACAAAGATGATTAAGGATCTAGAGACAAAAACATATAAAGAAACAGTTGCAGGAATTGTGTACGGCTAGTCTGGAGAAAAGGACTAGGGTAGGTATGTTAGCAATATTCCAGTATTTAGGAGGCTGCCACAAAGAGGTGATTAACTTATTTTCCAAAGCACAAGAAAGCAAGGCAAGAAACAATGGATGGAAACAATCAAGGAGAGAAGCAACCTAGAATTAAGAAGAAATTTCCTAACACTGAGGACAATTAACTAATGGAATAGCTTCAGAAGTTGCAGGTGCTTCATCACTGGAGATTTTTAAGAAGAGATTGGACAGCCACCTGTCTGAAATGGTATAGGGTCTCCTGCTTGAGCAGGGGTTTAGACTAGAAGATCTCCAAGGTCTCTTCCAGCTCAAGTCTGATTGATTAACTTCATTCCTTTTAAATTAAAAAAAAGTGATATTAGAGTGCAACATGAACATCAGATGCATTCCTTCTTAGATAAAGTGTACACTATGCCTAAGTTCTACGAATCATTAGTGCATGATATCTGCTATGCAGGCTATGCAGTCAAGATGGTGACTGCAATAGAAGTTCTATATTTTAATACTGACACATTCAAAAATAGGCAGAGTTTCACTTGCACTGTTGCAACCATCATCTTGACCATAACTTGTGGATATCCCTAAAGGACACATTTTGATTTATAGTGTGATGTCCACATTGAAACCTGTTCTCTAAAAACATTCTTGTATAGATACTAATATCATGCTGGGAATCTATGTTTTTTGCTCCTAATGCTAAAAGAAGCTTTAGAGAAAGAAGAAAGTCCTAATGATATTGTAAGCCTCAGAGCAAACTTTACAGCCTTTTAGCATAACATGTTCCCTAAAATCTGATTTATATTCCCAAAGGCATGACTACTCTCTCTAATGCAAAGTTGTCATCCAAATACTTTTTCTAAAATCAAATATAGATGATGACATTTTATTTAAGCAATTAAATGCTATTAATTGCTTTGGTATTCACAGGAACAATAATAATTAGCTCATCTGAATATAAGACATCTTTTCCCTGAAACACATGGATTGCCAGCAGATTCCTAATCAGGCTTGATAGAGAAGCAGATGAAATCTCCTGGGTCAAGTCTCACGTTTTTGCTCATGAAATTAAAGTGAGATAACTCTGAAATATAAAACCCCTTATATAAATATAAAAACCTGCAGATTTTCCTGGGATAAAAAAGGCAGACTTCTTGGTTTAATTGGTAAAACATCACTGTTTACCTTGAAATTTGGACAAGAGAACCTAAATTATTAAACTAAAATTGATGTGTCATCCAATTTGTTTGTTTCATACTGTTTGCCTACTTGGTCTTTGGAAATCTGACAAATGTTGGATATAAGTGATAGTTCATTAGTCATTTAATTTAATTATTAAGTTTCAACCTCTACTTTTCACCTCAGTAGGAGTTATTCTCCAGAAGTAGGCTTTGGTGGAAAATCCTCCTGAAGATGACTTTGTATCTCTATTATGAACACTTTGACTGAATGAAAATATGTAACAGATTCAATAGCATTAGGGAGGATTCTTGGGTCAAAATAATTATTTCACTTATTTCTTGGGTTGCCTTTGCTCATGCAGGAGGATCACTTGGAATGCAAAAAAGCTAGACTTTATAGTGGCATTACCACAATATAAGTAGCATTAAGAACAAATGTATTATCTTCACTAACAAAATCACAGTTAGGCGTTCAGATATGCTTTAGCCCAAGATGTTAGATCAGAAGAGCCATATATTCACTACAGAGCATATTTAGACTTCATTTGGCTAGCTATTTGTTTAATTGATAAGCAAATTTGCAAACCTTGGACTTTTTCTGAGCATCCTAAACATCCTACCCACCCATTAATACCCTTTTGGCTCCAACTCTGCTGATATTTACTTCCTTAGAATAACTATTGTTTAATTATTTATTTACTCAGAGCCTGACAGTCTCCATTTATTTACTTCTATTAAATTCTTTCTTTTTTCTCCTCCATCATTAATGTAAAAAAGTCACAATATTTTTATACTACTTCATACTGACAAATATTACAATTGCTTTTTAGAAGAGTTGCTGTAGATTAGAGGACAAGTCCTTCAGAAGCCAATGTCCAAAAAGATGGCAAGACTTTTATTTGCTAGAAAGCAGAAGTAAACAGCCCATTATGCTAATATTGCATGTTAGAGATTTATTGTACTCTTTTCTGATGCATCCATTCCTGGGCATTATTGGATATAGAATGATTATGCAAGGTGAGCCTTTGATGTGACACACAATGGCACTTCATTTGCTCCCATCAATGCTGCATGCAATTGCTACAGCAAAGTGCTAAACTCAGCCCTGCCACTGGTCATACTGTAGCTGCTCTTCAGATAAATAGAGTTAAATCTCTGGGGCAGTTAATCTGACACTTTTCATGAAAACTAAATTCACACCATAAAGAGGCAAACAAGAAAAATAACCCTGCCTGATTTTAAAAAATGATATTGAGTTGTAAAGAGCTGTAAGAAAGTAATAAAATTGGGGAAGCAACTCTATTTTCAGAACTGCTGAAAAGATGTCAGACTAGCACACTAAACAAAACTAATTTATTCTGCTAGTGTTGGAGATGGATAAAGGCATTCTGAAAGGAAGCCCATTTAAATTTAGTGGTAAGTGTGCAAGTCTTTGAGGAATTGGAAAACAAAGAAAGTGGTGTGGATTTTGCAAATAATAGCAGAGATGCATATATACGTGTGTTTTTGTGTATGTACATACGCATACATATATGCACATACTTTTCTTGCTAAGTGTGCAATAATTGTATTTCTGTATCATCTACATCGTTAATAAGACACAACAATCACTGTTACACAGGGTCTTCCATCAATAAAATTAGAAGAGACAGGCAGCATTTTAAAGAACTGGGTACAATTTACATTGACATAATATAGCCTTTCTATAAGACTCTGGATAAAAATACAAGTCCTGCAATAAATTTCCATTTTATTTTGGTAAGTTGCCCCCTGCTGATTTTCATAGTACTGATTTTGAAAACTTAGTACTGATTTTGAAATGTATGTCAGCTTTATGGCACAGGATTCTAGTTATCATTGTATGTGTTTTTAGTTCATTCTTTCTCTCTGTTATTCAACTTTGTATATCCAATAAGATTTTTTTTCTCATATATACATACATATTAAACTCAATATGTATCTTTTTCATCTGCTGCTATACAAATAGTACTCATTTTTTTAGGTTGGACATTTTGTTTATTGAGCATTAATTTGGTTTCAGAAATTTAATGACCCCAACTGAACGAAATACTTATGAAATAAATAGCACTCAGGTATTGGTTTAAATTTTAATAAATGGCTCTTTATCAGTATATTGAACCTCAGTAATCAGTTAATTAAAATTAAATTAATGCTTTAAACATAACATGTTTAAAGATGTGTGTGTGTGTGTTTAGTGCAATGTCAGATTGGCAACTGACCTCTAGGATCACAAGGTATTACTTTTTATCTATTTTTTTTCAATGAATTTGCTTTTTTAGTGGATTTGGTTTCTCAATTGTTTTGCTAAGCATTTTCTACATTTAAAATAGATGCACTATCATGCAGCAATTACCCTTGTCTGAAATTCCTGTCCAAAACTTAACAGATTATCTATTCATCATAGTTACCCTGTAACAATCCCATCTATAAAAAAAACACCATGGGAGACAGAAAAGAAAGCATGTCAAAATGGGCAAAAAATTTCTAAGAAAACACCTTTCCACTTTAAATGAATTAAAATCACAAGGACCAGATGGTTTACATCCCAAGGTTCTAAAGGAGTTGGCAGATGCGATCTCAGACCTACTGAACAATATCCTTTCAAAACTCCTGGAGCATAGGGAATGTGTCAGAGAACTGGAAAACAGCTTAAGTGGTTCAAATTTTCAAAAAAGGGAAAAACCTGGAACCAGCAAACTACAGACCAAATCAGCTTGACATCAATTCCTGGAAAAATTCTATAACAAATAATCAAGCAGCAGATTTGTTAGTACCTAGAAATGGACAACATGATTAATAAAAGCCAGCATGGGATTGTTAAAAACAGATCATGCCAAACAAACCTTATCACCTTCTTTGATTAAGTGATTAAATTAATGAATCAAGGAAATGCTGTGGATGTAGTATATTTGGACTTCAAGAAGGCATTTGGCAAAATAGACCACAGCCAACTTCTTGATAAGATAGAACAATGTGAGATAGATAGCACCACTACCAAATGCATTCACAATTGGCTGCATTTGTACTCAGCCTATAATTCTCAATGGAACTAAACCTACATGGAAAGAAATATGCAGTGCGGTACCTGAAGGTTGTCCTGGGCCAAATATTCTTCAACATCTTCATAAATTGTTTAGATGGTGGATAGAAGGGGAGCTTATCAAAACTGCAGGTGACACTAAACTGGAGAGAATTGTTAACCATTTGAATAATGGACTCAAGGTACAGAAAAATCTTGACAAGAGAAATGAGTTCTATCCTATAATACTCAGTTTAGTGGTGAGAAAAGTAAGGTCCTGCATTTAGGCAGGAAAAAAAAAACAAATGCACTGGTATAGAATAGTTGTAGTAACTGTGAGAGGGATCTAGGTGTCTTAGTACAGATGTTCCAAACCTGTGGGCTGTGGTCCACTATTGGGCCAAGACCTATTCACAACCAGGCTGCATGAGTAGTGGGTAGATGCCTGCATGTGCATAGACCCACTCATATGAACAGTGAGCATCAGCACATGGAGCCCCACTCATGTGAGCATCCCACAAATGAAGCTGTATGTGTGCAGCTTCAGTTTGTGGGTGTGCCCCTCACACAAAACCATTAACTCTTCCCCTCCCACCATGCTGCTGCCACCAAAAAACCCTAAAGTAATGTGCTGCTGCCACCAAAAAACCCCAAAGTAATCCTGCATCAATAGGCAGATAGCACAAGATCACAAGAAGTGGTAGTCCTGTTCTATATTGCACTAGTGAGGCATATTTGGAATACTGTCTCCTGTTCTTGTCGCCATAATACAAAATAAATGCTGAAACACTAGAAATAGAGTATAAAAGTGTAACCAAGATGATAAGGGGCCTGAAGGCTAAACTAAATGAACTGTTAAGGGAACTAGGTATGTCTTGCCTAACAGAGAGAAGAATGAAGTGTGACATGACAAATAAAAATAAATAAAATAAATGATAGCTGTCTTATTCTGCAAAGCATCTGAGGATGGAAGCAATCATTAAAGAGAGATTCTATTTTGACACTAAAGAGAAATTTTCTGACAGGGAGAGCAATAAACCAATGGAATAGCTTGCCTTCCAGAGTTGTCGATGCTCTCGCTGGAGGATTTCAAAAAAAGTTTGGGCAGCCATTTGTTCAGCATGGTATAAGGATTCCTATCTTGAACAGGGGATTGGACTAGAATGCCTCCAAGGCATATGGTTCTATATTGCCAAATTTGGGCAACAACTACAACTGAGGGAGCAACAGCTGTTAGTTTTTATTCTTAATTACAATAAGTTTCATCTTAAGGGTGCTGCTTCCAAATAACAAAATATTACAACATTACTAGCATTATTTCCAGGACTACTACTTGTAATAAAGATATAGAACTAGAAGCATATTCTTCAGTGAATATATCTATGATTTCTATAATTCCCACAATTAGATCTATGGCAATTTGTGAAAATGTTCTACGTTGAAACCTAGGGAAGAATGTTCTTTAATGAAACTGTTCATTGATTTAGAAATTATTTTAAAAAGTTATTTAGAACATGCAGGAATTCAAATATAAGTATTCAGCTCATCAAAGCAACTGCATCTTTTCTTGAACTAACATGCAGACATAGTTGTCTCAAAGAGTTGCAGACAGGTGTTGTTGTTAACCCTTCTAAGCATCTGTTTGAAATCAGATCTGAAACATTGTTCAACTCCATTTTTTAGTTTCTTTTTCCTGAAGAAAAAACAGTAAATTTATAGGACAAGCTTTCTTTAGTAGTTTTGATCAGATCCAGCAAAAGAGGCTAGCTAGGGAGCTACCATTGGTGGGATCAAGGAAAAAGCCTTTTTTGTGCATTATTCTTCTGAAATTATGCATCCCCCAAATTCTGCCAGATTTTGGCAAAACATTAAAAAATTGGTTTTGCTATCAAGCCTGGAGCCCTGATAGTAGGGATGATTCTGTCTTATGGCTGATTTAAATATGGGATGTTGTATACATTCCTAGAAGCTAGTCTAGATATGCTTTTGGTACTATGTTTTAAATTGTAATTATTTTATCCTGCCTTCATTTTGCTTTTATTAGCTAGCCACCCAGAGTCATGTATATGAGATGGATGGTGGAAGGAAGGAAGGAAGGAAGGGGAGGAGGAAAGAAAGGAAAAGAAAGGAAAAGAAAGAAAGAAAGAAAGAAAGAAAGAAAGAAAGAAAGAAAGAAAGAAAGAAAGAAAGAAAGAAAAAAAGAAAGAAAGAAAGAAAGAAAGAAAGAAAGAAAGAAAGAAAGAAAGAAAGAAAGAAAGAAAGAAAGAAAGAAAGAAAGAAGCCTAATTGTGGTCTCATCAGTAGTTACCCAGCAATGGACAATGATTTAAAAGAAAGATAGTGTACATTTCAGAATGAGATACCAAAATAAAGAGTTTTGTCAAAAGCTTTGAAAAGTACATTTCATACTGAAAAAGAGGAGTTAGGCAAGTCTTTATCTGAATCTCAGCCCATGTAGGAATGAGCCAAGTGGTAAAGTCAACAAACTTTCAACCAATGCTCAGTTGACAGTTACTGCTATTCATATCATTTACTTGTTGCCAAAATTCATGCTCCCATTAACCAATGTCCTGTGTGAAATTTGTGATAGGCAGGGCCTAGAATATTCCTTAATGACTGCTTCCTGTTGATAACCTTAACAACATACTAGCTATATAGCATATACAAATATTCAGCATATATTTGCTATCCCGAATTTAGTATCCATCTTAAAAAGTGCATAATGGTGCTAAGACCATGCTTATATATGTATTCAATCAAATGGCAAGAATTCTTGGGCAAACCTGAAGAAGGAGGAGCCTCCTCACTGATGGACCATAGATCACGACTCTCTGTGGCTATGGTCCGTGCTCTTTCGTTGGAGAGCCCCGATTATTATGATTAGGGGCTGAAACTGCCTTGGAGGGGTGGCGGAGTAAGGGGAAGCCACAAGCCAGGTTGAGGGCAGCCACATCTCCCCCCCTGGGCTTGGTCTTTTTCTCCCTGAAGACGACTGTAGCGGTGGTTTAAAATGGCCACCCTGAAGAGGAGGACTCAGCTAGATTAAGATTTGTGCAGGAGGGAAGAAAGAGGTGGATAACATCTGAGCCGGAACAATTGGGCAATACAACTAAACAAAAGTACCCTGGGATTAAGGTAACATGGAATTTTTAAGAAAAGAAAAGTGAGCTGCAAAATCACAAAGGGACAGAGGAAAAAAAAGAAAATATTTTTGACAGCTAAGCGGGGCTTCGAACCGGGAAAGGAAGAAGCTGGAACTAAAGATTTAACTAAATTGGACGAAAATATTTTGGGAATAAACAGGCATAAAATAATAATAATAAAGTTTACAAATTGGAGAGTGGACTGTGCTGGAATATTGAGGTTCGAAAAACTCTAAATAAAAAAATAGGGGGAAAATGTGAAGACTTTGTATAATGGAGAGTGCCACCTTTTGACAAAATCTTGAGCTCAAACAAAAGGGAAAGCATCCTGTTTCTGAATGAACTTGTGTGGATATAACATTAAAGAAATATTGAAACAATATTGAAACATAGAATCTTAGAAAGTGAAAGCAGAACCAGAATAAAGAAAAAAGCAAGGAAAGACTAACTGTGGGATTGATTGATGTTTTTGGTATAAACCCTGGGCTGAAATAACTGAGAACTTTAGAAAATTGAAAGAAGGAAGAAGGAAAGTAAAAGTGTTTTTTTAGTGTGTGTGGACTTTAACAATTATAAAATATAAGAGTGTGTAATGATGATATCTCTTCAGGAATTACTACAGGAAAGAGGCGAATCACTTTGCTCTGTGTTAGAAAAAATGGAAATGGCGATTGAAGAAAGAGCTTCAGAGGAGGAGGAGTCAATTCAAGGAGAAGACATTTTAAATAGCCAATTAACATAAAGAATGCTACAAAGAAGTGGGGAAAGAAGGAAGATTAAAAAATTGAAATTTAAGAAGGCAATCAAAGGGGGAATACCTGTGAAGTCAGGAAAGGCAGAAAGACCCAGCAGAAAAGGGGAAAGGAAGATATTAAGAAAGAGAGGAATATAAACTGGAATGAGAAAAGATATGGAGAAAAGAGGGGGAGGTGAAGCAGTAAAAAACAGGTGCATGAAATAAAGAAATACGGAAATAGTAAAATGTTGAAAAGAAATTGTTTTTTCAGAAATAATGGTTGATTATTAAAAAAGGGGATTCTGCAGGGTGACATGGGGTAATAAGAATATTTCTGCAATTAAAAATATTGAGAAAATAGGGTAATATAGATACTGATAACTTATTAAAAATCAAGGGTGGAAAATATGTTGCAGAATCCAAATGAAAAGATGTAATGATTATTATTGTAACTTCTTAAAAATAATGGTTTATTGGGAATCAAGATGAGGGAATCAAGATATTTTATTTATTGAGGTGTCACACTCAAAACAATAAAAGGGGAGGAAACCTATACTTTTTTTTTAAAGTGTTAAAATTTGTATTAATCTAGAATTTATAAAAAGAATGTGTAATGGAAAAGGAATATGACAGACTAAAGAACCAACTAAATTAATAAGTTAATAGAGACTATTAAAAGCAAGGAGAGACATTGGTAACTTTTTAAATTATTATTATTATTATTATTATTATTATTATTATTATTATTATTATTCAAACACATATTGTTTATCTTTATTTTTAAAATAAATATTAAAGGATTATATTTGAAATAATTGAAATGAAATAAAAAGATATTTTGATTGAGATTAATGAAAGAGGCTAGAATTAATATGTTTGTTTCTCTCCTTACTGTAAATTTGGAATGGAAAAGGTAATAATAGAATTAAGTATGCATATATGAATGTATAATTGCTGTCATATTTGTATGACCCGGAAATATGTTGTCCACTAAAAAAAGATTTTTGTTTTTAATGTGAAAAAATGAATAAAATTTGTTAAAAAAAAAAAAAAGAATTCTTGGTCAAACCTAACCACTAGTTACAATTTTCCTGTCTGAAGTTATCTAATAGACAGGGCAGCGTAGTACAGTTTTTTTCCTTAAAATATGCAAAATACAGAAAAGGTGTTTAGAAAGTCCATACAAATAAACAAAAGAAACTGTAGATATTTACCGTATATACTCGAGTATAAGCTGAGTTTTTCAGCCCATTTTTTGTGCTGAAAAAACCGCCCTTGGCTTATACTCGAGTCAGATTCCCCTCTGTGGGGGGGGGGATTTTAACAGAGGGAAGATGTAGGGAGAAGGCAAAAGCGAGGCTGAGAAAACAACGCGAGCCGAGGTTGCTTCGGCTTCACTCAGCTTCCCTCTCTCTCTCTCTCCCCGTAATACAGTCAAGCCCTTTCCAGCACGTGGGATCCGCCCCCGCCGCTTTGCACCTTGCAAATGCAAAAACCCCAGGATTTTGCATTTGCAAGGTGCAAAGTGGCGAAGTGAGTGTGTGTGTGTCTGTCTGTCTGTCTGTGTGTGTGTGTGTGTCTTTCTCTCTCTCTCTTCCTCACACCAGCGCACCTTCCTTCCACTGCTACGCGTTTGGGCTGCTTTGTGCCCCCCTCCCTCCCCGGCTGAAACTGTGGACGGCTGCTCCGGAGGCGAGCGCGGTAGCTCCCATACAACAGGTGGGTAAAGGAGCCGCTCACCACCAAGTCAAGAAGAGCGAGAGAAGGAGGTGAGGACGAGAGGTGAGGCGCGGCCCGGCGCAGCTCTGCAAAAGGCTGCGCCTGCAATGCTGCCCCGGGCGCTGAGCGAGGTTGACTAGCGGAGCCCGGGCTGTTCGGGAGTGGGAAGCGGCTGTGCCCCTGGCCGGCTAGGAGAATGGGGACCCTGCCTGAACGGGAGGCGGCGGCGGCGGCGGGGTCTTTCCAGTTAGGATCCGGGGCGGCAGCCGCCCGGGCGTCCTCCTCTCGTCTTTCGGCCGGCCGTTTGCAGGGCTCAGCGAGTCACTCGGACTTCGGGCCAGTCTGCGCCAGGAGTTGCCCCGCCGCTGCGCACCGGAGAAGTGGTGGCCGCTTGCCTTTGCTGCAGTCGGAGCTCTTCGGGGGCGCCCCTCGTCTCTGTCTTTGATCTGTCTCTGATCGCGGCTGCGATCGCCTCCCGTCAGGGCGCTCGTCTGGAGGAGGCGACCCCAAGCGGCCTCTTCTTCCCCATTAACGGGCGCCCGGGGCCCCCGTGAGCTCCTATGTTGCGCGCTTCCAGCTTCGCAAAGAAACTGCCAGGCTCCCCCACCCCCTAGCCTAGCAGCGAAGAGCTGCTCCGGGGGCAGCGAGACAAAGTGACTGGCTGCGCCATGGCGGGAGCCCCCGGAGCAGCTCTTTGCTGCTAGGGGAGGGGGTGGGGGAGGCTGCCTGAGCCTGGCGACCCCAAGCAGCCTCTTCTTCCCCATTAACAGGTGCCCAGGCCCCCCGCGAGCTCCTGTGTTGCACGCTTCCAGCTTCGCAAAGAAACTGCCAGGCTCCCCCACCCCCTAGCCTAGCAGCGAAGAGCTGCTCCGGGGGCAGCGAGACAAAGTGCCTGGCTGCGCAGTGGCGGGAGCCCCCGGAGCAGCTCTTCGCTGCTAGGGGAGGGGGAGGGGGAGGCTGCCTGAGCCTGGCGACCCCAAGCGGCCTCTCCTTCCCCATTAACGGACGCCCGGGGCCCCCGCAAGCTCCTGCGTTGCGCGCTTCCAGCTTCAACAACAAACCGAGCTGCAAATCTGGTAATCGCTTGCGGAGCCTCGGCACAAACCCCCTTTCCCCGCACTCCCCCCCCGCACTCCTCTGGCGGCAGCAGGCGGAGAAAGCCCCACTTCCCCCTGGCTTTGATGGCACGTGTGAGTTGGCTTCCCACTCTTTTTTTTTAACTCTCCTCCTCCTCCTCCTCCTCTCCTCTCCCCTTGTTGTCTGGTCTTCCCTAAGGAAACTCGAGGGCTCACACTTCCAGGTGTTTCTCCCTGTCTTTCTCCCTGTCAATGATCTTTTCTTCCCTTCCCTTCTCTCAGCCCCATCCTCCTTCACCTTTGTCACCACAATCCTGAACAGAGGAAGTTTGTACTTCTCAAGAAAGGTTGATGTTCCTTTTGAGGAGGAAACCTAGTGTGACATCTGTATGTTGACCTACTACTGAGCCATGGCATGTGTGCACATGCAATGGAGGCATGAGGGAGAGCTGTGAAAGAGATGGTGGCTCTCCAAAACAGGATGTACATGCAGCACATACACATGCTTTTTTCTTGCAAGGGAGAGAGTGACTCTGTTTGGACATACAGATGATGAGGAGGAATCCAGTTTTGAAGGATTTTAACTCTTGTGTTTTAGCTTGGTTGCTGATTGAGCTAAGGTTTTTGTACTTTTAAAGTTATTGTTGATACCATATTGGTTTTGTTGGCTCTCTTTTCCACTTACAGAGCTAGTTTACTGTTTTTCTTTGAAATAAATATTCAAAAACATTTAACCTACTGATGCCTCAATTCATGTAATTTTATTGGTATCTATTTTTATTTTTGAAATTTAGCAGTAGCTGCTGCATTTCCCACCCTCGACTTATACTCGAGTCAATAAGTTTTCCCAGTTTTTTGTGGTAAAATTGGCTGCCTCGACTTATATCCGGGTCGACTTATACTCGAGTATATACGGTAATAAGAAAAGAAGAACCAAAATATAGTTACCAGCAATCTAGAAAACCATTCACTATTCTACATTCATTATATTTCTGTGTAAGTGACTTGGTTCTCTGTGAACTTGGTTGTATTTTCACAGACATTTCATTACCAAACTAGGTAACATAACCACTGCACAACTAAGGAGAAAGAGCACCAAGGACCCCACAATTCAAACCCTAAGCTACAAATATTCTCTTCTAATGTATTTCTATCTTGGCAAACCATACTTTCTTCCATCATATTTACACCCTGCTCCATACATTGCTTTTTGTTCTTTGAAGTTCTTGATCTTTTTAAAATGATTTCATGAATTTCATTATTTTGGCATCTGATAGACCATCTGTACTGACTTCAAGCATGCATTCTAGTTGTTTTCAATTGAGGTTTTCATGAAATAATTTCTAAGAAGACAGTAAAGATTTGGTTACCAGTTTTATACCATGTGCAATAATATCCTGTAATTATAATAACAGTGTTTTGGTAAAATTTTGATAAGTAGCCAAAATCCATTTACCTTCCAAGCATTCATGATTCCTACTTATTATAGCAATGATTGAACCTCAAAAGATCTTTCTGTCAAAATTGAAGTTTGCAGATGATATAATAGCGATTGGTCTCATTCAAGACAATAATGAATCTGCATACAGATGTGGAACAATCTTAAACTAAACACACTCAAAACTGTAGAAATGGTGGTAGATTTTATGATAAACACTCCTACACAGTCTCAATAATAGAGACCTTCAAGTTTCTAAGTTTTATCATATCTCAAGACTTAAAATGGACACCTAACATCAAAAACGTCATCAAACAAGCACAACAAAGAGCATTCCTTCTGCGCGAACCTAGAAAGCTCAAACTGCCCAAGGAGCAGCTGATTCAGTTCTACAGAGGAATTATTGAGTTTGTCATCTGCACCTCTATAACTGTCTGGTTTGGTTCTGCAACCCAACAAGACAGACACAGACCTTAACGGATAATTAGACAGGAAGAAAAAACAATTATTGCAAACCTGCCTTCCATTGAGGACCTGTATACTGTACAAGTCAACAAGATGGCTGTGAAAATATCTACAGACCTCTCACATCCTGGACATAAATTGTTTCAACTTCTACCCTCAAAACGATGCTATAGAGCAATGAACACTGGAACTAGACACAAGGACAATTTGCTAAACCACTAATTCCCACAACACAGTATCAAAGTATTTACTGATGACTGCATTACTATTCTTCTCATCCTTCCTATTACCTATCTCCTCCCACTTATGACTATAACCATGTTGCTTGTATCTTTACGATTTATATTGTTTATTTGTTTCCTTATTGTTTATTATTAAGCAATTAAGCTTATTATTATTGATTGCTTATTAGTAATCTATGATTATCAGTGGTGGGATTCAAACATTTTTACTACTGGTTCTGTGGGAATGGTGTGGTGTGGCTGGGTAGGCATGACAGGGGAAGGATACTGCAAAATCCCCCTTCCTTCCCCACCCCACTAGCCTGCTTTCCAGCTCCGTTCTCCTGTGCAGGGCAACAAAAGAAGACCCAGCAAATCAGCTGGGAGTCAGGAGGCGAAGAGGTGGGATTTGCTGGTTCTCTGTACCACTCAAAATCTTTGCTACTGGTTCTCCAGAACTAGTCAGAACCTGCTGAATACCACTTCTGATTACTATCACTAAGTGTTGTATCTTATGATTCTTCATGAATGTATTTTTTTCTTTTTTTGTTTTGGAGCATATGCTCCAAAGACAAATTCCTTATGTGTCCAGTCATACTTGGCCAATAAAGAATTCTATTCTATTCTATTCTATTCTATTCTATTCTATTCTATTCTATTCTATTCTATTCTATTCCATTCCACTCCACTCTACAGAAACCAGGGCCTATTTAATTTATTGTTGCCCCCATTTTATCAACTAGGATACCTATATTCTCACACTCAAGATGCATAGAAACAAAGAAGATCACAATTAGACAGAAGGAAAAAAACTTATTTTCTTGTTTCCAAGGGACACGATAGGTAATAAATCACAGCAATGGAACAGCTGCATGGGTGATTGTTTTCAATTAAAAGAAAATAGACCTTGCCTTTCCTTGTCTGAGTGCACATCTAAGAACACATGAAATAATCAGGTTAGAACTTCTACTACCAAACATAGTTAGAAAAAAAATTGAAAGTTCTCCATGAATATAAAACAGAGGAACAAAATCCTTTATGTACATTATCTTAAATCAAATATTTGTTAGCAACAAATTACAATGTAAACATATCTACATGCAACCCAATCCTACTCAGAAGTAAATAAAAGGAATTCATAAAAAAAATATTTTAAAATAAAATAGTTATAAATTTGTCACAAGAAATGCAAGTGGGCTTACTCCAAAGTAAATAGAAGTGCAGCCCAAATTTACATACTCTCACGGGTACTATCAGCTTGCAATGCTAATAAGTTAAACACATGAAGACAGCCACCCAATTCAACAGATGCTCAGAAGAGCTCTGCCAATTTTTTGTAGTTTCTCATGTTATTTCAATACATTTGTCCCTCAAGATGAATATTCTAATTTTCTTCAGATAGGTTTTATGCAAATATTAGATTCCACCTCCATTCTTTTCATGATTATAATACATAATAATATTTTCTAAAACATATAGTCAGTGCTTTACTGAATTTAGTGCTGTGAAGTTCCTCTAATTATATAATTTAAAAATAATTTGCAATGTATTAGTCACAAAATGGCATTAGAATTATTTTCATTTAATGTCAAAAACTATTTTCTTTTGAAGTCATTGAAATTAATTACATATGATGTTAGACGCTTGATAATCCCAAATAGAACTGGATGCATAACACATGTAAAAATATTTTTAAATGTTCCTTCCTACAGTGCATTCTCTTCCCTGGAAAAAGATAATAATAGAGTTACTATTTGTTCTAGGAGATGCTTTCAGCCTGGAATATCTCAGATGTATACATAGAAATACATTTGCTTCATTTGAGCAAGAACAAATAGACAATCTGTGCTGAGTTGTAACTATATGTAACAAGTAAACAAGTAAAATATGCATTTCATATGTTAGCTGTCTGTTTTATTGAGACATAACAGTATTTTTTTTAAAAAAAGTTGCTTCTTTGTGAAGAATGAAAAGATACTGGTTTACTTGTTAACATTGTTAATAAGTAACCTATCTGGAGATTTTTATATTGGCTCTTATTTTTGACAGTATGCACTTTAATCCAACTGCTGGGTATATATTTTTCCCTACTGTACATGTTAAATCTAACAAACCATGGACTGTTCAATGAACATCTAAAGGTCAATCATTCTTTCTTTCTTGCCTCAAAGAAAACTTAGTGTTTTAAATCTTAACCTTGTTGATCTCCTTGGATTATATTTTATAAGGACAATTTTTATGTTAAGTTATTCATTCACTTTCTCTGGAATAATTAACTATAGGTTAGCATAAAAATTAAAATATCATCTAGAGAAGTTTATTTAATTAATCATTTATATCACTTTTATAATTCTACATATAAACATGGATTGTGTTGAAAGATCAGCATTCTAAGATAAATTTATGTTTCATATTTTATTAGTTCTTAAAAGTTCTAACTGATTTCACAAGGCTGAGATAAAGATTTGAACACAGGTAAAAATGTTACTCAAAATAAGATGGAATTCATCAAATTCTTTGTATTTTTGTTAGGAAAAAGCTTTTAGTCTTCTTTCTTCTTGAGAATTCCATTTACATCCTATCTGACTTAATTTGAATTAACTCCGTAGTTAATTTTAATCTTACAGTATTAAAGATTGCCTATTCATATTCCTCTTCCAAATGTAACATTTACTCACCTCACTTCCATGGATATATAAGTGGAACCACTAGGGAACAAATTTATGAATAGAGAAATCAAAGCAGCTTCTTTTAAGGCAGCAAGGTTCAGTAAATGTAGTCTGGTATCAGAATGTTGGAAAATACAAGAATAGAGAAACCCATATTTATAATTGCATAATATATATAATTGAACTGATGAATGTATATAACTATTAATCATGTTGGGGCAATAGAAGAGTAGGAAAGAAAGCACATACTTTCATGTTTTTCTCCAATCCACATCATTTTTCCACGGAAAGACTTCTCACACTTAGATTCAAAATCTTCATATATTTTTAATGGGTTTTAAACAAGCCATCTAATTTTTATAATTAGATTCAAAATCTTATTTCAAATGAATCTGGCCCTTAATCTGTTTGCAACTTTTCAAAATCAATCTTCTAATTACACATTTGCTATTTATTTCTGAATAAAAAATATCTTTCTTATATTTACATGAAATTGTTTCATCGAGGACTTGCTTTTCTAAAAGTTTTAGTATCCAAAAAGGAATTGCAAGCAATTTACAGAACTGATTTAAGAGAGAAAATGAACAGATCTAATGCCCATTCAAATATTTCAAACCATGGCTTAGTTTAGACAATATGACTTTATTCTGGTTTCCAGAGCTCTGAAATCCACCAGAGACAACTGATTTACAGCCTTCTTACAGGGAACCTCTTTAAGGAGGCACTTGTTAGCAATCCTGGTCCTCTCCTTCATTCAGAGAGGAGTTTGGGGAGCTGATCCGTGCACAACCTTCTCTTTCTACCATGGTTTTCAACTCCTCTCTTTGGACCCATCTACAATCCACCATTGTATTCCTGAATGTGTTCTATTAAAAGTATATGAAGATATGTGTTCAATTTCAATGTATATATAAAAAAGACAGACTTGCAATATCATAAGTGACATTACACCCATTTTGACCTTTCCCGTCCCAAATACCACTGTATAAAATATTAAAAATTAATAGATAACTGAAATTACCTCAAGTGATACTACTTTTGTCAATATAATTTCAGTCTACATTTGGAAGAACAATTTAGAGGATAGGCTAGTGCAAGCAGTTTTTGCTTTATTTTCTATGCACTGAGGGAAAGGTGTCTTAAATTTAGCATCGCTTTATTTCACATAAATATTGGTATGCAATAAACCCAGTTTATAAGATTATGGTTAAAACTACAGCATGCACAACTGTGGGTTTTTCAGACAAAAGTATAAGGCTAATGCAAAATTGTGTTGCTTTACTACAAAGTATACCCAAAAGAAGTCACTTTTGCAAAGTAATTATATCACTATGTTTGAATAATGTAATTTTTTAATATATAATGAGCTTTTTCTAAACTGACTTTGGGTGCTTTAAAGAAGAAGTCAGGATGGAAACAATGACAACTTCCTTTTTCTCAAACCTACAGATATTTTAATGATTCCAAAGCTACAAGTTCTCTTTCACAAATCATAGTGCGATTAGTTTACATAATTAATATTTGCATTACAACCTAATAGTACATCTAGAAGTGAATATACAATGTATATTGTGTATACACTTCAATGTAAACACAATGAATATACAATGTAATCTATTCTCTAATGCTAGGATGGACATTTCTGCTCAGAGACAAATTTCCTTAAGACAAACTGGGTCAGTCTGACTTGTGGGAACTTGTCTCTGAATGTTTAGAGATGTGAATTTGTCCTTTATCAGTTATGCATTTATATGGGGAAATAGAAATCACATAAACAAACGTAGCAATACAAATTGATGATATTTTTAGATATCTACTTGAAGTTGCTGAAAGCTAAATGTTTATGTAGAAATGACTTAACAGGACTGGATGATGGCTTAAAAGTAAAAATATGACTGCAACTGCAAGGATTATAGAAATAACTCATTCCCTATTTATGTATTGTAGTTGCAATCTGATGTCATACAATCTGCCAAGTATAACTACATATTTAGCAAGAAAGACTCATTGAGCACTCCCTGGCTAGAAAAACAGCATATAAATCAAATTAATGCCAATACTAACAATAACAAAATTGGGCTATATCCCCAGAATATTTCAAAATTGGTAACTTGGCAAATGTGGACTTCAATCCTCAAGACTCCAGAAACAAACAAATATCTCCATTTACATGACAGACTTATACATGAGTTTCTTCATTATCCCAATTTTCTGAGTTTGCATGATACATTGAACAATAAGCGTGCAGGATCTAAATTACAATTGGATGGTTTATTATTCGGTGTATTATACAACTCAGGTAGTAGCTATCAAAACCTGAAAGAATCAAAACCAAAAAATCTGCACAAAAGCCTTGCACTATAATGGAGGAGAAATACTAATAAAGGGAATATTTATACTCATTTGGAAGCCTTTGAGATAAAACATAATTTAGACTTGTACTTAACTTTTCTTTTACTGCTCAGTAAAGAAAATAAACCATGCAAAATCTGTTATAAATACTAAGCTAATATAGGCATTATTTTAAACAGGTTATGGTTTATATTTCTCAATATTTCAATTATACATGAAATATTAGTAAGAATCATCTTTAATATAATTTTGGAATTAAAATACATGAAAGAAAATGGCAAGTGAATGGAGCAATTAAGGAGAAATAGTGTTTGATATTTCTATGCTGAGGAAGCTTAGGAAAAAGAATAGATAGATTCCCTTGGCTTGGCTGCTGTCAACAAACCTCACCACCAGCAGGAAAACATCTACCAAATATTTATATTACCATGGAATGGGAATTGATGGCCAAACCTTCAGTTTCCATCACCTGTCAAAATTCAATCCAAGCATTACAGAAGCCCTTCAGCCTTGATCCCCCCAAACTGGAAGAAGAAGTAGAATAGGAGGCATCAACATTTCTACATCTCTAACCCTACACAAGCATTCATTGGAATAGAGATGTGGTAGATAAAGAATTGGGCTTCCTGCCATTCCTCCCAATTGCTAGAAATCCAGTTGAAAGAGCTTAGGACTGTAGGATGCTGCAAAGGAAAGACACATCCCTTTGAACATGTTAGTTTCCTACTTGCTTACAGGTATGGGTCCACATTGTAATGATAGCTGCTATTATATTAATAGGTCATATTAATAGATAACAGATAAACAGATAATCAGAGTTGGAAGGGACCTTGTAGATCATCTAGTCCAACCCCCCCCATCCAAGCGGGGGATGCTACACCATTTCTGACAAATGGCAGTCCAATCTCTTCTTGAAAATCTCAAGTGATGGTGCTCTCACAACTTCTGAGGACAAGCTGTTCCATTGGTTGATTGTTCTCATAGTCAGAAAGTTTCTCCTTATTTCCAGGTTAAATCTCTGCTTGTTCAATTTCCATCCATTATTCCTTGTCTGGCCTACAGGTGCTTTAGAAAATAGCTTGACCCTCCCTGTGGCAGCCCCTCAAATATTGGAATATTCTATCATGTCTCCATTGGTTCTTCTCTTTACTAGACTAGCCAAGCCCAGTTCCTGCAACCCTTCATTGTATGTTTTAGCCTCTAGTCCTCTAATCATCCTGGTTGCTCTTCTCTGTACTTTTTCTAGAGTCTCAACTCTTTTATAATCTGGTGAACAAAACTGGATGCAGTTCTCTAGGTGTGGTCTTACTAAGGCTTTATAGAGTGGTATTAGTACTTCCCTTGATCTTGATTGTATCCCTCTGTTAATACAACCTAGGATTGCATTAGCTTTTTTGGCTGCTGCTGCACACTGCTGGCTCATATTTAGCTGGTTGTCCACTAAGACTCCAAGATCCCTCTCACAGTTACTGCTATTGAGCCTGGTTTCACCCAGTCTATATGTATACTTTTGGTTTTTCTTGTCTAAGTGTAGGACTTTACTTTTTTCTACATCGAATTTCATTTTGTTAGATACGGCCCAGTATAGTATGTATTGATTAAAGGTTGCACCATTTAAATCCCATACACCTCTTTACAGCTGATGAAATGGGATGTAGGCAGTTTTGGGTATTATGCAATATTCTTGCATGAATGTCAGCTGTGAAGTCAAGTTGTTTTTTTTTAAACATGTTTGATGTTATTTTGCAACTGCATCGAGTTCACGTTTAAAAAAAGAGCAAATAACAGCTAACAGGTATAGGATTATGAGGTAAGTGGGGAAAAGTTATCATCTCAGGAATGTCAGTTATTAGAAAAATTTCTTCTGAACATGAATTTAGTGCTAAACTTGTATTTGAAAATATTATGACAACAGTTTTTTGGGTTGTGTGTATGTGTGTGTCCTAAAGTGGCAGAAAGAAAGCTAATCCTCTTTTGATTCAATGCTCAGTTGCCTATTAGCATTATTGATTAGCATCTTTAAGACTGCCTCAGAAAGTTTTAAAGTAAATTAGGAAAGCCTGATTTTAAAAAATCCTGACTGCTCTATTTCCCAGGGAGACAGTATCCAGAGATCAGAAGGCATGCCTGCGCTTAGCTAAAATGGACAACTGATGCTGGGTTATCCCACTTCTAGGAATCAACTGATTGTACTACCAGTCAAAAGATCAGTGAAGTATGACCGACTGTACACATAGTAAAATTTGCTGGACTTGCTACATAGTCAAGCAGAAAACTGCTGTTTTAAAAATACAATGTATACAATATGGATTAGGTTGGGATGAAAGTGATATCATGAGAACATGTCAGAAATAGTAAGTTGTTGGGCTTTGTTTGGGTTATGGTTAAATGAAACTGGGGGAAAGTGTCAAATTTATACAATGTGCCAGTCCAAAATAAAATAAATCGTATTATGGTTTACAAAAATGAATGAATCAAGTCAGTGAAGATGCTTCCAGATTGCTTCTAATCCTACCAAACAAAAAAGATTGCCTCAATATTTTTTTTCTGTCTAGAAAATCACAAATGAAGAATGACAGTATTTGGGGACAGATGTTTCTGTTGCAACCTGTTTATGTCTCTGGAAGTGGAATGGCGTGTAACTAAAATCAACAGATAACGCAAGGAACAATAAAAGCTTTTTTCTGAAAGGATGTCAGATTGAGATGAAGTGATTGCACTTGAAATGCATCTCCAAAATGGAACTTCAAAGTAATTTAGTTAAATATTTGCCTGTATCACTAACATAGCTGAAACTATCTATTAGATCGGTAATCTTTTACACAAAAACAAATCTCAGGGAGCTTAATGGTATTTACTGGAGAACTTTAGGGACTTTCTTCTTACTGTATTTGTATTAATTTAATGTTTTGAACATTTTTTTCTCCAGTGAAATTACCGGTCCAGTAACCAGGTACATAAGGTAGGAGGGAAAATCTAAATAGTTGGGAGGGGACTTATGTCTTAATATAGTAATTTTAACCCCTTGAACCAAAATGCAGCCAATGATTTAAAACATTGAAGCATATTTTTGCTCTCAACATGTTTGGCCAGATGCTCCTCCTTCCCCTTTCTCCCGAAAGCAAGGCGGTTTGAAGTTGGCAAGTTTAAGACTTATGAACTTCAACTCCCAGAACTCCTGACCTAACATGACCAGAGAAGGAATTCTGGGAGTTGAAGTCCACAAGTCTTACAGCTGTCAAGTTTGAAGACCCCTGCCTTAAAGGATATGGACATAGTATTGAAATGCACCTGGCGAAAATATGAGTATATAAGTTTATATAAATGAGTTCATATAAAGGTCCTAAGCATAGCCCTAGGTATACTTTTGCACACCAACTAGCCACATTAAAATAAATCAACATTAAATTCTGAGCAAGCAACTGGAAGTCATAAAGTTAGATTCCTTTGAATTGGCGTAACTTTTTAGACAGACCCTTTAGCTTCTATGGCAGGGATGGAAAAGCAATTCTGTTTGTACTCCCCAAATCTAAGACTCCTGGGATTTTCCACCAGATTTTTATCTAAGTCCTAACAAAATCCAGCCCTATTAATTTTCTTGATCAACCAGAGCAATTGCAGGCTGCAAATATTGCAGGCCAGTGAAACTTCTACACTTCAGTGCCATTTCTTCGGAGCATAGGCTTTCTTAAACAGGTGTTTCTCAACCTCAGGAACGTTAAACTGCAAATTGCACCTCTCAGAATTCCCCACTTAGTTATGCTGGTGGGGAAATTCTGGGAGTTGAAATCCGCACATCTTAATATTTCTGAGGCTGACAACATGGGTTTAGACAAATATGCCTGAAAATAAATTGAGAATAGGCTAGTCTTTTTCATTGATTGAATATACCTGGAAGGCAGTCGGACACATTCCGACCTTGCTTTCCTGTCAGGCCGTTTATACTGTATTCTGCCCCATTAATAATCCAGCAAAATGCCAACCAAGGGGGAAGCTCGACGCCGCTCCACCTGGGATAGGCCAAGGCGGGAGGCGGAGTTGCATAGGCGCTTAGAGGCCCCCTTCCGCTGCGGTGGGAGGCGGAGGAGCATGACTTTGCTTGCTGTTTTCCTATTCTCTCACGCCGTCGGTAAGATCGAAAGTAAGCGGCTTATAACGGGAGACGCGGCCTTCCCCCAAATCAGCAGCGAGGCCTCGGGAACGTCCTGAAAAAGAAGATTTAGCTCGCCGAACTGCAGACCGGCACCTTCTTCTTCGCCGCTTGGTAAGGCAGTGACACCCCCGAAGTCCCCGGAACGAGGCCTTGTGAAATGGTTAGGTCAGATACAGGCGAGCGCTTTCGCTACCGTACAAGCAAGTGTTTCTAAGTAATTGCTGGATTGTGCTACAGACTTCCCTTTTCTGTATCTTTTGACAAGAGAATGCTTAATCTGAATTAATAAAATTATGGAATCCTGAATTTGCAAATCATCACCATATATTAATTAAATTGTAATTTATGAATTAGATAATCAAAACGTCTTGTGTGTATTTGAGGTATCTGTGAAAGGTATCACTGGAATTGCTGCTATACCTTAAAAGGGGCAGAGGGTTAATATTCATGACTTTGCTTGCTGTTTTTCAAATAAAGTGAGCAAAGTACGCTCATATTAGTAACTCACACTGAATACTTCATGTGTGTATGCCTGTGTGCCTTCCAATCAGTTCTGACTCTTGGCAAATGCCTGGACTAGTCCCTGTAGTGTTCTTGGGAAGATTTTAGAAGTGAGGTATCATTGCTTACTGCCTTGGCTCAAAGTTACCCAATAGGCTTTGTGCCCAAGGCAAGATTGGAATACACCGTAGGCTCCCAGGTATTAATTTTAGCCACTACATCAAACTAGCTGTCTTTTGATTTACAAGTGGTGACATACAGATCAATTTTTACAGACCAAGTCAGCAGACAAAAGTGAGTTGCAAATATTCAAAAGATTAAGTGGCAGTTAAGCTATACAGGAAATTTCCTAAATATCTTGTAATCCTTGTTCACTATATTCGGAAAAGGCAGAGCACTGAATTAAATATACATCCCTCCCTTCATGTTCATGGGGCTCATATTTTTGGCTAATTATAAGGTAATGAATATAGTGCCTTTGTGGGGTCCTTTGTATTCTCTGAGATATTTTCTTGCAGATGTTTCTTCATCAGAGATCACTATTCATTCGCAAGTTCACAAAGTGCTTCACCAATTTTAAAGGTCTTAATTAAATGTTCTACTGGAAATTTTAATCCAAAAAATATTTATTTTCTACTTGAATTAATCTACATATATTCTATATTTAATAACAATGCGTAATGTGACCTTGATCAGGCAGTAGTGTCTGGAGGATTGAAATTAAAAAAATGCAAGATGGCAGATGCAGTATCTGCTGATTTGACTTTTTTTACTCTTCTTTCAGGTAAATATTGCTATGGATAAAAATATACTTTCTAGTGGTTAAGTGGCTAGGGACAAAAGGATCTCCAGCCCAAAATCCAACATTTTTTGAAATTTATCCTTGTCTTTCCTATTTGAACTTTTTAAAAATTATTTCTACAAGATCACAATGTCAGTTATTATATCTTACATTTGTGCCCAATTTAAAATTGGTAACCATCCTAATGTCAGCTTTCTGAATTAGTACTTGTGTTGGTTTCTTACTTGAATGATTTAGTCATTGATTGTTCTTGCAAACCAGCTGTGTCTATCAGTTACTTATTACTGCTGGGGAGATTTGTACTGAATAATATTTTTTACAAGTGTCCCAGTGGTGGGATTCAAATTTTTTTACTACCGGTTCTGTGGGTGTGGCTTGGTGGGCGTGGCAGGGGAAGGATATTGTAAAAGCTCCAGTCAGATGTGGTATTTGTCATTCTCTGAACTACTCAAAATTTCTGCTACCGGTTCTCCAGAACTGGTCAGAACCTACTGAATATCACCTCTGGAATGTCCAAAAGGTAGGGTTAAAATAGCAAGATGGTACATACCAGCAACTGCCATCTTGCCCTTTTTGTCAACTTCAGGGGAAAGAGCTAAGATAACAGATGGATTTTCATCAACTCACTGTTGATGACAGAGAGAAGGAGGGAGGAAGAGATAGAGAAACGAGGAGGGGAGAGAGAGAGAGAGGTCTAGTAGGGCTACAATATCTAAGCTAAAGAAATTGGTATGACCACATATATGTGTGTGTGTGTGCGCGCGCGTGCGTGCGATATATATATGTATATATATATAGCATGTAGGACCTTGTTGTATAATAGCTGCAGCCTCCTCCGCAGGAAGGCGAAACTGTTTGATAAGGGCCTTTTTATTCTGATGAAAGTAACTATGACTATCCCATGGGGTTAAGGTTGCCATGGTTAAGCAGGAATTTTGCAAGGCTGCAGCGGCATCAGCTGCATTATTTCCCTCTTGGATAATACCCGGAAAGGGCTGATGACTTTGAATATGAGCAACAAAAAGAGGATACACATGTCGTTGCATAAGCTGCTGCAAAGTAAGGAATAAGCTAACCAGGTTGTTGTCAGTAGAAGGAGAGAGATAGGCAAACTCTATGTTAATTAAGGTTTGGTAAACATACAACCTATCAACTATAAGATTAAATTTTTGTGAAGAAAAGTGCTGCAACGCCAAGATAGCTGCAGCCAATTCAGCACGCTGCGGAGAGGTTTGAAGGGGTGTAATTTTTGTGACCCATTTACCATCCTGCTGCTCCTGTACTAATTCATGCAAAGCAGACAATTTCTCAGTGGTTAAAGGCCATTGGTCCACCCATATAGGAACCTCAGACAATAAAGTTAATTTTAGCATCTCAATCCTGCAAAGTTATGGCAGCTCCAAATTGAGAAAGCAAATCACGGCCCCATAAATTGACATGCAAAGGCATTACCAGTGGCTGAATTACAGCCTGAATTGCCCCTGGCCTCCTGTATTTATGGGTAACCACAAGCCATTTAACACTACTTTTAGCAAATTGCATACCTCCTACCTACCTTACAGACGGAGAATCTTCTGTAGGCCACTCTTTGGGCCATTCTTCTTGCCGAATTACTGAAACATCTGCTCCAGAATCTACGACACCGGAAAACAATTTCCCTTCTATAAGAAAATTCAACTTGAGCTGAGATGGCTTAATGTTTTTCACTAAGGCCAATAGCTCTGAACAACATTCTGTAGAGCCAAAAACTCCTATCCGAGGCTTCCCAACAACAGATTAATTGGAGTATAGGGTAACACTATCAATTGTGCAATGAAGTCTCCAGCTGCAAGATTAGCAGGTACATCTGAATAAAATTTTTATAATATCTGTATAATCCTGATCAATAACCCCTGGAATCACAAAAAACCCTTCCTTAGAAGCTGAGGAACGAGGCAAGACTAACCCTACTGTTTGTGGAGGAAGGGGGCCCTTTAAATGGGTGTCCTCAATATAAACTTGATTTGGAAAAGTTATAATGATATCTTTTAACATTCGTAAGTCCAGACCAGCACTTCCTGTAGTTACTGGTGATGCATTGAGCACAGGTGCAACCTTTGGAGCAGGGTTAGCTGCGTACCCCCTTATCAGTTTCCTGAAGGCGCAGCCTGAGAGCGGCACTGATTTGCCCAGTGGAAAAACCCTTTTTACACTTGGGACATATTGTTTTTGGACGTGCCCCAGGATTTGAGTTCTGCTGTGGAAGACTCTTCCGAAAAAGAGCAGCACCTCCCCCGGCATTGGGCTTTTCAACAGGCTTCCCGCAGTTGAAACAATTCCCAGTAGGTTTAAGACCCTTTTGCAAAGCTATAGCCAAGGTCTCCATGTTATAAGATTGCGAACCTACTACAGCACAAGCTTTAATCAAATCTGCCAGGCTTGCCTCCCCCCACGCGACCAAAGGCTGAAAAACCCGCTTACAATCTGTATTTGCATTTTCCACTGCCAATTTCATCAAGAGTTCTTTCGCAGCTTCTGGATTAGAAATTTGTCGCTGAATGGCATTTTGGAGCTTCTCAAGGAAATCTGCCTATGGCTCTGTAGCTGATTGTTTGATTTGTGAAAAGGATTTAGTAGGCACTCCTGCCTCCTCCACTCGCCTTAGCGCTTCCATAACAGCAACCATAACAACGGGGAAGCAATGATCTGGCAAATTTGTTGCCTGTTGCTCCATGGTTGAAAATTGCCCATCCCCATAAATTTGATCAGGAATATACAAACCCCCTGAATTATTTCTTCTGTTAATTGCTTCTCTTTGATATTCTGCATCAAATACCACATATTGTGTCCCGTTCAGAATCATTCTCATTAAATCTTTCCAAACTTGCGGAATCATCTTTTGAGCTTGCCCCAAACTGTGAAGCAAACCCTGGACATATGGACTTTGTATACTAAACTCCTTCACAGATTTCTTTACTTCTCGTAAAAGAGATAAAGGCAGTGGATTCCAGACAGCCTGTAAATTTCCTGCGTCATCAACTTGCCTCTGAATGGGAAACAATTGCATGGAGTCAATCTCCTCCCCCTCCAGCTGTCCTGCTTGAAAAGCTGCTTGCATAGAGCTGCTTGAACTCTCCCAGTATGGGGTGTATTTATTTTAGGAGTTCCCACCTTGACATCTCCTGATGAATTTTTAGGAGCTGTCGGGGGAGATACCACATCTTCCAATCTCGAGACAGGCAGATGCAAAACTACCTTATTTTGATACGGAGGTGGATCCAATAATGGTTTCAATAATGGCTGTTGCTGGGCTTCTAAAGCAGTAATAACCATCTTCCAATAAGTTAAAACTTCTGAATCAGCCCGAGGCTCATCGTGGAGAACATTGCCAATCTGTCTCCACGTTTCCATTTTTAAGGAACCTCGTTCAGGGTACCATGGACACTGTATCCATACAGTATGCATTAACAATTTAACATTGGATCGTTATTTTTTCCCTACCAGAAGAACTACCAGATTTTTTCCCTACCAGAAGAACTAAAGATAAAGAAATTGGTTCTGACTAACTTTAACAACTCTGTAATATGCTTCTCCTGATGTTGTGACAGTTTTCCTCCCATACTTACGAAGATAATCATTGCCTGCAACAGTTATCAATTATGGTGTGCACCTTTGCCTCTTCCAGGCAATAAGTACAGGAGAGCAGAACCCTATCTGCTCGCAGCAGATCACGTCGGGGTCACCACTTGTGGTGGTCTCATGGAAAGAAGACACAACGCAAGGTTGTCTCGGGATGAGAGCCCAGAGTGAACTCTGAAACCCTCTTTTATTAGAAGCAATCTTTATTACCGTAGCAATTTTTGTTAACGTCCTATCACAAACGTATTACATCACACAACATACACTGATCATTCGCATAAGCATACAAAGCTGCAAAGTTTAAGTTTGCTACAGTTCTAGTTAAGAAATGGCAACAATTTGTCCTTGTTCCTTGCTTCATGTTCCAGCCAACCACTGCAAGGCTCTGTTGTCCTAGCACATACACAAAGAACAAGGAATCATGGATTCCACGAACTGCTTCATATGGTTCTCAGGAAATTAGCTGACGGCTGAACAGTGATGTATTAAGAAATCATGGATTGCTATGAAGTGCCAGATGTGACTAATGGAACACAAAGATTCCTATCTTTTAAAAGAGGAAAAGCAGAATCCAGGCAACTGCAGATCAATCACTATGACATTGATACTTGGCAGGATGCTAGAGTGGATCACAAAGAAAATCGTTTCAATGTGCTTATCAATCAGTATGGCCGCTACCAGGGCATAGTCTGGATATATCAAGAATATTTATATTCTAGACTAAACTTATCTCATTTTCATAATCAGGAACATCATTATTAGAAACTTTGTATTAAATAGATGTTAAAAATCATAGACTAATCAATTAAGAGCCTATTTGGTTTAATGGTTAAGGCTAGAAACCAAAAGACTGTGAGTTCTAGTCCTGCTTTGAGCACAAGTCAATCATGGACCAAATACTCTTTCTCAGCCCAAGGAAGGAAATCTTATCAAGAAAACTAGAGGGACTTGTTCAAGTAGTCACAAATAATCAATGCTGACTCAAATAAATTAAGTAAATTATTAATTATACTAAAGTTACTATTCCCTACGTATCACAAAATTCAGTCCTGAGTCTCTGCAGTTCAGGATTTTTTATTAATGACTTAAATGAAGAGATGACTTTAAAAGCACCACTACTATGATGTGGAAAATACCCGAACAAAGCTGAATGCCAGACATGTAAGTACCCACGAAAACTTAAGAAAACATATAGAATACATTGCAATAGTCAGGACAGGATGTAATTGAGGAATGGATAATTGCCTAATCTGAGCCATTTCAGAAGAATTGCAGCTGAAGCTGTAGATGAAATTACAATTCAGTACAGCGTGATGCATCTAGGAGTTTTTTTTTTCCTTCAAAATCCTTCATGTAAATCCTGTGTTGTTTATTCCTAGGATTTTCCTGATCATAGCCCCCATCTGTGAGTGTATTGACAACTGTAATTTCAACAATAGAAATATGTCCTTTCAAAGAGAGATCTGCTTTGTCAAAAGCAGATTGAACTCATTTCCTCAATTTAATTATACGTTTATTAGCACTATGCTTCTTTTCTCATATTTAACTTCAGTTTCAGTCTTTCCATTAACCAGTTGAGGCAATTTTCAAAGCTACTGATTTTTTTTTAGTTGATGGCAATATTGTAATTGACCACTAAGTAGTATTGTCCATCAACAAATTATTTTTGGCTAAATGATAAAATATTCTCCACTGTTAGATTATGGATGGTTTACTGCACATTTGTAAAGGAATCTATGACAGATTTAACTAAAATTTGCAGTGAAGTTCAATTTCATTCTTTTGAAAGATGTTCTATTTCCTTTTTTTGAAATAAATGTAATAAAATAAAAATAAATTTTATTAAGGAATGAAAATTATGACTGAACTTGTTTTGTTATTAAATAACTGCTTAATGATGGGGTATGTATATATTTATTGTGGCTTTTGGAAACTTAATTACTAGCCTAAACAACCATCAGTTAGCACCATTCAATCAAAAGATAATATGCTGATTAGGCTTAACTGTAAAAGGACAATGGTAAATGTATTGTATTAACACTCTGTTCAGCCAGGATTGTCTGTTTTTTGCCATGGCTATATTGCCTGGATATTCCAATAGGCTGGTGCCTATTGGAACTAATGCCACCCTCCTTCCACTTTTAATTTTTGCCAAAGGATGTCTTCGCTTTTCTTATGGTACTTATAAGAGTATCATATGCATGAAGTCAAACACCAAATGCACAAAGCAGCAGAACCATTTGGGTTAATAATAAACCTGAAAAATAGCCATGTTATGTTTAATAAATTCACTTTAAACAGATCTTTTTTTTTAAATATCTGGAAAATAACTAAACATAGTAGACTACTACATAAACCTTGGTCAACATATCTCATGGAAAGTGATATAGTAAAGGAAATTGAATGCTGTGTTAAATGTGGTTAATAGGCATTTGGCAAGTTTAGCAAAATTTTCAAGAAAACCTCCCACTATCAGTGTGTACTAGCTGCTCTAACAGTGAAACATGGACACTAATCTCACAATTAATATCAAAGTTTTGAGTGGCACAAACATCTATGGAAAGATACATACTCAATATTACAAGACAAGATGGAAAGACCTGCACATGGATTAGAGCAGGGGTGTCAAATCCACGTCATCGTGGCAGCATCATGTGATGTATTGAGATGTTTTTCCCTTCACTAAACTGAGCATGGGTGTGGCCAGCACTTGACGAATCTCGTCAGTGGGCTGGGAGTTTGACAACCATGGATTAGAGAACAAACAAAAGTATATTATATCATCAAGAGAGTAAAATAATGGAAATGGAAATGGTTGGGCACATATCAAGAAGAACTGATGGCAGGTGAACCAAGGCAATCATAAATTCTTGCATCACACTTGATAAAAAGCATCCACGAAAGAGACTTAAAACAAGATGGAACTACAACATCAGCAAATATTACTGGCCCAATTGGCAAAAGAAAGCTCAGGACTGTATTGGTTGGAAAGAGAGGCTTCCGATGGCAGGACAGGGACGTGCAGAGGTGGAGAAGACTGCTGCGGTTTTCGGTTACCTTGTCTAGCGTCTGGAGCGATCCCCAGGGGATACATGAATCCCAGAGAGGTTCGTGTCAGCATAGGAGAATCTCAAGTTACAGGGTAGGGGTAGGCAACACCCTGGTAACGAAGAGAGCTCCTGAGCCCAGTGCGGAAGAGCTAGCTGCCAGTTCATGGTGGCTCCAAAGTCCAATCTGCCACTGAGGTGACTACGCAAGATAGTGACAGCCTGCAAGATCGGAGCAGTAAAAGGTGTTGAAAGATCCTAATACAATATTGAAGATTGAAGAATGACAGTGGCGTGAAAGATTTCTCTTCCTGGTTGTGAGCAGCACTTTGTGGAAGCAGGAGAGAAAAGCGGCCAGAAAAGCAGCTTGAAAAGCGAAAGTGTGACAATTGCAAGCAGAAAGGTGTGATCATTAGAGCGAAAGTATGGATACAGCTTTTGAAAGGGAAACCCCTGGGGAGAGAGGAAGAACATCAGAAACCAGGAGATTGGAGACTTGAATTTGTGAGTGATTGGTATTTGGGACTAACTTTTTGACAATATTTGAGAAGAAGGAGGTGACAGAGGAGGAAGAACTGCGGCACTGAAAGTGACTTATTAACTCTCTGAACTGAGCTCAATAGGATTATTGGCTTTATTTATTCCTGTTGGGAGGACAGATTGTTAAGCGATCAAGAAGAGATGACTATTGGATTTTGGAGGGAATAATAAGTGAAGGAGATTTGTACATTGAACTCAAAACCGGGAAGGGGAAAGAAGGAAAAGGAGGAAGAGACCAACGGAAGGCTGGGAAGGATTGACTCCTTATTGCAATTAGTCAGCACATTATACCATTCGCTCCTCGGAGTGCTGGGAAGAAACTCAAAACTTAAACCTTTAGCTTGAAGACTGACTATAAAGTTGTTGTTTTTTTATCACATTTCTTTATTTGTTGGAATTTCTATTTGGTAATACTTTAATATTACCATTTGGGCACTATTTTTACAATTTGAACCTCTAGCCCCTTGCTTATTGACTTCCTGAAATTAAGGTAAACTTTTCTCTCTTCTCTTTCCCCATTTTGTCAGCCTTTCTCCTTCCTATCTTAACCCCTGAAAAAGTCTGATATTTACCTACTCAAGGGGGGGGGAAGGGTATATTGTTCTTATAGATTTCAGTGACAATTGATTTGATTGTCTTAAATAATAACAACAAAGAGTGAAAAATAGTGTTGATTTAGATTACTTAGAATACTTAGAATACTTAAGATTAATTCTTAAAGTAGTAATTGGGTTGGATTTGATGTATTATTGGTGATTAATATTGATATTCAGTATATAAATTAATTATAAAGATTATTATATATTATTAGATAACCTTTTATAATATAGGTGTACAGACTGCCTATCTATATATTTGATTGAAGTATTAGAATAGAATTTTTATTTTAGGAGTTAAACACTGAATGGTGATCTGGGACAATATATCCAATATAGTGCAACAGCAAAAACAAATATTAAAAGAGATGACCTCCACGACAATTATGGCTTTGAAATCAGGAAGGAAGACCACCCCGACCCTAACGACTACTTTAACTTCTGCTTCACCAACAATCCAAAAAACCATTGAAGAATCTCTAATAGGGGAAAAACAGTCCAATGTCTCTAACGTTAATATACAAGCTACCCTGCTATCCTTGCAAGAAGCAATGTCTAAGATGAAAGAAATAATGATTAAGAATCACAACAAAACCAGAACGGACATTAGCGAATTAAAAGATGAGATGGGAAATCTTAAAGTGGAAATGAAAGCAGATTTACTTAAGGTGGAGGATAAGATAGGGTCCTTGCAACAGGCTATGGAGAAAAACGAAGTGAAGATAAGAGAAATAGAGAGTAGGACAGAACGGATAGAGACAAATTTTGAAAGGATAGAGGAGGAATTTAGAAATGTAACTAGAGAAACCGAAGACTCCCTGGTCCACCTCGAAATGGATAAAGCAGCGGCATATTTAAGGTTTAAAAACGTAGCAGAAGCAAAAAATGAAGAACTAGAACAATTAATGGCAGAACTATTGGCTGAATGATTAGGGAAAGAAAAAGACGATCTAATCAAAGAATTTGACAAGGTGTATAGGGTCAGCACAAGTTATGCTACACGCCATAACTGCCCGAGAGAAATTCATATTCGTTTCACAAGGAGGTGTGTGAGAGACCTAATTCTTAAAATGTCCAGAGAAGAAACAATAACATATAGAGGTAAAGAGATTATGATCCTAAAAAAATCCCAAGGAAAGTGAGGGTCATAAGACAGGATTATAAATTTTTGGCCAATTATTTAAATAAAAAAGAAATTCCTTTTAAATGGTTAATCCCAGAAGGGATGCTAATAACTTGGAAAGAGAGAAAAATCAAAATAGACTCTATAGGACAGGCCCAAGACTTTCATGATCAGCTAATAGGCACAGGTAACCAATACACCAAAGAGGAAACTAAAAGGAAACCACAGGATGATCGTAATCGCCATAGAAACCAAAAACTTAAACTTTAGGGAACGATAAACCACAATCAGGGAGAGAAGAACCAATCTCACAACAACAGCAAGAAAACCGAAGACAAAAAACTAAACAGACCTAGATAAATAGAGATAGGAAAGAAACTCCTCTCCATTAATATAAATGGTTTAAATTCAACATCTAAAAGGAAAAGGATATTAACTAAATTAATTAGACAAAACGCCGATATAATATGCCTACAAGAAACACACATTAGGAAAAAGGATGAAAGATATTTAATTTGCCCGAAACTTGGAAAACTCTTTACAGCACCAGCAGACAAACATAAAAAGAAAGGAATTGCAATATTTATAAAAGATGATGTAAAAGCAGAACTAATCTGGTCGGATCCGGAAGGAAGAACTCTGGTTATACAAATTTGGATTAATCATATTACATTTTTATTGGTAGCAATCTATGCACCAAATGAAGAACAAGGGAAATTTTTTAAAGATCTTCATCAGAAAATAATAGGTTTCGAAAAAAGGAATATCTGCATGATAGGCGACTTCAACTCCATTGCTGATCATCAAAAAGACCATAGTAATGTGAATAAGAACAAGAAAGGGAAAAGAGAATTTTCTATGCCCTGTAAGGACATGATGAAAGAATTAAACTTAATAGACTTATGGAGAAAACGAAACCCAGAAGAGAAACAGTTCACATATTATTCAAATCCACACAAAATCTGGACCAGAATAGATATGGTCTGGATGGATGGGGAATTGGCCAATAAAAGAAGATTAAATGAAATAAAAGAAATTAAAATCCTACCAAATGAATGGGCCGACCACAACCCAATACAATTAATTTGGAGAGATAGAAGAAAAACAAAGAAAAGATGGACACTAAATACTCAGTTAATAAACAAAGAAGAGTACATTAATAAGCTGAAAGAGGAATTAAATTATTTTCTAAAAGAAAATAATAATGAAGCAACCACGAAACAAAATATTTGGGATACAATGAAGGCAATTATAAGAGGAACAACAATCTCTTATAATGCTATGAGAAATAAAAGAATACATGCCCAACAAAATAAATTCCAACAACAAATTAAAGAATTAGAAATACAACTACAAAAATCCCCTAAAAACCAGAGAACACAAAATCAGTTAATAACAATTAAATATAAATTGAACTTACTTGAACAAGATAAAATAGAAATTAACTTGAAAAGGTCCAAACAATATTATTTTGAGCATGCAAATAAACCAGGAAGATGGTTATCCCATAAACTTTAAAAAGTGAAAGAAAAGAGATTGATACACCAACTAATGGATGAGAAAGACATCTTACAACATGAGATAGAGAAGAAAAAAGATATCATTTACAACTATTTTCAAAGATTATATAAAAAGGAGGAAGTTAATGAAGATAAAATAAGAACTTATTTAGAGGAGACGAATGACAAGGTAATTGGAGAGGAATGGATAGAATTATTGAATAAAGGTATTACATGGTCTGAATTGAAGTCAGCAACGGAGAATCAAAGTAATAACAAATCTCCAGGACCAGATGGGATTCCGGCAGAACTATATAAAGCAATAATGGAACTAGTAGGACCACTGATGCTGGAAGTGTTTAATGAGGTATTTCTGGCAATCAAGATGCCGGACTCGTGGAGGGGGGCGCTAATTTCGCTAATCCCGAAGGAGGATGCAGATCATAGATACATTAACAACTATAGACTGATTTCACTTTTAAATGCCGATTATAAATTATTTACTTCTATCATAGCTAATAGAGTAAAACAAGCTTTAAATCCACATATCCACGAAGATCAAAATGGATTTCTTCCGTCCCGACAAATAAAGAACAATTTAAGAACTGTTATCGATGTCCTAGAATATTATGAAGCCCACCCGGAGAAACAATCCGCACTCATGTGTTTAGATGCTGAGAAAGCGTTTGACAACTTAAATTGGCACTTTTTAATTCAAAAAATTTACAATATGAGTCTTGGCACCAAATTTGAAAACATTATAACAACAATTTACAATACACAGCAGGCTAATATACTAATCAATGGCGAACAAACAGGTAATAAATATAGAAAAAGGTGTCAGACAGGACTGCCCTCTCTCACTCTTCTTTTCATTTTTGCCCTAGAATCACTCTTAACGCGGGTTAGACAAAATTCTGAAATTAGAGGAGTGAGGGTCAAATCAGAAGAATATAAACTACAAGCGTTTGCTGACGATATGGTTTTCTTTTTGAAGGAACCCATGGAAAAAGGATATAATCTAATAAAAGAATTAGAATGATTTGGCGCATTGGCAGGATTAAAAATTAATAGAAAAAAGATGAAATTAATGACCAAAAACTTAACAGAAAACCAGAAGGAAGAATTGGAAACATGCTGTAGAGGCCTTCATCCTGCAGGTGATAGACAGTGGCTAAAATGGTGATGATGCTCATTGAAGGAACTGAAATAAACGAACTGTCATTACATAATAATTTTATGGCCTAAATTAATGTGCAAAAATTAAATTTAATTGTAGCAAACAATAGGGCCTGTAGTAAATGTATTACATAAAAAACACTGTATTAAAATATTGTTTGCTATAATTAAATTTCAAAGCAGAAGAAAATAATAGGACATTGCAAGAACTTCAGATCAGGCATGTCCAACCCAGTGCCTACAGGCTTCATTCCACCATGAACAGTCCCACAATGTTGTAGTAAAAATAATTAAAAATAAAGGAAGTTGTTTATTTATATACATTAACTATATCATATATGAGGCTCAAAAAATTCCTTTTCACCCAGACAAATGATTGGACACCTATTTTCTATTCGGATTTCACAATGGAGTAGGATTTCTATTAGAATTTCAAATGACTTAAGCCACATTGTTTTCAGCTGTGCTGAATAGTTGTAAAAAATTCCAACTGTTGAATAACAACTTAAACCAAGAGTAAATTATTGCTTCTCTAATTGCTGTTTCTGCTGGAAAGTTACAATCTTTCCAGCAGAACCAGTTGGACCAAACTATTCTAAACTAAATTGCTTTAATTCTACTTAGTTATTTAAAGATAACTTAAAATAAATACTGTAGTTCCAATTAAAATGATAAATACTTAATCTAAAAATCTGTACGTATTTTAAAAAGTATAGAATGTTCCATCAAAAAGAAAAGAAATATATTGGACATATATTTTAAAATCAAATTCTTTAAAAGGATAATATCTTGATAAGATCAATTCAAATGATGGGTATACTGTCAGGTTTTCATATTCACTTTTATATGTTTTTCGGGAATAGAAATTGACCTTTTTCTTTTTCTTTTTTTTTAGAAAAAGACTTTATTAGTTTTACCTTTAAAAGAATAACACAACTACAAGTTATGTACAACAAAAAGACAAACAGGCCTTAGCATAGGCCAAGAGGGAAAGAGAGGAAAGCTTGAGAAAGGAAAAAGAGAAGAGTAAGGGAGGGGGAGGGTAGAGTAGGGAAAACAGTTAAAATAAAACCATATTTTTGTGACTGTCTGTAAGATCCTTTCTTCTTCAAAAATATCGTCGGCGATGCTTTTCTTTATCTCTGCTTCGGAAGCCCTCGGCCTTAATTTTCTTAGAGGTGATCTATCTTTGATTTAGCCAATTATACCAAGGATTCCAATTGTTGTAATAGGTTGAGGATTCTTTATTTTTTAATGCTTTGGGTTAGTTTGGCTAGAGGAAATAACCAAGGAACAAATTGAGTACAAACCAGAGTCCTTCTTTCTAGGAATTTTCGATAAACAAATACCCAAAAAATCGAAGTATATTATAATTCATATCTTAACCGCAGCCAGACTGGCATTCGCCCAGTGCTGGAAATTACCTTCCATCCCACTGAACATATGGTTATTCAGAAAAATTTACAATGCGGCGAAATGGACAAACTAAGAAATTGACCTTTTTCATAGGAACTGGGTTTTTCATTTTAAAAAGTGGAATAGTCCAAGATTATTTTTTATCTCTGCAATCTTGAAAAGACCAAGGAATTGATACCATTATACATAATAGAGTTCAAGCAGAAAATGTAATCAATTTCTGCTCATCATTTCAAATGAGTAACTTAACATATTTTACTTGGCTTCATAGCTGGTCTAATTCTTTAGACTTTTAAAGAAAGACCTTTAAAGAAGGAGAGTTAAAGTATTATTCTTGCAAATCTTGTGGTCTAATATTACCTTTTTAACAATTTGTAAATATTCTAAAAAATATTGAATAAATTCTTGTACATTTCATTGGACTCAGTAAAATTTGCATCAGAATATTGCACTGTGCTGCTCTTCTCATTTGAGGTAATTATTGCATCCGACTTAAGTGAACCAAATACAAATAAAATGGCCTGAAATTTCAAGACAACATTTGTTTGCGCAGACTCAGGAAAGAAATTACCAGAATCCTAAGTGGAAAAGCTCCATGTACTACAGATATACTAATATTTCATATTATTTTGTTGAATGAATTATCTGAAAAGTTCATTTGAGGTCCTGAGGGCAAAAAGATCTTTCCAAAGAATCAGTGGGTGCAATCTTTTTCCTTCTCTGAAATACAAAGAATTACATCAATTATATCTGCAACTTGATATTATGGTTCAAAGTAATTTTGATTTAGAATTGTTATAATGTATTTTATTGATAATAGAACATATTTTTTAAAAAACAAATTTCATTAATTTTACAAGAACAATGCACAATCAAGGCATAACAGCTTACAAATTCTTTTCTAAAAAGAAAAATAATTAAAGAAGAAAACCAATAGAACATACAAAATGATTCCAGATTATAATCAATATTTACGTTCTCTATTTAACTTCATATCTTATCCCAACTTCTCCTTTTCCTTCTAATTATCCAAGTTATTTCTTGCTAGTTAAAATTTTATTGCCTTTTATAAACATACAAAACACAGAACATAAAAAACAAAACAAAACCTAAAACATCTTTTCTGAAGGCTGCTTGGTCCCGAGTTAAAACTCTTCACACAGACGAGATTCACACATCATATTCACTTTATATATTTTTCCATATCTTATTACCATTTTCAATATCATTCTTTGTCTGTACTATTTCCAGCTATCCATTCATCTTTTTTCTTTTACTATACTTCTCCTATACACTAATTGGAGTGACGCCTTTAACTCATTGCCCTAACTTAAAAGTACTTCATAAAACACTTAATTTATCTTGGGATTCTGTTTAATACATTCTAAAATTACACAATAAATTTTATGAGAGGTTAATAACTAAAGAAAAAACCTATATAACCACTATCCATACCATTTAAAAAGAAGAGAAAAAAAACTAATCATATATATTAATACTCATTTATATCTTAAACATTCTACTCCAGATACACATATAAAAACACAATCTTATGTACCTTCCAGAATCCCCCCCCTTTTTTTTCCCAATTAGATTCACCCATTGTCTCTAAATAAGTTTTTTTTTCTTTAAGTCTTGCTTCCCACCATTGAGGCTTCTCCTCCTCCCCTTTCTCTCTTAATTATTCTTCTCCTTGCCCTTTTTACCCCTTTGTCTCTCTTCCTCCCTTTTCTTACTCCCTTTCCATTGCTTTCTAACCTTGCATCCACCTTTCCTCTCATTTTTCTCTTTTTTGGTTGTTTTTTCAAACCTTAAAATCCCCTTTTTCTTATCCTCTTTCTCCTTCTCCCCGGAAAAAACCCATTGTTCATCAAAGATGGCTTCTTCTTCCTCTTCTTCTTTGTCCCAGTCATTCTGCTGCGTAGTCAACTTTTCATAAGTACATTACGCCATTTCTAAAAATTGAAATAGAGTGCCCAAAGTATCTTTTCCATCTTGTTCTTCCTTTTTATATTTTTGATATTCAGTCTTTAGTTCATCCACAAGCAATGCCATCATGAAAAGAGAAACTTTTCCCAAAACAACCACCCAAGTATTTTTAATCAAAAGTAATTCAAAAAAAAGTTCCAAAAATTAATACTTTTCTTCCTTCTTCTATTTCTCTTTCTGGGGTTACTGTTTAGTCAAAGAGGTCCAATTACCATATACCTTTCTTTGGGATTCTAGGCAATCTCCTCCTTTTTCAGCTTCTGCTCCAATTTTTTTCCCTCTCCCTTCCCCCTTACAACAACTTTTTTTTTTATATGATCAGAAATCCATACCTCCAATAAGGGTTTTCCAATTTCTTAAATTATTAAATCCAATGTCTAAAGAGTCTTTTGTCCCTTGGCTTCAACTTTCAAAATAATTCACCTTCAGTGCCCAAATAAATTTCAAATCTTCATCTGCTGTTTCTATGGGGTGGGAGAGTGAAGAAAAAAAAAGTTCCCTTTAACAGCTTTCTCCGCCGCTTTCCGTCTTCTTAGGGATACAATGTATCCTCCAGCAATTCAGACAGTTCAGTTCCAGAGAGTTTAAAAGCTGTTGATTGACCCGGCTCAGCCAGCACTTTCACTTTTCTTGCTTCCTCCAGCACAATCTTACCCGGTTGCAGGCTTCTTCTTGGCGGCCATTACTGACCGCCGCTCCACCAACTCGGGAAAAAGGGGTTTTTCCGGATGAGGTGGGGGTCTGTGACACCCCCAACCCCCTGTCCGGCTCCCCTCTCTCTTTGGCTGCCTCTATGGGGCAGCCATATCCCCCTGACCCATTTGGATCGGGGGCACCTCGGCGGCAAGCGCAGTAGGAATCGCAAACAGTCGCAAATTCCTGCTGCCACCAAAGCCACATGGAACCGGAAACCTATAATAGAACATATTCTAATATACTTGAATATACAAGCCAATAGTATTAAGACATTGTCGTAATGATGAGGCAGTCAAGTTGTTTGATCATGAACAACTGAATTATGATTGATGATGATCTTTATTGGAGTATAGTCTTGCATTTATATACATTTTTAATTATCCTCCATCATTGGTTAACTTTGGTTATTGCTTAACTTTCATTACTGTTTAGTACAGTAATCCATACAATTAATTATCTCTAGTTAAAGTCTAACATATGTCTACTTCCCCTGTCTAATCCTCCTTTATCCATAGATTAGTGACTTTGTTTGCCTGAGTTGTATTTGCTTGGAAACATTCTTTATCTGAGGTTTGCCATCTGAGATTGGAACATTCCTGCAATTACAACTCTACATATCCTTGTTTTTTATTTTAAATGGAGGATTCAAAGATTTATAAATGTATCGCAATTGAAGAGGGTTAAGAGAGGGGAAGCGGGACGAAACAATGCAAATAAATTTGGAATACATTGAATAAAACAGGTTGCAATTAGTACAATAATAATAATTATAGCATAAAAGAAAAATTGTCTGAGCCAAGACCAATCAGGGAGCCAATTGGTTAGCCACTCAAAAGGTGAGTATTGAGCATGGATATTATTTTGAATGTATAATTGTAAATTGGCAAGCTCATCCTCAATAGTTTTATTCAAAGAATGAAAGTGCACAGCACATCCAACGCGTCCAACTAATGTACAGAACCCTCCCTGATGGGCTAAAAGATAGTCTATGGCAAAACGCTGCTGTAAGACATCTTGATTTAAGTCTTCTATTTCATGCTGCAAATCATGAATAATAGCAGCAGTAGCATTGATGGATTTTTCAAGTCTGCAGGTGAGACCAAGAATAGATCGTCTGTTTTCTTGAGCAATTATGCCAGGATAAGAGCCTAGAGTAAGGACTCCTGTAACAGCCCCTGCCAATGCACGGCCAAATGTAGAACCAGAAGACAATTGTGTGTCAATAATGACTTCATCATTACATGTAGGCCCCAGAAAGGAATGCTGCTGTCGAGTTGATGGGAGCGTACCTATTTGAACAAGTAGAGTAAAATAATCTATAGTTGCACATTGATAATTCTGAGGATGAACATTAGTAGCATATTTATCAAAAAAGAACCACATATTAGGATCCTTAAGCTGCCAACCAGCGCATATCGATCCTGTATTAGATTGATCAGAGGCATTAAAAATAGGAAAATTGTCAGGATATATATCAGGAGCTATATTAATTCCATGCAAAGAAGAATTAAAGGTACCTGACAACCAATAGTAGTCAGAACAATAACTATAATTCCCTAGCTTTTTTAATATGTGCTGAGCAGCATCATAATCAGACCAATTATGAAGCCAAGTGTGTTTAGCATGACAACAGAAACACAGACCCCTTGTAAATTGACTAACTTTCAAGTAACTGCAGACCTTTCCTACTGGGTCTCACAGGCCATTTTGCCCTTCAACTAGGTCCCTGTACCTTTCCATCTCACCAGGCCCTACACCTTCCTCCTCTCTTACCTTTTCAACTCCTTGCAGAGGCCTCACTGGGTGCCAAGGAGTAAGCTATACCATTGTGCTGCCTTAACAAGGTCTGCACAATAGCATGCAAACTGGTAGAAAAACAGAGCAGTTCATCTGTGGGTTGCAAGGTGGCCATGCGGAAGCTACCATGTGGGTGGACCAAAGTGTCAGCAACTTCTAGGAGGCAGCTATATAATCCAGGGACAAGTTGTCTGACCCTGAGGTCTGGAAATCTTAAAAATGTAAGTGTGCAATGAGTGACTGTATATAGCAAATAAGCTGAAGGCCAGAAGGGTCACAGTGGCGCAGGATGAGGAAAGAGAGGTTGGAGCACTGCAGCATCCCTGCAATCAGTTGAAAGAGTGAATGACCATCAGGAGCTTTTAACTGTAGCTGTAACTTCGAAACAGAGTTGTAAGTAGCTTTTGGTGGGGTCTGTCCTAACTTTGAATGTCTTTTAAGTGGCCAATTGTATATCAAGGACTATTGGTAATTCTAACTGGGTCTGTGACTTATTTTGCTGATATATACATATTCAGAACAAAAATGTTTATATTGTTGTAGTATCTTGAGAAACAATTCTATGGCATTCTTCTGTATGTGGATATAAATATGCCTATTTGAAAATAAAAAGCATGTTATGTAAACTTCACTATCCTAATGTTTGATAGATTGAGATTATATTAATTAGTGATTCTGAAAACTACTGTAAGCACCATTAACTTTCCACAGGTCACATTCAGAGTTATTTGGCTTAAGTGATAAATTCTAAATTAAAATTATTCTGTTTGATTCAGTAACAATTTGATCTTTCTTGGCCTCTCCTTCAACTCTTTTTGTACTGGTATCTAGAAATAAAAAATAAAATTAACATAAGACAATTTAGTGCTGATCTGCTAAAAGTATTTTGAAATACTGCAATTTAGTTTTATTGCATCTTGAGGATATATATATAGTTAAGGTCTAATAGTTTAGCTATATACAATATAACACTCTTGTGTCTAAATGTAGCCTTCAATTTGGTGAAATAGTACATCATAGAGCAACAATTTTTGGAGTAGTATATCTCAAATGGGCTTATTGGCTAATGTATAGATTGTGCAAAATTTGGGACTCATGACTCCTGTGGAAATGAAATTTGGCAAATTTATACTGCTTTACCTTCCAGCTACATTTGTTGCATGGTGCAAGAAAAAAATAAAGAAGTATTTCCTCATCCTCTTTTCTACCTCCTTCTAATCCTGTCCTCAATCAGCTAGTACTGAGATCTGACCTGTGAATGGCAATCTGCTGCTTTGGAACCAAAGCTGAAGCTGAAATGGTGTGTGTCAAGGGAAGGATGAGTGACTTAGATGCCTACTGGTAAGCTAAGGCAGGCTGGGCGCCATCTACCAGTCATTGGACGAGGCCTTGCCAGTCATGGAAGGTAGAGATAGACATACCAGAATGGGGAATGGGGTGCAGTTTTCTTTGTGGCCTGTGGCCCCCTTTGTTACTCCTCCCCATAGCAAGATGGCAGGAAATTCTGCAGGTAAGCCTAAGAGAAGGAGTGATTTCTGATGCCCCATGCCAGTTTCCCATAAGCAATATCAATGGGTAATCTAGTAGGAACTCGAAGTTGCTCTTACTTCCATTGCCCATCTGTGGTCATTCTTTTTCTATGTTTAGGTAAGCAAATGTCTCTGAAAAGATGTCGGTCCTGCGTTGTTAAAATAAAACTGTTAGCTTAAGTTTTGTGGCACTCAAGCTCTGTTGAAAATGGATGTTCCTAAAAATATATATGGACATAGCACGTACATTGCTTAGCTGGCTAACATATGTAGTGTGATAAGAAAAGAAGTATGGTTTCATAATTCCTTTGAAATTATATTTCACTGTATGAATCTCAGTAACCAAGAAGGAAACTGATTTATACTGTCAAGATTTTTCTACTAAAAGAAGTGTCAAAAATTTGAGAAGTTGATGGAAGCTTTAAAGAAATTGGGTTTATTGAATTTATGCTGATATAATAAGACCTGCTATTTGCAACTAAACTAGCATGCATCATTAACCTGGGACAGATGTTGACTTAGTTATTGCAAATAAATCGTTTAAATATTATGTGAATCTATCCTAGCATTTTTCACAATTGATTTGTACAGTTGTACAGTATATTTATTTACAGTGTAGCAGTTCCAGGCTTTTAAGAAAAACTTCAGCCTGATAAAAAATAATCAAAACATTTAAAATAGCTTTTAGATATTTCCAGGATTTTTGGATTACTTTTCTGCTATGTCTTATGTTGTTCATTGTTAGCAAGAGAGTTATGTTTGTTCAATTTCTGTTTTATTTGTGATCCATTGTCTAGAAGCTTGAGCAAGATAGTACATATGAAGTATTATATTGTATTAATTTTAATATAGAACTCAGTAGGAACAAGGGATTAGACTTGTGCCCCAAACTAATTTTGGAATTCTAATATTTTAAATTTATGTTGCATTTCACTTTATTGTATTTTATTCTTAGCTTCCATAAGCACAACTTTTTAGTAAACAAGAAAGCAATAAATTTAATAAATGTATGGCAACTCAGTCCTTAAATATTGATGTAGAATGATTTTTAAATTAAATACCAATTTATATTTTATTTGTCAATAAAAATTGTAAATGTGAATTGTGTGGGATTCTGGAATTATAACTACAGGTGAAACTCAAAAAATTGGAATGTTGTGCAAAAGTTCATTTATTTCAGTAATGCAACTTAAAAAGTGAAACTAATATATGAGATAAACTCATTACATGCAAAGTGAGATAGTTCAAGCCGTGATGTGTCATAATTGAGCTGGTTATGGCTTACAGCTCATGAAAACCCCAAATCCACAATCTCAGAAAATTAGAATAGTGTGAAAAGGTTCAATATTATAGACTCAAAGTGCCCCACTCTAATCATCTAATTAAGCCATAACACCTGCAAAGGGTTCCTGAGCCTTTAAATGGTCTCTAAGTCAGGTTCAGTAGGAATCACAATCATGGGAAGGACTGCTGACCTGACAGTTGTGCAGAAAACTATCACTGACACCCTCCATAAGGAGGGAAAGCCTCAAAAGGTAATTGCAAAAGAAGTTGGATGTTCCCAAAGTGCTATATCAAAGCACATTAATAGAAAGTTATGTGGAAGGGAAAAGTGTGGGGAAAAAAGATGCACAAGCAGCAGGAATGACCGCAGCCTGGAGAGGATTGTCAGAAAAAGGCCATTCAAAAGTGTTGGGGACTTTCACAAGGAGTGGACTGAGGCTGGAGTCAGTGTATCAAGAGGAATAAATTTGAAGCCCACAGACGGATCCTGGACATGGGCTTCAAATGTATTCCTCTTGTCAAGCTGTTCCTGAACAACAAACAATGTCAGAAGCATCTTACCTGGGCTAAAGAAAAACAGAACTGGTCTGTTGCTCAGTGGTCCAAAGTCCTCTTTTCTGATGAGAGCAACTTTTTCATCTCATTTGGAAATCAAGGACCCAGAGTCTGAAGGAAGAGTGGAGAGGCACACACTGCAAGATGCTTGAAGTCCAGTGTGAAGTTTCCATAGTCTGTGTTGATTTGGGGAGCCATGTCATCTACTGGTGTTGGTCCACTGTGCTGCATTAAGTCCAGGGTCAATGCAGCCGTCTACTAGGAAATTTTGGAGCACTCAATGCTTCCTTCCACAGACAAGCTTTATAGGGATGCTGACTTCATTTTCCAGCAGGACTTGGCACCTACCCACACTGCCAAAAGCACGAAAACCTGGTTCAATGACCATGGGATTACTGTGCTTGATTGGCCAGCAAACTTGCCTGACCTGAACCCCATAGAGAATCTATGGGGCATTGCCAAGAGAAAGATGAGAGACATGAGACTGAACAATGCAGATGAGTTGAAGGCCGCTATTGAAGGATCCTGGTCTTCCATAACACCTCAGCAGTGCCACAGGCTGATAGATTCCATGCCATGCTGCATTGAGGCAGTAATTGGTGCAAAAGGGGCCCAAACCAAATACTGACTACATATGCATGCTTATACTTTACAGATATTGTTCTATGTACAATCCTTGTTTTATTGATTGCATGTAATATTCTAATTTTCTGAGATTGTGGATTTGGGGTTTTCATGAGCTGTAAGCCATCATCACAATTATGACAAATCAGGCTTGAACTATCTTGCTTTGCATGTAATGAGTCTATCTTATATATTAGTTTCCCCTTTTAAGTTGTATTACTAAAATAATTGAACTTTTGCACAATATTCTAATTTTTCGAGTTTCACCTGTAGAATGCAAGTCAAAGGGTTAAAAGCATGTCATTCTCCTTGCCGATACTGAATCTTAATCAGGTATTAATATTTGCTTACTTAGAAGTAAAAAGAGATACTTTTCATCGGTATAATATGTTTTTACATTTAGAATTAGATAAAGAGCCAATGGAAGGATTTGTGTTGATATAGAATTTAGATTGATATTTAAAATATAGTTTAGATTGATGTTAAAATGCCATTTAATGAACACTGGCAAATTATATTTTTTGGGGGGGGGGAGAAAGATTATTATTAGCCTCTTCTCCTGTTTTGTCTTGACTATAAATATGCATCAGATCACTGAACCTTTCTCAGACTTTTAGGCAGCTGGAGGCTGGATCTTACCAAGAGTACTTGATTAATGACTGAGTTCGGCAAGTTGAGTTTAATCAAAATGAACAGAGGTTACCCAAAAGAAGCATTTGGCTTTTAATGATTCACCCTTGAAAAATCCCTTTGGAGATGTTAGGCATTATTTTGTTAACTAGAAATAGTTCTAGTGAAAAGAGTAGGGTTTTATTTTCAATCAGCAAATTTTGGCTCATATTTTATATGGTGCTATTT